>JAAKBD010000187.1:0-646940 GCA_012656105.1 Phytophthora syringae | reverse complement strand
TGTAACGGGTTACGCAAAAGAGTTACGATTATGTAGGTCACCCTATTTGGTGTGACCACACTCTCCCTAAAACAGTACTCAGTACGTGAAAGTTAACAAGATATCAGTAGGTGGCTTCACAGCCAATATATGCATTAGACTAGGCTCTACTATGTTAGATAGTGAGACCTATAGATTTACACCAGGGCGGCTCTGCCGCCGATAGCAATAATACATTCAGTTCACCTTTAACCTTAAGAGTTTCATTGTCTTGTAAAGACTGTTACTTCTTGGAGCCTGTACGCTACTGTCGTACGCTCGTCCCTGTTCTTTGTATAAGAACGCCAAGGTAAACTACCTGCTTAAGAGACTCGCTGAGTCCGACTAAGTCTTCCTCTACGCTACAGTCTACGGCAGCCCCGCTGCACTTGGTAGCACTTGTAGTCAATCCTACACCTGAGTCGTAACGACTGTCCCTCTGCGAGGATGGAGCTATTCGCCCACTTACCAGGGAGCCAACAAGACGGGCTTAAAAGCTGATGTCTTTGGTTGGCCCGGAGAGCGTGGCTCATCTTGCTTCGCAAGGCCCCGACGTTGTTAACGCACGTCTGGAGGCGTTCTCGAACTACGAGAATGCTCTGTTGGAGCACATGCAACAACGCATGACTGCGGCCGCTGCGTCTACGACGCCCAGGCCCTCATCGGATGGAGCTCCCAGAGCTAAACCGCTCATGGTGAGCGTCAAGACCTTCGAGGGCAAGGATGGAGAGAATCTCCTGCTCTGGGTCAGAGAAGTTGAGATGGCTATGACGGCCGCCATGCTCAAGACCGAGCAACAGCGCGTGGCGCTGGCTATCTCAAAGCTCGGGGTCGAGCGCGAGAATGGTCACTGACCTGCGGTACGTCTGTGGACGCCGCCTTCCCGTCGTGGGATCAGCTTAAGCTGCAACTCTCGCGAGTATTCTCGCCGCCTAACCAGGCATATCGCGTGAGGTCACGCTTCCTTGCTACCCGACAGGGTAAGAAGGAGTTGGTGGACTTCGTCCAAGAGTTGCGAACTCTGATTGCCGGTATGGCAGCGGATCCTCTCCCCGAGGCGGTCACGGTGACCATCTTCATGGAAGGTCTCCGCACTGGCGTGGCCAGGACGGAAGTCTTCCGTGTTCACCCTTCCTCTTTTGAAGAAGCCGTGAACGTGGCGTTGAACGCCGAGTTCAACTTCAAGTCCGCTCGACTTGGTTGGAGTGCTTCGCACAACAGCTCGTCTGGAGCTTCGGGCTCGTCCAATGGACCTGAGCCGATGGATCTCAGCTACGCTGAAGATGAAGAAGCTGAGCTTCAGACTGCCGAGCAGCGCATTGGCGTTCGCCGATGCTATGTGTGCGGAGCACACAGCACCTGCGTCCGGGGTGTCCGCTTCGCAAGCAACGCCAGGCTCCTATGAGCCGAGGCCGCGCCTCTGACCGGAAGCCGGCCCCTTGGCAGGGAAACGCCAAGACCCAGTAGGCGCGGGGCGGCCTGCTGGGGAAGAACTCTGTTCTGTTGAACCTCTGAGAGGAGGTCAGCAGGGCTTGCCCCCGGAGAGCTCCGTGCTCTATAACACGGAACGTGTATGCAAGCCGGGCTTGCTGGTCGTCGAAGCGACCGTGAAGGGCTTTAATAAGCCATGGGTAATCCTTATCGATTCTGGTGCGTCGGGCAATTACGCTCGACGCGCCACGATGGAAGTCAGCAGTATGCTGAGGCGCAAGTGGCGCGAGTGCGTGACACGGTCACTGTTCGTCTTGCGACGGGGACCCGTGTTACGGTGCCTAAGGTTCCTGTGAACCTGGGCGTGAAGTTTTGGACTTCGATAGCGTCGAACGCTGTTTGGTCCTCGACCTGGATTCGAGATACGATCTCATCCTAGGCATGGCCTGGCTGGAACGCCATGAGCCATGGATCGATTGGAGGTCTAAGACCTTAGGCGCTACGCGCTTGCCTCCTAGCGGAGCTTTGGCGAGTCATGAACCCACCTCTGCTAGGAAGCAAAAGCGCTATTGGCGCGAGCACTGGACCGAGACGGTCAATGTGCTGGATATTGGAGTGTCCGAGTTAATGGACACTGGCGTCACTGACGCGAGCCCTGAGCACTGCTCTTGGGCTGAACGTGGAGTGGCACGTAAACCGCTGAGCGGCCCTCGTTGTGTTAACGAGCTGCCGCTGTTTGCTTCTGAAAGCATGGCCAACCCGGTGCGAGGCACGCGGGGCTAGGCCCGTCCGAAGTACGTGGGGTGACACGTTATTCGCCGAGCGACGCTCGCTCTGATGAGCAGCCTTCGCTGCATGCCAATGATGGCGTGGTCGACGGAACGTCGAGGCATCTTGGGCCTGGCCCTAGTGATGCGCGTGGAGTGGCACGTAATCCACTGGGTGGCGACTGCGAGTCATGCAGCCCGCTGCCGGATGTCGGTAATGACATCGAGTCTCCGTTGGAGCAAGAGGTGAGGGCACCCGAAGACGCGTTTGGTCTTAAAACCCTGGTCTCTCCGAGACGTTCGGTCTCCGCGAGGAGACGGCAGCGACGCCGCATGTCGACTGCGAGACGCAAGGCGTCTGTCCTGATACAGGAATTATCCCGAGTGGAGGATGATAGCGAACAGCTATACACACTCATGGATGGAGTGACTGGCGAGGCCAATGGTGAGATCACCTTGGAAAATATTCCCACAGTCGATGCTCTGCTAGAGCTGGACGAGATGTCCGTCGCCGAGTTTGGCGAGGCCTTAAAGGCGGGCGATTTAGCCGAAGTGGTCATGATACGACCTGAAGAAGAGTTGAACTCTTCGTCGCTTATGGATGAAGCAGTCCTTGAGGACACCAAGAAGATCTTAAGTGATCGTAGTGGATCCGCGATCCTGAAGAATCCTTCGGATCCCTTCTATCCTTTGGTGAAGGACTTCCAAGACGTGGTCTCTAATGACCCTCCGTCATCTCTACCTCCTGATCGAGGCGTGCGTCATGAGATTGACCTGGTTCCTGGAACCAAATACTGCGTAACACGGCAGTGGCCCTTGCCAAAGGAGCAGTGCGACGTCATTGACGCCTTCTTCAGTGCTAAGCACGCGGCAGGAATGGTGCGAGAGAGCAAGTCTCCACATTCCACGCCGACATTCTGTGTCAGAAAGCCAAATGGGAAGTGGCGTATCGTTCACGCTTTTAATAAGCTCAACGCGGCCACTATCCCGGCGCAGACGCCGATTCCTAGAAAGGATGTTCTGCAGAACAACATGGTTGGCAGTACAATGTACAGTGCGCTCGACTTAGTCGATGGTTATTACCAATTGCTCATGCGTACGAGCGACATTCCGCTGACAGCGGTGAGCACTCCGAGCGGTATGCTCTGGGAGTGGCTCGTGATGCCCCAAGGGCTGTCGAACGCGCCTGCGACGTTCAATCGTCTGGTGACGCAACTGTTCAGGCCTCTTCGAGCGTTTGCACAAACGTATTTTGATGACATCTTTGTCCACAGTCGTGCGGAGCACGGGAAGTCGGACGTGGAGAACCACATCGACCACCTACGAGCGGTGCTCGAGTGCATGCGCACTAACAAACTTTACGCTAATGCGTCTAAGTGTATCTTCGGTGCTGAAGAGATTCCCTTCTTGGGATGCTTTATTGGAAAGCGTGGCCTTCGTGCGGATCCCGCCAAGGTCAAGTCCATCGTGGACTGGCCGCTTCCTCGCAACCAAAAGGATTTGCGGAAGTGGCTTGGCCTTGCCAACTACTTGCATAAGTACAGCAAGAACTATGCTGAGATGGCTCGGCCATTGTCCAATCTCCTTAAGAAGGATGCGGACTGGTGTTGGGACACCGAGCATCAAGATGCATTTGAGGCGGTCAAGGAGAGTCTCCTTCATGCACCGATCCTGGCGTTGCCAGACCCTGAGCGTCCGTTCAGCGTCGTCTGTGACGCATCCGACTTTGCCATTGGCAGTGCGCTTTTACAAGCTGATGCCGATGGGCACGAACGCGTGATTGCGTTTGAGTCTCGCCAGCTTAAAGCTGCAGAGAAGAACTACCCAGTTCATGACAAGGAGCTACTTGCAATGAAGTATGCCCTTGTCAAGTTCAGGGTGCACCTGCTTGGTTCTAAACCGTTTGTGGTCTTTACAGACCATGCGTCGCTACGCACTGCGATTCAATCGCCTCATCTCTCGCAAAGGATGGCCAGGTGGCTGTCCTTCTTCGCGGAGTACAACTTCGAGGTGAAGTACAAGCCTGGCAGGCAGAACGATCTGGCGGACGCGTTATCGCGTCGCCCAGACTATGAGCTTGCTCATGTCACGACGGTGACTTCGTCTGTGACGACGCTAATCCGCGCTGCTTATGCGCGTGATGATACGTGTGTAGCTTTGCTACGTGCTCTTGGGAGCAAGGAGTTTGAAGACTCGGACATTAAGTTGTCGGCGCGCCTGCGCGCGAGGTTACATCCTACCTCCATCGATGATGGCCTGCTGCACTACAGCACGGAGACGTACTGGTGGCCCAAGCTTTACAAGTGGACAAGCACTTACGTGCGCACGTGTGAGACGTGTCAAGGGTGAAGCCTTCACCGCATGCGGCTGCGCCGCTGGCAAGTTTGCCTGTACCCTCTGGGTGTTGGGAGTCCATGAGTTTGGACTTTGTGTTCGGTCTTCCTAAAGACCAGGATGGGAACACAGGCATCGTGGTCTTTGTAGACCGATTGAGTAAGATGGTACATCTTGCGGCTGTGCCGGACACCATCGATGGCGAAGGTACAGCGAAGCTGTTTATCGATAGGGTGTTTCGCCAACATGGCTTACCCGCATCGATTGTCTCTGACAGAGACCCCGTTTCACGGGCCATTTCTGGTCGTCCGTGTTCACCGTGCTGGGCACGAAGTTGGACATGTCCACGGCGGATCATCCGCAGACCGACGGTCAAACCGAACGCGCGAATCGCGTTGTGGAGGATATCCTCCGGAGCACTTGTGCTGAGAAGCCAAAGCTTTGGAGCACCATGCTCCCACTCGTTGAGTTCGCATTGAATAATGCTGTGCATGCCTCTACAGGCTACACGCCGTTCTACGTGAACGGCCTCTCTCACCCACGCGTCCCGTTGACGCTACCACTCCGTGGTTCTGGGCTTGGTGGGGAGGAGAGCTCGATGAGCGACTTGCTGAAGTCAGCCCTAATACTGTTAAGAAACAGGTTGATGATTTCTATCAACGCGTCTGAATGTCCTTCGACATGTGCGTGACGCAATGGCTGAGAGCCAAGACAAACAGAAGGAGTATGCAGATGCCAAGGGCAGAGAAATGAGCAAAGCTTTGAGGTCGGAGACCTGGTTTTATTAAATGCCAAAAACCTCCCTACGCATGCAGTGACCGCGGTCTTCAAGACCAAGCTGCGTCCGCGCTTTGTGGGACCTTTCAAGGTCGTGGCCAAGAAGGGCCTGGCATATACGCTAAACCTCCCCAAGAGGATGCGAACGCATCCCGTGTTTTACGTGGGCTTGCTCAAGCCGTACCGGGACGCGTCGCAGGTTAGCTCGGAGGAGCTCGCGCCGCAGGTGGCGGAGCCACAGCGGCGGGCAGAAGACGAAACAGACCGTCAATCTGCCCATCCGAGCCACCGACTCCACGAGCTTGTCAAGCTTCTCCACGGTCGCGACATGACCTCGCTCAAGAGCGTCCAGCCGCTGAGCACACGACTCCGGTTTCTCAACCCAGTCGAGTCGGCTTGCAAAGCCATCAAACTTCGAGCGCCACAGCGGGACATCGTCCTCTAACGGCTCATCAGCCTGCTCCTGTGACGCGTGCACCGCCGGCGCTGCTCGATGAGCAAGGGGAGCTCCACTTCCACGTGGAAGAGATACTGAAGCGACGGAGTCGCCAGGGTCATACCCAGTATCTGGTGAAGTGGCGTGGATACCCTCACTCCGAGAACTCGTGGGAGTTCGAGGGCCCGCTCCGGCAAGATTGCCCTGACGTCGTGGACGCTTTTGATCAGAGTGATCTGATGCGCTCCGCGAGCTCGACCGCGTCGTCGGTCGCTCCGTGCTTCCCGCCAATAGGCTGAGCATACGGATCAGTCGCTGAGCTCAAGCGCTGATCCTGGGCTGCTGCAGCCATGAGTCCACGGATGTGGAGGGTTGCAGAGCTCTAGGGAGCATGATGGAAATACGTCGAATGACGGTAGCGAAGCGCCAGTCGGCACTTCGCTTTGAGAATGGTTTCTCGCCGCGCAGCCTGCGCACGTCAACTTCTGAGAAGATGGCTCTTAGAGCTAACACCGGGGACATCGATTATGTCAACTAGTTGGCTGCCACACAGAGTGGCGGCCCGTTACGTGCTCACGGAGCCGACGCTAGTATTGGGGTTGGAAACCCGCGTCCGTGGACACGTACACGGATATGCGGTACTGTGTACACGGGGAAGTGATACCGTGTACACGGGTATGTGATAGCGGCTCACGGGCCGACGGGGTTGAAACCCGCGTCCGTGGACACGTACAGTGCGGATGACAGGTACCATCCGTCATACCGATGACAAGTACCATACCGATGACAAGTACCATCCGTCATACTGATGACAAGTACCATCCGTCATACCGATGACAAGTACCATCCGTCATACTGACAGTACCATCCGTCATACCGATGACAGGTACCATCCGTCATACCGATGACAGGTACCATCCGTCATGCGGATGACAGGTACCGTCCGCTATGCGGATACAGTATGGTGTACATGCATGGATATGCGTAAGTGTACACGTACACGGATACACGATAGTGTATGGGATGTTGCTCTTCGAGCGTACGCTGACGGTTAAGGATGCAATCCTCTTGTCGTTCAGCTCGTACATGACGTACACTTGAACATAGTCAGCAGGGCTGACGTGGTCGACGAAGGTATCGCTAATAGCGACGAAGCACATGCGGCGAGGCCGATGGCCGTAAATGCACTTGGTGGTGTGGACTTCGGTCGAGAGACTGATATCAGTCTGCGGTCAAAGGACCAGAAAGTGTTGTTGAGCATACACTGAGGTCGTTGACCAGCTCTTGAAGAACTCGGAAGTTCTCGAGCAAGGCGTTGACTGCTAGTGACCCCGTCACACACGTCTGTTAGACGACACCTCAAGTGAGGCAATGTGACGAGTGTGGACACTTGGTGTCCTCAGTCTGGTGGGGGAGAGTGTAACGGGGTTACGCAAAAGAGTTACGATTATGTAGGTCACCCTATTTGGTGTGACCACACTCTCCTAAAACAGTACTCAGTACGTGAAAGTTAACAAGATATCAGTAGGTGGCTTCACAGCCAATATATATGCATTAGACTAGGCTCTACTATGTTAGATAGTGAGACCTATAGATTTACACCAGGGCGGCTCTGCCGCCGATAGCAATAATACATTCAGTTCACCTTTAACCTTAAGAGTTTCATTGTCTTGTAAAGACTGTTACTTCTTGGAGCCTGTACGCTACTGTCGTACGCTCGTCCCTGTTCTTTGTATAAGAACGCCAAGGTAAACTACCTGCTTAAGAGACTCGCTGAGTCCGACTAAGTCTTCCTCTACGCTACAGTCTACGGCAGCCCCGCTGCACCATGCCCGCCACACCCCAGTGCGAGGCAGAAAGGGCTGTAGTGCGCGCCGCACAGAGTGTGCACGCACAAACATCTCTTCCGAGGAGGAAGAGGTCATTACGGATGGTATCTGTGGGGTTTGAACCCACGCAGACTGGAATGTCTAGCGGATCTTAAGTCCGCCCCCTCAGGCCACTCGGGCAAGATACCAGGCCAGAGCAACCCAAACCCTCAAAACGGACGCACTTTTCTCGCCCTCCTGTTGCATCTCACGGCGCCTCTGCAGCATCGCTGCGTAATGCCCTAGTAGCTGCAGCGTCTCGCGCTAGTCACGTCGCTACAAGCCGATTCCGGCCTCAGAAGATGACCTCAGTCCTGCCTCGTCGATACGCCGGTCGGACTGTTCAACCGCTGGTGAGCAGGCGCCTCGCCGACGTACACGACCGCGGTGAGTATAAATTACCACCGTGGCAGCGTCCAGCTCACCTGCGGAAAATAGATTACCGCTGTAAAAGTGGAGCAACAACAGCCCATGCCCGCCACACCCCAGTGCGAGGCAGAAAGGGGCTGTAGTGCGCGCCGCACAGAGTGTGCACGCACAAACATCTCTTCCGAGGAGGAAGAGGTCATTACGGAATGGTATCTGTGGGGTTTGAACCCACGCAGACTGGAATGTCTAGCGGATCTTAAGTCCGCCCCTCAGGCCACTCGGGCAAGATACCAGGCCAGAGCAACCCAAACCCTCCAAAACGGACGCACCCTTTTCTCGCCCTCCTGTTGCATCTCACGGCGCCTCTGCAGCATCGCTGCGTAATGCCCTAGTAGCTGCAGCATCTGCGCTGGTAGTCACGTCGCTACAAGCTCGATTCCGGCCTCAGAAGATGACTCTGTCCTGCCTCGTCGATACGCCGGTCGGACTGTTCAACCGCTGGTGAACAGGCGCCTCGCCGACGTACACGACCGCGGTGAGTATAAATTACCACCGTGGCAGCGTCCAGCTCACCTGCGGAAAATAGATTACCGCTGTAAAGTGGAGCAACAACAGCCCATGCCCGCCACACCCCAGTGCGAGGCAGAAAGGGGCTGTAGTGCGCGCCGCACAGAGTGTGCACGCACAAACATCTCTTCCGAGGAGGAAGAGGTCATTACGGGATGGTATCTGTGGGGTTTGAACCCACGCAGACTGGAATGTCTAGCGGATCTTAAGTCCGCCCCCTTAGACCACTCGGGCAAGATACCAGGCCAGAGCAACCCAAACCCTCCAAAACGGACGCACCCTTTCTCGCCCTCCTGTTGCATCTCACGGCGCCTCTGCAGCATCGCTGCGTAATGCCCTAGTAGCTGCAGCATCTGCGCTGGTAGTCACGTCGCTACAAGCTCGATTCCGGCCTCAGAAGATGACTCTGTCCTGCCTCGTCGATACGCCGGTCGGACTGTTCAACCGCTGGTGAACAGGCGCCTCGCCGACGTACACGACCGCGGTGAGTATAAATTACCACCGTGGCAGCGTCCAGCTCACCTGCGGAAAATAGATTACCGCTGTAAAAGTGGAGCAACAACAGCCCATGCCCGCCACACCCCAGTGCGAGGCAGAAAGGGGCTGTAGTGCGCGCCGCACAGAGTGTGCACGCACAAACATCTCTTCCGAGGAGGAAGAGGTCATTACGGGATGGTATCTGTGGGGTTTGAACCCACGCAGACTGGAATGTCTAGCGGATCTTAAGTCCGCCCCCTTAGACCACTCGGGCAAGATACCAGGCCAGAGCAACCCAAACCCTCCAAAACGGACGCACCCTTTTCTCGCCCTCCTGTTGCATCTCACGGCGCCTCTGCAGCATCGCTGCGTAATGCCCTAGTAGCTGCAGCATCTGCGCTGGTAGTCACGTCGCTACAAGCTCGATTCCGGCCTCAGAAGATGACTCTGTCCTGCCTCGTCGATACGCCGGTCGGACTGTTCAACCGCTGGTGAACAGGCGCCTCGCCGACGTACACGACCGCGGTGAGTATAAATTACCACCGTGGCAGCGTCCAGCTCACCTGCGGAAAATAGATTACCGCTGTAAAAGTGGAGCAACAACAGCCCATGCCCGCCACACCCCAGTGCGAGGCAGAAAGGGGCTGTAGTGCGCGCCGCACAGAGTGTGCACGCACAAACATCTCTTCCGAGGAGGAAGAGGTCATTACGGGATGGTATCTGTGGGGTTTGAACCCACGCAGACTGGAATGTCTAGCGGATCTTAAGTCCGCCCCCTTAGACCACTCGGGCAAGATACCAGGCCAGAGCAACCCAAACCCTCCAAAACGGACGCACCCTTTTCTCGCCCTCCTGTTGCATCTCACGGCGCCTCTGCAGCATCGCTGCGTAATGCCCTAGTAGCTGCAGCATCTGCGCTGGTAGTCACGTCGCTACAAGCTCGATTCCGGCCTCAGAAGATGACTCTGTCCTGCCTCGTCGATACGCCGGTCGGACTGTTCAACCGCTGGTGAACAGGCGCCTCGCCGACGTACACGACCGCGGTGAGTATAAATTACCACCGTGGCAGCGTCCAGCTCACCTGCGGAAAATAGATTACCGCTGTAAAAGTGGAGCAACAACAGCCCATGCCCGCCACACCCCAGTGCGAGGCAGAAAGGCTGTAGTGCGCGCCGCACAGAGTGTGCACGCACAAACATCTCTTCCGAGGAGGAAGAGGTCATTACGGAATGGTATCTGTGGGGTTTGAACCCACGCAGACTGGAATGTCTAGCGGATCTTAAGTCCGCCCCTTAGACCACTCGGGCAAGATACCAGGCCAGAGCAACCCAAACCCTCCAAAACGGACGCACCCTTTTCTCGCCCTCCTGTTGCATCTCACGGCGCCTCTGCAGCATCGCTGCGTAATGCCCTAGTAGCTGCAGCATCTGCGCTGGTAGTCACGTCGCTACAAGCTCGATTCCGGCCTCAGAAGATGACTCTGTCCTGCCTCGTCGATACGCCGGTCGGACTGTTCAACCGCTGGTGAACAGGCGCCTCGCCGACGTACACGACCGCGGTGAGTATAAATTACCACCGTGGCAGCGTCCAGCTCACCTGCGGAAAATAGATTACCGCTGTAAAAGTGGAGCAACAACAGCCCATGCCCGCCACACCCCAGTGCGAGGCAGAAAGGGGCTGTAGTGCGCGCCGCACAGAGTGTGCACGCACAAACATCTCTTCCGAGGAGGAAGAGGTCATTACGGAATGGTATCTGTGGGGTTTGAACCCACGCAGACTGGAATGTCTAGCGGATCTTAAGTCCGCCCCCTTAGACCACTCGGGCAAGATACCAGGCCAGAGCAACCCAAACCCTCCAAAACGGACGCACCCTTTTCTCGCCCTCCTGTTGCATCTCACGGCGCCTCTGCAGCATCGCTGCGTAATGCCCTAGTAGCTGCAGCATCTGCGCTGGTAGTCACGTCGCTACAAGCTCGATTCCGGCCTCAGAAGATGACTCTGTCCTGCCTCGTCGATACGCCGGTCGGACTGTTCAACCGCTGGTGAACAGGCGCCTCGCCGACGTACACGACCGCGGTGAGTATAAATTACCACCGTGGCAGCGTCCAGCTCACCTGCGGAAAATAGATTACCGCTGTAAAAGTGGAGCAACAACAGCCCATGCCCGCCACACCCCAGTGCGAGGCAGAAAGGGGCTGTAGTGCGCGCCGCACAGAGTGTGCACGCACAAACATCTCTTCCGAGGAGGAAGAGGTCATTACGGAATGGTATCTGTGGGGTTTGAACCCACGCAGACTGGAATGTCTAGCGGATCTTAAGTCCGCCCCCTTAGACCACTCGGGCAAGATACCAGGCCAGAGCAACCCAAACCCTCCAAAACGGACGCACCCTTTTCTCGCCCTCCTGTTGCATCTCACGGCGCCTCTGCAGCATCGCTGCGTAATGCCCTAGTAGCTGCAGCATCTGCGCTGGTAGTCACGTCGCTACAAGCTCGATTCCGGCCTCAGAAGATGACTCTGTCCTGCCTCGTCGATACGCCGGTCGGACTGTTCAACCGCTGGTGAACAGGCGCCTCGCCGACGTACACGACCGCGGTGAGTATAAATTACCACCGTGGCAGCGTCCAGCTCACCTGCGGAAAATAGATTACCGCTGTAAAAGTGGAGCAACAACAGCCCATGCCCGCCACACCCCAGTGCGAGGCAGAAAGGGCCGTAGTGCGCGCCGCACAGAGTGTGCACGCACAAACATCTCTTCCGAGGAGGAAGAGGTCATTACGGAATGGTATCTGTGGGGTTTGAACCCACGCAGACTGGAATGTCTAGCGGATCTTAAGTCCGCCCCCTTAGACCACTCGGGCAAGATACCAGGCCAGAGCAACCCAAACCCTCCAAAACGGACGCACCCTTTTCTCGCCCTCCTGTTGCATCTCACGGCGCCTCTGCAGCATCGCTGCGTAATGCCCTAGTAGCTGCAGCATCTGCGCTGGTAGTCACGTCGCTACAAGCTCGATTCCGGCCTCAGAAGATGACTCTGTCCTGCCTCGTCGATACGCCGGTCGGACTGTTCAACCGCTGGTGAACAGGCGCCTCGCCGACGTACACGACCGCGGTGAGTATAAATTACCACCGTGGCAGCGTCCAGCTCACCTGCGGAAAATAGATTACCGCTGTAAAGTGGAGCAACAACAGCCCATGCCCGCCACACCCCAGTGCGAGGCAGAAAGGGGCTGTAGTGCGCGCCGCACAGAGTGTGCACGCACAAACATCTCTTCCGAGGAGGAAGAGGTCATTACGGAATGGTATCTGTGGGGTTTGAACCCACGCAGACTGGAATGTCTAGCGGATCTTAAGTCCGCCCCTTAGACCACTCGGGCAAGATACCAGGCCAGAGCAACCCAAACCCTCCAAAACGGACGCACCCTTTTCTCGCCCTCCTGTTGCATCTCACGGCGCCTCTGCAGCATCGCTGCGTAATGCCCTAGTAGCTGCAGCATCTGCGCTGGTAGTCACGTCGCTACAAGCTCGATTCCGGCCTCAGAAGATGACTCTGTCCTGCCTCGTCGATACGCCGGTCGGACTGTTCAACCGCTGGTGAACAGGCGCCTCGCCGACGTACACGACCGCGGTGAGTATAAATTACCACCGTGGCAGCGTCCAGCTCACCTGCGGAAAATAGATTACCGCTGTAAAAGTGGAGCAACAACAGCCCATGCCCGCCACACCCCAGTGCGAGGCAGAAAGGGGCTGTAGTGCGCGCCGCACAGAGTGTGCACGCACAAACATCTCTTCCGAGGAGGAAGAGGTCATTACGGAATGGTATCTGTGGGGTTTGAACCCACGCAGACTGGAATGTCTAGCGGATCTTAAGTCCGCCCCTTAGACCACTCGGGCAAGATACCAGGCCAGAGCAACCCAAACCCTCCAAAACGGACGCACCCTTTTCTCGCCCTCCTGTTGCATCTCACGGCGCCTCTGCAGCATCGCTGCGTAATGCCCTAGTAGCTGCAGCATCTGCGCTGGTAGTCACGTCGCTACAAGCTCGATTCCGGCCTCAGAAGATGACTCTGTCCTGCCTCGTCGATACGCCGGTCGGACTGTTCAACCGCTGGTGAACAGGCGCCTCGCCGACGTACACGACCGCGGTGAGTATAAATTACCACCGTGGCAGCGTCCAGCTCACCTGCGGAAAATAGATTACCGCTGTAAAAGTGGAGCAACAACAGCCCATGCCCGCCACACCCCAGTGCGAGGCAGAAAGGGGCTGTAGTGCGCGCCGCACAGAGTGTGCACGCACAAACATCTCTTCCGAGGAGGAAGAGGTCATTACGGGATGGTATCTGTGGGGTTTGAACCCACGCAGACTGGAATGTCTAGCGGATCTTAAGTCCGCCCCCTCAGACCACTCGGGCAAGATACCAGGCCAGAGCAACCCAAACCCTCCAAAACGGACGCACCCTTTTCTCGCCCTCCTGTTGCATCTCACGGCGCCTCTGCAGCATCGCTGCGTAATGCCCTAGTAGCTGCAGCATCTGCGCTGGTAGTCACGTCGCTACAAGCTCGATTCCGGCCTCAGAAGATGACTCTGTCCTGCCTCGTCGATACGCCGGTCGGACTGTTCAACCGCTGGTGAACAGGCGCCTCGCCGACGTACACGACCGCGGTGAGTATAAATTACCACCGTGGCAGCGTCCAGCTCACCTGCGGAAAATAGATTACCGCTGTAAAAGTGGAGCAACAACAGCCCATGCCCGCCACACCCCAGTGCGAGGCAGAAAGGGGCTGTAGTGCGCGCCGCACAGAGTGTGCACGCACAAACATCTCTTCCGAGGAGGAAGAGGTCATTACGGGATGGTATCTGTGGGGTTTGAACCCACGCAGACTGGAATGTCTAGCGGATCTTAAGTCCGCCCCCTTAGACCACTCGGGCAAGATACCAGGCCAGAGCAACCCAAACCCTCCAAAACGGACGCACCCTTTTCTCGCCCTCCTGTTGCATCTCACGGCGCCTCTGCAGCATCGCTGCGTAATGCCCTAGTAGCTGCAGCATCTGCGCTGGTAGTCACGTCGCTACAAGCTCGATTCCGGCCTCAGAAGATGACTCTGTCCTGCCTCGTCGATACGCCGGTCGGACTGTTCAACCGCTGGTGAACAGGCGCCTCGCCGACGTACACGACCGCGGTGAGTATAAATTACCACCGTGGCAGCGTCCAGCTCACCTGCGGAAAATAGATTACCGCTGTAAAAGTGGAGCAACAACAGCCCATGCCCGCCACACCCCAGTGCGAGGCAGAAAGGGGCTGTAGTGCGCGCCGCACAGAGTGTGCACGCACAAACATCTCTTCCGAGGAGGAAGAGGTCATTACGGGATGGTATCTGTGGGGTTTGAACCCACGCAGACTGGAATGTCTAGCGGATCTTAAGTCCGCCCCCTTAGACCACTCGGGCAAGATACCAGGCCAGAGCAACCCAAACCCTCCAAAACGGACGCACCCTTTTCTCGCCCTCCTGTTGCATCTCACGGCGCCTCTGCAGCATCGCTGCGTAATGCCCTAGTAGCTGCAGCATCTGCGCTGGTAGTCACGTCGCTACAAGCTCGATTCCGGCCTCAGAAGATGACTCTGTCCTGCCTCGTCGATACGCCGGTCGGACTGTTCAACCGCTGGTGAACAGGCGCCTCGCCGACGTACACGACCGCGGTGAGTATAAATTACCACCGTGGCAGCGTCCAGCTCACCTGCGGAAAATAGATTACCGCTGTAAAAGTGGAGCAACAACAGCCCATGCCCGCCACACCCCAGTGCGAGGCAGAAAGGGGCTGTAGTGCGCGCCGCACAGAGTGTGCACGCACAAACATCTCTTCCGAGGAGGAAGAGGTCATTACGGGATGGTATCTGTGGGGTTTGAACCCACGCAGACTGGAATGTCTAGCGGATCTTAAGTCCGCCTCCTTAGACCACTCGGGCAAGATACCAGGCCAGAGCAACCCAAACCCTCCAAAACGGACGCACCCTTTTCTCGCCCTCCTGTTGCATCTCACGGCGCCTCTGCAGCATCGCTGCGTAATGCCCTAGTAGCTGCAGCATCTGCGCTGGTAGTCACGTCGCTACAAGCTCGATTCCGGCCTCAGAAGATGACTCTGTCCTGCCTCGTCGATACGCCGGTCGGACTGTTCAACCGCTGGTGAACAGGCGCCTCGCCGACGTACACGACCGCGGTGAGTATAAATTACCACCGTGGCAGCGTCCAGCTCACCTGCGGAAAATAGATTACCGCTGTAAAAGTGGAGCAACAACAGCCCATGCCCGCCACACCCCAGTGCGAGGCAGAAAGGGGCTGTAGTGCGCGCCGCACAGAGTGTGCACGCACAAACATCTCTTCCGAGGAGGAAGAGGTCATTACGGAATGGTATCTGTGGGGTTTGAACCCACGCAGACTGGAATGTCTAGCGGATCTTAAGTCCGCCCCTCAGGCCACTCGGGCAAGATACCAGGCCAGAGCAACCCAAACCCTCCAAAACGGACGCACCCTTTTCTCGCCCTCCTGTTGCATCTCACGGCGCCTCTGCAGCATCGCTGCGTAATGCCCTAGTAGCTGCAGCATCTGCGCTGGTAGTCACGTCGCTACAAGCTCGATTCCGGCCTCAGAAGATGACTCTGTCCTGCCTCGTCGATACGCCGGTCGGACTGTTCAACCGCTGGTGAACAGGCGCCTCGCCGACGTACACGACCGCGGTGAGTATAAATTACCACCGTGGCAGCGTCCAGCTCACCTGCGGAAAATAGATTACCGCTGTAAAAGTGGAGCAACAACAGCCCATGCCCGCCACACCCCAGTGCGAGGCAGAAAGGGGCTGTAGTGCGCGCCGCACAGAGTGTGCACGCACAAACATCTCTTCCGAGGAGGAAGAGGTCATTACGGAATGGTATCTGTGGGGTTTGAACCCACGCAGACTGGAATGTCTAGCGGATCTTAAGTCCGCCCCCTCAGGCCACTCGGGCAAGATACCAGGCCAGAGCAACCCAAACCCTCCAAAACGGACGCACCCTTTTCTCGCCCTCCTGTTGCATCTCACGGCGCCTCTGCAGCATCGCTGCGTAATGCCCTAGTAGCTGCAGCATCTGCGCTGGTAGTCACGTCGCTACAAGCTCGATTCCGGCCTCAGAAGATGACTCTGTCCTGCCTCGTCGATACGCCGGTCGGACTGTTCAACCGCTGGTGAACAGGCGCCTCGCCGACGTACACGACCGCGGTGAGTATAAATTACCACCGTGGCAGCGTCCAGCTCACCTGCGGAAAATAGATTACCGCTGTAAAAGTGGAGCAACAACAGCCCATGCCCGCCACACCCCAGTGCGAGGCAGAAAGGGGCTGTAGTGCGCGCCGCACAGAGTGTGCACGCACAAACATCTCTTCCGAGGAGGAAGAGGTCATTACGGGATGGTATCTGTGGGGTTTGAACCCACGCAGACTGGAATGTCTAGCGGATCTTAAGTCCGCCCCCTCAGGCCACTCGGGCAAGATACCAGGCCAGAGCAACCCAAACCCTCCAAAACGGACGCACCCTTTTCTCGCCCTCCTGTTGCATCTCACGGCGCCTCTGCAGCATCGCTGCGTAATGCCCTAGTAGCTGCAGCATCTGCGCTGGTAGTCACGTCGCTACAAGCTCGATTCCGGCCTCAGAAGATGACTCTGTCCTGCCTCGTCGATACGCCGGTCGGACTGTTCAACCGCTGGTGAACAGGCGCCTCGCCGACGTACACGACCGCGGTGAGTATAAATTACCACCGTGGCAGCGTCCAGCTCACCTGCGGAAAATAGATTACCGCTGTAAAAGTGGAGCAACAACAGCCCATGCCCGCCACACCCCAGTGCGAGGCAGAAAGGGGCTGTAGTGCGCGCCGCACAGAGTGTGCACGCACAAACATCTCTTCCGAGGAGGAAGAGGTCATTACGGGATGGTATCTGTGGGGTTTGAACCCACGCAGACTGGAATGTCTAGCGGATCTTAAGTCCGCCCCTCAGGCCACTCGGGCAAGATACCAGGCCAGAGCAACCCAAACCCTCCAAAACGGACGCACCCTTTTCTCGCCCTCCTGTTGCATCTCACGGCGCCTCTGCAGCATCGCTGCGTAATGCCCTAGTAGCTGCAGCATCTGCGCTGGTAGTCACGTCGCTACAAGCTCGATTCCGGCCTCAGAAGATGACTCTGTCCTGCCTCGTCGATACGCCGGTCGGACTGTTCAACCGCTGGTGAACAGGCGCCTCGCCGACGTACACGACCGCGGTGAGTATAAATTACCACCGTGGCAGCGTCCAGCTCACCTGCGGAAAATAGATTACCGCTGTAAAAGTGGAGCAACAACAGCCCATGCCCGCCACACCCCAGTGCGAGGCAGAAAGGGGCTGTAGTGCGCGCCGCACAGAGTGTGCACGCACAAACATCTCTTCCGAGGAGGAAGAGGTCATTACGGGATGGTATCTGTGGGGTTTGAACCCACGCAGACTGGAATGTCTAGCGGATCTTAAGTCCGCCCCCTCAGGCCACTCGGGCAAGATACCAGGCCAGAGCAACCCAAACCCTCCAAAACGGACGCACCCTTTTCTCGCCCTCCTGTTGCATCTCACGGCGCCTCTGCAGCATCGCTGCGTAATGCCCTAGTAGCTGCAGCATCTGCGCTGGTAGTCACGTCGCTACAAGCTCGATTCCGGCCTCAGAAGATGACTCTGTCCTGCCTCGTCGATACGCCGGTCGGACTGTTCAACCGCTGGTGAACAGGCGCCTCGCCGACGTACACGACCGCGGTGAGTATAAATTACCACCGTGGCAGCGTCCAGCTCACCTGCGGAAAATAGATTACCGCTGTAAAAGTGGAGCAACAACAGCCCATGCCCGCCACACCCCAGTGCGAGGCAGAAAGGGGCTGTAGTGCGCGCCGCACAGAGTGTGCACGCACAAACATCTCTTCCGAGGAGGAAGAGGTCATTACGGGATGGTATCTGTGGGGTTTGAACCCACGCAGACTGGAATGTCTAGCGGATCTTAAGTCCGCCCCCTCAGGCCACTCGGGCAAGATACCAGGCCAGAGCAACCCAAACCCTCCAAAACGGACGCACCCTTTTCTCGCCCTCCTGTTGCATCTCACGGCGCCTCTGCAGCATCGCTGCGTAATGCCCTAGTAGCTGCAGCATCTGCGCTGGTAGTCACGTCGCTACAAGCTCGATTCCGGCCTCAGAAGATGACTCTGTCCTGCCTCGTCGATACGCCGGTCGGACTGTTCAACCGCTGGTGAACAGGCGCTTCGCCGACGTACACGACCGCGGTGAGTATAAATTACCACCGTGGCAGCGTCCAGCTCACCTGCGGAAAATAGATTACCGCTGTAAAAGTGGAGCAACAACAGCCCATGCCCGCCACACCCCAGTGCGAGGCAGAAAGGGGCTGTAGTGCGCGCCGCACAGAGTGTGCACGCACAAACATCTCTTCCGAGGAGGAAGAGGTCATTACGGGATGGTATCTGTGGGGTTTGAACCCACGCAGACTGGAATGTCTAGCGGATCTTAAGTCCGCCCCCTTAGACCACTCGGGCAAGATACCAGGCCAGAGCAACCCAAACCCTCCAAAACGGACGCACCCTTTTCTCGCCCTCCTGTTGCATCTCACGGCGCCTCTGCAGCATCGCTGCGTAATGCCCTAGTAGCTGCAGCATCTGCGCTGGTAGTCACGTCGCTACAAGCTCGATTCCGGCCTCAGAAGATGACTCTGTCCTGCCTCGTCGATACGCCGGTCGGACTGTTCAACCGCTGGTGAACAGGCGCCTCGCCGACGTACACGACCGCGGTGAGTATAAATTACCACCGTGGCAGCGTCCAGCTCACCTGCGGAAAACAGATTACCGCTGTTCGTCGAACGGCTCGCGGCCTTGTACGATCTTGAGAAGGCCTTGCCAGTGAAATATAGTTTGCGTTTCGGTCTTCCAGCGGCTCCAGTTCTCGACGCGACCATCGAATATCGTCGACGCTAGTTGGATCTAGCCAACCTGACGGCCTCCTATTGGTGCTATGTTGGTGAGCTTCAACGATAGCGTGGATATGCCGCGGTCGTAGCCACTCGGAGGCGGCGTGCCCTGCTCAGCGGGCAAGTTCGTGCTGGTGCTGACGGGTGACGGCGTCAACTGCAGACTTCAGATTCCGTAGGGGTCGGCTGCTGGACGAGGGGACTGTTTCAGCGGCCTGGTTGAGGGGCGCTGAGTGCGAGACTGGGAAGCTTCGGTTGGAGATGGCCTCTGATTGGCCAGTGCTTGAGCCACAGCAGCCGCGATAGCGCGGACGAGCGCACCGTCTGCAGAGGTGTCTGGAGCTTGGGCTGCCGAGGACTCGACTGCTTGTGAGGTCCGTGCCCGCGTTGGGCTCATAACCTGATAGGTTTCTCGGTAGGTACTATTGCGTGTAGTGACCATAACAACACAGAGATTGCTGGGCGAAGGCCTAGTAGGAGGGCACGGTAGCTCAAAGCAGAAGTGCTGTTTGGCAACGGCGGTGCCCTCCATCACTATATTGTACGACTTAGGGAATGGTTGGCTACTGTAGTACTCTCGCTTAGCTTAAGATCAGACACCACTTCACCATGATGATATTTGCTATGTACTACTTGTTTTGAAACATTTCGAATTTATGAATAGCTACTCTGATAGTTGTATCTGTATCAAGGTCGTCTAGAAGTGCAAAGTGGCTTGAAGCATGGACCATTTTACATGTGAGAGCCGAGTGACCCGAGTATTTGTCTTCCTCTTTCAGAGCCCGAGGTCACCTTGCTGGCTTGACTGCCAAAATTGATACGAAATTGGCTCAACATCAACAGCACTTGGGTGAAATGGGTTTTCTCTCTTTTATTTTGCAGTCACAGCAGTACCGTGCGTAAATTACACTTGGATGTCGCTGGAGCACGACACAGGTAACATCCACCTTTTGCAATCATATATACTTCAAAATAAGCGATCATAGGTTTTGGCGGTTTACTTTTGAATGGAAAGTGGTATGAGCGGCACTGTTGAAGACGCTGAATTGGAGGACAGCACCGTTTTCATAAATACGGTGGATTTAATCAAAATTTGAGGTGGGGTATTAATTATAACAGTGAGATATCGAGCCAAGATGATAGAGTGATTTTTCGGTATTTAGATATACCGTAATCCCCTGTTACAAGCGTCGCTATGCCACCTCATTTTATCCAATCATATGTACCCAGTATTATTATTGAATTTCGCTTTGTTATAAGCGTCAGACCCATTTTGGGTGGTGTGTACACATTGCTCACTTTCCGAAAAAAACGCAAGGAATGAGGAGGCCAGAAACGAAAATACCACACACGCTAGATAGTCCATAGGCACGCGACAGACTTCAATATTACACGCATCGCTAGCTCGCATACCCATGATGAAATTACCAAAGCACAACACCGTAGAGGCAGCCGTCTAGAAGAAAACGCCGCGAACACACTGCCATCGCCCTCTCCTGTTTAGCATGTGAGTGTGGAAGGGGCAGTGACTGTGCATTACCGTAAAACTATTCCTAAGTACGTGCACATCACTCCATCACAGGCTACCTGTACACCTAGCCGGATGTGTACATTGGTGACGCTTCTAACAGGGGAATACGGACTTGTATTATAAGAGGCGATTGGGATCCTTGATGAACTCTGAAATATATTTCAGAGAACTGTTATTTGTATGGCATGCTTGTTTTTAATGTTGTAAGCTATCAGCTTTCCAGCTTTTTTATTTGACCACTAACAAGGTAGGTGCACATACGTCCCGGGTAGACGTCGTCCGTAATTCAAGACACAGCGGAGGCCACGCAGAGCGATGACTTCTCAATCACTTACCAGCTGATCGTGAGTACAAGGTGTGCACACCAACGACGTGGTACGTACTTCCAAGACTGGCGCTGCCGAGAAAGCTTTGGATGAGGCCCCGAAATAGTCCAATATACAACTACTTCCGAATTTTCTAATGCGCACGGTCTGTGATCTGGTCCGCTGGCGGCGTGGTCGGAGGCGTTGTTTTTGGTGTTGTGCGGGGATCATCGCACTTGAAACTTACGGGCTCTTTCCCTGATGGATTTCCTGACCCAAAGTGTCTTGGCACGGTTTTTATTCTGGCCTTATTGCTAGCGACCGGTTCAGTACAATCTTCTACAACTCGTTAACCGTCGTGATTGTCGTGTTCCCGTCGTATATTGACATGATCAATTTGTCTTTATATTCCGCCTGTTGAATATATCAAGTGCGACCAGAAGACACTGGTAATGGTATTGTCAGCGTCGTGTGCGGGATCTTCCAGATAATATGCTATCTCCCGTCTGTCAAGGTCACATCGATCACTATCGCAGTCGGCTACTTGCTGGTCGAGTTCAATAAGGTCAAGTGGTTTATTGGGTGTAGACAGAACTGGGAAGGGATGTATGATTGTGTCCATGCCCAGCTCCATACTGAGCTTGTGAAAAATCAAGGTCAAGGCATCGCTTCTTACTTCTTCAGTGAGCTGGACGACGTCATTTGCTAGGTTTTTAGCTAGGAAAATGATCAGCACAAACAGTTGTCGGCTAGCCTACAAATGAGGTACAGTATGAGTTTCAGGTATGTAATCTATGCGTATAAAGCAAAACGTTCTTACACGGGAGTAGCTTGTTTTGGGCTTAAGTTTTATCGGGAGGGTTGCAGGATGCGGAACCGATCAAGTAAGGCGAGCATACAGTGTATTGCACCTTACCGCTTTACGACTGTGGGCGTGAAAAGTACCATACTGATCACAGATAGGAACATTACAACGTGTCAGTGCCAACATTATCTTTGCGCATGAAGGTTACCTGGTTGAACTGATGGTGCGCATCTCACAGGGACCAGCTACGAGTACTCAAACGCGTCCCTGGCCCAACGAAATTTGCTTCTTGTTAATCTTGCTCTTCCGTTTCGTGACTTGGGAAAAGGTCGTCACGATCGCGAAGACGTGTACGTTCGGCAGGATCAATTAGCCTCTCAGGCTACGAATTTTGCTTTTTCATCGACGACGTCAGGCACGCGCACCATGTTTGCGCACTAACCGCTAACGTGCCTTCTTGGGCGACATTCTGGTTGCTGTTAAAAAAGATCTTGCTGCTCGGAAATGGCAGATATCCAGCATGAGTATCGATGTTTTCAGATGACAAGTGAATCACTGTATACGGGACAGTAAACTAGGATTTAGTCATTGAGGCTTCTCACATGATTATTCTCTCTCTCGCTCGAAGTTAAACCACCTCACCACGCCCCCAAACGCAGGGTGGAAATTAAACAAGTTTTCATATTTTAGTGAATAAGATAGGAATGCAGTAGTTACAATGCAAACTTATAGATAACGACAGCGTACTGGAGTTTAGCGGCAACGAGGCCATCAAACCGCACGACCGCGGCTCCAATTGCTTCACCCCGTCTTGGAAACGAAGAAGAGCGAGTGAGCGTACTTCACTGTGGGCAAGCAGCGACCGGAAAGACAATGAAGTGACGTGCCAGTTTTAGCGGGGGCCTCATCAATGCTGTGTGCGATCAATAGTCCTCGAAGTTTGATATGAAGCTTGTCGTTTGCTGAAGGTCAATTATTCGGATACCAATCGACTTCGTATACGGCAGGGCGGATGATCATGTGTTGAACTGCATCGTGACATTCGCATGCTGTTGTATTAATAACCCATAACAAATGAACTGGAGCGATTCAATATATTAGAGCTGACATATGGGCTTCCGACTTCGGTGCCGGGCAACCTACTACTTGCTCTCGTCTAGTATTGTTGGCTCAGTTGCGGCAAGGCGGCTCTTCATCAAAATATGCTGGACTTCGTCTCTGAAGCTGCATGTGGTATCTGTGAACGAAGCCGGTCGGCATTCTGGTTTGAACGATATTTTTGTTTATATTATAAGTAAACGCTTACCGAACTGCAATACGCTGACACATGCGCATCCGCGATTAATGCGCTCTCAAGAGATGCTTTTTCCGCAAAACACATATCTAGCCAAGCTCGCTGCTTCAGTTTTATATCCTCTATCATGCCCCCGGTACACAAATACTTTAAATACGTTAGAATCTGTTAAAACGAGCAGTAACCAACAAACTACTTTACCTCATCCTCGCGCCGTACGTCCTTCATCAAGGCGACCAAGTCGTGTCCAAATGTGATCTTGCTTTTCACACCCTAGACCTTCGTAGTTCTGCTCGTCTGGGACCCTTGAGCGCGAACACCTTTTTCCGCCACCCTTGCAGAGATACATGGAGTTTTTAGCGCTCGGGTGGTGGGCTTAAACCCCTCCACTGCAACCCGGTCGAGCGTTTCCCGCCTCTGCTTGACGGTGTCGTGCTTCTGCAGATCAGGATCTCCCGGCGGGAAAATTTGGTTCCGTAACAGCTTGGCGTGCTGTCCAACAATGCTTAAGAATGGCGATTATTGGCTAACATTGAAAAGTGTAGCTTCTTTTTTACTTGAGCTTAAAATTAGACTGTAGGCGGGTCGAGGTTTAGCGGGGATCGAGTTTCACTGTCGTCGACTGTAGCGTTACATAGGCGATACTCTTCCTTTAGTCTTTATGTCGACGCGTCTTTCACTTACGCCAGCGCGAAGTCATTCGTGCGCGCTGACGACTTGACAATGATATATTTTTGGTAAATACTAGTATTTTTTATTTTGGTTTGATCGATACTCATTGCTGAAACATTCGTTGTAGCCATGAGTTTTCGGTTCAGAAACCACAATATACGAAAAGGCAACGAGGAGGGACTCCAAGAAGCCCATGTAAAATTTGCCGTTGAGTTATGGGAAGAGCATGACCACTACCTTAAGTCTGCGATATATAACATCGACGAGACTGCAGTTTACTTTGACGCGCTTCCTCAAAAGATTTGGGCTCCGAAGAAGCGCCGTGGCTCTGCTTAAGTGAAGCACATCCAGAAAAATCTGAAAGACTCACTGCAGTTCTTACCATTAGAGCCTATGATAGATTTTGTTTTATGCATCTAGCTTTTTAGTTTTTTTCTCTGGAAGATAAATAAAATTAGCTTTTTCTACAGGATAATCTTATTTATCCCACAGAAAAAGTGTCAATTCTTATTTTATACTTCGAGAGATCCCGTGCGGAGACGGAAGAGCTGCTGACGTATCCTGCTGACACTTGTTCACCGTCCAAGAAAGTGGATGGAGGGTCGCCAGGATGTGGCAAGCGTACGTTATGAGCTTGCTGAAGTATGAGATTGACACCCCTTCCGTCCTGTTGCTGGACAATTTTGACAATCGTGTTTGTGAAGCCGGGCAAAAAAACATCGTGACGGAGGATACGTCAGCTATGCAGTTCCCTTTCCTGCTAATAACACCTCGGTGAGTCAGCCCCTACATGCGAGAGTTTTGGGGTCGCTCAAGAAGAAGCTGAGTGCTGAATGGCTACGAGACAAGAGTTCTACGTTGACAGTAGAGACAAGGTTTTTTTCGGTGACAAGGTTTCTACATTGTCTCGTAGCACTCAGCTTCTTCTTGAGTGGCACCATAACTCCCGCGTGAGTGCTGAATGGCTACGAGACAACGTAGAAACCTTGTCTCGTAGCATTCAGCACTCAGCTTCTTCTAGAACCGCTAAGGAAAAGCGTATTGCGGCGGGATTGCGAACTATTCGAGCATGGGAAAACCTATTTACTGCGTGTGTTGTGAGAAGGTTCGAGAGAGCGACCCCTAAGGACCCTGAAGTGATGGTGTGGATCCATTCTTAAAAAGTCATGCGTTTTTAATCTTCCAGTGGTTTAGTTTTTGTGTTGAGTTGGTTTCGTACAATCCGTATTTTTCGGTGGTGTGAGCTGGTTTAGTTTTGAACAATGGCAGCTTAGACCGCAAAACGGGTGGCACAATGAAATGAAGGCTCATATCATGGAGAGCATGAAGTAGCGTGTAAACACTATTACGTGACTCCGCGTGCCGCAGACTAAACGATCCACCGACCATTCACAGACACAGTAGCCTTGCAACCCCCTTTGCCGTGGATCCGTGATTAAAACTCAATGTTTGCCTGTCAATGTACAAATTCGACGGCACCTATTCAAAACACGACAAGAATCATAATGTCACATACTCACTGTCATGGGGCGATTTGGAAACGGAAACAATCCAAGGGTAACATTTTTCATCCTTCATTCCAAAAATAAAAACAACACCAGTGATTTTTCTAGAATTGTTCTCCTGTCAGAATCAGTATTGATATAAGACCCATATTTTTGCTTATCCCACTCTCACAACAAAACCAAAAAGGTGATCAAAGCTTTGATGACGGCGATGGAGATAGCTAACTGCAATATAATACCAAAATCTAGATGTCTGGGACTGGAGTACAGACAACGACAGTGAAACTCGACTCCCTATCGACTTAAATTTTCGTTACATTTGATCAAGACAAAAAAATCAATACCATATGGCAAATGATTTCCTCGTCTGACCTACGACAGGTCAATCCATCATCTTATCGGCAGCTATGTGGACGTGGTGTTACGTTGGAAAGTAATGGATGGGCCGAAATCTATGGAATTACGGTAATAACTACGTGACTGTATCCGGAGTGCTCTTTTTCGTTTGTAGTCCGTTTAAACCGAAATCAAGAGCCATGACACAGCGTCCTGGCGTTTGACACCAAACACGTGCTGAGCACGCACAAATGGGCCGCTTGTACAGCGTCATCACCGACAGCACCGCCATAAACAAAGCGATGCCGGATTTAACGCAAACATGTGTTTTCGTGGCGAATCGCACCTCATGGTAAAAATAAATATTCCGACACCCTGCATTACGCCTTCCTCGCTCAAACTTGTTAGCGGCCAATACCCCCGCAGGATCCCGCTACATTCAGTGCCGCTGAGCGTGCACCCCCATTACTTATCCAAACTCAAATTAAATGCGCCGGTTTGTTGAATCGATAAGAGGTCATTGTTCCCTACCCTGCTCTGCCGGCTCTACCCATGCTTGAACGCCAGCGCAAGGAAACCACATCTGCCCTGTTCAAGCTCAAAACGATTTTGTAGTCGCGCTGGTCTATATTTCATTAGCATATGCATATTCAGATGGAGTGTTGGCCCTGCTAAATGCATGAAAGCCAGTGCGAGATGTGACTCAGTAAAATTGCCAACACTAAAAAGTGTATCCCCAACTAGGCGTCAAAATAAATAAAAACTAACAGCAACTCAATTACAGTGTTTATGAGAGCCTTCGTATTTGCCTCACGCCAAAAATAGCGACAAAGTCGGCTACCCTTGACGTTATGGAGTCGCTTTTCGATGACAGCTCGGCCAGTTTGCAGTCTTGCGTACGTACTTCGGATAAAAGCATACACTGGCTGATCATATTCTTTTTAAAGTGATTCAAAAGTTCGCAGCAGACTTTATACATTCTGGCCATCCGTTATGTTGATACGCCTATTTTATGTGACAAAATATAAAGTACATACTATAAAGCAACTCTTGAAATCTCTAGTTATAACTAGAGGCGCCGTTTTGGTCTGGGTGGACAGTTTACAGTTGCGTTTTTAAAATTGTAGTTTTGTTTTAAAATGTATGGGCGTGTAGCTAGCTTGTTAAATTGGGAGATTTGAATTGGTCTTTGTATACCGTATCAGACGTCGTCCGTTCGAGCACCTTTCGATTTAGATCCTATCACAACCAGGTGCTGGGTTGGTAGGTCTTGACTCGTCCGCAAGCAAATCGAAAGTATGATATTTGGTAATTCTGACACCCCTACTACTGTAATTTTCAACAATAATCACAGTTATATTCAAAGTGACTTCGCAATCGCGGACATTCACTTTATGACATTCACTTTAGTGTCTCATAAAATATGCTGTTTTATGTGACAATTGTTTAGGTTTCATAAAAGGCTCGTTCAATCTACTCATTTTAGTGACGTGTGAGTAAAACAATTATTGCTGGCAAACAACTGTATTTCGCGCTGTCAATAGCACGTGTAAACACGCGACAGCTTTAGTGGAAACGCCCGACGGTTAGCTCTGACTTCAAGTAATTAACCCATAGAAAGAAAGCGGTTCATACATGAGGTGACTCTTGACTTCTAGGCAACAGGGCGATAACTGTCGACTCAGAAAGTTCCCTCGCCCTTCTTCGAGGAATGCCGCGACTGCTCATCCGACTCATTCTTCAATATGCCGTACGAGGCAACGTGGACCAGGCGGACGGGCGTGTCGCTGAGAGCGCCTTTGACACGATCGAGTACCGCGCCATGCAGTCGCGAGTTCCGTTGAAAGCTGTCGCCTACAGCCTACGATCTTCTAACAAAAACACTCTTAGTACGCCCAGAGGTAATATATATATATATATATATATATGATATTTGGGTCCTGCTGAGCCCGTAATAGTCACTGCAATACCATAGCTCCCAATAATAGTTATTTCAGTTATTTATAATATTTTTTGCAGAATGATGGACGGGTCCTGGAAATCTAGCGCAGGTTCGACCCTCCAACTCAATCGCGCTGAGTTCAAGCACGCCTGTGCGTAGTTCACAGTGTGCTTTGGGAACGGGGTCGGTCTTTCTTTGCGCGGTGGTGGCTGCGTTGTATACGGAGGTTTTGCTCAGATTGTTTTTTACGTAAGCAGTCAGTTATCTATTGACTTTCCTTGGGCTAGCGTGACTGGACGGCAAAATCGCACGTTCGCCTCAGTGAGCCACCTTAGCTAGTCAGTAACCTGATCTTCGACGCTAGCCACCGTCGACGCGCTTCACATGTCCATGTTCACACGGAGGAACGTTAGCATCTCAAAGTTCGCCGGCACCATGCAGCTGCACGGGGGGTGACCATTCCTCGGCTTCTTTGGGTTAGCTCGCAGAAGCTCCGCACTGTAGTCATTTTTACGGGACTTGCGCTTGAACTAAGCCATGTCAGTTTACTGAAATGGTTCGAGGGCTTGCTTCTCTGCAGTCGGTATGCCGAGCTTTGTCGCGCAGTTGTCCGCAACAAGGAAGCGCACCATCTCAATCGTCTTGCCGTAGGCAGCGAGCACGCTGGGCATCAGCCGGATGTGAGCATCAGCATCCTGCTGGCCTTATTTATAGAGGCGACACACCGAGCAGGGGCTGATACCGCTTGCCATTGATTTCGTAGACAGCAAAGATGCCGATGTAGTGGAGCAATGCGTGCGACCACCCGTCGAATATCAAACCGAAGAGCTTGCTCATCTCAATCTCCAGCGATGCGCCGACCTTCGCAGTCACACCCTCCATCAGTTACTTCAGCGTCTTTGAAAAATTGACTTCCAGCTCGACATGGAGCGCGTCAAGTCGTTGTCCACCTCCGTAATAGGTACGTTTCTAGCTACAATCCATCGCATCCACTGGTACCGACCGTTGGTGGTCCCCGAGACAAAACCGAAGTCACTAAACGATTGAGTCGCAGATGCCGAGTTGTAGATGGCTTGGTAGTCGTCGTGCTTCGTGGAAAGGGTGTACAACCAGGTTGCTGTACGGTCTGCTTGCGTGCTGCCTCACACAGCTTGCAGCGAAACAACCCGTTGCCGACGTCCTCGTAGAATTTGGCCGTGACGTTTCTGTTCATCGGGCGCGTGGGTCGTGTGGAGTTCGTGGGGGGTCGAATGTGAGATCCATTTGCTAAGACTCTGAAGTCGACTTAGGCGCAGACAACAAGTGACAGCAGCCATTCGTGCTCGGATAGCCGGTCCCGACAGAACGCTTAAACCGGTTACATCTCCGGACCGCAAACACTTTCACTTGGCTTCTAAAAACATATGTATTGTAATTATTGGCGATATTTGATATTGTATTGCTCCCTCAAGTGCCAATAATAAGTTATTAACATTGAAAAATGCCATAACTCTTGTACGGATATTTGTTTTTCAACCTTTGAGTACGCCAACCAGCTTACAGTCCCCGGCACGATTTTCAAGGGGACTTTTGGGTGAACGACCAGAACGTATACAGAAACCAATGAATGGAGGTCGCGCACGACCCGCTGGCCATCGAGCGGTTACAAAAATATTTGAAGAAAAAACGGTCGGACCGGCGCCACCGTGCTCCTGGCCTTAGCGTTCGATAAACAGGCCGGAACACGGAGAACTATTTGAGCGCTTGTAACTGGAAGCTTATCCCAGCAGGATTTTGCGCCGTCGGGGCCAAACATGGCATACAAAAGGAAGATGAACGTGCTGGCCCTCTGGATCCTGCTGCCAACTGCCCCAGGCGATGCCCTGCAATTTCACCCGGAGCCTGGGAGAGAGGAGCGTGACGGCCGCCACTGGAACGGGTAGGTCACCAATGACGCGTGCGGACTGTACGTCGTCTTGGTTGCTCTCGCCAAGGTTCAGGATGGCACATTTGGCTACTGCCTCGTCATAAAGGTAGGCTGCTGCCGAACACAGACACTACAAGACCGAACGGAGCAGGTGTGCGCAGAATATCACCAAAAATATGCTGAAGGTATCGTGCTCGCGAATCTCGAGCTCAATCAAGCTGTGGCGGTCCAGGTGGAAAAGTACGTCCTAAATGCAGCGTTGGGTTTATACGTGACGCTGAGGTCCCGGAAATGGACAATCGCAGAAGCGCTTGCTGCTTTGTGTTATCCCAATACAGATTTAGCTGGTGGTCGAGCTGGTCCGAGGCGCACAGGACATTTTCCCACAGCCCGCCGGAGCTGCAGGTTGTCAGAACTGTCGAAAGACACGTTGGGATCTCTCAACTTAGACACAGGTTCGAGTCCAAATGGACATGCTTGCGTATATGATAAACATGCTGCAAAAAGTTTTAGTCGCCATAGGGTGCGATCAACCTGAACCGACATGATCGAGTTTTGTGACAAAACTCGATCGCAGCAATACGACGGATCCTGCTATAACACAATCACGTTAAAGAAAATTTAAGTACACACGACAGTATTTTTTGTTTAAGCGTATAATGCGAGTGTAGCTCGCCAGTCATATTGGTGCTTCTGACATCGTTGCACGAAGGATAACGGCATTGCTCCGGACGCAGTTGCCGTCGATCCCGACGCCACATTCTGCTACCATTTGAAAACACCTTCGTGACTCGCTTGCAGGGGCCTTGACAGACTCGACCCCGGCGCTTCACTGATGTCACAGAAAGTACGATGAAGACGCGAGAGCTCGCAACATGAGCTTTATGTGTTGTGCTTTAGCGGAGAGTGCGGGGATTCTTAACTGTCGAGGCGCCACAGCAAATTTCCTTTCGGATGAAGCGATAAATTACTTGATAGCATACGATACGATACGGTATGACATATTTGGGTCTTGTTTTGCCAAATTCATAGTTCAGCTTACCAATCACCGTCACAAAATATCTGTGTAAGGCCACCCGGTATTTTTTTTTTTTTTTTGGGGGCATGACACATCTTCAACGTAACCTCCTCAGTCCCTCTCGACATATTTTATTTTGTCAAACGAAATGGAACTGTCGTATTAAATCAATGAGAAAGTGAAAATGCTGTGGACACATGTTGCATTTATTTTGGAGCATATTTAAAAATGTATTTAGCCGTCAAATATTAGCCGTCAATATTATTGACGGCTAAATACATCATTATAGTGAAGCAGATAATCGAGAAGCTGGAAGAAATGAGTGATACTATCCAAGAAAGTAAAAGCCCGGTAAGCTTCTTGTCGATACGGAGCAGATCCGCTAGCTCTTTCGCGCAAGTCCGCGGCAGGGTTCCTGGTGTACAAAAAAGGAATGATCCATGGGCTAAACGTGGGATTCGAAATTATTGTTGTGGAAGCCAAGTGTGCAGGGTGTAGAACCTTCGAGGGGACAGAATGTGAGCGTAAGAGGAGCATTATCGTATCAACGTTTAATCGTCAAATATTATTTTAACTGTTGTGAACTGCATTTCAGAGCTCAACTCGCGTTTGAGGGATAATGTCCTCGACCATTTGGAACTAAGTCGAGCTCTAAGCCCAAGCGTGCCTTTCACGACTGAAATGCAGATAACGTCGTCTTGTTATCAAGCTTGTTTATCAGGACGACTTGAATGCATAATTTGGCAAGGAAAAAATAGCTGACCATAGCACCCGCTACGTAAAACGAAGATTTGAAGGTTAGGCGCGCCACATTTGGTACAGCATCAATGCAGTGGCCATGTGAGTTTTCTCGAAGCCGAAGCGGCTGGAAGCTATGGGTGTGAGCCTTGGGGTCATACGAGCACGAAGAAAACTCACGCCTTTGTACTCGCGCTCGAACGGCAGGTCGGGTAGCTTGTTTGTCAAGTACAACTTCAGTGCTGCAGTGGTTGCTATGAAGTCGGTCGAGTTCCATTGGTCTTCTCCTACAACCAGTTGCCCACGTAGCTCTGTATTTTAAAAGTGCATCGTCAGGTTCTTTCAGGGCGACCTTGATATCTTGTACGGCCTTGAGCACTGCTCTCTCGGTAATGTCAAAATCAATGGGACCGTACGCTTTGTATCCTCTTGGGATCCACCGGAAAAGTGCGTTCTCGAGCGACGCGATCTCTTGCCACAAGACCGTTTAACATATTCTTCGTCTTCTTTCGTCAAGTCCGGGGTTTCTTCTGGTACATCTGGATATTTCGATCGCAATTTCTTGAACACCTTGTCGCTCACGATGCGGGTAACGCTGTATTCGTTGCAATGACGTCTATACAAAAGCAGAAATCGCTGTCAACGTGATGTAAACCATGATCTTAAGTTTGCGTCCTGTGTACCTGTGCTGGGCTACTGCTCCCACTTTCCATAGCGACGTCGTCCGCCATGTTAGTACCGTGGCCACATGTTGCCTCAGGTTGGGATTTTCCGATGTGAAGTAGTGAGCAGGCCACCTTGGACGTCTTCACGACGACGTTTCTCCGGTATGGCCATGAGGTCCACGTTTTTTTCTAGGGGTGGGGTGTTGCGTAGTGACCACTAACCGCTCGGATGCTTAAAAATACCAGACGTTGAATTGTGTAACCTGGCCGTATAAATGTGTAACTGGTCGTACTATTGCGTAACCTGTCGTATTATTGCGTAACTACGGCTAAATATAACCGACATTTGACTTCGGTCAAACACCAATTTCAGCCAGTACAAAGCCGATTTAGGTGGAAAATGGCGCTTTAAAGGTGCACAAATGAGAGCTATTAGTAGATATATATTTTTGTCTTCATCCGATCAATCCTGGCCGAGTGGCACATCGACAAGACCATGTTCCTGGCCGCGGTGGCTAGTCGTTTTATTGAGTAACCGGTCGTGCTAGCGTCAGAACGCAAATGACTAGCATTTGTATTGGAACTGTCGGCTGTCGACTCAATATTGCATAAATGCGCTAACACCTTGATTAATGTATGGGGCAGGGGCATATTAGGATCGACTTTCCGACATGATGCGTCGACAGTCGTCAGAAGTCGCTAGCAGAGGAATATCCCTACCCCTAAAACATATATTGATAGAAACGACAGCATCATCCCGTTTTCATTGGAGTAGAATCCTTGCCATTAATCTGATTGGTCAACTTTGCCCGTATCATATCCAAGATAATAACAGTACGTCGGTAGCTTAATGATATTCACCCAGATATATGTGACAGAACAACATGTTGATATAGCACTTGTATCTAGGGCCAGGACATCGCCCGTGCATATGTAGCGGTTATCAGAGCGAGATGGCGAGTCAACTAACATAACATGTCCGAAAGTGGAAGCAATCATACTATATATATTTTCAGAAAATCCATAACCTTCAAAACGCGCAGGGGGCAGAACCGATTTAAGAGGGATTATATGCTGTATTAAGCAATAACGTAATTTAATTAATACGAGCGAATATGAAGAGGTTTGTAAAATATGAGGTGCTCTTTCAGGCAGCCACTCAGACAGCCGGTGCTGACGTCTCGTCAGTGCTATTCTCTTTCTTCAAGGTCAGTCGATGTGATCTCTACGGTGGAGCGCGGGAAGAGAGAGCGAACAGCTCTCACATGTAACATAGTCGAAATGTGAGGGCGATGGTGCGGCGCCATACGAAGTCGTCGTGTAGCGGGTGTAGCGAATGACGCCTACCCTGAAACAACTTCAGTTTTTTTAAATGAAGTTCAAGGTCTTTACTGAAGCTAAGTCAAAATTAAACTTGTCGAAAGCGTGATCCTGAAGGACCTGATAACGTGGCGATAGCACCGCGAGGAGTGGGGACCTTCTGAAGCTTCTCGTATCCTAATCTGGTAAGGACCCTGCACAAAGGGCGTAGTGTGAAAGGACTCTATTTGAGATTTATTATTAATCTATCATATTTGCCTAGGACTGCTAGGACAAGGAGACATAAGACGGCCTATTTTTGTCGCCATTTGGTCGGTGGCTGGGTGCCCTTTGGCCCCGGCGTCCTTTCTCGACTGCTATTTGGCTAAGTATGTGTACACGACTGTCCCATTTTAGAAGCGCTTCATCGACTATGGTTCCCAGCTGAAGAAGGCAAATTTCCTGATGAAGTGGCTGAACCTCGAGCTCCTTTTCATATTTATTTGTGATTTACGGAATCTATTATATTTGTCTAGGACCGCTAGGACAAGTAGACATAAGCTTTTGTGTCGCCAATTGGTCGGTGGCTGGGTATAGCAACGGACAGAATACAACTACCGCCTGACTAACTGCCATTCCACTGATTCGCTGCATAGACAATGCGTGCGGCCAATACATACCACCAATCCGATTTTTTTATATAAGCAATTGGAACCAATCACAACGTAGGACCCAGGGACTAATTAGATCGCTGTCAATCGGTAAAATTGGAGGCAGCCAGCAGCAGCGAGGGACTCCGGACGAAGACCGTGCCTCTGGGTTATCCCTGGCGGGACTCGACGAACATCTTAGTATGACGTAATTAACCATCGCAAGCACTACAGCATGAAGACGAAGAGGGCGGTGTTAAGGTCGATTGAAGGCATGAGTGAGCGAGAGGCAGCCAGGACTGGAGAAATCCAGCGATGGACTCTCAATGACTGGCGCAGGTCAGCAGACGAGGTTTTTGAGCGCATCGAATATGTCGCGCACCGAGAAGAGTCAAGCGGTCCTCCTGCAGCTTCATCGTGACAGACTGAAAGCCCCCAACTCGCCGAGCAGGGTGTGCGGTCGCGTTTCCTCTCGTCGTGTCGCCATCAGCGACACGATATCGTCGTAATCGGTATCGAGAGCAGCACGGATCTTGAAGTATCGCTCGATCATCGTGTACGTCGAGCTCCACCTTGGCGCTTACGAAGTACCGGGCGCAAACTCGTCTTTTCCTAAAAAGCACATTTTCACAACGTTATAAATTTTCTAAATAATAACCGAAATATCGGTAATATCGAAAGTTTCAGACAGCAACATTACCTGAGAGCAGATGACTTTTCGAGGGAGCGCAGCTTTTTCATACGTTACTGCAGCTTCTCCAGCAATGGCTCATAGTCAGCGACGTAGAGGTTCACCGCCAAGTTGAGGCGGTGACTTGCGCACCCACGAACGGCACTTGCAACAAGTTGGAGAGCCTTGTGTTCATCGAGCTGTTGTCGGCCATCCGGTAGACGATGTTCCCGACATCGCGCTGGTAAAATGGGAGGATGGCGGTGAGGAAGGTGACATGGCTCTCAGCCGTCTGGTCTTTAGCGTCCTCGTCGACAATCAGCGCCATAGCCAACAGCACCTTCTCTGACCGCTTGTCGTGCTCAAAAACGGTAAATATTGCCAGGTAGTGCTCCGAATGAAAGCTCCAACCGTCGAGAATGACGCCAAACTTGGCTGGAAGGAACTCGGAGATCGAGGATTTGACCGCCTTGACGACCAAGAGCGCGTACTTTAGCAATGTTTCGGTGCCAATCCGCTTCATCGTCGTGTATTTGCCGACAGTACAATCTTCACAGAAAGAGAAAAGGAGGTTGCACTCGGTCGTTAAGTCGATCCAGTTGTAGATAGTCTGGCTCTTCTGATCGATGAAGATCATGAGTGTGCCCGAGTTGAACCCGCCGTTCGTCATCGTGACGACGTAGTCGAGGTGCTGCTTGAGCACGTGGCTGTAGAGGTTTGGAGTAGCCTGTCTTGACGTCTTGCTTCTGAACAGTACCACACTGGCAGCGGAAGTACTCAGTGGGTTCATCATGTGCGTCGAGCACCGGCGTGAAGAAGTAGAAGCAAACTTGCTTGGTGTTAAAGGAGGTAGTTGGGGGCATGGTAAAGTGGAAGTGAGAGGATTGAGGAGGCTGGCTTGCAAGGACCAGATCTAGCTAGCTCCTGTCCTGGACCGCCCAAGTCGTGACAGGGGTAATTACGTCTATCTGATGGCTGTCGAGGACACTGTAAAATATTTGTAAAATAAAGTACCGGCTGGAACCGGTAGAGATGATGTTCTGGAGGGAATTGCAACTTCCCAGGAATTAAGTTATTGATTGCAGAATATTGTATTGGAGTTCCAGTACAATACTTGTATCGGAACGCCTGGCCCGGCGTCACGCCGAACACGATCAAGTACAGGGCCATTATTAATAGCCGAGCTCGCAGGATTGTCAAACACGAAGCCCTCATATAGCGGAGGGGCTACAAGCTCACGCAGCAATCGTAGGGATGGAACTAGCAACGACATCTAATAATATACAATGCAAAAATGCAGTTTCCTCCTTTTAAGTCGAACTGTATCACATTTGTCAACGGAGTGTGCGTCTAGTATGAAGATCCGCCCCTGTGACAAGGTATTGCTTTTGCTTGTCCGCAGAACCAAGAGCTCTATAAGACGTTGGTGCATGCGCCCCTGGTGTGATGAGGTTACGTGTCCTAATAACATTAAGAGAAAATTTCAGAGCTTCTCCGTGCGCAGCACGACTTTGTTTATATAGCTAAAAAATACCCTGGATGGATAATCGAGTGTGGCTATTCTATCTACGCTCTTTACTGTATTCTGTCCTGGGTGATACATTTATAATAGACATGCTCTGGCTGGCATAATTTAAAAGTTAGTATACCAGCCAGGGCATTTCTATTATAAATATCGCCCAGGATATGTCTATTTTAAATGTATCCTCTCGTTGATGATATAAATTTTTAATAGAGACATGTCCTGGGCGGTACATTTTTCTATTGAATATCCTGGGGGTGCTTTTCAGCGATATATCACCATAGTTTGACAAGCGTACAAGGTAGTGAAAGGTGAACGTGTGAGCTCGAACGCGAATTACTCCTGATCACCATTACAGTAGGGTCTGTATCGATTGATGAACTTAGTAAGATGGTTACGCTACGCTATTCGCTGTCACTTGTTATGCTGTGCATCATCCCCGCGTGTTCTTCACGTTATACAAATTTTGCTACAGATAAGCCTCACGGTGCCTGATCTTACTTGGTGCCCGTCGTTTTGACGTTGGCTGGGGATTTCTGTTCATACTTATCATCTTCTCCGGACACAATGACATGGCTTGTGCATGTTCTGTTTTCCTGGTCTTCTTTGTCGGGAGGCTGGTTGATTCTAACAGGGAACTGATTATGGTCGCCGGTGGGTCACCGGTGGGTTAAGGGGCGAAGTTGCAGGTGATATCTGCTTCATGCGCACGATGCATCAGCAAATTATAGCAGTGAAGCTGGATGACTCGAGTCGAGTAAAGATGCCGTAAAATTCTCACAGCTTGGTGCAAGCGCAATCTAAAATGCAAATACATATACGATCCAGAAGAGGTGGTCGCACAAATGAACTCATTATCAGCTATAAATATGAATTTCTTGATCAACGAACGAGTATTGGTCCCTTTTTCACTGGATGGGAGAAACTTCTGTCAGCACATTTCAAGCCTATGCCTGATGTATACACAGCGAACTATTTCTACGACATCGACTATGGAGTAGTAACAATGCGTCATCAGGTTAGTACATATGATCAATACGATCAGTTTTCCATCATTGGAAAGAGGGATGCGAATTCACGCACTGCTTGATGATATATTTGGCGTCGAACTTGGCGACGGAGGCTCAAGATCGCGAACCACACCCTCAAGAATGGCTTCACGAGCCTCCATCGTTTCTCTTGCTCTTGAAGGTAGCGTACAGCTGCATCCAGGTGACGACGCTGGTGCTGCCATTCAGGAATTGAAACTCTCACACAATCTAACGCAATACTTGCAGATTGGGTTGCACCGGTTAAGTACGCTCTAGGCGTGATTCCGATGGTTACAGTAGATTTACGATGTAGCTTGGCAGCCGCGCTGTGGTATTTGAGTTCCATGTTGAACGGTTCATATTTCTCGTGATGTGGTTTGTCCACATACTCCAGGCGGTTGAGGCCGCTGGAAACGTTGTTCCCCATTTCTAGCGGAGCGCGATTACGACTTCTCGTAAATACCCCCCTATTACCCCAGCACGATCTGTTTCCTCGTGTAAAATGCATGCTTCACCAAGTCTTCCCGATCTATTGGCGTCGCAATTGCCATACCGAACTCGTAGTTACAGTTAATCTGCGTATTACCACAAACCACTGGTTCCACATGGCATTAGACTTTGACGAGTCAACGACGCACTTTTTGCTGTGCATTACACCAGTTTGGTCCACTCTGTGGACTCGGGCGTCTCTACACTCCACACCCCGCCCCCTTTCAGAGCTTTCTTGTTTACACGACAAGAAAACATCTCCCACAACGCCTCTATGATAACGCTGAACGAACTTCCAATAAAAACAGCATCGCGTTTCAGCAGACGTGTCTCGCTGGTTGATCGACGCCTACACAATACACCGTACAAGCAGTTGATAAAGATCCGGATGGTATGGGTAGCAGCTGTAGTTGCCAATCCAAATACCTACACTTCCTAAATCGTAGCGGTGGTTTAAGGAGTCGTTGGGTAAGCTCTGTCGTCTTCGTGACCGCGGAAGCCGCTGGAGCAAGCCCCATCATTATGGTGTCTGTAGCAGTCGCTGGAGAAGCGTTGTCATCGTGGTGGCGGTTCGAGGAGCTGTTGTGTCAATCCCAGTCATGGTGCTATCTGAAGGAGTCGCTGGGGCAAGCTCCGTCGTCGTGCTGGCTGATGGAGCCTCTGGATCAACCGTTTGAACAGGTATTTCGCCGAATCAGGAGCGTCTTCTCTCGCTGACAACGTGTGGCTGTTCAGCATGTACGGAGAAACACGATTGTGGTTACGCCGGAGAAGGGTTCGCGGTGGTGTCGCTGCATCGCGTTGCTGTAGTCATGGTACGCGCCACGACTGATGGAATGGGCGAGTGTCTCAGAGGTTTATGTTGAATGCTAGGATGTGTCGTTGACTGTGCGATTGGCCGTTCGATTCACTCAGACGGTCTTGGAAATTTCGAATACAACGCACAATATTCTGCCGAGTATGTTGGTGGAGTGTTCGCAGCCTACTGCAAGAAGAACAGATAGCCCAGCGGTTCTCGACGCCGTAACCTTTCCAACATAATGACAAAGTCGAACATGGCAACCGTGCCATTGTCAAGATGGCTCACTCGATGATGCTGGGGGGCGGACAATCTGCTAAGGGCATACTTGGGCTGACGCTGTGGTGTGTGCAGCCTACATCAGGAAACGCTACCCAACCAAAGTACTCGATGAGAAAACTCCAATGGAAGCACTCTCCGGGTCGCCTCCCGACATCAACAATCTTCGTGTCTTTGGTTGTAAAGTACAAGCCCTAGTGCCCAAGGAGCATCGCAAGAAGCTGGACGCGAAGACTAGCAATGGAATCTTGATTGGGTATGCCACTGGAGGTGCTTACCTAGTGCACATTCCGCACAACGGGGCAAGCGAGACGATCACAGCACGAAGTGTGGTGTTTTACGAAGACCCATTTCTGCCTGCAATCGATCACGAAGAAGTCCGAATCTCGACTGTGCTCGATGATGTGCAGCAAAAACGATGGTCAGCAGTGAAATGCCTCTTCGAAGGTCTGCTGGAGCAAGCGAACAAGAAGACGTAGTCATGGGTCCTGTTGACTTTGAGCAACAGCTGACAACACCTCCTACATTTACCGTGCGTTCGGAACCAGTGGGAGCAGCTCGTCCGAATCCGCGAGTTGGCGTCGCGAGAAATCGATTCCGCTACCCCGCCGTTCGAGCAGAATCCTGAAGCCGAGTCACCGGCGCTTGGACTATGAGGAGTCTCGCTTGAACAGGTATGAGCCATGCAACATGTTCGAAGAGCGAACATCCGCAGCTCAGTTCAATGGTACCAACGCACAGGATGGCTACATCTACCGAAAGTTGACTCCAAGCAAAATCGATGTTTGAGCCTTTGGTACTGAGCTGCTCAATGGTTTCGATGTGCGCCGCAATGCGTTTCGTCGTCAGTGGGAGGACGTCACAGACGACGAGATCCAGAGTGTTCGCCACGATGGACTCGTGATTTACTGCGATGCAGCTTTTGCTGTTGAGCGGGAACAGAAATTGGCGAGTGGATACGTGATCTATTACAACGGCAATCTCATTGATTGGGGCCCCCAGAGCAAAGCATGGGGCGCTCTCATCGGCAGAGTATCGCAATGGCGACTGGAGTATAGGAATATATTCGGTTCCTAATGGTTCTGAAAAATGCTGGCGTGGTCGTCGATGAAATCGTTGTCATGGAAGACATCTAAGGCGCCCAGCACTTGTCTGAAAGCAAAGGAGTGACTCAACGGTCTCGTCACAGTGACACTAAGTACCAGGAAAAGAGCAGATATGGGACTGTGCAAGTGCGGTACTGTCCGACCACCGAAATGGTTGCAGTCCACTCTGCTAAACCGCTGGGCAAGAAGAAATTCGAGTACTTCCGCGGGGAGATTGAAATTCGTCGCTGGGAGTGTTGGGCGACCAAGCGATGATCTAGGTTTTGGAATGTTGAAGCCTACTGGTAACAGTGGCTCGCTAAGATATCAAAGGCTAGATACATCATCTGGAGTCATCATCGAAGTGCAACGAGGAACATGCGGTGGTCAAGAGCAAGATGCGCTTGGATGCATGTGTAGGGGTAGCAGGAGGCGGCTGCAGGGCTGCAGGATAGCAGCAGCTCGAAGTTAGTTTGTTTTGTTTTCATCCCACGCGTCAATCAATTTTAAACTTACCTTGAAGGCCGCAACCGCCTTCTCCAGCTTCCCTCGTCGCCGCACTTCCTCTCCAATAACCTTCCAACAGTGAAATAAGAAATATGATACGTATTATTGACGATTTTGAAGCTGAGTTTTGACAGTGATGGACGCCACTGGGCATCACTATAGAAACACCGTGCATAGAGCTCAGAGGTATTTCTGCTCATGGCGTTATTACCAAAATGGCGAAAATATTAACCTACACTTGAAAGCCTTGTTGCCAGCTTGTATTGAGAGAACAAATTCGTCTTAGCCTTCAAACGTCACGGTTTCGGACAGAGTACGACGCACTTTACACAGTAATAGTAACGTACTTAAATTATATGATTCAGCTCAAAATCATAGTGTGATAATAGTTTTGTGCTCTGTTTGTCTACCTGCATTTACATATTTATATGTTTAAACCACATTGCATGATCCAGACCAAGACATCGTACCAACAGCGTAGGTTAGCTGTATAGACTGTGTTGAAACGCCTAACGAGGCTTACTTCAGTGCTCGAACAAGATCCACACACTGGTTGCAAAAGATAGGCCATGTTAAAGTAGAGCTTATTCTGACTGAAACAACACTTTAAATAATAGATCATCCAGGGTGACATTTTTCTATTTGTATTTAATTTCGCCTAATCCTAAATGTTTTTTGCGCCGTCTGAAACGTTGATTCCATCTGAGGAAGCCGAATCACTGTATAATGAATTTGTATGGGTGGTCATCATTATTCGAGCTCAAACAACGTTTGAGCGTTCGTTATGAAGTGTTATTTGGCCAATGAACTCTCATAAAAAGGTGACTGACTTTTTTCTCCAATTTTTCATATTTTTAAAATGATTTTTTTACCATGGTGAATTATAAAGTCGGATCAGACCAGAAAATAATGCATAGGTGAAAGTACGAGGTCATACCTCGAAGTACGAGTTCGTCCCTAAACGAGGCCGTTGTACTTTGAGGTACGAACTCGTATTTTCGAGTTTGACTCAATGATAAAATGTGTTCCTGCGTAGTGCACTCCCTAAGAGTAAGAATTCCACGTGAGCACAATAACCTATCAGCGATCTGCTGTGTTGATATGAGTAGTAAATAATATGTTTTAGCGCATGTACCATAATATTTTGTACATGCGCTGAAAAATCTACTGTGTATCGATATTGAAAGCAACGATCGGATCTGTTAAGTTCACGACACCAAAACTAAGTAGTAACGGTGAAATTGCACTATGTGGTATTCAGCACGAGTAAAAAATCATGCTCAGAGCATATGAAACTATTCCGACGAAGAAGATGGCGATGGAAGCCTTACAAGGTCGTTAGGAAAATAAGTGACATGGATTAATGCATACAAAAGAAAGAAGCCTATCGTATCCGCACTAACCGAGACGGGTATTTATTTATTTCGAGTTTACTGGGTTTATTGGTCAATAACATGTTTTTAGTGTGGTCGAATTTGATTGGTCAATAAAATGTTATTTAGGTGTTGTTTCATGTTGTTTCGGGAAAGAAGTAACTTCACTTTTGCCACTTCAAATTGGCCCCAATGGCCCCAGTGCAAATTAAAACGGTTAGCGTCAAAGTCTACAATATACTTTATTAGGGGTTTCAAAGTACCCATGGATGAGGATTACATTTAGGCAAACATTAGGGTATTCTTTCAGCCAACTTGGTCACCTCTTCAGCTTTAAAACGCCCAAATAATTAGCGCAAACCCCACAAAAACCATTTTCGTGGCCGCCTCCAACTTGCTTCAGCAAGACGGTCAGCCGCCGACAGCAGCAGCGAGGTCAACTCAGCGAAGTCGCAGTTTCGTTTGGTGGCTAATCGCTCGGTTTGTAGAATGCCTTCGAGTGAGAGAAAGAAAATGCTGACGTGGCTGAACGAGTAGTTGATTCTGCGCGGACTGTATGCAATGACTGTGGACTGGAGTTCGTCAGAGTCCGAATGGATCACAGCACAAGCTACGATTTTATAGCATGGCTGGTTTATCTATCGAGCGTGCGCACTCTATCAGCTTCGACGCCGATTGAGAAGAGTGGAAGTTACTCCGAATTGATCTTTCGTCTCCCCGAAAGGGAGTTCAGGTAAGCAATTCGAGTTGACAATCTGTCGTCGTGAAGCTAGCAGTGCTCATCGGTGGTGTTGAGGTGTTTCACTCTCGCAACCACAACTGTCAGTGACCCGTGTCAATTCAGCTGGCAGTAACCCTGGGGCGTCTGGGAACTTACGACAACGGTGGCTCAACTGGAAGAATCGCACGGGCGTACGGGGTTGTCACAGGAACGGTGACACTGTACCCAAACGAGTTGTTGCAGCTTTTCTGCTTCGATACGAAGACTACGTTTCCAGCCATTCTCTCATAAACTGCTTCTGCAGCAGCGTTGTGTGCCCGCCACCAGCAGCACTTCTAGCACCACCGTCAGCAGCTCCTCCTCGCCCACGTGCCATCTTTCGCAATACCGACTCGCTCCTCTCAGGCCACCCATGAGTTCAACGTAAATACGTATTTCGTAAAAAAACAATCCGTAATAACACGAAAAATCAGCTGGCAAAAAAATACTCCAAACGATGCGTCTCAGGAGTCTTTTGTTCCGGCAAATCCTGTTTTTGCACAACAAAATCATCATCAATGGGTATTTTGAAACCCCTATTGTGAATTTTAATCCATAGAAAGTGTATTTAGTCCAGCTGAAATGGCTACTTCCAGTACCCCATTGGCTTGAAGCGTTTAGCTGCAGCTGCAGCGACGGCGTGCATGCAGTGGTGAGCCATCCTGTTGACAAGTCTCAGGTTCACGCACGGCATGCAATGCTCAGCTACCTTCTCGGAAGCTGTCCTCGAGGAGCACCCAGCATCTCGTTATGGATGAGAGCTAAGTAGATCTTGATCTTGGCCTTCAAGACACTAAATCAGCCTAGACATATAAAGAGTAAGTAAACAACAGCAACACGCACTAGGTCAGGGCGTATCTTCAGCGGGGCTGCACATTGGCGAGTAGGGAGCTAGACGCAACAGCACCAGGTCGCTGCGCTGACGCACCAGGTCCTCGGCCTGGTTGTGCGTTGGCGCATTGTCCAGTTCAATTACAATGGGCTTACCCGCAAAACCAGCTTGGTAGGTATCATACGCTTTCACAACGTCGTAAATAGCATCGACGAAGGCTGCATTAGCCTCCATCTTGATGCTTCCACATTAAGTAGCGTAGTGCAGGAGACCAATATCCGTCGATACAGCGCACTGCACCTGTAGATTCTTGCCCTTGGACGCCGGCAGCTTTACTACAGCGCTCTCCGTTGTAGCCGCTTGCAATACAGGTTCAAGTTTGTTTCATCGTAATAAAAATAAAAGCACCTTCACGCTCATGCTTGAGTAGAGCTCCGGCAAACACGCGCCGCTTAACAATGTTATATTCACTGTTACATGTAACCGACTCAATTCGGACCTGCATATACCCTTGTCATACCGAAACGTTAGTAAGATCAATAGCAAAACAGGCTAGAGAATATTATCTGCTTCAGTGAGCTTGCCGCACAGCTTCAGGCTGTTCAGAGACGTGCTCAAGGTGACACCGAAGTTCCAAACGACCATCTGCTGCAGCGACCCCCGCGTGTACAGACAGTTTTCCTCGAAGCTGTCTACCAGTGCCGCCTCGATCACTGGGGTGCACTTCACGTTAAAAGCGGGAGCCCCTCCACTCGCCTTAAGTTCTGGTCAGCCACTGTTGACGATGCGGCGGTCGGTGGTGGCCGGGATGAAATTGTGGTGGACCACGAGAAGCCAGTCCTGGCCTTGCTTGAACTCGTCAAGAACGCGAGCGCGCGCTGCCAACGGGTTCATTGGTTCGCTTAGCATTTAAAGCTAAAAATGAGATGCTACGATTGCAGCTTGAGAAACTTTAGATGAAGAGGTCAAAACGTAGCTTCGAGAAAGCTATTCCTCGATACCCTGAAGTAACAATCTAACAAGTCAATCTTTTTTTTGTTCAAATGGACGTTTAATCGTGTGTTTTTGTAGCGTCCGATCTCATTTTATCCAATCAAATCCTAGTTATTTTCCTTGGCGAGGTTTTTTGTCGGTTGGAGTAGTTGGGCTATACTATGAAGGATGGAGTTTAGCGCTGTCGGCCTTTTTAGTCGTTTCTGTATCCAACACGAGTAGAAAAAAATGCTCAGAGCAACGGAAAGTATTCCGCGAAAATGGCGATTGACGGCCTTACAAGGTCGTTAGCAAAATAAGTGACATCAATTCTGCATAAAAAGAAAGAAGCCTACCGTATCCACACTGACCGAGACGCGTATTTATTTATTATTTTAGTTGGTGTTTATTGGTCAATAATAATTTTAGTGTGGTCGAATTTGATTAGCTAATAAAATGTTCTTTGCACTTCAAATTGGCAGCACCACAATTCAAAGTGGTGTGAAGTAGCTAAAATAAAACATTTTTTTAATTTGTTTCCAATTGTTGCCTTTAGATTAAAGTGGCTGCTGTCCAACGCTAAGTGATTGGCTGTGGGCTCAAACCCAAAGTGCTGCTTGTGACGGCACTCCAGTTTCCACAGACCACATCCTAGTATTAACACATACCATAGTTATTACTTTCAACGTGCCCATCAACATTATAATAAGTTCGTACCGATTGTTCCTAGATGGCCCCTAGTGAAGGAAGTCTACACGACCACCTCTGCCTACTCAACTCTGCAACTCCCAGTAATTGTGCCATTCCCCACGAACGCACACAAAGCACAAATGACACACACACAGCGGAGACACAAAGAGGCACAATCACAGTCAGCATCGTCACAAAGAGACACATCGAGTAAGTACATCATCCAACACGGCATGGGCTATGAAGGGCAAGAGCATGTACGAGCGATACGTTCGTGTTGTGAGTAACACCCACCATCAATACCTGAGCTTACGTCCATCTGGCGGGCTGGAATGTAATTGTCTGCGCCAACACATCATCATCCGCACCGAGCCGCTTCTAGGTTGATCACGCAGAGGAGCACACGAATATGTTGGATTATAGAGCAAATATAAGAAGCCAGCTAACAAAGTCAGATCAAATCGGGTAGCATACATTCCAGCGTACCTTTCACTGTAGATGACGCTTCCTCATAAACGGCTAAGCGCCTTCTCCTTCTTACGTAATGCGCGGGTGTAACCTGTGGCCGATACAGGGACGTGTTTTCTTCGTCGATTGCGGTTCCTCTGGCTCGTGGTTCGAGCCGAAGCCGACGTGATGCTCGCCATTATCACTTTCTCGTTTTCCCGCCGCTTCCAAAATTAATGGTTCAAATGAGAGTGGGGGGATGTGTTTCTACTTTTGACTCTGACTGATTTGTAGAGATTTTATTTCGTCAGCTATTTTAAAAATATGATTTTTCTTACGTGCAAATATTTTGTGACTTTATCCACTTTTAGATATTATTGTACACGCTGATAATATTATGTAAGAAAAAAAGCCAGATTCGTTCACCTTACCAGTTTCATGCATAACGATTATAAGCCAATGGTCGTTTGCAGCTGAGCGCACGCTCCTGTGATTGGTAATAACTCAAAACCTCTATTACACCTTATGATTTGTGCGGAAAAAGAGAGAATAGCGCAGTATGACTCCAGAAGCGCTGTATGAGTTGTTTATCGATCCATATGGTGTACACTAATTTGTACATAATTTACATACTGAAACCAAGTAAATAATAGAGTGCCAACCTTTTGTCCAATCGCTCAGAGAAACCCTTGTATAGAAAGTATCTCAATATTAGCCAGATTGTGCTGTAATTTGGTTGGCTACTTCAGTGTGAAAACCGCTTTAATTGGTCAAAGTTTGAGGGCCAAAAAGCAACTCTAGCAAAAATTATGCGGGAAAAAAGTGTGTGCCAACCTTTTGGCCAGGTATGTAACTGGTGCCACGACTAGTGATTCCCAATGTTGCCAAGCAGTAGCACCATTAACGTCATTTTGAAATCGTTCACCAAGCAACAGCACCACGACCACCAACCTTCACCAACGACGATCTCCTTGCGGCCGTGCGCCTAGTCCTCAGTGGGGAGCACGCACTTACCGTAAGCAAGCAATCGTGTATTCATTGTCGCACTTTGAGCAACTGGGTGGCCAAGTTTAAGTAAGGAAAATTGGTGGCTCCATTGCGTCATGACCCGCCGCCCGCTTTTCATCCTGAAGCCGAGTAGAGTCTGGTGGCGTGGGTCGTCGGTCGGCAGTATGTCGGCTTCCCAGCCAAGCGCCATGATATCATCCAGATGGCGTACGACCTCAATGCTTTGAAGACCGGCACCTTGCTCGGCCAAGGATGGTATCGTCGTTTCCTTGAACGACATCCTGTTCTCACCGGTCGGACGTCCGAGCCCACCAAGAAGACCCGCAACAGCGTTACCATGGCCAACATATCGCGCTGGTTACGACACTATGCAAGGTGATCATTGAGAACAAGATCACCAGCTGCAAGTTGTTCAACATGGACGAGTCTGCCTTTGATAATAATAAGGGCAGCAAGCGCGAGGTTGCGGTGTGGGATCTCGCAACGTGTGACACCCTGACTTGTCGACCGGGCTCCATTTGACAATTGTGACCTGCGGTAGCGCTGACGGGTTTGTGGCGCCTCCGCTTTTCATCTTGCCGGGCGTCACTGTGAAGTTGGACATGCTCTAGGGGTGCAGCATCCCCGGCGCGATAGATACCACCACCAGCTTTGGGTTCATGAACACGACAATTTTCGTGTCGTGGTTGCAGTTTTTCGCGGCAAGTGTGCCAACTCCGATTAAGCGACCTTTGGTTGACGGCTGTTCATCGCATTATTGCGTCGAAGTTTGAAGGGGAAAACGAACTTCATGTTCAATTGCATCTCGGGGTGTGGGGTGGTGAGCCCGCAACAGCCACCGGTACGCACCCCGCGATTCAGCGAATCGTCGGCTCCATTTCGCGCTGCAATTCTGCTAACTCGAGGATGATCGACAAATCAACCTTGATAATTTACGGGATCCAGCCGCCGTCAATGTCGGATATCCTTCAAAACAATTTCACAGCCACCTTCCCATCAACCTAATGACTAGGTGATCTGCTCCCGAGTTCATTAGTTCGGTAGCTCCTCCGATCCGGACCGAATGGGTTGAATACAGTTTGGCGTTGTCGCCCGCGATACTGGCAGCGTGTTTAATCGTACTGGCTACTTCTTCTGCAGTTATACCTGTTCCGATCCCAGTTTATAGAGCAGGCTGATCAGGTCTCGTAGAGAATGCTCGAGATCCGTTCAAGATCCAGCTTGACTGGGCACAGAACTTCATCCCCTGAACGATTATGGTACCGCAGCTCCTCGCGTCCAAATTGGTTGTTCTTGGCACCCAAACGCCGGATACCCACCACTTCCGCTTGTCGCGGCCGTGAAGCTTGCCCATTTTTGTCTTGAAAACGAGGCCCCCAGCCGAAGCACATATTGGTGATGCTTCCTGCCAATGAACAAATACTCGGATCTTCTCAACAGGAACAAGTAAGCCACTAGCAGCCCGCCCCATAAAAGTTGCCCGCGAGGTGTCCGTAAATCCCCAAACCGAAAAATTGTCCGGAGCAGCGAGGGTGTGACTGGCTGCTGCTTGAGTACGGGGTTGGTATACCGTCGGATACCCCGCAACAGAATTGCGTGCCCTGCACTGACACCCGGGTCATAACCCGCGGTGTGCTTGTGGAACCAACGTACAGCACAAAATTGACTGCAGATAACCGAGTAGGTGTTCCCGACCCCGGCTCGATTCATACCGAACCGCCACAGGTACACCGCAAAGGCCCTAGTCGGGACGCATTAGCGTCGATGTTATCACGTTCAAGCTACGGATTGAACTCCATGAACTCGCACCACTTTAGCCAAGAAAGTCGGTATTGGATGCGAGACATATCCGCTAAAGCTCGCGCTCGGAGCATTGCTCCCAAAGCTTCGAGAATTTTCTGGAGCGCAGCGGGACTGTAACCTGTGTCCAAGCAAAAAAACGACATGTCAGCAAACGAACGTGACATCTCCTCGGATTGCCACACCCTGCTTCCAGCGTCTGCAATGACGTTATCGACGCCGGGTATATGATCCGTCGAATCCGCCGACGAATAGAAATTATAGCGAACTTCTAAAAACCCAATCAATCGAAGCAACATCTGAGCGAATGGGTTTCGACTTGATCTTATGTTCGCCCACGCCACAGGCGATGTGTTATCGATCCAGAATTTAACATGAATCTGGTCGTGCAGCCCAGAATTCGACCAATTCGGGGCCACACGACAGCCGCGAACACTGCACTCATGAGTTCGCGTATATTATAGCTGAACTCGTTGGAAACAGAAGAATTGAAACTTGCGATCATCTTTTGCTCTTCTGCATCAAATTCCACCTGCAAAAATTCTTTCCGCACTGGTCAAAGAGCACAAAGTCCAGGATCACTGGCATCCATGAAAATGTTATAGCCGGGAGATTTTGAATCTGCGAAACGTGACAGCGGTACCGATTTCAGTCTCTCCACTCGAAGGATTGCGGCAAACCAGTGCAGGTCTTCACGAACATCGTCAGGTATTAATGAAGGACGAAATCGAGTAGTATTCTGTGCCAGTAATGCGATGCGCTGGGAAAATAGAGTAGCCTGCGGACACAGGTGGCCACGTGTTGGAGAATCCGTCGGACATGGTACTGCTGCCCCGTCGTACCTAACCTCAATTGAAGTGCCCTCATGTGCGTGATCATTCACTAAGTTACCTTTTAAGCACGAAAAGTCGTGGATCACCCTTGCACCCTCGGTGATATCTGCATCCCCTTTTTGTACTGCACCAAAAGGACTACACGTGACACCGTCCAACGATGGTAGCAGGCCAATATCCAGGATCAAGTAGCGGTCTTGGTCTTGGCCCTTCCGAAGACTTTTGATCACTGCATTTAGAGCTCGCAAAGCAGATTCGTGGTTTTGTGGAGGCTGGTTTTGCTTAGGAAATTCTGTCGACCACGATGGTCTGACTCCGTGGGTCAAAATGTAGCGCCATTCGTGTTTGTACGGTATGTCCGCCAGCCCGGTAAGTGGTCGGGAATTGTCAAAGCCTTGTTAGGCCGCGGATCCTGGGCCGTTTCCCCTCGAACTAAGCGAATAAAATCTGAGAGGCCAATCTTCGACCTCAGTAGCAGCTCACTCTAGGCAAACTGCTTTGCTCGGTCGATGTGATACTTTCGCGCTCCGTGTGGACCTGATGACGCTGGCCTTGAACTGGGTGGAGCCACGTCATAGCGCTTCATGATCGAGACCAAGTCAGTTCGCGCGAAATTGCGATAGATACCTAAACGTTTCTCGCTCACGGCGGGTGTCAGCATGTAACGTTGCTGTTTCTGCGCAATGAATTGTTGCCGGTGTCGTGTTGACCTGGCTGGTGCCCTGTCATCCTCTCTGCCGTCCACAGTTTGCGGTTGGGATGGCTGAACCACTCGACGGGTCAGCTGGCTGTTGGCCTCCGTACTTGACGCGCTTGCACCCGTCGCTACCGCAGTTGCCAACAACGCAAAATCACCTCAAGTTTGAAGCAGCCGAAAAGATTGGCATGCTGCTGGTCCTGTTTCCTGCTAATGCTAACCCTTGCTGCAACCCTGGGATGTTGGTGTCTTCAGCACGTTCAAGGCTTGCCTTAAGCGACAAGTAGATATAGTCATGGGTCATGGCGGCGGTTGCTCCCTTAGTAAAAAGAGGCTATAAGCATGGGTTCAACGGCATGGGCCCTGTGCAACTTCGAGGAAAACATCAAGGCCGGGTTTCGAGGACGCGGTCTATACCCACTCAACAAGTTGAAGTGGCGGAGCGGCTGGAGAGCTTCCTTTGCAACAGCACCCCCGAAGGCACAAAGCATGTAGACTGGCTGACGATTAAGGACACGGTCCAGATAGATGTGCCCACGCTGCCGCCTCCTGGCAAGCGAAACCGAGCAAGGAAGAGGATAATCATTGGATGAAGGCTTCTCACGAGGGAGCTCCTCGCGTCGCTGGGTTCAGCAAAACCGTCCGTCACCAATACCGAAATCGAAGCAACAGTGCCAGCACATTGGCGGGGACATCGTGATGGAAAAGCTCGTGTAGATAGTACCAGTATAATTTGATTTATCGTGGAAATTGATGCTTTACTCAATTTATGCATTGTAACGGGGCGCTTCGTCACTTCATGATCTCTGTTTCTAGATGTGCGGCTGCTACAATCCGCAAGTATATAACGTGTACGAAATTGGTTGAGCCTCAGTAGTAGAAGAGATTTACCACGGATTTTTAAAGCCCATACAAGACGCTAATTTGTAATTTAAATCAGTTTAAAAATCGACAAGTTCTAGAGCTTTTCCTTCTATTTTTATATGAGAATACAATAGCTGGTCGCTTCACTATCAGACGAACAGTGATGCTATCCGAAAAAGTCATGGAACTGGCCAACTCCCTTATTGCTCATATCAACACGTACAACAGATCGCTGATAGGTGATTGTGCTCACGTGGAATTCTACTCTATGAGAATGCACTGTGCAGGAACACATTTTATCATTGAGTCATACCCAAAAATCTGCGATAAAATCGTTTCATCGGGTTAGGTGAAATTTAATACAACGAGAAAATGTCACCCTGGACGATCTATTATTAAGGTGTTGTTTCAAGCTTTACATCATTTTTTTACCTCTGATTCTCTGCGCTCAGAGGGGACTGTACATATGAACGGTCTGCGCACAAAAAAATGCACCTTACTGAATTGGCCTGATATCTGGCAAATATATCGTCAATAACTGCCGTAGCAGCTACGAGGCTACTAGTATTCCTGCGTAACATGCTATATCTTCCGATCAGCTCATACATAGATAGTAGCGGTGGCTTCACGCTTTAAAATACACACCCCTTGCTTTAGTTAGGTCCTAGAACGTTTTTATGAATGGTGATGATGACCAATTACCTCGTCTGACCTATACATGATGGTACTGCAGTCGTGATTTAAAGAATCGGTAGATTCTATTTATTTAAAATCATGTCATTAAATAGGGTATGGCTAGGGCAAGATGACAGTCTAACTTACTCGCAGAATCGAGTCGATTCATCACTTCGATCTTGATCTGTGAATGAACCCTGCAACATTTTCGCTTGAAACCTTGTCCATATACTCACTTAGCCTTGCTCTACATGCGGGCGAAGATATAGCTACGTAGGAAGATGTGCCATTAAATTGTGCTGTTCGTTCAGATGAATCGGCATTTTTGTCATATTTCGTGGCGAGAACCAGTGTTAAAGACCGGCGTTCGTGTCCAGGTATTGTTCTCTTTTGTCTTCTGAATATCAGCATAGTCGATTGCATACAAACGTAACCCCTTGCTTACCAGCGTCGTAAGATATGACATCCAGTAAAAACTATGTCGTAAGTTACGACATTTGGCTCGGACCAGTATGTCCAATACTTTAATCAAGTGACGTGCATGTATATGAAAAATATAGCATCAAAGAGGTTTTTGAGAAAACGAAGAGAGTGGGCAGAAGACGAAGTTGGGGTAGGGGGCATTTTGCCGATCTAGGCCACTCATTCCTAGATCTTCCTCATGGCGCGCATTTGGTCGAGCCCGCGCGGGAAATCCGCCGCCGCCCTCTGCGAGATCGACTTCCCGCACCTGTGGCACCAACTCCGGGTGGCCGGGTGGACGGACAGAACCTGACCAGGATGTCCCTGCAGTGGGGTACGTGACCCCTGATCGCTCTCAGGTCTTCCATGACGAGACCGCGGTGGTGGAACATGCGCTCAAGTCGGGATTGGTGGATACGGACGACAGCGTCACGACCAGGCCGAGAGAGACAGCCACGAGCATGGCCCCCAGCGCGAGCATGACGTCCAGACTGAGTCAGCCACGAGATCGGGCTCTAGAGCGACCACGACGACCACTACGACGAGGCCGAGAGGGGCAGTCACGAGCACACTCCCCAGCGCGACCACGACGACCACGGTGACCAGGCCTAGAGAGGCAGTGTCGAGCACAACCCCCAGCGCCACGACGACTACGACAACCAGGCCGAGAGAGGGAGCCACGAGCTCGGGCTCCAGTGGAGCGCATCTGTCGGAAGAGACCGACATCGGGATGAGTGTGTCTCGGATTGACACGAGTGTGCAGCTGTCCCAGAGGAAATTGAACACGCTGCTTGACAGCGAGTCGGACATTGGAGCTCTCGCAGGCGGCTGTACCGCGAACGTTTGGCTTGTCAGCGAGTGACCTGAATGGTAAGATGTCGGGACAGGAGGTCGCGACATCGCTGCATATGTTGCCTGAGGTATCGAGCCTCGAGAGCGAAGCCGAGCTGCCTGCGGCTGTATTTCAAGCTGCTCTCGTAGTCCACCCGCGCGTTCATGTCCAAAAGGACGTCCATTTTATCCCGGACGATGAGAGCTTAGGTGACAGTATGAGTGCTACAGCTCCGGCGAGAGCGACAGTGAAGATCTTTTCGAAGAAGAAGACAGCCCCGTGCGCGACGACGCTGAGAAGGAGGAAGACGAGATCACCCACGCCGACGCTGTTTCGATGGAAGAGGCCTTCATCGAGGCGTTGAAGATTGGCAGCGCCTCCTGGACAAGAAGACGAAAAGGCACAGGAGAACACGTGGCGCATGATGAACTAGGCGTCCGTGTCTTCGGCGTTCGAGCCTGCGTACAGCGGCCTCGGGTTCGAAGAGGCCCTACCGGTGCCGGAGTTGAGTGCGCTGTGCGACTTGCCGCACAAGTCGTTCCTCTACTTCATGCTCAAGTCGTTGTTGGTGCTCATAAACACGGAGACCATCAGGTTCGGTCTCCAGCAGGCCGACCACCGAGCTGCGTCGATCCAGACCAAGCAAACCCCGTCACGACGCAAGACACTGGCCCAGATCCTACGACGCCCGAGGGCGAAGCCGGCCTACCAGACGCATGCGATCTCGCACGTCATCGGGCTGCTTGTTGCGCGCATGCTGTGCCTGCAGAAGAGCCGTTTCGGTGCACGAATATCCTGCGCGACCTCCATGTCGTGGACAACGAAAGGCAGCACAATCGGGACAAGTTGTGGAAGTTGCGGCCGCTCATAAACAAGTTGCAGAAGCAGTTCGGGTCGGGGTGGTCGCTGCCGGCGGTGTTCTCGTTCGACGAGGGTGTGCTCCCAGCTACATCCAAGCGCAACACGTCGCGCATGTTCATGCTGGACAAGCCGCACAGGTATGGGTCAAACAGTGTTATGACCTGTGACTCGCGGACCGCCTATTGCCATCGGTATTTGTTTTTGTATCGTTTTGCATTTCATAACTTACGACGTTGATTTTACAAGTTGCTATCGTGTGTAATATCTTACTAGCTTCGAGGTGTACGCTGGCAAGGGTGAGAGCAGCGCCAGCGACGACAAGTTCGACCACTAAACATGCGATGCCGCTGTCGCCCGCAACCTTGAGGTCGTGATCGTGTCCAATCGTCATGCGTGGCACGCGGTCATCATTGACCGGTTCTACTCGCCAGTCCTGCTGGCGATTGCGCTGCTGAAGATGCAGGTGTACGTCATTGGTACCATCAGGACTAACTGCTTAGGCTACGATGCCAACGTGAAGGAGCGTCGCTCGACCAGGCCAGCCAGCATCCCGCGTGGCAGGTTCACGTTTCCCCGCTCTGTGGCGTGCCACTGATGGGATCGCAAGCCTGTACACTACCTGTGCACGGCCACAGCCATGTCGGAATCCTCCATTGGGCGCAACGTCAACAGAGTGGGTCTGTGGCCGGCGACTGTGACCGACTACCAGCGCTGGATGGGCGGAGTTGATGTGCACGATCCACACGCCTCTAGTTTTACTCGTTGCAGACGCCGGCCAGGTTCACCAAGTACTATAAGCCCTTGTTCGTGGGGATGGTGGCCTCGCGTTGGTGAACGCGTACATCTCGCACAAGGAGACGGCCAAGATCGCAGGGACGACTCTGATGAAGCGCGCTGAGTGGTACTCTGTACTGCAGAACCAGTTGCAGACCGCGGACTTCGTCGGCGTCGTCGCAACCCTGGCCACCGCAACTAAGAAGCGCCAACGCTCCACGGTCCGCTTCACCCTTGCTTTGGAGCACGCTGAGGACTGGGTGACGGTCAGTGGGATCCAGAAGTGCCGCCAGCGCTCGTGGAAGGTGTGCGCACTGTTGCGCACGGACCCCAAAGAAGTCATTCGCCACGACGTTCTTCTGCGAGGGCTGCTCCGTCGACAACGCTAAGTGTCAGCTGTGCAACAAGATCCGGCGTCAATACAAGACGTGCTTTGGAATCTGACACGACGACTTCGACGCTGGGATCCCCCTGCTTTGGGCAAGTGTGACGAAGTGGGTGAACACTTTTTGCCGTCTAGTTGGTTTCGTATAGCACGCAAGTCCGAATCAGAAATTCTCTTTCAGAAAAAAACAATCCAGACTTGTTTTGAACGAGATAGTCCCGTCGAGGAAGGCGTATGTCCCTTAGAAAACAACCCATCTGGTGAAGTCAGGGTTTCTGAAGATAAACGACACCTGGAGGGATTATCACAAGGTCACACGCCAACCTGCGTTCGGAGTCAACCCGTTTGGCTGGAAGTAGGTCTGACCCCAATTGGGACGACATCCAAAAGAAGATTATATTCTGTTTGGACCGGAATTCCAGCTGGAGCACAACTGCACACCCTGGGCGGGAAAAGCGTTCGTCTACTTCGCCACAGTACGTATTCACTCCAGTCACTTTGCGTTTCGCCCGACATGAACGTGGCGACGCAGTCTTCCACGTACGGTGGAACCGTTCCACCAGCCCGATCCTTGTGCACCGGCGTCATCCATTTGGCTTGCAATATCGTTACCAACTAGTCCACCACGTTTCCGGCGCACCATCCGTCAACAGCTCACGAAATGCTCCAAACCGTAAGACCACACGATTCATAAAAGTTGTGATTCTCTCCGCGGTGTTGTGTGACACGCCGTACTGCTGTATATCTGCTCGCGTAATCCTATTGGAAATGGCCCTCCGATGTCAAGCTCCCATCGATCACAACGTCACCTCCTCGTAGGCTACGCAATTATCGTATCACTGAACGTGGTATTACTTTCTACCGCCGCACTCCTGGCATCTTCTGACCCAGCGGTTGACGTTTTTGTGCAGACTCGACCACCATTACAATTGTGCTATTCGTTCGTAAGTGTGGGGACCGCGCAAATGTCCTGCCCAAATGGTTTCGTACATCTCTTTTAGTACTAGAGCTGGTGGCAGCACGACCGTCCGTCCTTGCTGCATGTAGATCACAACTATTCCGTACAATCGCTCCACGTTCATCTCTATGTGACGTCCTTGATCCAGCCTTTTATTTACAAGTCGACTTCTCCGTTGTGCGGCGATAATCTCGTCGTCAGTAAGCTGCAATGTCTCATTCCCTTGTGTCGGCACCTTGTCTCGACTGGTAGCTGGCACAGCCTCGTCGGACATGGTAGCCTTCTTTGCCTGCATCGGTTTCGTCCTCGTCCCGCAGTTCGTCTTGATCTTCGATCGTGCGTGGCTGAATGAGCCCATGAAGATCGAAGCCGAATCGAGGTGGCAAGGCGCCTCGACTAACCGCAGAGCTGGGTTCGAAAATGGCAGCCGGCAGTTGACCTGTTTCCGCTGCCGCAAAGCCGGCCATCGCGCGGCCGTTCTCTATGGTACGTCTCCGGTCTTGATAAGCGTCGAGGTCGAAGGTGAGTCCGACGACAAGATCTCGTCCGCTTACCCAACAAAACGGACGAGCCAGTAGATGCAGGGCCCTACTAGCTGGAATGGAGGTCGCGGTCCAACGGCGACTATCGCCCCCTGTGCAGCACGCACAAATCGTTTCCACCACTTGAGCCGGCAACTCAAAGCTGATTCGCATCAGTTTCACTCTCAATGAAACGAGCACAGCGCTTGGTGCTGCTACTGTAATGAGTTGGAAATACACATATATTTTTCTGACTAGGTGCAGAAGATTAAAAACCAGTACTGGGATCCAAATTCAAGAACGAGATCGACACCCATTTCCGAAAGACAATATACGTTTCTTTGTCGGAGTTATAAAAAATGCAAGCGCACCATCAGTTCAACCAGGTAACCTTCATGCGCGAAGGTAATAGTGGCACCGAAATGCTTGGAAGGTTCTACCTAAGTGAACAGTATGACACTTTTCAAGCCCATATCCATTTTGTCGTAAAGCGGTAAGGTGCAAGTCACTGCATGTTCGCCTTGCTTGATCACCCCCGTAACATGCAAACCTCCATAAATGATGCCAGAAACGAGTTACTCCCGTGCAAGAGATGCCGTTTTGCTTTATTCGCATAGTTGGCATACCTGAAACATACTGAACCGAGGCTAACCGACAACTGCATGTGCCGTTAGCTAAAGAGCTAGAAAATGCCGTCGTTCAGTTCGGCAGAGACGTTTATGCCTGCATACTCTGTGCCGCGCGCAAAGCAGCCACCTTTCTGCCACGCACTGAAGTGTTGCGGGCATGCGATGTTGTTGCTCCACTTATACAGCGGTAATTCATTTTTCGCTGGACGCTGCCACAGTGGTAATTTATATCATGTACGTCGGTGGGGTGCTTATTCACCAGCGGTTGAACGGCCCGGCCGACGTATCGACGAGGCAGGTTTGTGGCATTGTCTAAGGCCGGAATCGGGCTTGTAACGACGTGAGTACCAGCGCAGACGGTGTAGCTGCTAGGGCATTACGCAGCGTTACTGCAGAGGCGCGTGAGATGCAACAGGAGAGCGACAAAAGGGTGCGCACAGTATTTCTGAATAGACCCCAATTGCGGCACCGTAGGGGGATGCCGGATGAGTGCGAAATAGCGAGTTACCGTGGGCATATATGCAATGAAACTGTTAGGAGAAACCACAAGGGGCGACTGCCTCGGCCAGAGAATCCGCACTGCAGACTTTTGCGGCAGACATGACATTTGAGTCTATTGCCGAGGACGACGCTATGTCGAGCGACTCCATAATTGACGCCGTATCCCACAGACCGAGCAGCATTATGACTTACTGCGCAGTATCACGCCAACATCAAATATGGTTACCTGCATTATCTTCGGTCTTGAGCACAATGGGGGCTCGAAGAAGCTACTCTCTTCCAGCGAGGCAAGCATCGCGTGTATATCAACGAGCGCTTCGGTTTCATCGAAGTGGCGCTGCAGCACGTCTACAATGTTTACCAGGTGTACACTTTCGGCGAAGTGTACACGTACCACGCGTTCCCGTATTTGCAGCGGCTTCGTCTGCAGCTCAACCGGTTTCGGATCTCCGGCGCCGTTTTTTCGAACTACCGCTTTGCTTCTTCCTGCTCCGATCGGATGTTCGTCTTACCACTGCCGTGGAAAGGTGGTGCATCCCCTCACATCGGGAACCCGAGTAGGGAATTAGTAAAAACAATGCCGTCGACAAGTACGTGCAGGCGTTGCAAGACCTGTTCGACGGGTACAATTGCGTACACGTCATGGATCCGGATACCGAGCTTGTGCTGTTTTAGCCAACAAAGCGGGCAATATAGATAGAGATAGCTCGATTTCTTGATCACAAGTTCGGCGAGTAGCGATCAATCATAGAGCGTAATATGATGCGTCAAGTCCCAAAACCAGCGCTGAAGAGTTTGCAAATCGATTTAAGAGGCGTACATAGGGTCAACTGGACACGTACTGCAATCGGATATGAAGGAGTATCTAAACAGCATGGTACACCAACGGAGAGGTCTTTCCGACAGCAACCGCAACTGATGCCAAGAATCCGGCATTTTCTCCTGCGAACAAGTTGCCCCAGCTCCGGCAACGACAACTCCATCGCAACCAGAAGCAGGCGAAGCGCGGACGCCCGTCAAAGGGTGATGCGGAGGTGTGGACGTAGGCGGCCACGGAGACGATATTTACTGTGCAGTAAGTAATTGTGCTGTGGTGTGTTGATGAGTGGAGATGCAGCTACTAACTGTTTTAGGTGTATGTGCATTCTTACAGATATGTGACAGCGAAGGAAGTGTTTAAGCGTGCACGCAACCACGTCAAGATTAATGCAACCTGGGTGTAAGCGCAAGGAGCAATCGCTTGTTACTACCAAAAGAAATGTTAAACCCCAAACCCAAGAGCCTGTATCACGCATGTTAACAGATTCCTTGATGTTGTATCAGACACGTTAACCAAATATACACTTCGTTTTTAGATGACCCCTTACAAACTTTAAGTCAATTAGGGGTTGGTTTCTTCACATTCTTCGTGCACGGGATTGCATAGGACGTTCAGCTAGATTGTACTTTGTTTATTTAAAAAACCCACAGCGGTCGGTGTGGTACACATAATGTGATAAATGATTGGAGGTACTTTTGCGTGCCATCCATTTGGGGCTCATTCCAGAATTCCTTCCGCCACAACCATTCCGCAAAGAATGACGTTCCAGGCTCGACGAAGAGAGCTAACACGCGAAGACTTATTTCCTAGACACGCCAAGGGGCTACCATGCGATTCCTTCTAAAGCAAACCAGACAAGAACAAGAAAGCCATGCGTGATGAAGATTACTTCGTGGGCGAGCACGCGCTGATGCAATATTTTGATCGCATGGACATCGGTAAGTAGCGGTACAATTGTATATTCACTTACATAGCCTAACAGTATATGTGTTGTTAGCGGAACGAGATCATCGGCGAAAAAAGGAGACTAAGCGAGCCAGACCGTCTCTACGCTACTGAATACTTGCGTTGAGAGCCCGCCACTACCGCTGCATACGCATTAAATGACTTACTGGTATGATACGCGTTATGGTTCTGTAACGAGTCCTTGCTCCCCTGCTCGCTGGGGTTCGGCTTCAGGCCGATTCCAGTCGATCCAAAGTCCGGATGGCCGACGTACAGTAACTCACTGCACGCGTCGGTCTGAGCCTCTAAGACTTCAGAACCTATTTTATCTAGAACTAACTGCAAATAAACTCGAACTTCTCACTGGTGTCCTCCGGTTGTGGTCGTCTGTTGTTTTGCAGGTCCTCGAAGTCGCTGCCGCTTATCAGTCGTCGGGCCGGTGGACTCGTCGGTGCTCGGGGTCGGTGGGCAGTCCGGATACTGCTGGCTGCCTTCTCCAAGGAAAATCGTGAAGTGAGAGATTGCACTCTCCGTCGGGAGCGCAGTGGCGGAGTATAGCAGCTCCCACCACCACTCATTACCTTGGCGTTGCGCCTCTTCACGCTCGCGATCATCGCGCTTGCGTCGCGCGTGACTCCTCGTGACGACTCCGGCCGGTCGCTGCGATCTTCTGTCTCGACGGCTGCCGGCCGAACGTCCGTGGTTTGCCTAGCCGCCGTTTCCGGTGTAGACATCTGCCTCTGACTCATTACAGTTCTATCGGTTTTGTGTATGGTGCAGCTACTTCAGACACGCCAGATCAAATCGGCGGTGGCACACAGCTAGAAAGTTTGGTTGCAGCAGGTAAACCGCTCTCGTGGCTTGATGCTATTGTGAAGATACTGATATCCTTGTTTAATATTATGCAGGCCAACCCGCTTCTGCTATCGCACATTCCAACCGCATTGCCACCCCACCCCACGTAATGGGTGATGCAATATGTGAGACAAGCGTGAACAACGACGGCGTCAGCACTAGGAACGGACTGGTACGCATTTTGCGCTCAAAACTGACATTAAAGCCGTAATAACTGACCGTGGATTATGCAGTTTTGGTAGAAACTCCATTACAACGCAACCTCAGTTGTCTGTTTGGCACTTCAGAGCCAGTTCATGTGCCAACAATCAAATTTACACGGTGGTGGGACAATTGGAGTGTGCTCGTGCTTGCGGCAGGTGGGAGTTCCACACTGGATCGATCGGTGCGTCGCGACAAAGCTACTGGCCAACAATCTCAGTTTGGGAAGGTAGGTCCCCTTATCGTGTACATACGCAATTATTTGCCATTGCTAATGTATCTGATACATTATATGATTGCAGGTACTCGCTTCAATGGCACGTCGATACAAAAAGTTCTACAAGTCCCTATTTCTTGAATTAATTCTCTGGATTTATTCCAGAGTTTCTCCAAGGTTGCGACTCCTACCCAAACTTACTTCGATACTTAGCGCATCTCCAGCGGCAAGTCCTAACGGAGGTTTAAAGCGAAAGTGGCGCATTAGGACCTCGACCGAAGTCTTAAAGCCTCTAGCGTCAGGTCCTAATGGGAGTTTTAACTTCAGGAAGTCCTAATGACGACGTCTCAAGGCTCAAGTTAAGACTTGAGATTTAATGGTTTATGTGGTGCACACACTTCAACCAGCCCTTCAGCGATTGCGTCCTGCACGAAGATCGCGAGAACATGGGGAAAGGCCCAGACTGGAGCGCCGAAGAAATCGTTCTGCTATGCAAGGCGTGGCTGGTTACGTCACAAGACCCGATACGAAGTGTCGGCCAAAAGAAGACAACGTTCTATCGCAGGATCGATACAGCAAGATCGATACAGATCCGAACTACCTACACTCGTCGTATGTCTGATTCTCCCCAAAGTAGTCTGCCATAAGTCGCTCCCCCATCGCTCTCTCTCTCTCTCGCGGGCTTTAGCTGCCCGTTTCCCGTCTGAAAATCCACCATGATGGCGTCTGCACTCCCTGTTAGGTTGGATAGAACGTACAGGCGGAAAAACTCATCATCGAAGTCTCTTCGGTGTTTTGATATAGCCCCGCTGTGTCCGCTATCCCCGCCGCTCTCGCTGTCTCCGTTGCTCCCGCTGTCTCTGTTGCTCCTGCTGCACTGGTTGCACACACCGCTCTCGTGGTCCCCGCTGTGCTCGTGCTGCTCTGGTTGTCTCCGCTGCGCTCGCTTCCTGCATTGCCGTCGCTGTTCTCGTCGCCTCCGTTCCACCGCCCGACCTCTCGGAAGCTTTTTCAGGAATGGATTTGATTGGGCAAATTAATAGGTTAAAATTAGGGTTATGTCTTGCCGCTGTGGGAGCTGGAATGTCTCCATGTCTTATACTCATATCGAGGTCTCAATGGCCGCTGTCGGCCTCCGTTATGTCTTGGGTTAAGACTTGCCGCTGGAGATGCTCTTAATACGCAATGTCATCCTAAAATAGTTTCTGATACATTTACTACATATTCGAACCCAAAATAACTGTAAGAATAGATTAACCTGTTATGTCAGAACGACTTTCCCAGATCAGACCAAAAAGGCGTGCGATTCACTCCAAAACTTAATTGGCCTGTTATCCGTCTTTTAATAATTAGTCTATTAAATTAGAAAAAGCTAAATATGGAACCTCTGATAATAGATAACCGGTGGAGAGTCGATAAATAAAATGGATGTTGCTTGTGGCGGGCCACGGATAACATCCCAACCAGATGAATGTTGCTTGAAGGATGTGTTAAAGGCAATGTTAGCAGACGCAGCTAGTAGTACTACATAGTATAATACAAGTCAAATTGGTGGCCTGGACACTGGACTCGCAACATTCCACTTCGTGGTGTGGACCCCATGCACTCCGTTGATATGAACAAAATCCAGAGCTTCCCCGTGTGAAACGCGGCATTAGTTGACATTGCTATCATCAACGCCTTCATTATCTACAACTACCGGTGTGTTACCGAAGGAAAGAGCAAGCTGTCACATGTCCGCTTTCCCAAGCAGCTTCATTTGCAGCTCTGTCAACTGAAGGAAGAAGATTGGGATCGGTTGTTACGTAACCAAAGACCTAACCAAGCCCGGGGTGGGAGGCTACATTCTATTAGCTGCCTGCAAGCTGAACACCTCGTCGAGGCACACGCATATTTTTTGCAACAAAGTGAAGCCTACGAGTCACGGGTGGCAACGTCGCGCTTTAAGATTTGGCATAACCACTGGGATGGCGGGTCAAGAATCTCTCAGACGAGCGCGAAAGCCGGCACGCGTTGATGCCAACGGTGAAACGATGCGGGAGTCACGTCGAGCGACGAATCGGAGAGTCTTGACTCAGCAAGTAGTCGCCAGCTGCTGACCTCCTCTCAGAGGTTCTACAGAACAAAGTGCTTCCCCAGCAGGCCGCCCCGCGCCTACTGGGTCTTGGCATTTCCTGGCAAGGACCCGGCTTCCGGTCAGAGGCGCGGTCTCGGCTAATAGGATCCTGGCGTTGCTTGCGAAGCGGACACCCAGGACGCAGTTGCTGCGTACTCCCGCACACATAGCATCGGCGAACGCCACTGCGCTGCTCGGCAGTCTGCAGCTCGGCTTCTGCGTCTTCAGCGTAGCTGAGATCCATCGGCTCAGGTCCATTGGACGAGCCCCAAGCTCCAGACAAGCTGTTGTGCGAAGCACTCCAACCAAGTCTAGCGGACTTAAAGTTAAACTCGGCGTTCAAAGCCACGTTCACAGCTTCTTCAAAAGAAGAAGGGTGAACACGGAAGCCTTCCGTCCTGGCAACGCCAGTGCGGAGACATTCCATGAAGATGGTCACCGTGACCGCCTCGGGGTGAGGATCTGCTGCCATACCGGCAATCAGAGTTCGCAACTCTTGGACGAAGTCCACCAACTCCTTCTTGCTTTTCGAGTAGAAAGGAAGCGTGACCTCACGCGATATGCCTGGTTAGGCGGCGAGAATACTCGCGAGAGTTGCAGCTTAAGCTGATCCCACGACGGGAAGGCGGCGTCCACAGACGTACCGCAGGTCAGTGACCATTATCGCGCTCAGCCCCGAGCTTTGAGATAGGCAGCGCCACGCGCTGTTGCTCGGTCTTGAGCATGGCGGTCGTCATAGCCATCTCAACTCTCTGACTCAGAGCAGGAGATTCTCTCCATCCTTGCCCTACGCTCACCATGAGCGGTTTAGCTCTGGGAGATCCATCCGATGAGGGCCTGGGCGTCGTAGACGCAGCGGCCGCAGTCATCTTCTGCTCGATGTGCTCTACCAGAGCATTCTCATAGTTAGAGAACACCTCCAGACGCGCGTTGACAACGTCGGGGCCTTGCGAAGCAAGATGAGCCACGCTCTCCGGACCAACCAAAGACATCAGCTTTTAAGCCCATCTTGTTGACTCGCCGGTAAGTGGGCGAAATGCTACATCCTCGCAGAGGGACAGTCGTAAAGACTCAGGTGTAGGATTGACTACAAGTGCTACCAAGTGCAGCGGGGCTGCCGTAGACTGTAGCGTAGAGGAAGACTTAGTCAGACTCAGCGAGTCTCTTAAGCAGGTAGTTTACCTTAGCGTTCTTATACGAAGAACAGGAACGAGCGTAAGACAGAAGCTTACAGGCTCCAAGAGACAACGGTCTTTACAAGACACAGGAACTCATAAGGTTAAAGGTGAACTGAATGTATTATTACTTTCGTCGGCAGAGCCGCCCTGATGTAAATCTATAGGTCTCACTATCTAACATAGTAGAGCCTAGGCTAATGCATATGTATTGGCTGTGAAGCCACCTACGGATATCTTGTTAACTTTCACGTACTGAGTACTGTTTATGGAGAGTGTGGTCACACCAAATAGGGTGACCTACATAACCGTAGCTCTTTGCGTAACCCCGTTACACGCATGGTAAGCAATTCAGGTCTGATCCCATCGATCACGGCATAGGCGACAGGATCGTACTCGCTCAACACTGGACGAACCTGAGCAAGGTTTACTTCCGACATATCAAACGTCTTCACGAAATCTTCGAGGCAGGCGACATCATCTGCGCTGGGCTTCTCTGTATCGTCCAGGTGACTGTAGAAGAGCAAGTCAGGCTCGCTGATAGCGAATCGGGCATAATAGTTGAAATCTACGGCAAAATGGCTGCTCAGCAAACGAAATTCTTGGCGTCGTAGCTCTTCTCGCCGCGGGTGAAAACGACTCGTCCAAGGAGACATTGCACGAGGTCACAATGGTCTCGCTCGCGCAGTCAAGAATCTTCCAAGCTTTCTGGTGAGCTGCGTATCCAACGAAGATGCCCCGTGCCACTCTGTAGTCGAGCTTCTGCCGTTTCCGACCTCGCGCGGCGGACCCACCTGGTACTCCACCTGCCAAAATTGCATTTCTCGGTAAATACACGTATGCGAGGGAACCGAAAACTCGAAGATGTGAAACATCGGGAGCGAAGCTGTGCAATGCTTCAAACGGGGTGCGCTTGGTAGTTGCATTCATCGTGCGGTCTGGCAAGTAGACCACCAGTTGAAGTGCTTCACCCCACAGTTGCTTTGGTGAATTGCTGCCAACCAAGATTGCCCCAGTTTTGTTGAATATAATCCGAAAACGAACCTCAGCAAGGCCGTTCTGCTCGGGTGTGTGCGGCACAGTCGAGCAGCGTTCGATGCCGTGCGTAGTACAAAATGTCTTGAACTGCTTCGGAATATATTCTCCACCATTGTCACTGGTAAACGTCCGAAGAGGCCGGCTATGCTTGTTTTCAGAGCGGCCTTGTGTTCTACGAAACACTTAAAGAACTCGGAGCGATGAGAAAAATGGGGCAGTATCTTGAGAAGGCGTCCACGAAAAGCAAAACGTAGCGCTTGCCGGACAACGACGGCAATTCGATCGGACCACATATATCACTATGGACAGTCGAGTTGCACTCCACCACGCTGAGGCGGGCTGCGGGCGGAAAAGAACTCCGGCGCTTGGTTCCTAACTGGCACGCATCACAGAGTCTCCTGTGGTATTTAGATGACGGACACATGCGTAGACCAGTGACAAGCTTTTGGCGCGCTGCATCTGCTCCACCACAGACGGAATTGCATGACCAAACCGGCGGTGAACAAGGTCAGTGGTGAGTTCAGGAAAAACATAGAGGGCCAACTGCGTCTTGTGAAGCACCTTAAATACGCACACACCGTTACGACTCGCGCTGGTGAGGCTGAGCGAGCCTCGAGACATCGTTACCTTGCCAGGCCGTGAGTGAAAGTCGAATTGAACCCCTTCAGCGCCAACTGCGTAACTGATAGCAGATTCTTGCGCAGAACGGGAATGTACAGCACGCCACTAAGTATCAACTGTTGCACCGTGCCAGCGCCACATTTGACGTGCAGCTGCACCGTTCCAACACCCTCCACCGGAGCCGTGGCATCGTTCGTGATCGTGACAGTTCCACCACAAGGACGCAGGTCCTCGTAAACTTGCTTGACGAAACTGATCTGCTGGGAGCACTCGCTGTCGATGATCACGTGTCCTCGCCGACTGAGCTCGAAGGTGGGATCGCAGCAGCAGCCACACCAGTCTCTATACCCGCTCTGGCCTCCCTTGGCAAAGTTAAGATTGGCCCGTCTGGCAACACCCCGTTGGACAAATAAACAGACTTCGTGGCCGAGTCCAGTAAGCGTCAGCCATCGACGGGAAGTGCAAATCATGCAGCTCTTCCAAGCCAGCCAGGTCTCCATGGGCACTGCCCATCGAAGCCGTAGACGCCACGGAGCTTGAAGATGACGATTCGGAGTCCGACGTGTCCCACAGCACCGTTAACACCCAGACATCAGCGAGAATGGGCGAAGGTGCGTGTTGCTCATCATACCGTTCCTTGACTTCGTCGGACACATCAACATTAGCGCTTACTGACTCTGTTTCTTGCTTGTGTCGTTTTCGCATGGGGCAGTTGGCCTTGTAGTGACCGGTTTTGTGACAATAGTGGCACTCATCTTCAGACCGCGTCTAAATCGGGAAAACCCAGATTTTTTCCAACTTTCCCACTTTTGGAATCGTAGCAAAGTCGCTCTAAATTGGGACCACATTTTGACCTAGTGTCTCCTGAGGCTCACAGTTCACATTCTAAGCAGTGGAGGACCCGTGGTAATGGCGAAAGTGAAGCAGACGAAACCGGAGCAGCGCTGCAGCAACGCAAGACAGCACGAAAAGGAAGCAAGTACCTTTCAAGCAACGCAGTGCGATATGGGCTCAGGAGCTGCTCGCGTAACGATGCGTCAGGCGATGATGAATGAGTGGTTTGCTGCTTCTGCACTGTATTTGGCAAAGATGACTGCTCTGTTAGTCTAGAATGTCAGCCATCACGAAAACAACACACTCAAAGAGTTAAGCTTCATTTTGAACAGATTTACACGTATTTGAGAAACACTAGCGCGGTCAGCATCCCACTTTGTGGGCGGCGTATACACCGACAGTAAGCCTTCCGCGACGAAATTGCTCCCTTCGATCACCGCCTCGCCATGTTCGACAGCATGTAGCTTCTTGGATGCGCCGGAACGCGATTCCCACACCTTGCGGCCTTCTGCGGTAGTGTTTCCAAACAGCCACGGTGGAGTCTGACTTCTCCATCATTGTCTTCTAAGAAGACGACAAGCGCACGTGTGAACCGACCTATCTCTTCAAGGCGTTCTCCACTGCAAACAGTGGCAAAGGCTTACATCTATAAATACCGCCAACAGAGGCAGCGTACACGAGCTGCTGCTGATGAGTCATCAGCAGCAGCTCGTGATCGGTTGTTTCGAGCTCCTTCTCCGTCTCCATTTCGGCGCCCGAAACGACGACGTCCACTAGGCCCGTTTCCGTTCTGTTCCGTTGCCGCGTTAGCCTCCTCTTCAAGCGCACCGATGAATGGTTCCTTGCCGACAGAGTGACGTCATGCTGCCTCTGCCATAACATTCGACTCCATGTGTGGCCAGGATATAGGAAACTCTTAAATGTAGTAGATGCTCTTAAAGGAATCCCAAGAGATTGTTAAACTGCTCAGCAGTTGGCAGACCTTCTCGACGTCGTCAACCGCCTTTCCCTGGTTTGCCAATTGACCGGCGATCGTCTTCAGCTCGTTGATGTGTGTGAGCATGTCCGTACCGTCCGTGTACTTGAGTCGAACGAACTGATCCCGAAGAGCGACTAAGTTGCCCCAATTGCGAGGCTTGTACGTCTTCTCCAAATGCTCAAAATTCCGTACGCATAGCGCTTGTTGCTCACAGCAACAACCATCCCGTCAGAGAGGGTGGTCATCAGGAAAGCTACTGCTTTGTGTTCACGAACACAGAAGTACTCCTCTACGACCGGGTCGCCCCTGGACGCGGCGGTAGCTCCTCCAGCGTAACCAGGTCCCAAAGACGCTTGGCTTGAAGCTGGGACTTGATAAGCGCCTTCCACGCAGTGTAGTTTTTGCCAGTGAAGTTCATCTCCGACGTCCACTTCGTGATAGTTCCACCAAACTTGAAGAAAAATGCGTCGGGGGCATGGCTCACAACCTAATGAACTTTGGTAGGGAATAGGGGAGAAGAAGACTGGCGAGGAGAGCTCGTCTAGCTCCCGATGAACACTGCTTGTGATGTATTGACCGAAAGCAAAAGTGAGAGCTGCTGCACGCCACAGACATGGGAAAGTCTGGCCATGCAGCCTTCTCGCCTACGCTAGCGCTACCAGTCACATCTTACAACACCAACGCAAGCCCCTGCTTGCTCAAACAATACTGCTGGCCGCACGGTTTGTCCTGCAGCCTGAACGCACTGCAAACTTCAACAGCCGTAAGGGTGTTTGACCAGCCGAGTAGAAAGCATAGAACGGGCGCAATCAATTTCTATCATGTCGATACGACTCGACATGACTTCGCCGGCCCCGGCGCGAATAGTCATCATGTCGCCGCGATAGCTGACCACTTGATCATAAACGTAGCGACCATTGATTATTCCGACCACTGGCTTGCGAAGCCACTCGCCGGGTGCTCCCGCCTCGTATTCGGCCTGCGGAACCGTGCGTTCTTGAACCGTGGTGCTGCCGATTGCCACTGTCGTACGAGTCGGCGATGTAAGCTGTACCATCGCGTGGTCACCAGACGATCGACCGACCTGTCCATACACAGGTGTTTCGGCCGGTGGAATTCCTTGGATGCCTTCGGGCAGCAGGAGGGCATGCACACGGCTGGGACGCATGGCGGAGGGTTCGAACTTGCTTAACTCTTTGCTGATGTGGCAAAATGCACAATGACCTGCTCCTATTCTGCTATCGCTATATCTTGACCTCGGGGGCGTCATTGTCGAGTGTACCGTTCATGTTGTCGTCGCGCACTCATCTTCGCGTTACAAAACCGAATCTTCAGCTTGCCAAAGATACCCAGGTCTTCTCCCCTACCCGGATACGGGATGTTTCATTCGGGGGCAGGCTAACTGGGGTAACTCACGCCTGGAACAAACTAAGCCAACCCCCAGGTTTAAAGTTTAAACCAAACCAAAATTATTTTTGAACCAGGTTTGATCCCGTTACTTGGTTTGGTTTGAACTGGTTTGAACCCAGAGCAAAAATAGAGCTAAGCGGTTCAGGGTTCAAACTGCTTCATGGTTTAAAGTGATGATGCGCTCATAAGATCGCCTGCGGCTTTACCCGAAGGACGCCCCTTGAGCTGAAAACGACTATTGTTTTCACTTGCAGAGCCGACAACAATTTCGCAGTGCAGCCCTCCCGTGCCCACTATCGTCGCGAGCGCGAGCACATCCGCTTGCTCATCGTGTGGCTCGTAACAGCTCAACTCGATGCAGACTGTTATGAGAGCATTCATTCTTCAAGGTCAATCAAGCCCCCATGCTGCTAGAAGTGAAAGCTTTTCCAGAAGACGACGACAGTTCCTTCTCCAGGAAGACGTCATCATGACCAACGAAAAAACGCAGGAAGTACAGAAGATTGCGCGTCAATAAACCCTTATAGAGCCATTCAGAGTGAAGCGCACAGTCATGAGTTTGCTTACGCAACTACTGAGATTGCGGACTTTGTTAACAGCTCTGCAACAACTAGCGAGCGTAAACTTGATGGTCTTCTTCAAGAAGCACTGAGCGCTTCACGATCCGAGCTCGAAGTCGCCATAGTGGAGCACACGAACCGACATTCAAGTGAAATTGAAGGCCGTCTGCAAGAAATGCTGCTGGCCGCTCATGCCAAACTTGACGCAACAACAAGTTCCGTGCTGGACCATCAAATCTCCAGTATTGGGGAGCAGATTTCGGCTAGCGCTGCCCGCACTGAGGCCAGCATTCAAGACCACTTGTTTCAGTTAAGTGGAGAAAACGAAAGGCGTCTGCAGTCGACGGTCGGGCACATTGAAAATTTAGCGGTGAATGAGCACTCAATTGCGCTCGATTTGAAGTTTCAGGAGGCTATCAGTGAGATTGATACTGAAGCAGAATCGCGAGCTTCTGTTTGGGCTGATGTGCAAGGAGACATCATTGAAGAGAGACTTCAGCAGAAACTTGACGCTGCAGTGGACACTTCACGATTGGAGTGCCGTAATTTCGTGGATATCTCTATTAAAGAGGTAGCCACATCGCTTAACCAGGAACTCGAATTCGTTAGACAAGGTGTGGGATCCAAGCAAGGGGCACAACAAAATTGGGTGGAGACTCGCATGTAACAAATGCTTTGGGAGGCCCAAGCCGTATCGCAAACAGCGGTTTCTGCAATGGAGGAAAGAGTCCGGGATGTTGACATTCTTACGCAAATGCGTCACCGTGAAATCGAGGATCGCGTCCACAATATGAAACAAGACCTGGAGAAGAAGGTTGCAGCGGCTGGTGATATCAGTGATCAACAATGGCAAAAGATCAGGAAGTTAATCGATGATAAAATCACATTAGTCAAGATTGGGGTTGCTCATCGTCAAACCAACTGCCACCCACGAGCGAGATTGCAGTCAATGGTGCGTGCGTGACTTCAGCTTCATCCGTGTCTATCCAAACATCACCTTGCAAGAGAGAACTGACAAGTGAATCCTTAAACGACAACCCGGGAGACAAACAAGAAACTGGGGGTGAATTTGTATCTGTGCTTCGTCAATGCATTAACAAGCTATAACTCAACTAGGAGGTGTTGTGCTCACGTTCGAAAATCGAGAACCGTAGAGCGCGACCTAAACAATCGCGAATACAACCTGGGGAGGTGATGAAGCTGGAAGATCACTGGCCAAAAGAGTTGAGGGCAAAAACAAGCTTGCGAAGGCGCGGATGAATGCTACTCGCAAGGTACAGCTCAACCAGGAAGTGTTGTGTTCGCGTTTAAAATCCCGGACCAGTAGAGCGGCGCGACCAGAAAAAACGCGGGAGGTGACGAAGCAGGTAGAGCTTTGTCCAAAAGAGTCGAAGGGAAAGTCCAAGCTTGCAAAGGCACGGGAAGAGGCAACACAAGCAACCTTTTTCAGAACCAACGAGCGCTCAGCAAATTTGAAGCTCTCCGCAAAGCTTCGACATAACGAATCGAAAGGGTAAATGGCTTGTTTGCTGTAGCGACATTAGCTGCGCGGTAAAATGGAATAAACTTGCTATATGAATTCGTCTAGGTCTAGCGTGTCTTGCTCGCCATCTTTAAGCGCCCCAACAAGCGAGTGAAACAAGACTGACGATTGTCTCCGATGTCCTTACGTTGTAGTATTCACTACGGTCAGTACTTCGTGAAGCTATCGTATCCGGAGAGATCGATGCTTCTGCTGCAGGAGGAGGCGTGTCGAGGGCTCCACCCGACATGTTTGCTGATTGCACCGCGGTGCAGGAGTGAAGTTGATCGGCAAGTGAGCAGGAGCGTGGTGTTGGCCTTGGAAGATAGGTGGTGAGCTCTAGCAAAATTGAAAAGTGAGACTCGTCAAAACACTTCTTAGTGCTGTGAGGACCTGGCGGTCTGCCAAAAGGCTTCGTCTTTCCCGTCCTACGAAATATCGCCTGTCCTAGAGTGCGGTGTTTAGTGAAAGGTCGCCATGCACGAAATCTATGGCCAGGAGTGGAACCTCCGGATCGATTTGGGTGAAACTCCAAACCTTGAAACTATAAACCGCATGCGGTGGTTTGGAATTTCGGGGTTTTCATTTTCAAACCACCGGCGCCTCTTCGTTTTGGTTTGGGATGCTGCAACTTTTTTCAAACCAAAAAGTACACTTTGGGAGGTTTGGTTTGTTTCAGGCGTGGGGTAACTTTCTCGACTAATCAGAGCCCTTTATTTTTGTCCCAGCTGGGATCCCCTATTTTTATTTTCGATATCCCGAATTTTCAGTACGCGGGTGGCTGCTTGAAGGATGTCGTATTGCGCGAGCCGGGATGGGCGCTACTTCGGACAGGAGAAGAAGCTGCTGGCTAAGATGTCGTTCCCAAGTGCTTCGAGCTGCGCGTGGACATGGCTAAAGTGCAGCGCGAGGTCATCGGCCAGTGGATGACCGAGCGCATCACGCAGCTGCTGGGCTTCGAGGACGACATTGTGGTATGCATGGCCATCAATTTGCTGGAGCCAAAGGTGGACGAGCGTCTGGACCCGCGGCAGCTGCAGATGGCGCTCACTGGTTTCCTGGAGAAGCAGGCGGCCGAATTCACGGAGGAGCTTTGGCAGCTGCTACTGAGCGCACAGAGCAACCCCACTGGCATCCCGAGTGCCATTTTGGACAAGAAGAAGCACGAGATGCAGAGCATCGCAGCCGAGAAGGACAAACTGAGGAAGGTGCTGGGCGCCAAGAGGGCGGAGATCGAGGCACAGAGGAGCAACGAGGTCGACAAGTCTAAGGAGGAAGCACGCCAAGCTGTGTACAGGGAGACTAGGACGCAACAAGAAGACTCTGGACGTAAAGGACACGCTCGTCGGCGCTCAAGATCGCTTCAAAGACGACCGCGGAGTCCGCCACGACGCCTTCGCAGTCCGAGGAGACGCTCACCTAGTGTACGGAGAAGATCGCGTAGTCCGAGGAGAAGCAGACGGCCACCGAGCCCAAGAAAGAGGTCGCGTAGTCCGCGCAAGAGGTCACGTAGTCCACGTCGACGCTCGCGTAGCTCGCCACGCGGTCGTTCGAGACGCAATCGTTCTCGCTCGCCGTCGGTGAAACACCGACGCAACCACGTAGCGCGTCATGCGTCGCAAGTAGTAGGATCCAGCACATAACCCAGTCAGTTTTTTCTCCCCGTAATTTACCAACGACAACAGTCGTAGAACGTTCTCCGTGAAAGAGGTGATTTCAACGATGCACGCGATCAATACCCTCTGGTGCGAAGGAAGATCCTTCTCACCTACAAGCACCGCATAAAGCAACAGCAACCTCACATACATCAAATGATCATTTCAACGGCACGGCCTCTCGACAGCTGAGAGTGAAAGCAGACCTCCTTTAGTTCTAAGGATGGTTTCACCACCGATAACTACATCTAATGATCAGCTATTGATTTCAACGACACGGCCTCTCGACAGAAGCAGACCTCCTTTTAGCTCACAAATCTTTAAACAGGCTCGATGAGGTGCGATAAGATGCGAGATGCAACAAGCTGCGATGAGGTGCGATAAGATGCGAGATGCAACAAGCTGCGATGAGGTGCGATAAGATGCGAGATGCAACAAGCTGCGATGAGGTGCGATAAGATGCGAGATGCAACAAGCTGCGATGAGGTGCGATAAGATGCGAGATGCAACAAGCTGCGATGAGGTGCGATAAGATGCGATGCCGTGCGATGTTGTAAGTGGCATCCGTAGATCACTCCACTATCTACCACCAAACCACCAAGACTACCATCATGCCCAAGAAGCAATGCTACCGCATCAAGATGTCGGGTTCTCACCGCGGAGAGCGCTGCAAGAAGGAGAAATGGTGTGATGAGGGGCAGCGCTACGACTGCAACAAACACCCCGACTCCGCCGGATCAGTGGAGTCTGAAGAAGAGAAAGAAGAGGAAGCTCCAGCTCAACCCCGCCTGTCGAGACTATCCACTCTATGCAGGTCTCGACCTCCGAGATGTGGATAGTCGAGCAAATCAGATCGCGTGGCTGGACGACCCAAGCTATGGTCGACATGCTCGAGCGCATTACAGAACTCGAAGTCCGCAAGAACGCGAAGCGCATCGAGGAACTCCATCTCAGCTATGACGACCCCGATCCACCAGCGACCCCACCCGGTGACCCTAACACAGCTTGATCAGCTCGCGTAGGCACAGTGCGCCGCGATACATACGTTCATAATGAATCTCTACAGCCGTTAAAATATTTTCTTTTTCTATTCTGATATATAAAGTTAGTAATATACAAAGATGACTTACTCTCCTGAAAAATACCAAGCTAACAAAGAGCGCATCAAAGCAGCTCAAAAGCGATACTACCTGAAGACGAGAGAAACTCGTATCGCTAAGCAGAAGGAGTACGATGAGAGGAATCGTGAGCAAATTCGTGCCCAAAAGCGTAAATCATACGCGGTGAAGAAGCAAAGCGAACCTAACCCAAGCGAACCTAACAGTGAAACCGAACTTAGCTAATTAATTAATTTTTTTGAATTTTGTATCAGGGTAGATATAAAGGCGATCTATTCTGACATAAGATCCATAAATTATAAAGTCGATCTATCCTGATATTATATAGTCGGGTATATATAGCAAATATGTTCGCATACGAGTTAGAAGGACTAAAGCGATTAAATATTCACCCGATCAAATGGGGAGTAGCTATCGAGTCAAGATTCGGGGTAAAACCGGTAGAATGACATATATTAGCAATCTATCGCGCCCCAGCAATCAGAAGTTGATTGCGAAACAGTACAAAGTTTCCATTGAAGACCTTAAAAGCACATGTCGCCTGATTATAAGGCTGATCCTAAGTATCGCTTTTATAGCGGTAAGCAGTTGGAATCTCACCTATATGAAGGAATCCAACCAGCTGAGTTCTATGACAAGCTTGAGAACGTACTTAGCAGTCAAAAGAACGCCTTCAAGGTTAATATTGCTCTCGGCTACGACCTTGTGAACCTAACCGATGATTTGACACATTATTGGCATCCGAATATAGCAAATACGAGTGTATTTAACACCCCTATTGCTATCAATAGCAAGGCTGACATCCGAAAGAAAGTAATCTCTGAGATCCGTTCAATGGAGTTAGCAAACAAGCTCAACTATCCAAGCTCAGGATACAAGCTAAAGTCGATCACTGGCTTCAGGATTTACATCTACCATCGCAACCATGCTCTTGGGGATAGTGATGCGATCATTCCTAAGATTATTCGTGAAAACAAGCACGTCATCAACTTCCCCAAGACGAACAACAAGTGTGTCTTCCACTGCATTGCTTATCACAAGCAGGAGGGAGCCAAGAAGGATCCTCGCAGAATCCAGGCTCTGGTGAAACAAGCCTTCAAGCAGTACTGTTCGTACAAGGAGATCACCTACACTCTGGGTCTGTTCCGAAATTTCAAGCCTATCGACATTCTCCAATTCGATGATGTTGAGGAATGCTTCAAACTTAGTATTAATGTCTATACTAAGGATATTGAATCTGGAAACGTTGAATGCATTCGTCGCTCGGGGAAAGAGTATGGAACTATGAATATCCTTTCACATGAGAATCATGCTCTATATATCAAGAATGTTGATATGCTCCAAAGCAAGTATCAATGTCCGAAGTGTGAAATGATTTTCGTCAGCTCTGACAAGCTTCGAAGCCACAAGAGGAACCAATGCGAACGAGTAAATATTGAAAGCTTCCCAGCTCAGCCAACGATCTACCAACCTGCTCAGAACACTATCAGATCACTACTAACGAAGTACTCCATTAAAGAGGTGGATCACTATATCGACCACTTCATCGTTTATGACTTTGAAGCTATTCTAAAGCCTACCGCTACTCAACACGGTAAAAGCACTGTCTTTACTAACGAGCATATTCCTGTGTCAGTATCAATAGCCGATAGTTTAACTGGGGAGGTACGTTGCTTTGTAAATGATGATCCAAAAGCATTGCTTACGGATATGTGCAAATATATTAGTGATGTATCTTTAAAGATTCGACAGTACAATGTCAATAAGTATAATGCGCTTCTACAGAAAATCATCAATGCTCACGGTTTGACAGGTATGGAGATCCCAGACACGCCTCTTGGTAAGACCTACAAGATGTCTGATGTCGAGGGTTGGATCCAACAAGGAAAATATTCAAGTTTCTTCGATTTTCATAGCAAAATTGGATTCGGTAAGCAGAGATCAGATTATGGTAAGATCAAGCAGCAGCTTGATCAGGCACCAGTATTTGGCTTCAATTCTGGTCGATACGATATCAACCTGATTAAGAGCGACTTGTTCGCTGTGATTGGTACCAACAATATCAAATCTGTTATCAAGAATCCATCTTACATGTGCATTGCTACATCAGACATGAAGATACTTGATATCAGTAACTATGTTCCGGCTGGCACCAGCTATGACAAGTATTTGACGACCTATCTCGGTGGATGCAAGTGTGAGGACAAGATTAGCTGTGTTTGTGGGCTTGGTAAGGGTATTTTCCCGTATGAGTACATTACCAGCTTCAACGTCCTAAATGAAACTCAAGTCCCACCGAAATCAGCTTTTGACAGCAAGCTTCGTGGTACAAGCATCTCCAACGATGAATACGAACGAGTAAAGTGGGTTTGGAAGCACTACGAGATGAAATCAATCAAGGATCTACTCATCTGGTACAATAATCTCGATGTAGTTCCATTCATCAAGGCTATCCAATCTCAGCGTGAGTTGTTTAAACGTTTTGATCTTGATATGTTTGTCGATGGTGTGTCTCTACCTGGTCTATCGGAGAAAGTCATGTACCAGACTTGCTTCAAAAATCTTCAATACCCCAGCAAGAAGCCTGCTAAATCGTTCAAATTCCCGGTAAAGCGTATGAGTGGCTACAAAAGTCAGGATGCTGATGCTAAACGCGAGTTCAATTTGAGTCTCAATCACCTCAATAAGTTGCTATATCAGCAGAAGTATCTTTGCGGACTGTGCTACAAACAATTGACCGTCGATACTGCTTCTGCCGATAGAATCAACAATAAGCTTGGGCACATTGACGGCAATGTCTTAATTAGTTGTATCGAGTGCAACGTTGCTCGAAAGGATATGTCTCTCGGGGGTTTTCGATACAAGAAACTGCTCGAGTTCAATTCGAACAGATTGGTTTATTCGATTGACAAGGAGGAATCTGAGATATACGGTAAGATGAAGGCCAACATCGCCGGTGGGCCATCCATTATCTTCAACCGCTACGCCAAGCGGAACGAGACAAAGATCCGTGGTGGTAAGCTCTGTAAAAGATTATCGGTTATGATGCTAACGCTTTGTACCTATGGGCCCTTGGTAATGAGATGCCGTGTGGTCGATTGACTACAATTGAAGCTTATCCTGGTATCATTGATGACATCAAGGCAGACATGATATTCGGCTTCCTCGAGTGTGATATTCGTACCCCAGACCACCTAAAAGACTACTTCAGTGAGATGACCCCCATTTTTAAGAATGTCCTGATCGATTGTACCGATAAGAGTGTCATTGGCAAGCATATGTTTGATTACAACCAGTCTCGCGAAGCAAATCGTTCTAAGCCTGCTCGCAAGTTGATTGGTAGCTACTTTGGTGAAAAGATCCTTATCTATGCACCGCTGCTCAAGTGGTACCTTTCTCATGGTATGGAGATCACCAAGACCTACAGCTTTATCAAGGCCAGCTCTCACACGGCATTCGCTCCTTTCATGGAAGCTGTGTCAAATGCTCGACGAGAGGGTGACGCTGATAAGTCTAAATCTATGATTGCTGAGATGATGAAACTTGTAGGCAACAGCGCATTCGGTCGATCTGGCATGGATATGAGCAAGCATAAGGAGGTCAAGTATGAGTCGGATCAGAAGGCAATTGAGGCAAAGATCGAACATTTCACGTTCCATGGTCTGGAGGAACTAAACGATGCTTGTGAAATCACCATGAAGAAGAGACGAATTAAGAACAAGAACCCGATTCATCTATCGATTGCTATCTATCAGCTTGCCAAGCTACGTATGCTCCAGTTCTATTACGATTGTATTGACTTCTACTTTGACAGGTCCGACTTTCAATACCAGGAGATGGACACTGACTCAGCCTACATAGCTTTTAGCTGTGAGAATCCGTTTCAGAGCTGCATCAAACCTAAGCTGCGCGAACATTTCGAGCAGCACAAGTACGATTGGTTCCCTCGAGACTATAACAACAAAGTAGCTAAGTTTGATCGACGCACACCAGGTCTATTCAAGGATGAATGGTCAGGTGATGCCATGGTCTCACTATCGTCCAAGAACTATATTTGCTATCTACCCGACGAATCCTACAAGGTCAAGGTTTCAGCGAAGGGTGTCCAGCAGGGGCGAGGTCGCAACGATGATGTACTGAACCCCCAAGGATTTGAGACCGTTGTTCGGGACCGCATCACACTTCAGGGTACTAATAAGGGGTTTAGACTATCGAAGGAATCTAAGTCAATCATCACATATACTCAAACGAAAACAGCTCTCAACTACTATTACGACAAGCGACAAGTTCTCTCGGACGGTATAAGTACTTTGCCCTTACAAATTTAAGTACTACATGTACTTCAATATCTGAGCTTTTGGGCAAATGCGATAGAATATCTGAGCTTTTATATAAAGCGATAGAATATATCATGTCTTCTCAAGAGCTACTTAGAAAACTATACTATGACCCCAAAACTGGTTTTATCGGTGCTCAAGCACTTTATCAGAAGGCTCACGAGTTAGATCCTAACATAACACTAAAATATGTAAAGGATTGGTATGCTACCCAATCAGATATTCAACGATTTCAGGAGCAGAAGAAGCGATTTGATGGGTTCAAGATTGCTTCACATAGTCCCAACTCATGGCAGATAGATCTCGCGTTCTGGGACAAGAGACCAATATTGACTGCTATTAACATCAACTCTCGTCTCGGATATGCTAAGGTCTTGTCAAACAAGACTGCATCAACGGTTTTAATATCACTAAAGGCATTTGTTCGAATTAATAAGGTGGATATTATCACAAGCGACAATGGCAGTGAATTCATGAATGCGCAGGCTCAAACATTCTTCAAAAGCAAAAAGATTGAACACTTCAACAACGAGCCTGGCGATCACGCTACTATGGGGAAAATCGAGAGATTCAATCGAACCATCAAGCAGAGACTAACCAAAATGTCTCCAAAGAGGCTCACACAAAAACTTATAGCTGATGTTATCGATAACTACAACAGCACATTTCATCGCTCGATTGGTATGACCCCGAACGAGGCAAGAGGTAAAGTAATGAAGGCGGATCTGAACCATAATCAAGCTGAAGCTGATAAGGTCGAGAACGCGTTTGAGGTTGGGTCAAACGTATTGTATCGTCTCAAAAAGAAAACATTTGATAAGGAAGCTGCTCACTGGAGCAAGGCTATTTACTCGGTTGTCGGCATTGATGGTTATCGAGTTGAGATTCGTTCCAGAAATGGGCATACGCTCTACAAAGCCCCAAACGATTTAAAGATTATGAAAGCAGATGCTACAGATGCTACTATCAACCGTGGCGATATTCTCGAAGCTGAAAAGATCTTAGAGCATAAAAAATGAAGAGTGGCAAATATAAATACCTAATCCGATGGGTAGGCAATGAGCCAGACTCATGGGAGCCTCAAGATAACCTACGGTTGATCAATAAAAATAGGAGAAGCAAGCTTGAAGAAGATTATTTATCTCACATAGTCAATATATAGGCTATATATATATAGACACCATAGTCAATATGGCTTGCCAAGCAACGACCAAGTCCAACAAACCTTGCTCGAGAGATGCTCTACCTTGTGGTTATTGTACTCAGCACTCAAAGGACTACAAGATTGAAATGTATAAGAAAGAACTCAAAAAATGCATCAGCGAATGAGATTCTACAGCGATAAGCTCAATCAGATTAATCAGATGCTTAACGACATCTACAGGCTTGACTATATCAAATATCATCTTCAGCAACTCGACCCCAATCGTCCATATAGTTATCTATGCTGTGATCCAAAATACAAGGATCAAGTCGAAGACCTATTTGGTTTGCCTATCGATGAATGTAAAAACGCTTACATCAGGTTGCTCCAAAGGCGCAATTCGATCGTCCATAAATTCACGATGAAAATTTGGGACTCACAGGGAGATATACCTAACATCGAATATAAATCAAAATTTCATAAATAAATATCGACATCGATATAGAGCAGAGCTTATAGATCATTTAGTATGTTCCCTTCATTTACAAGTCTTGCTCAGCGTGAGCAAAAACGCATCGATCTACTCGAACGCACCAACCTTCGCGTTAAACAGAAAGATGAAGCTCGCCGTATGTATGCTGAAGCAGTTTGGGCCACGGATGCCAACAAAACCATCTCCCTTGATAAGAAATCCACACCACAGGTGGAGTCGCAGTCGCAGACTGCCGGCTTTGCCTCACGTCTGAGCGACCGCTCAGCACAGGATTCGTCTAATCAGACTGAAGATGCCTCTCTACCAGGGTCGCAGTCTGATTTAAAAAAACTCTGAGGCAGAAGAGAAAATTCCTGCCGTACGTCTGAGCGATAGCTCAACAAATGATAATATCACAAGTGAAGAATCTCAGGAAGTCCCTGAAGTTAAAACTGAAAACAAAGCTTCTAATCCATCTATTTCCGATGAATTCATTGCTAAAAAATGGATCACTAATCTTTACAAATCTAATTCAAACTGGGTTTCGCTAAAATTTAATCCAGTTAAAACAAACAACTCTGTAGATAAGAAGCGATTCATTGGCAAAAATGGTGGAATCTACAGCGTCAAAAGTAATAAAAATCCCCATCAAAGTACATTGATTGGGTTCGAACAGCTGAAGCGCTAATGGATATTCGCTCTGATGCTGAGTCAAACAGCATTGATGAAGTCAGCTTAATGAGGATGGAGGATAGCAATACTCCATATCATAATTATAATATAACTGGAAGCAAGAGACACAATGAAATGTCTTCAGGCCAAGCGACAAACAAAATTCATGTACGTCCCACATGGTTTCATGATTCTTCATCATCAACGGAGATTGATGAAGAACGAGCCAAATCGAAACTACTATTCATGCTGAAGGCTTATAAGGGTAAACTGACTGGATCTAATATCAGCATCAGGCCAGTGCTGAAAGATGGAGAGATCCTGGACAAATATGAGCTTATCATCGATTCGAAGGGCGATCTAAACGTTAGAAACCAAGAAACTCAGAGGAATAAGCAATCTCGATTATCTGAGATCTCCTGGCCATCAACGCTGGCATTGTTTAGCGAAACGGTTAAATCAAGAGGATTGACTTTTGATTTTGAACCATCAACAGACACTGTTATAGATACCGATCCTAACCGATTTAAATCAACTCAAGGCATTTGGTACAAAGGCAAGCTATCAGGACCTGATGTTAGCAATGAACTATCTATTCCCGATGCTGAAGCAAAATCAATTATCACCGATTATTTCATCGAAGAAGCTAAAAACCATGAAATATTCCCTATTCATTTGCTTCCCATTACTATTGGGAAGGCAAACGATAAATACTATTTCAGTGTTGTCGAAGACAATCTCAAACTTCGAAATCAAAACATCAAGAAGAATCCAGTGCTATCTGGTAAAGCTCATATAGGGTTTTTCAAACGTATTCAGTGGACCGAAACATTGAATCTATTAATGGACTATCTTGTAGATATGGAATCGTTCCTACACTCTCATCAAGCTGTTGATAATGCAACCAAAGAACCAATAATTAGTGCTCTCAGCCTGTATATGTATGTTTTGAAGGCGCATGGCGTAAAAATCAAAGAACCAACCACTGGTGGTAAGTTCAAGGGTCGAGGCCTTCGTGGGGCGGGTATGCAACCTTTAGAAGGTGTCTCGCGCAACAAAGGTCAAACCTACAATTTGAACGATATTCAAGGCAAAGCAACTCCAAGTGCATACATATATCGAAAGCTTGGTAGTAAGTACATTCGCCTACCAGATCTTGACAAAAGAACGCTCACGATCGTTCAGCCAAATCGACGAAAAGTAGGCCCAATGCGTGAGATCAGTGATGCTCTACAGGGCATGATCAAGGATTTGGTCTTTAAAAATAACATTGAACAGCAGAAGTATGATAAGCTATCCGTAGATGATAAGAAATTGTTCAAAGAGATCCTCGAAATGACTCATTTGCAGTACAATTTCGCCGAGCAGCTCAAGGATCCGCTTGAATCATTGAGAATGGAGTATGACAAGTTGAAGGGCGAATTGATGCTCGGCAACGACAATCATTCGATTCTAAAGCGGTTGAAGGTTGTCTGTGTCGATATGTACAGCAATCGATTGATTTCTGATAAGGAATTCAAGGATATTATAACGAGACTATTATAGAGCAGAGCTTAACGACGACAGACCGTAGGTCGTCAGGAAATCTTTTCGTTTGCAACTTGTTGCAAACAATCGCCCGATTTCTACACTTGTGTAGCAACCAAAGGTTGCCTGGGTTTTTCGAAGCCCTTTCGGATAAGCAAGATGTTGATTCTTGATCCAAGACTGATTTCCAAGTGCGCAGGTATCTATCAGCTCAATGCCGATAGGAACCTCACTGAGCTTAAGCATCTAATGAAGGATCTGATTATCAAGGAGACTCCTCATGCATATCGACCAACTGTTTGGGCATCTGACGCTAAGCCATTCACCACTAAGTCAGTAGCTACGCAAACCGAAGCAGCAGATGGAGGCCGTATGTGGGCATACAAACCTAAAAAAGAAGCCAAATTCTGTGAAGACATTCGCGCTTTGAGCTCAGACAGGGCTGACGCCCAGGCGAGAGGGGACCTCTCGAGGCGCAAGCCTTGAGGGTCTCCGACCCCAAAAGCTTGCTTTGACTTGTTCGCGGGGCAAAGCCCCTTCGAGAGAGGGGGCCTCTCGAGGCGTAAGCCTTGAGGGTCTCCGACCCCAAAAGCTTGCTTTGACTTCGTGTTGCAATCGGAGATTGCCTGACCACCTCTGGTGGTTGTTCGGACAAGCTGCACAACCACACAAGAAATCAGTGTGAGCTTAGTCAGTTTTTGCTGAGCTCAGCCTTGCTCAATAGTTCCTCAATTTGCTTCTGCTGATGGAGGACAAGCTTATGAAGCAAACAGACCATTTTTGAGTAATCAATACTATACTGGATACCTTCTGTATCAACCTGTGGATCTTCAATATGCATATTTTCATTCGGAGTGAAGTTGATACAATGGGGTAATCCAACGTGAAGCAGATCTTGAGCCTTGTACCCAAGCTGAAGCGGTACTTTATCGTCATCGTTCTTGTATCTGAATAGTAATGGTTTAACCCTCAACATAGCATCAGCTATAGAATCATCTAATTCAGTAAAATCCTTCTTCAAACGAGCATCTGATGTTGTATAAAAACCAGCTCCGGCTAATACTGCATTACTACTCTTAATAGAAACATTTATCGACGATAGTGGTCCTGTCGTCGATACTAACCCACCGGTTTTGAGAAAGTATGCAACGCCGCTTCCTCCTACATCGATAGTACTTGAAACGCTCCCGCTTACTTCAAGAAAAGCTCCTGGAGAAGAAGTACCAATACCAACTCTGCCAGTCTGCTGGATGGTTAATTTGGTACTATCATTGCATCCAAACCTTAAGTCGTTATTAGTCATCGTTCCAATAAACATCGAGTTTGTGCTCGTTGACAGAGAACCATTATGGATTTGAATAGCTCCTCTGACAGGCGTTGCATTACTACCATAGAAATCTTCCATTATTGTAAACGACCCATCTAACCAATTAGTACCATCGGCTGTCATAGTATTCCATGCACTTTGTGAATTTGTAGCCGTATTGGTGAGAGTTCCAGATACAGAATGAATCAATGATATAAATGCATCTCCTCCAATGCCAACTCCTCCATTTACGATAAGACTCCCTGTTGAAATAGAGGTCGATGAAATAGCTGAATCAATATAAACAGATCCATTTTCTACCCATAGAGCGTGAGTATTAGTCAAAGTCATATTTGTACCAGCGACAGGAGCATTATCGATATATACAGTTGCTGCTCGAGATGTAGTTACACTTGTATTAGAAGCAGCGATAGTAGCCTGTGCAAAGCTATTGATCACAGCACTCACAGCTGTCCCAGATGATGATGTGCTATTATTCGTATAAGTAGTAGCCAGTGATCGATACTGAATGCCCGATACAAGCCAAGATGCAGCCGAAATAGCAGTTCCGCCAACTGTAATATTCTTAGCTATGCCCATACCACCACTGAGCACTAATCCACCCGTACTTGCTGATGTAGACAATGTAGTATTGGTAAACGTAACTAAACCAGAAGCACCAATGGAAGTAGCACCAGAAATGCCTCCAGATAGAGTTAGAGAAGTAAGTGTTCCTACTGAAGTAATATTTCCTTGAGCAGCTGTAGTTAGAGTACCAGCTAAGTTGGTAGCAGTGACTGTCCCACCCACACCAACTCCTCCAGTTACCACTAATGCTCCTGTTGAGGTGGAACTTGAAGATGTATTGTTAGTTAGTGTAACCATGCCCGATGCACCAACGGTAGTAGCTCCAGAGATAGCTCCTGAAAGAGTTAATGATGTAAGAGTTCCTACTGAAGTAATATTTCCCTGGGCAGATGTTTGAAGAGTACCAGTTAGGTTGGTAGATGTAAGATTTCTAATTGTAGCAATGTCCTTGTTAGCATCCAGAACTACTGCCTTAGAAGCAGTAGCCGTGCCAGCAGTGACACCGTCAAGTACTCCAATTTCAGACTCAGAGATAGTAGTAGAGCTCATAGTTAGACTACCACTTGTAGTGATCGAAGTAAGCGTACCTACTGAAGTGATATTGGCTTGAGCAGCAGTCTGTAGTGTGCCACTAAGATTGGTTGCAGATAATGAATTTATGCCTGATATATTGCTCGAGGAATCGAGTACAAGCGCTTTAGATGAAGCAGCAGTACCAGGAGTAATCGATAATACATATGTCGGAGGAGCTACAATTGATAACCCACCGACGGTAAGTGATGAACAACTAAGAGCTCCTATACCGCTGAGCGAACCATCAGAAGCAACGACAAGGGAGATGCCAGGCGTCGCAACCCCGGAGTGATTCCTGTGATATATGATAGGCGATAGTCGCTTCGTCCGAGGTAGAGCGCTTGGGCATAAGCATATGTTAAGTATCCACTCGGATCGAGCGAGATGTAGAATGCTGGATTGTAGCACGATGAAATGAATGTAGGTGGTGGATAAGTAAAACCAGACATTAAATCGAAGATTGAAGGGGCGCAAGCACTGAAATCAAGATTTCCTAAGCTTGCTTAGTCTTTCTTCGGACATATATAAGTCGAGCTATATTTAGTCATGAGCTCAAGCAAACAAAGTTTTCGAATATCTGAGCTCCAAGGGAGCGATAGAATCGGCGACTTTGGCGCCTCAATACCCGATTATGGTGGAAGCCTCCCAAGAAGTATCGAGCTGATTCAGTTGGAAACATAGCGGAATTAGGTATCAAGAAGCTTTTTCGCATGGTTATTCTTGGGCCATCGTTTTCCGGGAAGAACAACCTCTGTTATCATATTCTCAAGTCATCTCCGCATGTGTTTAGTCATCTTCATATCATTGCTCGAAACCCTCATCAGGATCTATATGACTATTTACGCGATAAGCTTGAGGGATTTATATCATTTTACGAACCTGATCAACCGCCTAAGGTAGATGCCATCCGACGGACTCCTGGTGATAAGCCAGAGCTTGTCATCATCGACGACTATAGCAACGATAAAAACCTTCAGAAGAATGTATTCAGTCATTACTTTACCAGAGGTCGGCATTTCAAATTGAGTACCATATTCCTAAGCCACAGCTGGTTTGCAACGGACAAGATGATTAGATTGAATACGGAATACGTCGCGATCCTCCGAGCAAACTCTCGTCGGGATTTGAAGCTACTTATCACCGACTTTAACATACCAGGTCTGACTGAGGAAGGCATCCTTCATTATTATAACCGGGCGATTTCTCGAGGAAAAGGCCAGATGCTCTTTATCGATAGTGTCAAGGGTCAAATACGCTATAACTTTGATACACCAATTAAAATTGGTGAAAATTATTAAATTGATAATATAAGCGATGAGTTCATTCGTTAAGATAGACCAAACCTGTTTGGTTCAAGATGGGCTCAACAGTCGATGGGCCTATACGTTCCCCGGATCAGCGTGCAATTTTCAGGATGTCGAGGCTTCTATCCAATCGATAAGTCTGTATAACTCGGAATTCAATGTCGATTCGATTCAGTTCGCCAATACATCGTTTCAGATAGAAGTACCTACCGCTGCAACGACAAGTGTCATTAGTGTCAATCTCGTTGATGGATACTATCTTTATGCTGACATTAATAGAAATATTCAAACGGCTCTCGTCAATGCTGGAGCCTATCTAATCGACTCTAATGGGAATAATGTTTTCTATTTACAAATCGAAGAGAACAGTACGTATTACGCATGTCAGCTCGATTGCTCGCCAACTCCAACGTCGCTGCCTACCGGTTATACGAGACCAACTACTGGTTTATATTCAACGGGAGGAACTGGATTGCCTACTACGACTCGTGTTCCTCGCTTGATCATCAATAATGCTGCGTTTGGAAACCTGTTAGGCTTTACGTCGGGGACGTATCCAACTTCGCCTACAACGTCAGCTACGAGTCTGCTAAGCAATACTATTCCCCAGATCTCGCCAACGTCTTCATACGTTGTTAGGTGCGATCTTATCAAGAATGATTTCGTTGCATCAGGTGATATCATGAGTGTATTTGATAAAGGGGATTCAACGATTGGTAAGCAGATTCAATACTTCCCAAGTCATGAGACTTGGTGTCGTACCCACGATGGACCAAGGAGTACTGTAAGCATCAGCATCTGGAATCAGAATGATCAAAGAGTCCATTTCCGCGATACGAGCGTTAATATTATGCTACTCCTACGCAAGCGTCGAGCATAAAAATGAAGTTTTTTTCAGCCTTTACATTGTGAAAGATCCCCGTCCTTGTTCTTACGCATAGCACGAAGCTTAGCCATATGATCTTTTGCGGCTTGCGAACCCTTAACGAATTTAGATTTGCGCGGAGCAGACGCTCTGGACCCTCCGAGTGTCTTAGGGACACCTACACCATAACGTGATTTAATCGTCTTACGAACCTGATGGATCATTTGGTGGTGGTCAGGGTTATTAGATTTTCTGACGAGATACTTTTCACCTCCATCGATTAGATCAGTGATAATGCCTTTCTTCTTAGCATAGCGAAGAGCATTGCCTGCATGTCGTTTTACATCTGAGAAACTGATACGTCCTCCTTCTTCATCGCTCTCATAACCGTTCAATCCTACTCCAGTAAGCGATTTAAGACCAGCTCTGGCTGCAATCCCAGCTTCAGGAGCACCAAATGCAGTAGCAATAGCTGGAACAGCTACGTCAGCTGCCTTCGATAGCAACCCACTATCCTTAGCGAACTTAAATCCAGATTTAATTCCATGCCAAATTTTTGACCAAATAGATCCACCCTGAGCTCGCTTGTAGCTTTTCTTGATTTCATGCTTCGTGATATGCAACCTCACACCACGTCCGGCCTTCTTAGCTTTGAGAGCTTTCTCATGCGATTCAGGATGTAAATGAATCTTAGCTCCACTACCGGTAAGTTCAGCTGCTGAGAGTGATAGTTTGCCAGTCTTGACTGCTTTGCGTAGCTTGTGTGCTGGGATAGCACTCGAAATAACTAATTCGTGATACATTGTTGATAGTATATATTAACTCAGAACTAATCTGCAACAAAAATATTTAAATCTTTGAATTTCTTGAATAGATCCATCCGATTGTTCTGCTTTGCATATAACCATAGCAGCGACCAAATACCACAATAAGAGCCGTGAGCTGATTGAGTTTGAATCTCGTTGTATTTGCTGATGCCGTATTCCTTCGGTGGCCCTTCTCCCATTGAATCGAAATATTCATGGTTATATACACCTGTCCAATGACCTATGTCTTGGCTCGGCTTACGTAGTAGAATCAGGAACGATCCTTTCCTTGGAAGAGGCTTTTGATCTCGCTTGACTCATAAATGTGGTCAATATGAACATTGAGCTTCTTAGCTAAAGCTATTAGATCGTGATCTGATGATATTGGTTTTACAAGATTCATTTAATTATTTTTCACCAAAGCTATATTGGAGTGTATATAACTGAATCAACTATGTCCGATACTCAGCTCGCTGATCAATTCCTATACCAATCTTCGCTTAAGAGCGATCCGGCCGTCAAGGTCAGTGCCCGCAAGCGCGTTCCATATGTAATTGATCTGAATCAGGGTTCATATGCCAATGGTGTTATCACGATCGATGCTACAGCTCAGCTTAATGGAGCTGAGGGGTTTGCTTGCCTTAGAGATGCCTACGTTGTCATTCCGTACAAGGTGAGTATGAAGAATACTCATGCTTCTACTGCGCTTGCTGCGGCTGCCAACCGACTGAGCGTTGGTCTTAAATGCGGCGTATGGAATGTTATCGATGGTATGTCGCTGGAGCTTAATGGTAAGAGCTTGATTTCGATGAGTGAGTATAAGCTGTTTGCTAACAACCTTCGTGCTCAAGCAGAGACCTCACTCGACTATGTAAATAAGCATGGTGCTGAGGATTTCTTATTCCCCGATAGCTCTGGCTCGCTGTTATTCTCGTCTGCTACAAGCAGCCTGTATGGTGATGGTTATTCGAATACGGCTTCGGATATCACTCCTGCTTTGGGTACGGCTTCTACAGGTGCTGGAGTTCTTGCATCCAACGAAGGCTTCGTAAAGCGTCTTCTATCCAATCCACCTACAGCAGGCGGTCAGAACACTAACGGTTGGGTTAGTATCGCTTCTGGAGCTGCAAACACTATTGCTAACCAGTTTGGGCGAGGGGCCTTCGTCCCCGGTGGTACTGCCGCTGCTGCTATCGCAGGAACGTGGAGCTACATGCTTAAGATAAAGCTGGTAGATCTACACCCAATCTTCAAGGAGTTGGACCTCATGGCTAATCCTCAGATCAAGCTTCGTTTCCGTGTTAACCAGGGTTCGGCCGTAATCAACCTTAGCACGGCTAAAGCTATGTCTCTTTCATCGACTACGCTTGTTTCTGGTCAATCCTGTCCGATCATGGTAGCGTCTTCGGCTGGCTCTGCTCCTAATAGTGGAGTATTTAATGCTACAACCGCAGGTCAGATCTCGGTGGCATGGGGTGCTATTACTAACTCTCTTGAGCCAACTATCGATTCTACTTACTTCCCTTTTACTACTACTCGTCTGTACGTACCATTCCTTGATCTCGAAAATCCTCAAGCTCTGATCAGCAAGCCTAACAAGACTGTCCGATACATGGATTACTATGCGCAATGGTTCTATCAGCGCGCTGGTACGGGCGTCAGCACTACTCAGCTCAACACTGCATTTGATCTTCAACTGTCTGCCAGTCTTAAGAATGCCAAGGTAGTTGCTCTTCTACCGTTTGCTGAGACTTCGTCTGGAAATTTCAATAGCTCTACTATTCAGCAGTTCCAAAGCTGTTTCGATAGTGCCCCTTGGACTGTTCAGCCTGGTTCGTCGATTCGCAACTTTAATGTTCGTATTGGTTCGCAGCAAGTATTTGATATCTCGTATGACTACGATTTCCAGGACTTCATCAATGAGTTCGCTAAGCTTGGATCGATTAATGGTGATCTAACTAAGGAACTATCGAATGGTCTGATCGATTACCAAACCTGGCAGCAAACCAATCGTGTGCTTGTAGCAGACGTATCTCGTCTGACCGAGAAGGATGTTCCACAGAGCATCCAGGTTATGGGAACGAATGCTTCGACACAGGGTTGCAACATGCTTGTACTGGTTGGCTTTGAAAATGAGATGACGTACAATCGATTGACTGGAGAGGTACTCGAATATACCTCTAACTAAGCTATCGTTTGTATGATCCGATAACTATATAATCACCTCTCTTCAGCTTAATTCTACGATCATTGCTTTTTACTATGAGGAGTGTTTTTCCTATCCCACGAGCGACTTGCTTGACTTTTAGATTTATATCAACTTGGGACACAAGTAATTCTAACTCCCCTCTATCTGTTAAACTGTTCAGACTTAAGCCGACGATTGATTCGTTATTCCTTAGATCATAAATGGTCATCTTGTAGCGGAGCTACTAATAGCAATCTCCGATTGCTTGTCTCTGAATTATTTAATACTTTTTCAAATATTTCCTGTTGGCTATGTATATAGATAGACGTGATAATAATTATGAGTTCATTAACTTTTGGTAAGCATAAAGGAAAGACTATTGAAGAAGTGTATGCTTCTGATCCAGGCTACTGTCGTTGGTTGTCGAATCAGAAGATTCTCATTGATTCCGAGCCTGGCATTATTGATTTTCTCAAAGCTAAATTCATTAACGATGATGGATCATTCTTAATGACTTGGGGCAAATTCAAAGGTCGAACGATCAAACAAATCCAAGCAATCGATTCCAACTACATCGAATGGTTGAAGAGGAATGAATTCGTTAATCAAAAGATGACTAAGCTAAAGGCTGCGCTCGATGAGCTCGCCTAAACTAATGTAGTTTTTTTAAATATTTAAGGGGCAGATAAGTAGCATTCATTTACTTTTAATACCTACTGTCTCAACCGCATCAAGCGTCTGCTCTGTTCCTCACTCATCTTCTCGAGCGCAAGTTGCTTAAGGCGTTTGTCTGCTTTGTCGTAATCGCGCTCAGCTTGGAGGTTCATCAGCTATTGTTGAATAGGTGCTGGTACCTGTGACTCGTATTTCACGCGGAATTTCACCGTGGCCGTCAGGCACGAGTGGAGCGGAAGATCACCAGGTAACTCCATGTCACCGTTAACGCGATACAGTTTCTGCAGGTCAGGCTGTGGCACACTTGGATCGAGTCTTCGAATCTCGTTTTTGACATCTTCGATTCTGCAGTCGGAGTTCATCCAGAGCTCAATGATGGAGCCGTCAGGCTTCATTACTTTCACTATGGAGTCCATCTTGACTTGAGCTTGATCTGGTTGAATGCGGAATGAGCTATGTTTGCAAGATCTTATGCGGTGCGATCTTTGCCTCTGAACAGTCGAGCGGTTCCGAAACTACCCTCAGATCCTTTGAGTACGCCCTTTCACTCTCAGCTGTCGAGAGGCCGTGCCGTTGAAATGATCATTTGATGTATGTGAGGTTGCTGTTGCTTTATGCGGTGCTTGTAGGTGAGAAGGATCTTCCTTCGCACCAGAGGGTATTGATCGCGTGCATCGTTGAAATCACCTCTTTCACGGAGAACGTTCTACGACTGTTGTCGTTGGTAAATTACGGGGAGAAAAAACTGACTGGGTTATGTGCTGGATCCTACTACTGTCGCATTCGGGGCCATAAGTGCTTGGACTCGCGCGTTACCCTGTGGAAGCCTTGGATACATCTGCACTGCAACCGGTAGTGGATCGGCTTCCGTCCAACTGCCGCGTTGCATCGCGCTCCAAGCAGACCTCGTCACCATAAACTCAGGAACGCGCGAGCCCCACAATCCAGATCCCGAAGAGAAACACAGCAGCACGAAGCGGAGCACGTGGCCGTGTAGCGTCCGCAGCTCTGGTCGCGTGTCGTTGTCCAGCTACGCCGGCGTACGCTCACACGCAGCATTCCGCATCTCATTGAATCAACACGTAAGTTGCAGCTTTGGGAGTAGTTAGCCTGATAACCGCAACAAATGAATCAACAAGTGAGTGACCCCTGCTGTCAAACCAGTCCTAATTAATACATGTGTATTCTAATATCCAATATCACACTATCTACATTAAGTCTTAACACAATGTGTCATGCGACTTGTTGTTTGTAAAAAAACTGTGGTGTTATGGTGCTCTAATAATTAATCAGAAATCTCTCCATGCGACCTAGTAATTATGACAGGATTACCAGAATACACCGATGTATATTATTCGACAGTACGTCAGCGGCGCCCACCAAAAGACAAAACCAGATCTGATGGCGTTGCTGTTCCTGCGCAAGGTGACGGTGGCTCGAGGCGCTCCCCGCGCATCGTTCGTAACTCGCCGCCTACTTCACCCGACGCACAAGGCGCAGCTCTCGACGTGGCCGCGGCTGGTTCCCCACCAAGCGCTCGTGGCGCACTCCAGACACTGCGCCGACGCCCGCTCCCGACTCGCGCGCGACGCCTGGACGCGCGGCAACGCGGATCTGCTGCGCGTGTTCCCCAAAGTGCTGGCCACGTCCTCGAATAAGAAGAGGGACGAGTCGCTGATTCAGAAGCTGCGGCGCCTGCTGCGCGTGGCGCTTCACTTCGCCAAGATGGTGGGACTGGCGCTGCCACTGGCGCTCACTGCCCCCGTGGCGTTTACAGCGGGCGCGCTGATGCCTACCGTTCAAGAGCACTGGTGGGAGCTGGCGCTGTGGCTGGCGCAGTACTCGTCCCCGACGGTGATGAAGTTTCTGCAGTGGGCCAGCACGAGACGAGATATGTTCCCGGCTTCGTTCTGCGACCGCTTCGAGACGTTCCACGAACATGCACCGATGCACTCGTGGGAACAGACGAAGGACGCGTTGAGGATGGCGTACGGGGAGAATTGGCAGGACGTGATGGAGGTGGACAGCCACCCTATCGGTTCGGGATGCATCGCACAGGTGTATAGAGGTCGCATCCGCGCGACGAACGAGGAAGTGGCGGTGAAGGTGATTCATCCCCATGTGAAGCAAATGGTGGTGATGGATCTGCAACTTATGCATGGATTTGTGCGGATGCTGGACGTGGTCCCGGCGATGCGGTGGCTGGGCGGGAGAGACAGCGTGACGGAGTTCGCGTCGATCATGGAACGGCAGTTGAATCTTCGGGATGAAGGCGAGAACCTCGCGTTGTTCAGTGAACACTTTCGCAACCGTAAGGGGCTTCGTTTCCCCACGCCGCTGATGGACTACACGACGGAAAATGTGCTGGTGGAGAGCTATGAAGATGGCCTCCATTTTAGTGAAATCCTCTCACAGATGGAGTTGCCTCGTCGGAAAGCTGTCGCGCGAGTTGTGCTTGAAGCTTACCTTAGGATGGTATTCCTGGACAACTTTGCCCATGGAGATCTGCACCCAGGAAATCTTTTGTTTGACGAGCAGCGTCCTGGCGCTAAACCTCGTTTTACTCGCGCCGGGTCTATCAGAAACGCTGGTGTGGTGGTGATTGATGCTGGTATTGTGACGAAGCTGGAGCAACAAGACTTGAAAAATTTTGTGGAGCTTTTTTACGCAGTAGCAACGGGCAATGGATACAAAGCTGGTGAGCTCATCGTCTCTAGAAGCAAAGGGAGAGTGCTGCCAAACGGAGAGGTGGCTCCAACCAAGTGCAAGGACCTCGAGTCGTTCTGCACGGGCATGGAAAAATTGTGAACGAGGCGTTAAAGTGGCGACTTAATTTGAAGCAGGTCCACGTCGGTGCGCTGCTACGCCAGGTGATGGAACTTTGCTGTACCCACGAAGTGAAGTTGGAGGAAGTACGCATCGATTGTCGTGTCCATTGCGGTGCTTGAGGCCGTCGGCCGGCAGCTCGACCCGGATATCGATCTTCTAGCGGTAGCGCTCCCGATCATCACTCAGTCGCTCATAAAAAACGTGTTGAAGAATTGATTCACCCCGATAAATTTTGACTAGCTATGTGGATTGCTGGGGTCGGCGGTAGGTCACCTCATACAAGAGAATGGCGACAAGATGAGAGCGCAAGCGCTCCGCCATCTCAAGTGCCGTCTCGTTCGTCGACTCCGTTCGAGCTTTGAGATTGATGTCGTACTGAACAAGCACTTCGGCTGCCAAGGTGGCGTCGCTCGCAGCGGCTGGGTCATGCAAACAGTTGACCATTACGAGACCAGTAATAGTGCAGCGCAGAGGAAGCTTGCCACGTACCATAGTGCAGTGCACTCCAGCCATCGTTCTGAGCATAGAGATAGCCTGTTTGTAAGTTTACAAAGATGTGTAATAGATCCATTCATACTTGACGCTGCAGACACGTACATCCGTTTCGTCAATGAAGGCTTTCTTGCGAAGTAGCAACTTGGCAACGCCTGCATGGTCTTCTCCGCACGCCTACAATGCAAGATGTGCGTTAAGCAAAGACTGAAGCGGCACTTTGTTTCGATGTAGGTTTCTCACGAGCATGAGAGGTGTCATGCCACATTTCTAGCTCGGACAAGATCAAAACACATTTTCAGGTGAAAAGGTATCCAAGCAATGATGGAATCGCGACAAGGACGCACATCCTTGCGGTTAATCGTAATTCGCCGTACAGGAGCCTTGTCTACCAAGCGCCCCACGATGGCCTCGTGGCCTCCCATCACAGCATAGTGCAAGGGAGTCCAGCGCATTTCGAGCTGAAAACAAAAACTGTAAGTCCAACAGCCTACCATACACGAGAAATATGACGTACATCGGGATCATCGTTTGTGGTTTCTTCGTGAAGAAGTGTTCGCACTGCTCCATCCGCCCCCTGTTAGAACATTGAGTTTAAATGTTTGTCGTCCCGCTCAATACCACACTCAACGTACGTGTCGACAAGCGTAATGCAGTGCTGTTCGCCCCTTTTCCTGTATACCAAAGTGTTTTGGAGGGTGAGCTAAGGAAATCACTGAAACAAAACCAACGCACCGACTTACATCCTTCCCGTTGGGATTCTGGTTGTTCAGACGCAAGCGTTGTGCGATATAACCATTATGCTCCAACTTGGCTTCACAGATGCAATGCACAGTCAATAGCAAGACCTGATAATTAGTTTGGCGAGAACATCTTACCATGGATGTGGAAAAAGATTGTGCTACGATACAGACGAATCCTCTGGTTGATCGAGTCTCCTTCCACTTGACGCAAGACGGGTGCTTTCGCTCCCATCTTCCGCTGTTCAGACCATTTCAATTCCATGAACAGCTTGGGTAGCTCGTCATCTTCCCTTTTCTTCTGCTTGAAGGCATTTTTCTTCTTCTTCTCGTCGGCTTCTTCTGCTTCCTTGTCCAAAAACAGGGCAAGCTCAGCATCGCTTCCACTTGCAGTGATGGCCTCTTGCCCAAAGCCAAAACGAGAGAACATGCTGTCACTTGTCCTCCTAAACAGTGAAGTTCTCCAGACGCACGCAAATTGAACGTAAAATGTATTCTGTGCTGGCGAGAAGACACCACGACCGATCGCAGCAAGCAAGCTAAAATAACTGTTAAAGCTGAGACTCGATGCTCGTGAAGCTATCTATTCTATAGTAAAGCAAAGGGGGCAATTACTGATCCAGCTCCTCCTCGTCGTCATCCTCGTCATCCTCGTCATCTTCTTCCTCCTCCTCGCTAATCTCAAGACCCTCGTACGCCTCTTCCTCATCCTCATCGTCAAAGTCAAACTCAATCTCCTTCTCCTCTGACTTCTGTTTCTTGTGCACAGGCTCTTCGACTTCGATCGGGATGTCCTTAAGACCGTCGGCACAGAAGAGCACGCTGTTGAGCCGCTGCTTGGCGTACACCGTGTGGCGGTACTTGCGTGTGTTGATGTCGAACACGTGCACCATGCGGTCCAGACCTACCGCCGCAACGTACGGCAGCGTCGGGTGGCACGCGATGTCGCGGATCGAGCCCACCGGGCCAGTGCAGCGGCCCATGTGCTTAAGTGTGCGCAGGTCCAAGATGTCCAAGTTGCCTGCAGTGTCGCCAACGTAGATCCGCGTCTCGTCCGGTGATACGCATAGCGACTGGATAGGGTTCTCGCCAAAGTTGTCGAGCTGCTGCACCGGCCGCCGCTTCGTGTTGGTGTCGTAGATCCTCACGTGGCGGTGGCCCGTGCCCACAACGACTCGGTGTCCATTGCTGTTGCCCGGTGTAGACAAAAAGCGCAGGTCCTTGACCCACACAGGCACGCGCATGTCGAGCTTGTCGTGCGTGACGTTCTTGGCCTTGAACAGCACCTGCTGCGTCTCGAGCGACCACAGGTTCAGGTCGTGCTCCTTGCCGCCCACGCCAATGACCGTCTGCGAGACAGGCTCGAGCCTCATGACATCCAGGTCGCCGCCCACATTGAAAGTTGTAGGCTTGCCCGCTTCCTCCAGTGTGCTGCGTACCAACACGTCGCCGGCGTCCGAGCACTGAACCACAGACCCGAACTTGTGGATGACGTCGAGGCCCACGCAGCGCGTCTTTTCTGCTCCGCGTCCTGCGCCGGCCAGGACCAATCAGGCTCTCGAGAGGCGCTCAGACTCTTGCCGTGTGACGCCTCGTAGCACTCCACGACGCCGTCGGCGCGGGCCACCACCACGTTGCGCTGGAAGTTGGCGGCCTCGCGCTCGTCTCCGTACCAGCAGATCCGCTGAATGCTACGGGCTCGGGCCTGGGGCTGTGCGCGACTTGACAAGATCCGCTGCTCGTTCTTCTCCAGCTCAATGGACTTGAGCAGGCCGGTCTCGTCGGCTACGAGGACGCGCATGGTACTGATGCAGATGCAGTAGTGGTTGACTAAATGACTGGCACGAAGCGTTGTGTGGGTGTAGTGTGGCACAGTTTGTTCGTTGATTGGTGAAAATTAATATATATATATATAAATGGGGATCCCTAAACCTAAACTCAAACCCCTATTCTCTTCTGTAGCACAGAACACGTTCCCCACCCGGGCAATATTATCGTGAAAAGTGTGCCCTTGACTTTTTAGTGGGTGCCCTCAGAGACGTCCTTTAACAAACGATCTAAAAACCTGGGAGAAACCTGGAAATGCCCGAGTATTTGCCAGGTTTTCTTGCATTATCGAGCTTTCTGTGTACCATATTATCTAACTTTAAAAAGTGTCTATAAAAACCTAGCCCATTTCGAGGCAAGCTCAAAAGTGTTCTTGCTCGCTTCGGATGCGGAAGTAGAGGAAAGGGTTCGTATTGTGAATTCTGTCCAAATTTGCCTTATTCGGGCGGTTCACGAAATCGCTCGCATACAAATTCAAGTCATTAGGAAATCGCCCAAGTCGGAAAACAGCCGTTTGGTTTGTAGTTAACGTCGTCATTATACAGATTGTAGACTCTTCGGCGGTTTGGGGCGATTGATTCGCAAATATATTGTTTTAGCACTTTGCATTACAGTCATGGCCTACCTCCTCGACGTAGTTATTAAATTTGTGCCCAGTTTCCGTCAGAAAGCGCCTACATAGCTTGACTAACCGTATGCATATCGAACGGTAGGAGTTTACTATCCTGGAACTCGAGAAACATTTTCAAAGATTCACGCAGCGCAATTTCAGGTACAAACGCATGGTCACCCAGTGGTAGCGCTCCCAGAATTCGCGACGCCAAACACTCATGAAATTGACGATCCGTTCCAGAACCGCGAACATCTCCAATGTCAAATCTTCGTGACGGAAATAGGCCAGGAAAATCACTCGATCCTCCCACATGGAGTCCCATGGATTAGTGTCAATGAAGGAGTGATACACGAATGGGTCCCAACGAGCTCGAAGCACCGCGCTCTCGTTGTGGACGGGCAAGTATCATGGGATCCCGTAAGTCTGGTTGGGCAATTTCTGTATCCGAATGCCAAAAATGTACCTACTGATGTGATTCTATGACGGTTTCGTGCTGAGTCATGGGCGGAACTGGAACGTTGATCTCGACGTTAGCGGAGATAACAAGATTCGAAATACGCTTGCTCTACTTGTATGCGTTTTATCGGCCCGACGCAGCACTTTGCGTTTAGAGCCCGGCGAGGGAGGCTGCTGCGACTGTTGGGACCGTGCCGGAACAAGGTTCTTGGACAGCGGCCGCTTACTCGAGTATTTCTCGTCAGCTTCGTCATCATTTTCTTCTGAGTCTTCATAGTCTTGAGGAGAGTAATTCATGAAACCATCGTCGCCTCTGGTAGACGGCATTGACAGCGATCTCAAGGTTCTGGAACCCGGTGAAAACCAACTTCAGCGATCTTCTTTGAGCCTCATCGAAATACTGGTCTGGGACGTAGTTCAGCCACGGAGTCGAGTTCAACCGCTTCCAGTTCATGGATGAGACTAACATATAGCTCAGAGCATCCTTCCCGAAAGGGGTGTGCAGCGGTTTGGCTTCGCCGGCCTCCTTGACGGCATACCAGAAGTTGAATCCAACCAGCATCAGTTCTCGAACGTCCACACGAGTCGTGCTCCATGCTCGAGTGCCAGGAACTGTATGGGCAGCGTCCAACTCGGAGACCTTGAACGGCAAGAATTTGAGTGCCGGTAGGTGAGACGCGTGATGATTCAGCGAACGCTGTGGGAGATTGATCCGATTCACGATCGACATCACTTGAGGACCCTTGGGTGTACTGGTGGCGGCCTGAGTCAAATCCACGAGGTCTGCATCCCCTGAGACTGCGAAAGAGGACTTTTGCCCTTTGAGGATTTATTGACGCGACTGGAAACTGCAGACGGTTTTAAACTCAACTGTGACGGACGCGAAATCAGTGACTGAGAACTGGGTTTGATTCGCAATGCGGTGGTTCTTTGTGGCGGACTGCCCGACGTGTGTTCCCAGAAAAGACGAGTTCGGAAGGAAGGCTTGTACTCATAAGTCTGAACCTCCAACCGAAGAACTGCGTTTGGAATGAGACATTTGTACATTATCCTATATTTGGTTTACTACTTGTGTGGCAACCTCTGTGGGTATCGTTTGTCTTCGTAAGCGGATCTGCACCGGGAAAGTAGTTGTTTCTACAGATGTAGGTCTTGGGAGCGCGAGACTGGACGTAACCTTCTTGGACGTAGCATCCACAGCTTCTGGTAACCAACAAAATATATAGAGTTCCTTATACAAATATACACATGTACAGACGTCACTTATTCTTTGAGACCCTTAGACGGTGGGTCTGTACTCCAGTTAACTTTGGACCACTGGTCAACCTTGAGTGGTTGGCTCACACGTGCACCACTCTCGATTAGAGATACAATACAGAACAATAAAGTCCTTAACACACAATAGTCCTTCTTGTCAGAGTTCATGGTTGGGACTATCTTACCAACCCGGAATGTAGTCAAACATGCAAATATGGAATGCAAACGCCTCAACCGGTTAAGGATGTACGTAGCGAATAGGATATGAAATAGCAGTATCATTCCTTATGCGTTGTTTGCGCGCGGTCCCCGTACTAAATGTGACTTGGATTCCTGAGAGTTCCACATCAATACCCGATATGTCGTCTTGCCCCGCAGTCTATCACAACCAGGGATTGGTAGTAGTGAAATTTCTCACTGATAGTGATAATGATACTGATATCCCATACATAAGATAAAAGTTATCAGTATCTCTACTACTAGAACAAAGACGATATTAATATCACTAGTAATATCACTAATAACGCAGCTATTGAGCTGCCTGTCGAAGACTTTTCCTTCTCTGACCCATGCACTAAACCTTAAGCCGATTGTGGCGCATTAGCAGCTGCATTTGAATTTGTTCGTTGTCGGTACTCGTGCGCACCGGACTCATAGCAAGTAAGTTGAAAATACACTCTCTCTACAGGTAGTTGAACAGCCCGTCCCAGTCAGACGCGTGCTACCGTTGCGACCGACGGATACTGTCCTTCCTCCTCAACCTACTCTTACTTACAGGAAGGTACACGCACCGATGACCCGAGACGATTCATGAGTTGTCAGTTGCAGAATTGGGTCGGGTAGGAGCGTGAGCGTTCTCCTCCGGAATCATAGTGATGATTGCGTTCATTGCGCGAGGCGAATTGCGAATGCCTACACTTAGCATGTTTTTATTAATGCAAAGTATATATGATCCAAGCTGCTGCCTCTATGGTTAGCTTTTAGAGATGTCAGCATTTAGCGCACAACTGGTTGACCACAACCGATGCCCGGGACGCCCACAACACTCCAAGGACACCTTACATATTTCCAAGAGCAGCACCTCATCGGTTGTTGACTTCAGCGCGGACAATCGAGGAATAATTTAGCCCAGAGAGGGCTGTCGGGAAGAATACAGAACGCGATACGTGGATGGAAAACCAACCACTGTGTACGGAGATTCTGGTTAATTTATTAGTGATATTATCAGAGATATCGTCGGATTTTAGGCCTCTTTTATTTTATCTCTACTATCGGGCTTGACTTGAGAACTATATCACTATCATTATCATTATTAGTGATATTATCACTGATAACGCTAATATATTCTGGACTACTACCAATCCCTGATCACAACTACCCCTCCTCCAGTACGTAACCCGGCCAAGCTTCGGTTGCCCGCCTTGGGGTTTGACAGTAAAATGAACTCTGTTTGTTGTTATAGTTTGTCGGCTTCTCTCAGGCCGGCTACATGCACTTCTACTAATTTGACTTGCTTTCACTATGATCTTCTTCGACGATCTTCTCTGATCTTTGGAGTGCTTCTGACCGGTGTCAGACGCAGTCCATAGAGTGGTACTGTTAATGGGTTCTTTCTTGCGCACCACCTGATTAGTATCTTGGTCGGATGCTTTGGTCGGTCGTTAATCACTTGAGGTTAGTATCGGGGTTCGTTCATTATTTGGACCAGTCTGTCTCTCTCATCCAGACTGGCCCGTTCAGAACAGCGTCTTCCAGTAATACTCCTTTCCAAGGATACGCCGATCAGTAAAGTCTCGGTCAGGGTGTCGCAGTTGTAGAACTTCTTCAGTGTAATGAGAAGCTTCGACCTTGCTGCCGTACATCACGTCAGGACAGGTGATCTCTAGGTTTGGTTTTGTCTGAGTCACTTGACGCCCTTGCGGGCTGACCTTGTCGTTCGGTCCTCAGTCCCTGCTCAAACTCGCATCATCCTCGTTTAGAGTGGCAAGTCTGAGATTTCCACATCCAGGGTGACTGAACCGATCCGCGACTGGGCATATGCTGCGTTCTACTTCGTTCCACAAAAATCATTCCACAATACATTCCTTCTCCATCCAGCCAATCACAGCACTTGAAAAAGGTTGCTCGGTCGACTCTGGAAAATCCAGAGCCACATCGTGTCACAAGCGTGTCGTGCTGCGCCGTCCGGTCAAAAAAGCAGGGAAGCTCCAGAAGACGCGCCGCGAGCTCCAGCTTTGCGATGAGGAGAGTGAAGGGAGCGGCGGGGTCGAAAGTGACTTCGTGTGATTGCTTCCGTGCATGCTGCTTGCGTGCCACGTTATGAGCGTAGGATTAGGCGATCGCCGTGCACGTTTTATTGAATCAACGAACCTTCGTTTCGTCTTTTTGTAAGTGACTGACTTTATTTTGCAGCGTTTTTGTGACTCTTTTAAAAAGGATCCGTCAATAACGTCGTCGATTACGACATAGGATTCATCTAAATGCTTCTAACGCTGTACATTGTCGTTTGAAACCTGCAGAAAGCTTATACACCTAACCGTATGTTGAGCATCTGCGTCATACAAATATAAAATGCATGGCTTCGTCGTATAATACGACATTTATTAGTGTTTTTAGTGTGTCAGATCTTGGAAGGGGTTAATATTGCCTCCTTCCCACTTAGAGGGGGATGTAGAGAATACCACTAGGCGCAACGAAAGCAGCTTGTTTAACCGTTTGAGGGGTATTATATGTCTCGCAACTACCAGTTTGACTTGGATCCGAGATCCAAGGAAGATATTCCTGAAGTCTTGTACGAGATCCAACGCATGTTCCTTTCGTGAAGAGGCTTTGTCGCGAGACTCGGCTCTCTTAGACTTCGACTTTGCAGTCTTAATCTTAGGTGCTTTCGCACCACGAGTTGCACCTTTGGAAGGCATGCTCTTGAGGTCGACGTGGAGACCGTGGGTGGTTCGGGTTCTTGCTCCAAATTGGAAATGAGCCGCGCCCCGAGACAACATTGTCGGTCGACAGAAATCGACAATGAGTGAAAGGATGTGACCACTATTCCCTCCACTCTGATTGGTGGTAAACTCGCACCTAAGTGGGGAGGATGTAACGGGGTTACGTGAAGTGTAACGGGGTTACACTCAAGAGTGACAGTCACACTCTAGAATTTATGTGGTGTGGCATACACCACCTTCAGGTCACAACAATATGGGTACAGTCCCTCAGAACCAACCAATAGCTAGATATGTAGAAGAAACTATATAGTACTTATAGTTTGTATTAGATCTCATTTAGCACCAACCAGAATACAACTCAGTCTTAATTCTACATTTATTTGGTTAACGTTCCTTTAGCCGTTCACTTCGAGTTTGTATACACAAACGCATCGCTTCCTCTAAGAAAGCTGCTGTGTGCCCCGTCACACTATCACCAACGAACATGTCGGGCAAGCGCGGCGCAAACCACAGACCTTCTGAGGACAAGACGTTGTGCCATAGCTATATTTTCGTATGCCTGTGTAGCGCCTGTGTAGCCACCAACCAGTCTGGCGACACATTTTGGGAGGAGGTCCGCAGGGTGTTCGACGAATCAATGTCTGCCAACAAAAATAAATATGTGAAAGACCGAGTCACTTCGCGGATTTCTGCTGAGCTGCATTCATCAGAATGCAGTTCGGCACAGGGTTTTAGCCGGCTAAATAGGATTACCGGTACCATGTGCTGCCCACGGAGGGTTTCAAAATGCCGGGCAACGATGAAAGTGACCCTATAAATAGAATAGAATTGGAATCACCGTTGGAGATACAGCCTAAAAGCAACCTAGAAACATTTGTGGTCTGAGAAATCTGAGAAATCTGATAAACTCAGATAAGTAATCAACCCTAACCCCGATGGAGAGGAAGGGTGTCATGGCCTCCAATTCGTGAAAGTGGACAATGGACATAAGAAAACCTTCGCCCCGGATCACCATTGGAAACCCAGAGGAAGCTGTCACCTGATCCAGTACCCTTAGATGAAATACTACTTTTCACTGCCCTAAACCATCGGTGCCCAAAGCAGGGATCTGAAACCACGAGCATTGATTTTGCTTTTCTGACTTGGCTCTTTCACCGCCACCCCAGCGTTAAGGCTACCGTAACCACTCTGGTATGTGTTGATATGAGCAGTACATATATTTTACAGCGCGTGTACAATAATATTTCAAAGTGGATAAAGTAACAAAAGAATTGTACCTAAGGAACACGTGATTTAGAAAAAGCTGACGAAACGAAATCTCTACAGATCAGTCAGAGTCAAAAGTAGACCCCCCTTTTCCCCTCCCGAACCATTCATTTCGGAATCAGCGGGAAAACGAGAAAGCGATAATGGCGAGCATCACGTCGGCTTCCGGCTCGGAGCTCGAGCCAGCAGAAGCGCAATCGCCGAAGCAACACGTCCCTGTTTCGGCCACAGGTTACACCCGCGCATCACGTAAGAAGGAGAAATATTTTAGCCATTTATGAGGAAGCGTCAGATGCACTGGAAGGTACACTTGAATGTACGCTACCTGCATGATGATAAATTCGGGCTTAACCCTTGTACTCCCTGTGGACCTCCTTCCACCCAGTCTTGAAACTACTATTTGTCAATTTGGTGTGCAAAACACAGGTAAGTTCGTTTGTGCGTCGGGGTGGTTTACAAGACGCACTAGAAACGCGCCATGGACAAGGACCTACAGTAAGACGCGGCGTTGATGGACCCGCGCAGTCTCAGCAAGGAGAAGCAGTTTTCTTCTTCTTGGTCATTGCCCCACCGACAACAAGACGCAGACAGTGCGCTATACAAGCCATGTGCTCGACCTGTAAAATATCACCTGCGGCAACCATGTTGGAGCCCCCTTCCCGCAAAACCGAACGCATTTGTTTTTGTTTGGGCAGTTCCCAGTCTCCCAAAATCTGCTCGATCGCGGCTGTAATGGAAGCTCCATTGTGAATTCCAGCAAGCTCCTTCATTTCCAGGTCCGACTTCGAGAATAAAATTCGTTATCAACGTAATGAACTGTCAAAGAAATGTAACTTTTCGCATTCCGAGCCGTCCAAACGTCACTTGTAAAGAGAAGTATTTGCAGCCCGTCTTATTCGCCTTTCGTACGCTACGGCCATATTCTTCGGTCAAAGCTGTAATCTCCTGTCCGACCTTGGTGCGCTCAGGAAGATTCACCTTCACCCCGCAAATGTCCTCAGTAATGAAACAAACAAAGAAAATTAATCTGCATCCTCGACAATGATCATCAGTCGAAAGTGTCGAGCAATCCATTCGACCAGAAGCTTATTTAGCCGTTTCTGTTGCTTCTCGGTAATAGACCGCAGTTTCTTTCCCTTCAAATTGAGCATGACAGCAGAAAATCCGATGGACAAGTTGCAAATGACAGGCTCCGTATTCCCTAGGGCTCGCTCACATTGTGACTCAAATGCCCTCAGCTCTACTAGTTGGTACGTCTCCATATGCTGTGGCGCCTTCGACTTGCCAACGCGGACTTGATTTTGTTTTACACAGGAGGCAATATGCCCACTCGGCATGTTTGTTCGTCAGCTCGTTGCGCTCCAAATATCTGCATCCATCGCTTCGGATGAGACAGCGAAATGCCAAGAATCTGTTCGCTTCTGTCGTTTCATTATATACAGTAGAACCCCAGTTTCAGCTTCTGCCTGCATCTCTACCGCTGAAACGTCAATGAAAGTTCTTTCCGCCTCGAGCATAGCTGCAAATTGGGAGGCAGCAGGGACGGGTTGGTACTATACGTGTTTGTGCAGGGCAGCTACGATTGTTGAAGGCGTCGCGGTTGCTGTGAAAGTTGCCATTGCTGCTGTTGCTGGTAGTGCTGAACGTGACGCTGACTAGGGACCAAAAGTCCAAATCGATGTCCGTGGCAGAATGCCCGTGGTGGAGTCAATGTTCCTGATTGAGTCACGGCCCATCGTGGCGGCAATTCTCATGGCAGAACCAGTTTGATGCCGCGGATTTGACTCTGGAACCAGTTGAGGAGGAGCCTGCGCTTCACCGTATGAAAGCGATCGTTGTGTACGTATTGGGGGCGCGGTGCAAGCGGTGTCTCGCGACGACGAGGATTGCTGCGCTCTGGCGAATGGGTCGCTCGTTAGCTTCCATAGTGAAAAAATCGAAAGTGTGCATAGGGAACTTGAATTTTGTGTGACATTAGGCTGCAGCGTCTGGGGAGTAAAGGTGGGTCGCGGGAGTTGGGAGGGATTCAGCGACCGTGGCATTGGACACCCGGGAGTGGAGCAAACAGGGTGTTCACGAACGTTTAGGAACTGAACGTTCACACCACTACTTGGAAAGCTTGTCAGCATTTGGCCACCAACCTTCACCAACCGAACTCAACTTTAATGTTTTAGTTCAGTTTATGAAGTGCAACCGGCTGACGCTTTGGAATAGTTTATCGCTAATGTTTCTGGTCGAGGTGATTTGCAGTTACCAGAGTAGCCGTTCAGTTTAATTGATCTCTCAGTGGTAATATTTGGAGCAATAGCATCAAGCTAAACCAGTTAAAGTGAAACGATTGCCAGTCGACTTGGATAACGTTGCAAGGTCACAACCACTACCGCCTATTCCCGCAAGGGGCACGACCACGTGTGCTGCTGCATTTCAGCCACGAGCAGTCACAGTACGAGATTCAGTGTGAGCTATGTAAGATGTTATTAGCACCGGAGACCCCGGCGAGGATCCGCCGCCTCCAAGAACAGACGAAGATTGTCTCCAGATTATTATTTCCCATCGCACTGCCGTCGCAGACACCGCCGCCGCCACAGCTCCGAAACCAATATTTTAATGATGCCCAACCAATTCTCTGTTCTACACTCCGACCCATAGATAAAGGCAAACGCGGCATGGCCGAGACCGTGGAGTCATGGATCAAGCACTCGCGCTGCTTCTTTCATACTCAGCGCAACAGTGCTCAATATGACGTTAGCTGTGGGCCAAATCACCTCGGCGAACTCGAAGAACCTTTGATTTCTCAACGCAATGGAGCACCAGCTCACATGGGGGATCCACCAACGCCAAACAATAAGTTCAAGATGAAGGAGGCACACCGGCCGAATTTGTCGAGTTTTATTCGATTGATGACAAGGAGGAATATTTTGGCGATGATAATAAGGTCTCGGGCTACGATTCGGCCGCAACAGAAAATAAAGCTGCCGCCGCCAAGCGTAAATCAAGCGTGGCGCTTTTAAATGGTTGCAGCGTCGAATTACCTGTCTGAAACACTGGTTACTGACATAACAGCCGAACAGCAAGCATATACATGCAACTAACCTACTTGCGATTTGGATTGCGAAGAGTCTACGGCAGTTCTCCACTGTCGAGTTTCAGGTTTGGCTGGGTATGTGTACTTCATTTGTGAAATTTGGTTAGGGTCAAAGTCCCGTACTCATATTCGTGGCTGTATTGTGGAGTCGCACAACGACTACGTGTATCGGTAAAGGTGATTAGTCAGCGTACTACTCAGTCCCGACATACATCGCAACAATGATACATGGCGCCGATACTACATTACGTGACAGAAGATTTTCACTTTCAAAACTGGACTTTAGAAGTCAAAGTGTTTCTTCGTCGTCAGACTGGTGAGGCGAATGCGGCAACTTCGGCTTTGTTTTTTAGCGTTGAGGATTGAACCCCGCGTATTGTGTGAAGCTATTGAGAGATAATGCTTCAAACGCCGTTCTTGTTGCGGAAACGATCAATGTAACCCACGTTGTGCGTGGCGCACCCACTCCGCCGCATTCTCTCTGGCACCTTAATCAAACGGAAGGCTAGCAGAAAAAGTTGTGCAGGCGTCGACTAGTGAGCCGAGTGACCAGCTAAACCAAGCTACACGCAGTTTAGGTACTTTATCGACAGCGTATTCGAGAATGGAATCGGTAAATATGTTGAATTTGAATTTGCAAAACGTATATGCAGCTTGCCGAACAACGCACTGGTGAATCTTATGGAGATAGGACTGCGGTTGCAGCGACTTCTGACAGTGGAAATGCCGCTGATGGAGGTAATGCCGTTGTTGGTTGCACCACGGACGGGTTGTTGGGTGTGGCTACAAACTAGACCTAGTGTATATTAATATGTTGGCGAAGCCGACATGGGCGAAGATGATGTATATGAAGCTGACTTGTTGCTTCAAGAGTGTGCGTGGGACGAATTGGCAGAGTTCTTGAAGACCTGGCTGGAAATGGAAGAAAACCCAGCACTTGATACGATTAAACGTACTATCCAGAAGTTTCGCGATATCGCGGTCTACATTTATAGCCAAAAACTATCTCGATGTCATCCAAACAGAGTGCTTGAACATTTGAGCACAGAAAGTGATGATCAACTGACCGACACGATGGAACAGCCCGCGTAACATGCTCGCGCTAATGATTAAATTAAAGGAGCCATTGTCGCTCTTGTTATGGATGCTTCTGCAGAGGGACAAAAGGAGTTCAAAGACGTCAGACTTCACTACCAGAGCCGAAGGATTGGTTTAATATGCTTAGCTTCGTTGCTGAATGAATTCGCTGCAGTAACGGAGGAATTGAGTGGTGGATATCTAACGCTTGCGATTACATTCCCGTTTTACAAAAATCGCCTAAACGTTGGAGGACCCGACGCTGTACGACGAGACTTTGGCTCTGGAAGGACAGAGCAATGCGAACCGAATTTGTTTAACCAACGGCTGTATCGGGTGTCGAAATCTCCGAGACCACTTCGTACGTTGTTTAGGGCATCTGCGGCTCCCAGAGCGTCATCTATTCTTGGGTCAGCACCTGGCGCTCGGCAAAGCCCGGAGCAATATGTCACAGTGCTCGCCCCTCCGACACCACAGCAGCAAACTAAACTACCATGGCGATGAAGTTAGTATTATCCCTCCTTCTGCTTCTTGTCTGAACAACTTCGAGTCCAGGTTCGTCATCACATCTGTGATACGTCGCTCACCCTTCGCCATGCATGCCCTTCCTGCACTGAACGTCTCGCAGCAACTCGGTGACAGGACCCGGTTTTCTCATTTGCTTGGTGTGTTGTGCCAACAAACTGGACGTGAGGAAGGAAGGCCCGGCAGAGCTGGAACTGCCTTGGTCCGACGAGCTCAATTTACTGCTAGCAAACGATTCATCATAATCTGCTCGGAAGTCGTCGGGATCAGCCGCTGCTGCTCTTGTTGGCGACGTAGCAGCGCTTGTTGTCGCTGCTGGTGTTGATGCAGCCGCAATGCTCGCTGCTGTCGCTGCAGTGCTCGCTTCTGTTCTTCATCACGGTATTGCAGTGGGGGTGATGCGCTTGGTCGTAGATCCTGGTGTTACGCCCCCACCTGGTCGTAGGAGGGCGTCCTCGTACTCGCCTAAATCGTTCGTGCACCGCTCCGAGTCGAGACTAAGGCCGCCGTATTGCCAAGCATCTCCACTGTACGTGGGTACTCCGGGTCAGGGTCTTCGTAGGCGTCTTGCAGACTGCACGTGGATGACACTCACAGCATTTCGGCCTGAAAACCCCGATATTTCCGAGAACGACCTCCGTATCGCCATGAGCGAGTCCAACCTCATCCTAAACAGGATCCCGATCGTCACGAACAACTGCATGACCGAACCCATCGCCCAATCGGACGAAGCCACGGCCTTCGCCACCCGATCCACACTGCGTAAAACCTTCGCTGGCATCGTTGAAGACATCATCAACTCGGGAAGTAGCAGCATCGGCACGTACTTGGCCGCTGAGCAGTACGCGCACATGGTGGCGGGCAAGGTGGCTGTCTTCTGTGGTGTGGTGCTTATAGGATTTGGGAATATACCTTGAACTCAAATCACTCGATCCCCAGACTCTGAGAATTGGGCGGGCGTGTGTGTAGCCTCCTGTGACCCCTTGCCTTGGGTTCTTCCTAAGACTACGCTTTGGGCCTAGAAGTACAGCAGCAACGGCAGCCACATCCGATTCCACAATGTCTCTAAGCTAAACTGTAGCCGAGATAAAAGAGCGCCCTAGCGGAGCCAGCTCTTGTACTTGCACTTGCGTTTTTGTTCCCAGATGCCCCGGGGGTTTCTTGATATACAGCCCTTCACTTCATCACACAAACGGTTGTCCTCTCTTCTCAGGTCTTGGACACATACCTTAACAGCCTCTTCTTCCTCCTAGTGGTTCCGGCTCAGAACCACGTAACGGCCTCTTCCTCTTCTACTGTGATTCAGGCTCAGAACCACTTGACGGCCTCTTCTTCTTCTGCGACTCCGGCTTGGGATCGCTTAACGGTCTCTCCTTTCTCTTCAGAGGTTCCGGCTCAGAACCCCAAATGACCCTGCTTCCACTTCTTCTCTTTGCGACCCGAGTCTGGGACGGACGTGACTCAACTTCCAGCTTCTTCTCTTTGCGACCCTGAGTCTGGGACGAAATTATGAGTTGTTGACCTGGGATAGGCCTGTCGTAATCCAGCGCACTCACTCACACGCTGGGACTTCCGCGCACCACGCCTTCTTTCAGACGAGTATGGTAAGTCTCAGAACCACTATCCGGTGAACTTACCACGAAACCAGCAAGCCTAGGAACCACTATCCCGGTATTGCTCTGCCGAAAACCACACCAAAGGACCTCTTACCCTCCAGGAAATATGAAGCACCGACGAGTAGCTTGGCGAAGACCAGACGATCCGGAGGTGGGAATATGGAATAACCGGACACAACACACCGAGGAGTGAAAAGCCCAGTTAAATGGGAGTTGAATTTTGGTTGAGATATCCAGTAAGTCGTCGGTCTTCCGCCCGTCCTATCCAACAGAACGGCAGTGTCGAGGCAGACGGAGACTGGGTCGAAGGTAGCGAGGTCGAGTTGATCGAAGACGAGGTTGACGAGGTTGGTCGAAGTCGGTGAATGCACTTGTGGGGTACGGGGCAAATTGAATTCTGATTGAATAACGCATGCAAATGCAAGAGCTGACTAAGCTATGGTCGCTCTCCTCACTCATTGGTGGCTACACAGTAACTTCGAAGGGAAAACCGTCATGGAACCGCGTCCAGCGTGAATGGCGAACGTCGTGATAGGCTCCAATACAAATTCCCAGTCTCACGCCAGCCAACTTTTATTAGCGCGCTTCTGTGATTGGTCACAGCCGAACTTCCAGCAATGGCTTCAACCAACTTTTATTGGGGCCGACACCTGATTGGTCAGTTGGTGTGAGGCGCTTGGCACAGAACCTTGATGACGCCACACATGTTTACTCCACAGCGACCTTTGGCTTCAAGATCTCGACGACCCTCCTGGGCGACGACTCACGAGCAGTTTCACCAAATCTTCACACAAAGATCTCGTCTGCTACCGGGATCCATTCCGAGTTGACAACCGAGACTCCACTTCCAGGATCCAAAACCGGGATTCCCAAACATACTCCAGATTCCGGGATCTGAGTTATTGCCAACTCAGAACCCATCACTCAGCAACATCGCGAACCCGGAACTCCGATGAACGTATTTCCAGACTTGACTGGAAGTGACTTTTGACCATGGCCAGGACACCTTGAAGTAAGGCTCGGCACACACTGTCTGTCATAGCACCAATTTGGAGTCCGAATGGCGATCACAGACGTTCGGTTGATGGGTTTATCCGGAATTTTCTGGGGAACCTCGTCACAACCGTCCTTTATGTATACCGAGTCCAAAGCGATCATTATCACCTTGGACTCAGTGCACATAACCACCGGATGTCTGCGACCGCCTCGTCCCGCCCCCGTCGGCTTCTTCCGAGACTTTCGAGTATAGTCCCACCTCATTTCCTTTTCCGCGCAGTGCCAAACACTGGGCAGTTCCATTTTCTCCGCGTGTGACTGCCTCCGCAGCTTCTGCACGCCATGGCCGACGCCCAGACCTCCGGGCTTCCACCTCCAGCACTCCAAGCGTCTGGTGCTCCTCAAGTTTCGGTATCGAGCACCCTTGCGTCCACGTCAGCGCCTGCGTCGTCCGCTGGCGCCTCGGCTGCTACTTCCCAAGGCACTTCGTCTTTGGGAGCTTTCGCGAGCAACGTCACACCGACAACCAACATTACCAGGCCTCCGTCTCCCTCCGTGCCGCCACCGGCGTCTTCATCTGGGATGTCGCGCGTGCAACTTCCCGGCGTATCAAGCGTCGGCACGGGGGGAGGGTCTTTCGGCTGCAGCGACTGCGTCGTCGTCGGTCGGGTCGCGCTTGTCCGTCACAGCGACCATCCAAGTTCCAGCTTCCTCATCTGACGTTCGCCTGGGGACCCCGCTCGAACAGGGCATCAATGGCCTCGTGCGGTCAGTGCTCGTGACACGTTTCTCGCCCACTGAACTACAGGTACTGGAGCAATTGGTGGTGGTGGTGGTGGGGGGTTCTCCACCGCGTGGTCTGCTAGTACCTTTGGGTTCACGTGACGCAGCGGCAGTCAACATCTCCGATCCACGTACTCCCATTCGGATCGAGCGTAAAATCATCCCGTTACTGGAATGCTTCGGATCTGAGAACTTCGCTCTACGGGCCATGAACACTGTACGTCTCGTACGACTCCTGCTTCAGCAAGTTCACGTCCTCGAGAGTCAAAGTTCGGATCCAGATTTTGCAGCTCGTCACGCTGCGGAACTTGCTCCTGCTCCTGCTCAAGCTCCGGGAATGCTTTCTACCGTGTACCAGGCTGAGCTCACCCGGTTGGCTGGTGAACTGAAACAAGCAGAGGTCCGAGAAGATCAGCTCCGATCTGAGAACGAGCAGTTCCAGATTGACAATCGCCTGGATTTGAATCGTGTGATGCACTCGAGGAGGAAATTTCGCGGTCCCCAACTCGTTCTCCTGAGGAGTTGATGAGCTTCATGATGGAGAATGTTTCGCTTCAAGGTTATTGGCCTCGCTTGTTGAGCCTCTTCAAGAGTTACTGGGCTGGAACTCAATGTCCAGTCACAGACCGGACCTCATTGACAGTCTTGGCCCGGGACCGCCTTGATGATACTTGTGGTGCTTATGTTCCGTTGCGGGCTTCCACAGTGGCATCAAATACTCAAGTTTCTGACAAGGTCTCTGCCCCAGCGTCTATCAGTTTGGGTCAGGCGGCGCAAGCCCTCTCGAGTTTATCTCGAATGGATTCGGTCTCTTCCGGGAGCACACCTCAAGGCAGCCCGCCGAGAAAGAAAACTGCGCTGCGGGCTGCACCCAATTCTCGTTCGCTAATCTCGCGCCCATCACAGTTGAATCTGAAGCCTGCTGCCATTCAGAATTGGCCCAAGAAATCTACAATGGGAAAAGCTCCTCTTCGCAATATCAGGGGATGCAGACTTCGTGGACTTGACTCAGTCTGCTTCCAGCACACCCAAGGATCCTCAAGTGATGTCCTTCGTGGATCGAATCAATCTCCCGCAACGTCCACTGAATCACCACGCGTCTCATTTACCAGCGCTCAAATTCTCGCCGTCCAAAGTCTCTGAGTTGAAGGCAGTGCCTGGCACTCGAGCATGGAGCACAACTCGTGCGGACGTTCGAGAACTGATGCTGGATGGATTCAACTTCGGGGATGCCGTCAAGGAAGCCGGCGAGTCCAAACCGTTACACACTCGCTTCGGAAAAAATGCTTTGAGCTACATGCCGGTCTCAGCCATGTATTGGAAGAGATTGAACTCAACTCCGTGGCTGAATTACGTGCCAGACCAGTATTTCGATGAGGCTGGGAAAAAGATTGTCGAGGTTGGCTTTCATCGGGTTCCCGAACCTTGGGACTCGCTGCCAGTGCCATCTACCAAAGGTGGAGATGGTTTCATGAATTACTCTCCTCAAGACTATGAAGATTCAGAGGAAAGTGATGATGAAGCTGACGAGAATTACTCGGGTAAGCGATCGCTGTCCAAGAAACCCGTTCCAGCGCGATCGCAACAATCTCAGCAGTCTCCATCTCCGGGCTCCAAACGCAGAAATGCTGCATCTAGCCGAGGAAACACGTTCAAGAAGACCAAGCGAATTTTACAGCCGGTTATTTCCTCTAATGTCGAGGTCAACGTTCCGCTTCCTTCCATGATTCAGCGTGATACTGTCATCGAGTCGCCAGATGGGAACATTAGTTGGTACTATCTCGGCATCCGCGTACAGAATACGCCCAAGCAGACTTTTGGATTCCCGCGCTACTTGCCCGTTCGCACTGAGAGTGCGGTGCTTCGAGCCCGCTGGGACCCGTTCGAGTATCACACCTTCACCGACACCAGTCCATGGGTCACTATGTGGGAAGATCGGGTAATTTTCCTGACCTATTTCCGCCATGAAGATCTGACACTGGAGATGTCCGCAGTATTGGAGCGGATTGTCAATTTCATGAGTATTTGTCGTCGCGAATTCTGGGAGCGTTATCACTGGGTGACCATGTCTCGTAACTACCGATTCGACTTGGATCCGAGATCCAAAGAAGTTGCTCCCGAAGTCCTGTATGAGATCCAGCGCACGTATTCCGATCGCAAGGTTCGGGGCAGTGCGTTTGCCAAGGAGAAAGATTCGCTAGTCGCCGAAGTGGAGAACACCCCGGGTTACGGTCCTGATATTTGGTTCGAACTGGGTTTGTGGATCTTCCCGGCTTACACGTGCAGCTGGATTCTCCTCACCCAGAGCAGAAGATATCGTTGTTGGATCAACTCGATGAGCTGGACAACCGTGCGCCTGTTCGTCGCAATGGGCTTCTCGTTCCAGCAATGAGGACTTCCTGAAACTTGCTTCGTCTCGACTCCGCAAGCAAGAGCTGGATGCAGATGAGCAGGACGAGAACCATCTTCCAGAAGCTACGGAATTCCCGAAGACATCCTGAAGTCAAGGTGTCAACCATTTTTGTTCTAGGAAGACAGAGTAGCGTTCACTTTTCAGGGATACTTCCATAAGTTCCCTACCAACTTAATATGATCTTCCTTTCCAAGTTGTCTTGCTCCACGTCACTTCCTTTGTTGTTCCATACTTCCAAGCTCTTAGTTGATGGTGGAATTCATTTCACCTCAAGCGAGTGGGATGGTTCCAGTCTCAGTTTCACAGTAAACTTATATATACACATACTCCACACTTACACGCATTTCTGTCTTTTGCTTCTCCGGGATCTGCCTATTGAGCACTAGGCTCAGGCGGCTCATCCCCAGATTGCATTGACCGAAAACGGGCCTGTGCTCGAGAGCTCTTGTTGAAGTGCTCCACAGTTGATTTGGGAAACTGGCAACCATTCCAACTCTGGGTTACCTTTCCACTTGACTTGGTATTCTCGGACTCGACGAGAAGTCCGAGTTCGCTTCACCCAACGAACATCTCGGATAGATTCCACTTTATACACGTCCTGGCTTTCATCAGGTACCGAAACATCCTCGGGTAATAAAGCAGCATCGAAGTCATCCTCTTCCGCGATCTCTACGGGATTAGTGGGCCGTTCGAGAAACAGGGCACGTGGTTTAAGTCTGCTCACATGAACCCACGGATAGACTTTATAACCAGTGCCTTCAATCCTCAGCTTACAACGGAAGTCATCAGAAGTTTCCATGGTTCGGAACGGACCATGCCAGAGATGTGCGAACTTCTTGGTAAGCCCGGGCTAAATAGAGCCACACCGCATCTCCTACTTGGAATCCACTTTTGAGTCGTTTCGACAGCTCTTCCCAGACTTAGTCTGAGTCTCTGAACGTTTTACTTTGGCTTCCGCTTGTAAATCCTTTGCCCAGGCTTGTGCGAACTCATATTGTCTTTGCACATTCCTTCGCCACTCGTACGCTGTCTTTTGGTCAAGTCCTACAGGGGAGGGTCCCAGCATGGCCGAGACTGTGCTCTTCGGATCCCATCCGTGTACCAAGTAAAACGGGGTATCCAACCAAGTAGCATCAAACGAAGTATTCAGGGCCCACATCAACTTTTCCACTTGGTCGTCCCAGTCGCTTGATCGGGTTCTGCAACGAAAGCTCGGATAGCTCATACAACTGTCTGCACTGACCTTTCTTGCTGGCCATTAGCCTGGGATCGATAGGCGAGCGTTGATCGTTGCTTGCTTCCTAGCATTTCACGGAACCGGGTGAAGACTTCACTCATGAATATGGGATCCCGGTCATGCCTCAACATTTCACTCGCACCGAAACGCTGGAAGACTCGGTCCATGTAGGCATCTGCCACTTCCTGAGTCGTTGTCGTACGCATAAGCTGGCAGATTACAGAACCCGAGAATGAGCACTGGAACAGTAGCAGGAATGCGTTTCCGCGATCTGACTTGGGCAGGTTCGTAACAAAATCCATAGACACTACCTCAAATGGCTTGGTGGCAAGAAGATCCCCAGCTGATGGTCCCGGGTTAGGAGGTGCTGCTTTTGCAGTAACACACTCCACACATTCTTTGACAAAATGTTCTACATCGGCGTACATCCCAGACCAATAATATTCTTGACGCAGTCGTTCAAAAGTCCTGGTGAATTCTTGATGAGCTCTTTGGCAATCCTCATGACTCAGGTGTAACAGATCCTCCTTCAGGGTAGACGGAACCACCAATCTCAGATTGTTCGCAGCATCTCGGGGGCGACTATGCGTTGGTCGACTTAGGTAATACAGTGCGCCTCGAGAATCCAAGACAAATTGGTTTGCCATTTTGGCAACGTCTTCGGCTTTTTTGCTGATAATGATTCCAGATTCCAGCCAGGTAATCTCAGAGCTCTTGAATCCAGGGTTCTGCAGCTTGTTGAGCCAGGATGCGCCTCCATCGTTCAGTTATTGCCGCGACCGGGGTTGCAGCTTCCGGAATGTATCCTGGGTCAGGACCCTCATTAGACATTGCACTGCCGTCTTCTTTCTCTTCCGTGTGAGTGGTTTCTGCTCGAGCCTGCCGGCGTGTTACTACGAATATCTTCGCTTTGGGAGATAAGGGGGCTGAAGCTTCAGTGATCGAGATAGGATCTGTAATTTCGGTTTCCTTAGCTTGAGTTTTCAGTTTGAGTTTCGTCTCGAGGTCTGCAGGCGTTGGTTCTTTTCGCTTCATGCGTTTCTCTGGGATCCGATTTAATTGTTTGATCTGCCCTAATTCCACTGGGTCAGTTGTCTCCATAGATCGCTGCAGTAGCAAAGTCTTGGAGGTCAAATAATCAGCTGCGGCGTTGAATACTCGTTTCACATGTACCAGTCTGAGAGAACGTAACTTCACTCGAATAGTGTCAAACTCGTGAAGCAGTAGCTGGAGTCCCGGTTTCAGACACTGGATCAGACCCTGGGCTTGCTGGATAGCAATCCGGGAATCTCCTACCATGACCAAATCTGTGATACCATGAGCTAACGCCATCCGGGATCCTTCCAGTAGGCCATGATACCCAGCTTCGTTCACCGTAATGTCTTCAAAGTGAAACTCCCTGGCTTCGATCACCTCCCAAGAGGGTAACTTCCACAGCACACATCCTGAGCTACCTCGTTTATCTGAGAGTTTGGCTGCTCCATCGAAACTGACCAGCCATCCCTCGTAGTTTGCTTCAAGCATCTCCAGACTTATAGGAGGAGCGCGCACTACTCATCCTATGGCGGGAATGAGTTCTTCAGCGATCTTATCTAGCGTGATTCCTGCTCCAAGGATTGCAGCCATGGCGCTCAAATTTGTGAATCTCGAGCGGCCACGGCAATAACCGAGCCGCCCATTGCTCACAGCGACCTTCCAAGGACTGGGACTTAAATATCCAGCGCAGTACAGAATACCGGGTGTAGACTTTGATCAAACTCGTCCCAGCCAGCATGGTATAGAATACCCGCAATACTCGAATCAACGCTACCACCTCCTTTTCAGCAGGATGATCTTGGAGTTCTTGATCATGCAGTACTCTGCCAGTAAAGCGGACCGGGAGGATGATCCCATCATACTCTTGTCCTAAAACTGCGCTAACTGCCCAAGGGTTGGCATGGACGATTATCACAAAAGGCTTGTTTCGGTCTGGATGTTGAAGTAGTGGTGTGGAGACGATCTTGCGTTTCACGATCTCAAACGATTCTTTAGCACGTCCCAGATCCATGCCATTCTTGATTTGTTCATCTGTCAACTCGTGAAGCACTGAAGATACCACAGGCAAATCTTCAATAAACTTGTTGTAGTAGTTCAGGCTTCCCAAGAATGATTGCACTCCTTTCAAAGTAGACAGGAATGGTAAGCTTTTCACACCTTTGGCAATCTTAGGTTTGGCTCGAATGCCTTCCGCCCCAATTTCATGAGAAAGGTAGGAAATAGTCTTCTTCCCAAATTCACTCTTCGGTAGGCTGACAGATATTCCCCAATAACGCAATCTGTATAGCAAACGGTTGAGGCCTTGGCACATCTGATCCAAGGTTTCAGTACCGTAGGCGATGTCATCGATGTAGGAACTTCGTCCCAGCACCAGATTCAACTGTGGTGGTGCAGGAATATTTCGTCGAAACACCGTAATCGCTTCAGTTAATACAACCAGTTCCTCAACTTTTCGGACTCATCAATCACAATTCCCAAGAACCTCAGCACTTCCGGGTCTACCTGCCGTTCTTCTGCTGCCGGGAGTCTGACAAATCCCCACAGACAGTTATCGATCATTTGCTGGTAGATCAATGGCGCATTCTTCAGTCCAAACGGCATACGCGTCCACTGAAAATGACGTAGAGGGCAAATTAATGCCGAGATGAGTTGAGCTCGTGCAGTCATTGGCACCGCCCAAAGTCCACTGGCCATGTCCTAACTCAAGAACCACATTTCACTCTCGAAGCCAATCAACAAGTCGTCGATTAGTGCATGAGTTTGATGAGCTGATTCACCAGTCGATAGTCGATACAGAGTCTGATATCTACTCCGTTCTTCTTCATGACAATCACGATCGGGGATGCCCACTCTGACTCCGAGTAACCAATTAACTTCGTTTCCAGGAGTTTCTTCAGTAACTCGAAAACCTTCTCAAGACGTTGGGGAGGGACTGACCGAGACTTCTGAGCAACAGGTTCAGCATCTCCCACGTCCAGATCGCAAACTACACCTCGAGCTGGAGCTGGGACTGCATTCTCGTCTCCCAGAAAACTAGCATGGTGTTCTTTCAGGATTTCAAGAACTTGAGAATCCATTTCGGGTGTCGAGATTCCTGGTTCTCCCCTTTGCCAGATCTGCATCAGGACTCAAATCCTTTAATTCAGGAAGTGCGGCTAGTTGCTCTCGGAGATTATTCAGGAGTTCACTCCTTCGTGCATATACACGGTATCGGTAAAGTCAATCTCCACGCGCATGCACCTAGCTATGGATTCCTGAAGTCGAGATATTGGTTCGGCTACAAAGTCGACCGTACTCGTCGGGAAGATCTCACTCAATTCTCGAGTAGCCTGTCAAGACGTTACTCCGCCTCCCATGATTGGCTTCGGGAACGATATTGTCTCTGCCTTTTCTTCTGAGATATGCTTCGGGATTTTAGTCTCGGGCAGGAGGTCACCACTACTGGCACTCTCTTCCGGACACTGAGAATCTCACTTTTCGAGTCTCGATTCCTGATGATGGAGGTGGTCCAGGCGGCAAAGGTGGTTTCCACCCAATGGCCCGATGACCAGCAATTGCTCTCGACTTTCGGTCTTTTGGCGATGGTTGCGTCGATACCAAATAAGCTTTCACCTCCTCCCTACAGGGTTGAACGATTCCAGTCTGCTTCGTCTTTGGCTGGAGTGGCGGTTGTCGCAGTAGCAATTTCTGGGGCCACGGATACACTGATCTCGGTACTGCCGGGGAGCTTCGCGTTCTGCTTTTGGGCTGCAAAGTTCTCACGTTCCTGAAATTCTCGAGATGGTTCAGCTTCGTAAGCCAACTGTGACCATTCTCGATATTTCCTGGATTCTGGCCTTACAAATCGTCTTCCGTTGGGTAAAAACCTTTCTCCACCACCGAAGCTACCACCGTGTGAGGGTGTATCTTGGCGGTACGATCCGAGATATTTATAACTCGGGCAGCTCTTGGCTTTCTTCCTGGCCCAAACACAAACTGAGTCAGCCAATGTTCGCCTCGAGCAGCCCATTCCTCCACATTTTCGGGATCGGCTTGTCGATACTTAACGGGGCGAGTCACAGATTCTCCAGGTTCCAGGTCTGCTCCATCTGGCACTCGAACATCAATTCTCAAACCTACGTGGTCGATTTCGGGTCCGACAACTAACAACAGCGATTTTTCATCCGGGAGTTGGACTACACCTTCTCGGGCACAAAGTCGTACACCGGCAGCGACCATAAAGTCCATTTTAAGGAGGCAGTCTAGTCCTCCACTGATATTGCCGACCCGGATATCCATTACGTACACAACTCGGATCCCCAGAGTCAATTTGATTCGGGCTTGGTTGGTCACGTACGTAGCAACATCTCCCACTCCAGTTACCCGGAGCCTGTATCCACTTCTGAGTGAGAGCTTCAATCTGCGTGCAAGATCTAAACTCAATATACTCGTCGTGGCTCCAGTATCCACCAGTATCTGCGTTCGGTGATGAAAAATAGCTCCATGCACCAACGCCATTGCTCGTTTTCACCGATCAACGTGTGGTTACTCCACCATCGATAGCGTTCTCCGTTTACCAAGGCAAACTCGAGATGATTGTCATACTCGGTGTCATGGGGTCCGGATTCATTCTCAGATTTGAAGGAGTAAACACAACCTTGATCAATAGGAGGTATACATTTGGGGTTATCTCTGCGCTGACATGGAAGGGCTGGGCCCACATATGCAAACGCGCAGAATACTTGGGACTTAGGCTCGTCACGCACTGATTCCCGAATCAGCGAGCCTAGTGGTTTAACGGCGTCCCGGAATCCGGTTCATCCATCAATTGCTGGATGATTCCTGGATCGAGGCCATCAATTGAGCCTCCAGCACGGATCAACTCCCGCACTGCCTTTAGCGCTGACCACATGTCACACAAACCCCGGCGATGATATTCACCACACTTCGAACATGGCACTTTTCTGCAATACTGAGTTGGGTGGCCTTCCTCATTACAACGTCCACAGATCAATCCACTTCAACGTTACTCAATCACATGACGACCACTTCCACATTGTTCGCAGGGCTTTTCCACTTGTTGCCGATTGCCATTCCCAAACGGCTGAGATCCAGGTCTCGGTTTCCAGGATAACTAATATTTACTCGTCAGTGGGCAAGTTAGTGTTGCTAGACTCTTGCATTGGAGACTCCGCTGGGGTTGAGACATTCGAGTTTTCGGGGACGCTGGATGGCATTCCTTCCTGAGTATTCGGGTCACCTTCGTAGTCGATACCGTCCTCTTCTTGGAAGTATCCTTGACTAGGTTGATCCAATTCAGTTCCAACACCGCTAGCTAGAAAAGCTCGTCCTTCAGCTCGTCCTTCAGCTCGTCACTGAGGTGGCTTAACCTCCCAAATTGCAGATTCTGATTCTTGATCGGGCGTCGTTTCTGGGGATAACTCTGATTGTCTCGATTCTCGTGTTGATATAGAGCTTCAATACGCTTCAGAGTTTCCTCCAGTTCACTCATGGTATTGAACCGTTGTCCTTGAAGAGTAGTTCGCATCCGAGTGTCACTCAAAGCCTTAATGAAACGGCGTATATGAGCTTCTCGGTCCACCACAGGTTTCTCGTACGCAATGCTGGCCTTTTTAGCTGATCTGTTAAGCCGATATAAGAACATTCTGGGAGTTTCTTGGTCCCGGATGCTGAGCGAGTAATACTTCTCTGCACGTGAAACCAGAGTGCGACACCATTCCTTCTTGAAAACGTGAGAAAGCTTCTTCCAGTCAGATCGCACCTTATCTGGAAGTTGAACGAACCAGTCCTTCAGAGCTCCTGAAAGTCTCATTCTTAATTGTATAATCCGAGTTTTCTCGTCCCAGGGAGCCATTGTAGCATAATGCATGAATCGTTCCCACCAGTCAACTCGGTCTTCCAGGATCTTTCGCTCATCGAATTTTTCCAGAGCGTCATGGGGGATCATAGTTCGCACTACAATCTGGGTAGTTACTTCTTCAGCTTTGGGAGTCGGAGTCATATCTCCAAATTGACCTTCCAGATCATCTTGTGAGGAATCACTTGAGTCATCCGAATCATGGCCATCGTCATCTGGATCTCCAGGCATCCCAGAACGACCAGATTTTGGGTTCTTGGACGTAGACTTAGATGGGTCTGACCTTGACAGGGGTAATCTTGATGCACCAGAGGTCATATCGACTTTGGGTTTTTCTGTCGTGGCCGAGGATTCTCTTGCATTCACTAGACGTTGCACAATCTGAGTCAAGCTTGCCACTTGGGCCACGAGAGGATCCACTGGCAGTGGAGTGAACCCAGAAATTGAAACAACCGGGATCTCGTACTTAGGTGGAGCTGGGATCGTAGTCACATCGGGTACACCAGGAAGGGGATCCCGGCTAGCTTGTTGCTGAGCTTCCTGGAACTTCCGGATCTTTTCTTCTTGTTCCTTGATAGCTCGTTGTGAGAATTCCTGCTCACGAGCATATTTCTCCCGGAGTTGTCGCAATTGTGACTCATATTGGGCGGTGACTTGAGAAGCTTGAGTCCCAGCCTGATTCGCTGCTTTTTGAGCACGAGCTTCAGCTTCCGCTAATTCCTTTTGCACCGTGAGCAAATATTGGGCTATACTCTCATCTTCCTGACGTCTTTGAACTTCTTTACTTTCTCGCTGAACCGCCAATCGTCCAGGACTTCCAGTTCCAATTGTTTCGGAGTCTTTGGCTTTGGGAAAAGCTGAGCCTTGCGAAGCATGAGTTTCTTCCAGGTGACGCTGCTGCTGAGCCTCCTTCTCCGCCTGAGCTTGTAGCTGCGTTTGCAGTTCCAACACTCGATTGCGTTCGGCTTGAAACTGAGCGTAAGCTTCGTCCTTAATTCGAGCAACTTCCTCTGATGATGTTGCGTTATCGCTGCTTCGTTGGGAGTTACATCTGTTTTCGGCGGGATTCTTGACTGGAAATTAAAACCTCCAGCCCCAGGTGGGAATGGGTGCATGGGAGGAATCCCTTCAGGCTTTGAAAACTCTGACGTCTGCTTCTGCATCCTCGGGGTGTGAGGCAAAGACACATGTGTCGGGTGAACTCCAGCAGCCGTACTAGTTCGAGATTGAGTCGTTCCAGGATCTCGGAGCAGGGGATATTGCGTCGTGGTAATGGACATCATTGGAAATCCTGATCCAGTGGCTGACCCTATCATCCTTGCAGTTCCAGAAAGGGGCATATGCGCTCCTGATCCGCCCATATAGTCTGTAGTAGACATTAATGACGAGTCGGAAGAGCTGAAGTTCATCCCTCCTTCTGTAGCATGCGTGGATGTATCTGAATCAATCCCAACTTGACCTGGAATTAGATCTCGCCTGCGACTGTCTTCAGATTGACTGCTCGAATCATACCATGACGGAATAGATCCATCTGCCACAGAATGAGTCAACAACGCTTTCTATCTGGGCGGTCTTCCTTCAATACTCGACACCGGGCCTCTGGGTCGTAATCCCGTGAACTGAATACGCATCACCACATCTTGTCCCAGATAAGCTTGAGTATCTTCATCCATAGGGTTAGCGGGATGTTCCTCATCTTCGAGACTGAGCTGCGTCCCTGACGGATACGCCGCAGTCAGTGCCAATACTGGATCATTGACTGGCCTCACGTAATAGGATGTGGACCCTATCGCATGATTCCAGCAAGTCAATTCCTTAGCGAGGAATGCCACAATGAAACCAATTTCTCTTCGAATCACTTCCACTGGCATCCCCACAGCTTCGGGTAGAGAATGCCAGACCGGGACTTGATTGATGAATTCGTATCCTGCCTCATACAATGTCGATTGCAGTATCGCAATACAAACAACGGGAGGCATGAAACCGAGATGCACTTTGCTAGCTCTCAGATCCGATACGATTGTGATTCGACGTCGGTCGGCCTTGAACACTCTCAGCCACCCAGTAGCTGGAGATCGGTTAACGGCTATGAAATGTCGAGCAGTTTCACTAGGAGCTTGAATGAATCCCCATAGGTCATAACCACCATGACGGGAATCATAGGTCATAACCACCATGACGGGAATCATAGGTAACACCAACTGGGTGAACAGTTCCGGTAGGAACACTCATCCATTTATCCAGTTGTGCTCGACCGACAGAAATCATCTCAGCTTCTGACATCCCCGGAGGTTGGCTCACAGTCATCCTGGTTTCCGGAATCTCCGCTTCCCTCCTCGGTTGATGCATCACTCGTTGCTCGGGCAAGAGAGTGTCTGACCAAGCACCTCTCGTTAATCCAGGAGGAGTGAAGCTCGACGTAAACCCAAACTGAGTTGATGTCGTCCCAGCCTGAGTTCCTGCTTGACTCATTGTTTGCAACTCTCGGTCTCCTCTCAAAGCAAGAGCACCTCCCCGACTTGGCTACCATGATACATAGTACTTGGCGCTGGGGGCACACCTGCAGCTTGAGGAGTCTCAGCTGCTAAAGGCTCGTCTTCTGGAATCGCGTTCCTGTTCGCGACCGACGATCCTTGATCCACATCGATACATGTACGCATACTTGGTTGTGGGTCAGGGCTGTCACTCGCAGCAGCTTCTGGCTTCTTCTCAGGCGAACTTGGTTGCATCTCCACATCTTCAGACCTGGGGGCTGCTTCTGGTTCGTCAGTATTTTCTTCTTCTTCCGCCAATGCTGCAGCTTGACTGCCGGCCACCGAAGCTGAATCTTCGCGGGACGGAGGATCCGTACCAGGAGTCTCAGTGGCAGTAGTAGCAATCGTATCATCAGGTGGCAGACCTGCCACGCGCAGACTTCGCCTAAGCGAGGTTTCTGCCATTTTCTTTCCCTTTCTGGAGACTTTCGGGTTGGGAGTAGTCGACATGACAACAGCACTTCCGTCCAAACTCGTTTCCTGATCCGGGCACGCGCACCAGTTGTGGTGAAATGCTTATAGGATTTGGGAATATACCTTGAACTCGAATCACTCGATTACCAGACTCTGAGAATTGGGCGGGCGTGTGTGTAGCCTCCTGTGACCCCTTGCCTTGGGTTCTTCCTAAGACTACGCTTTGGGCCTAAAAAGTACAGCAGCAACGGCAGCCACATCCGATTCCACAATGTCTCTAAGCTAAACTGTAGCCGAGATAAAAGAGCGCCCTAGCGGAGCCAGCTCTTGTACTTGCACTTGCGTTTTTGTTCCCAGATGCCCCGGGGGTTTCTTGATATACAGCCCTTCACTTCATCACACAAACGGTTGTCCTCTCTTCTCAGGTCTTGGACACATACCTTAACAGCCTCTTCTTCCTCCTAGTGGTTCCGGCTCAGAACCACGTAACGGCCTCTTCCTCTTCTACTGTGATTCAGGCTCAGAACCACTTGACGGCCTCTTCTGCTTCTGCGACTCCGGCTTGGGATCGCTTAACGGCCTCTCCTTTCTCTTCAGAGGTTCCGGCTCAGAACCCCAAATGACCCTGCTTCCACTTCTTCTCTTTGCGACCCGAGTCTGGGACGGACGTGACTCAACTTCCAGCTTCTTCTCTTTGCGACCCTGAGTCTGGGACGGAATTATGAGTTGTTGACCTGGGATAGGCCTGTCGTAATCCAGCGCACTCACTCACACGCTGGGACTTCCGCGCACCACGCCTTCTTTCAGACGAGTATGGTAAGTCTCAGAACCACTATCCGGTGAACTTACCACGAAACCAGCAAGCCTAGGAACCACTATCCCGGTATTGCTCTGCCGAAAACCACACCAAAGGACCTCTTACCCTCCAGGAAATATGAAGCACCGACGAGTAGCTTGGCGAAGACCAGACGATCCGGAGGTGGGAATATGGAATAACCGGACACAACACACCGAGGAGTGAAAAGCCCAGTTAAATGGGAGTTGAATTTTGGTTGAGATATCCAGTATGTCGTCGGTCTTCCGCCCGTCCTATCCAACAGAACGGCAGTGTCGAGGCAGACGGAGACTTGGTCGAAGGTAGCGAGGTCGAGTTGATCGAAGACGAGGTTGACGAGGTTGGTCGAAGTCGGTGAATGCACTTGTGGGGTACGGGGCAAATTGAATTCTGATTGAATAACGCATGCAAATGCAAGAGCTGACTAAGCTATGGTCGCTCTCCTCACTCGTTGGTGGCTACACAGTAACTTCGAAGGGAAAACCGTCATGGAACCGCGTCCAGCGTGAATGGCGAACGTCGTGATAGGCTCCAATACAAATTCCCAGTCTCACGCCAGCCAACTTTTATTAGCGCGCTTCTGTGATTGGTCACAGCCGAACTTCCAGCAATGGCTTCAACTAACTTTTATTGGGGCCGACACCTGATTGGTCAGTTGGTGTGAGGCGCTTGGCACAGAACCTTGATGACGCCACACATGTTTACTCCACAGCGACCTTTGGCTTCAAGATCTCGACGACCCTCCTGGGCGACGACTCACGAGCAGTTTCACCAAATCTTCACACAAAGATCTCGTCTGCTACCGGGATCCATTCCGAGTTGACAACCGAGACTCCACTTCCAGGATCCAAAAACCGGGATTCCCAAACATACTCCAGATTCCGGGATCTGAGTTATTGCCAACTCAGAACCCATCACTCAGCAACATCGCGAACCCGGAACTCCGATGAACTTATTCCCCGACTTGACTGGAAGTGACTTGTGACCATGGCCAGGACACCTTGAAGTAAGACTTGGGACGCACTGTCTGTCATAGCACCAACTTGGAGTCTGAATGGCGATCACAGACGTTCGGTTGATGGGTTTATCCGGAATTTTCTGGGGAACCTCGTCACACTTCTACGGTGTATGGTACGTCACGGGGATCACGAACGTGCTTGCAGAGTATTTCCAGACAATTTTGGCCCCACCAAGTTCATTGGAGACGTTGACGACGGCACAGCAGAGGAGGCTCTGAGCCTGACAATGGCTGGAGACGCCTTTACCATCAGCGAGGGGTCCTGGAGGAAACAGAGCGATGGTACGGTCACCATCACTTTCACATGTAGCGATACGGAGGATGCGACGGTGAACATTCAGTCCGGGACAGCAAAGTGGATGAAGTGTGCGTCGCAGCGGGTGAGACCTCACAGCATTGCGGGAAGATGGCGGTGACGCTGAAGGCTCGGGTAAACGTTGAGTTCCCGAGCTTCCTCCATAGTCCTCACCCCAGTGCGAATTTACAAGGTGATGGAGTTCCAAGCTTTGTCGGGATTGATGGCGTCGCTGTCACCAATGTCAAGCATTACGTGAAGACGGCGGCGACAGGTCCGTGGCCCACACGGTCATGTCGTTCTCCTTCGGCACCGTTAGACACGTCGCGATGCTAGAGAACTCGCGCACCGTGAGCCACCCGGCGCAATTGTATGTGATCTGCTTGCCGCTGCGCTACTTGGCCTTGTCCGGGTGCGTCTTGAGCTGTCGGTGTTTGGCCGCGATGAGCCACACATGTTGAACTCCCAGTGCCTCGGCGGTTCTCAGGACGGCGTGGTGGTTGTGCGAGTCCATACACTGCTCCAGCACCAGCCCAATGCGAGACGTGCGGCGGCGCAGCACCGTCTCCGGTCTGCGTAGACGTTTGGGTGCGGCGTCCACGCTGAAAACGAGCAACGTTCTGGCGACATGATCTTGTTCGAGCAAATCTGAAAATGAGGACGGAAGAGAGAAAGGGGATGTATTTGTGTGGTTTATGCAGCTGTCATCAGTCATATGGAATCTTTTAGCATCCAGTACTATACCCTGAATCATGTTGCTACCAGTGCTGCGCTTCTAGCATCGACGACGTATGCTCAAATCATACTCGCGAGCTTCCGCCCTTAGGTGTCTGCGTCGGCCCGAGCGCCGTGCTGGGTTTGGAGTGGCATCCTGCAATGATCTCACCTCAGTCTCCTCCACCTCATTATCAAATACCAAGTCAGGGCTGTGGGGCCTAAATTCTTGAGTGCCCCCATCCTGATATGGTGTAGGCTACGACACCGTCTCTATAGTTCCATCGGGAGGTTCGGTGTCTGAATCAGACACGCTCTCTGTGTCACTCTATCGGCTGTTTTCATCTGACAAGGGAAAGCCATCGACCTCGGGATCTCCGTCGTGTTCTCCGCCTTCACCGCTGTCGGCGAGCTCCGAGATCCCTGCAGGTCCGTCTTGGACATGTGGAGTCAATTCAGTATATAATTGAATTCCAGTAAAGAGCTTATGTCTAGTTGGAGGCCCCAGCAAAATTTCGCCTGGTTGTACAGGCACTTGCGGTGCAGCTGAGACAGTTGGACGCGAAGAACGTCCGCGGGAAGACCGTCCTCTCACGGCAGCCGGGCTCACGAAGCGAAGCACCGGCGCTGGCATATCGGGGCAATGCCTTTGTACGGCCTTAATTACATGTAGGCACATGCCAGACTTGCGCCAGCATGGGCACATGCACGTACGCCCCGCAGGATCGACTACCCAGCCACCCTCGGGCATGCCTTCCCACAAAAGACGCCTGAAGTTCACTGTTCCGTATGAATCTTGTGAGTTTGACGTAGACGGTTCAGCTTCCTCTTGTTCGTCCTCTTTCACCACCTCGGTCAACTGCTCGTGGCCCTAAAATCCACATTTTGATTAAGCGATCACCCACACGCTTTACGCGAGGGTACAAAGCGCCAGTCCCACTCCAAGAACGAACGACAAAATAACGTTTTCGCAAGTAATCCTCTACAGTCGCAGCAAAGTGCAAATCGTACAGATCTCTAAAAATCGTCTGCCTTGTCATCCAATTCAAATGTTCCGATTCTGCTTGTTTGTGCACATTTTGAGCGATGTGAAACCAGCACATCAAAACCAACGTGCCCTGAAGTTCTCGCTTACAGCCCTTGTACTGCGCTTTATCAGCATCCATCATTACTAAATCAGGCGAAAAGGGAACGCCGACTCAATCAGCACAACGCGCTTGAGAAAAGCAAGACACCATCGACGCCCAGTGCTTTGCGTTGAGATGTGCAAAAGTACACAATTGGGATAAAGCTGCCGCTGCGATCAGAGATCCCCATAACAAAAACGGGGTACTTCTGTTTCACCATGCTGTGCGTGCTATCGAGATGCAGCAGCGTCGAAAGGTTAGGATCACGTTGCACGTTGACATAGCTCTCTAGCAACGCCATGCACGCCAAGCCAATCCGAAATGAATTTTCGGTCGACCCAGGACCAAGCGATGGCTCCACAACCCCAGCCACAACTTGAGTGTCGCAAAAATACAGCAAGCTTTGCTCGGTCCGCTGTGCTGACCCACCATCGTACATGCTTTGTCAACAAATCTCCAACACTGGCTCCATGCTGTGGGCCTTGTGTTTGTTCCGCCACGTTTTGACGAAGTTTTGCACTTTCTCCAATTCTGGCGCTTTTCCCGATATCCGCCCGCTGTTAATCTGACGGCACAGAAAAGCGTAGAGTAGCAGTGCAACCGCCGACAGTTTGGAGACAATGTAAGCCTTCATTGCCACTTTCAATTCAGGGCTGTTGGCAGGCGAAGAAGGGGCATCAAAAGCCGCACAATGATCTCCCTGTTCGTAGATAACTACATAAACCACTCTCGTGCACTTAAGTATCTTGTAGCGTGCTCGACATTTTTCTTGGGTGTCTTTGTAGCGCTGAGAATTACATCTGGTAACAATGCAACGCATTTCGTGTTGATTAACGGCAAGAGAATTCTCACAGCGGTCAATATGATTCATTGTACAGTTAAGGCCATCGTTTTTCCGCTTAGATAAAGCGGGGTAGGCCTGCCACAAATGCGCTGTAATCAGTCTCATCACCAGATTTCCAGATCACCCGCCACGGGAAGCGCTCTCGACTACAGGTAGATTCCATAGCCCATATGAAAATTGAAACTGAAATGTTTATGAAGCGTGGTTCGTATTAATAACTTTATGCGAAACCCGCTAATTGAAGCCTAGCCTTAATAGTTGCTGTTACCAAAGTTATAGTGGTAAATTCCAACTTTACAGTTTTGCTTTCCTATTTTTAAAGTGAGTGCCCGTACCCATAACACTGGTGATCGTCTGATGCTATATAGTGTTGACCACCAAATATTTTAGTGATGATCTCGTTTTTATTAGTAAAAAGGCGGTCCTCGATCTGTTTGTGTGGCAGCTCTTCAAGTCCCAATCACACCCGCTCATGAAGGGGGAAGATTCGCGAAGCATGAAGAAGAATAGCGGATGAAGATGTCCTGGATTCATCTCCGGACGCTGCCTCTTCGCTTTCTGCAGCTGCAGCCGATGGTAGGACTACTGACAGCGCAGGTACTTCTTGTCGGGTGTCTAAGCCAGCGGGAGGGGCAGATGCACCTAGGGCGACATCGTCAAGAGGACAAAAAGGCGTGGAAAACCAGCTAAAGACAGCCGGTCACCTTTCCGTCTCGCATAAGGACTCTGCTCGAGGTGCGATATGTGGAGTTGGGTGACTGCTTCGCAAATTCTCGTTCAAAACAAAACGTGAAGGAAAGCATAGAAATGCTCGCGAGCGGAGTTGGCAGGCGAATCATAGAGGATGTTGACCCAGAACATAGTAGAAACAAGGTATGTTGTTAACTGTGCGATCGTCTAACTAAACCTTGTAATGCCGGTACATTATACATTCGTTGTACAGCCGAAGCACCTCACCCGACTGTGGACGACCAATAACGAACAACTTCATCGAACTGGAACGGTCCCGTTCCAATTGAGCCACCGGGCCTGGAGACCATGCTAGACGTATGGGGAGATAAAGACGGCATGCAGGCATCCCCATTTCTATCATCGATCCGAGGAACAGCTCATTTAGGGCCGCCCAGTGCACCAGCTCAGCGAACTTTCCAACCGCACGTCCCGACGCCCCGTTTCTTGATCATCTGGGTGAGGTAACGGCAACGCATAACACATCAAGTGACCAGACGCCTCCCCGCCACCTCAACCACCTCAACGCAACAACAACATAACCAAGACCCAAGGTGAACACGTCGTTGAAGGAATGCACTTCCTTTCAGAGAGTATTGGAAAGGTTGATTCCGCTTTTTCTCAAAGCAGTCATCCCGTTGTATAGGAACCTAGTCAAGCATTGCTGCAAATCCTGATCGAACAGCAGCGCCATCAAACAGAAACAGCATCGCAACTACTCGCACAGCAACAGCTCCAAGCGCAAGTGATACAGCAAATGCTCGTTCAGCTAGCGAACATTGTGGAAAAGCTAGCTGGTAACGATTGACACGAGTCGGTCACGCTTGGACTTCGCGATAGCTCTCAGTTCTCCAGCAGAAAATTCGTCCGGCTCGGCAATTCTTGGTTCGACAGGTTATCGAACAGCTTCGTTGGGGGTATCATCAACCAGCATTTCGAAGAGATTATGCAGCACCATAGTAGCGGCAATGATGCTGCACGCTTTGTTGACTGTCTTAGCCCACGTATAATCGATGAAATCTACCTTTCCACTTTCCAAATGTCCTCTCCACTGGCATTCGCGTACTTGAGTGCTTAAAGTTGAACAGCTTTTGCTTTCGTGATAGCCGTCCACCCTTTTCAGGTTCGAGATAGGGATCAATGATCCATGGAAGACGGGTATATCCCGAATCCCCTAGTAAATGAGTCTCAATTGGCAACTTTGCGCAATATTGGCAGTTTGAAGGGGCGAACTTCCACATCTTCTTGTCCGACTAAGAACCAGGAAACAAATCAACACTCATGAACTTTAAATCAGGGTCGACAATCGCCTGAATATTGATAGCCGGGTAGCACTTCCTGCAGTAAATTTCTTCGAAGTCGTCTGGGCGCTGAATTTGAACTAGTGGGGATGTGACCGGGTTCTACGTCGTAGGGAACATCACAAGCTGTCTTCTGGTTGCTTCTAGAGTTGCAACGGACACGTAGGTTGCAAGCAATGCTAAAATTGGCAAAATGTTATAATCCTTGGTACATGTATCATCAATGAGAGGACGCATGATGCGTCTCACATAGACTACTCTGAGATCTAGTGATAGTCATAGCAACTCAAGGAAACTTGAAGGCACGTAAATGTCGAGGCAGAAAGCCAAGGCAGACGACAGTGATGATCCGGCGGCTGTGAGGTCTGCTTGCTTTTTAGGAGGTAAGTTTGGTTGGGAGCACAGACCTCGTGCCGGATTCACCAAAGCGCCAGCAGTTATGTATTAGTACTCAATACCAAGTTCCTATAGTAAAGCTAAGTCTAGAGTCGTTTGCATCGTCATTGCTCGAAGCACAGCCTTGTGCTTGCTGCCAACCATTGTGCTCTCCATAGTGCTCTCAACATGTCTGCTCGAAGAGTACCGGTAGTTTAGGCTACACGCAGCAGCGAGAGAGCCGCAAGATGCAGTTTGTGATGTGCACGGGATCTGGTCACCAGCAGGGACAGGATCTCACAGTCACACTTGAGCACGGCGATCTATCGAGTAGTTGACGTGATCACACTCGTATTCCGTGACAGCATGTGCCCCACAGCAGCAACATCAGACCCACGCGCACAGCATCCCACCTTAGTCATACACATTGCAGCTAAACTGCACGATTCAAGTTCAACTTGCTCGGCCTCACCAGGCACATGTTCACTTCGAACAGATTCATCCAATTCAATCATGATATGACACCGAATCAACATCGTCTTGCACAGAAGTAGCTGCAGCCACTGGAGCAACAGCAGTCCCCTTGCTTTCAGCAGTCACAACCGGTAACACTTTCATCGCTTTACGAAATCGTGCAAATTGGTACTCAACGAGATAGCACCCTCATTGTCACCGAGCATGAGCGGCACTGGATGCACCCAAGCCAACTCTTTACACAGTCCCTGCAGCCAAAGGGTGTCCTTTGCAGCTTCAGACATGGCCACATACTCCGCCTCGCAAGTACTCGTCGCATTTATCTCCTGCTTTCTCGAGGCATACGAGATCACGTTCCCGTCAAGCATCGTCACGTAGCCGCTGATGCTGCGTCGATCCTCAGGATCATTTACATAGTCAGCATCGGTGTATATCATCAGTTCAACTGCTTCTCCTTCTTTCACGTTCATCACTGGACCGTAGTCCTTCGTTGCTTGCAGATAGCGTAGGACTCGCTTGGCCTGGGCGTAATGCGTATGGTCGTAACGGGCAAGGAACTTTCCTAAGTTGCGCACAGCATGTGCGATGTCTGGTCGTGAAGCATTCACCAGGTAGTGCAATGATCCTACCAGTCCACGGTATGGCAGGAACTCCGACGTTTCAGATACGATCACCTTGGAAGGTGATGTAGGCTCCGGGGTTGCACATCCATTGCATGTTGACATGTGAAAGTCCTTCAGTACATCCACCACATACTGCTGTTGTGAGTAGATTATCTGTCGCTGCAGACGATCGATCTGGATCTCCACACCAAGCAGGTACTTCACATTTCCCATTGTAGTCAGCTCAAACGATTCCTTGAGCGAGGCAGCAACCTCAGCACAACGCTCGGGATGTCCCATCAATAGCAAGTCATCGACATACACGGTCAAGGCCATCTTGATATCACCATCTACCTTCAGAATGTACAGTCCAAAGTCAGAATCCAAGCGCTCAAATTTCATGTCCCCCAGCTTCGCATGCAACGTCTTGTTCCATATATGTGGTGCTTGCTTCAGTCCGTACCAGCTCCGCAAGAGTCTGCACACAAAATCAGGGCCATTCGTCTGACAACCCGGTGGCTGCTCCATGAAGATCAGCTCAGCTAAATCCCCATAGAGAAATGCAGTTTTCACATCATACTGAAGCACAGCCCAGCCTCGCTGCACAGCATAGTAGATCGCAGCTCGAATAGTTTCAAATCTGATGACAGGGGCAAACGTCTCAGTATAGGTCACTCCTCATTGCTGCTTGTGTCCATGAATCACGAGGCGAGCTTTAAATCGTGTTACTCGGCCGCGTTCATCCCGTTTCACAGCAAACACCCAACGACATGTAATGATTTTCACCTTCTTCGCCACTGACCGCGGCACAAGCTTCCATGTGTTGGGCCCTTTTAGTGATTGCAGCTCAGAAAGCATTTCCACCCACCACTCGTACTCCCACTGGAACTACCAACTAATCTCCCACTTGACGTCGACGCGTGTAAATCAGCGTCTGAGGTCACATCTCTGGTTTCCATGACATTCAAGTGGTCGGTGCGCGGCAGTAGCTCAAGACTCGAAGGCACAGGACTAGCCTCACTCGCAACATAAGTGGCCATAGTTGTTTTGATGCGTTCCACAGGCACAGTGATCGGAAGATCATGTGCACAAGCAAGGTATGCATTCTCCAGTAGATGTTGCACATAGAGACCATTTGCAGTAAATTCCTCATGAAAGCGAGCATTCCCGTCCTGGGCGGTAATCACTTGGCACGTTATTAAGTCGAGAAACGTGCAGCCCTTGGTCGCGATACTGTGTCCCAACAGCAGACTCAGCCTCGCATTTGGCTTCAGCTTCTCTTTCCTTTTACGAGATTCAGGAGGCATTCTTACCAAAGCAAGACACCCCCATGTACGCATCTCGCTCAGCTGAGGTTCCACCCCTTTTAGCTTCTCATGCGGAGACACGAGTCCAAGAGGCTTGGTTGGTAACACATTCAATGTGGCTACAACATGCAGCAGCGCCTCACCCCACAGCAAGTCGGGCAAGTGAGTTGCGGTCAGCATCGCTCGAAGGCGTGGCAGCACAACTCCATTTGCACGTTCCGCAATTCCGTACTCTTGGAGAGAGTATCCATTCGTGGTTTGCAACACGATACCTTCAGTCTCACAGTAATGGAGCAGCTTGTTGCTTGCAAACTCGCCACCTTGATCGGAGTGTAGTCGCTGCACACTGTAGCCAGGGTACTGCGTACGCAACTCGCGCAATAGCGTAAGCAGAAAACTGGTTGCCGCTTCCTTCTCGGATAGAAGATACACCCACTTGTACCTTGCGGCATCATCAATTACAAACAGAAACATGGTCGCGCCATTCGCGGTTGGTTCCGAAATCGAGCAAACATCCATTACCAACATGGACAGCGGACGCAGCTTCGTCAGCGGTCTTCTTGCATGATGCATCCTTTTCGCTTTACTGGCATGACACGCAACACATTCATATGAGCTCAGGTTGTTGTGATTGTTCTTAATTCCAACGTCGATCTTGTTGCTCAGCAACTTCACTGTCTCCATGATCATGTGTCCGAATCGCTGATGAAGAAGTTCCATCGTCTTGCTACCATCTTCAGCAGGCTTCTGCACCACATTCACCATCACGCCAGGTACATGAGGAACACGTAGGCGATAAATGTTCTAACGCATGTCAAATCTTAGCGCCGTTTCAGGCTTGGAGAGCCACGCAGTACGCTGGTTGTCTGAGATCTCAAACTTGTAGTTGCCAGTGAACTGCATGTACCCCCAAGCTGATGATGTTCACTCTTGCGTTAGCGCTGTAGACCACCTCGTCCAGCAGGCGATCTTCCACGTCTCCAGTTTCCTGGTTGCAAATTCGTAACAGCACAGTACCACACAGTGATGCGTGTTCAGAGGTTCCGTTAGCGAAATCGAGACGACTACCGACACACTCAGATAACGATGTGAACAGAGCTAGGTCATTGCAGACATTACCTTGGGACCCCGAGTCAAGGATCCACTCAACGTAGTCGTGACTCTTTTGCATACCTTGTTCGTAGCCCACAGTATTCACTTGCTTCGAATCATTGTGGCGCATGCCAACATCACGATAGTCATCACGATGTGAGAAGACATCACGCCCATGGTTCATTTCACCTCGCCGCAAGGCGATCGCGATGATCCATGCTGCTGCACTGAACCATACTGTTCAAAATGCCCACTCGGTGGTGTCCACGTACGCGGTGGTGGTCCTCTGGGTGGCGACCCATAACGTCCTTGTTGGTATCCACGTGGTGGCGACTGACGTCGCTCATTGTAGTTGCAGTTATCACTGCGCAAGCCACCGCGATCATAGTCCACACGTCCACCGTTATATCCGACACCATACTGTCCATGGTAGTCGAAACGTCCACGCTCCTCAAAACGAGAACCAGCATTGTACCCCCTAGCAAGGGAATACCCACTCGTGATCCTCCTCCAAAATGCCCTGGCTCGTACGGTGGTACCCGCAAGTTCCACTGCTGCTCCTCAGCCTGATACTCAGGAAATCATGCGCGGCGCTACCAAAGGTTCAGCTTGTAGTTGCAGGCGTTGCGGTACTTCAGGTACCGCAGATGTAACGGGGTTACGCAAAGAGTTACGATTATGTAGGTCACCCTATTTGGTGTGACCACACTCTCCCTAAAACAGTACTCAGTACGTGAAAGCTAACAAGATATCAGTAGGTGGCTTCACAGCCAATAGATATGTATTAGACTAGGCTCTACTATGTTAGATAGTGAGACCTATAGATTTACACCAGGGCGGCTCTGCCGCCGATGCAATAATACATTCAGTTCACCTTCAACCTTAAGCGTTCCTGTGTCTTGTAAAGACCGTTGTCTCTTGGAGCCTGTAAGCTTCTGTCTACGCTCGTCCCTGTTCTTCGTATAAGAACGCTAAGGTAAACTACCTGCTTAAGAGACTCGCTGAGTCTGACTAAGTCTTCCTCTACGCTACAGTCTACGGCAGCTCCGCTGCACTTGGTAGCACTCGTAGTCAATCCTACACCTGAGTCTTTACGACTGTCCCTCTGTGAGGATGGAGCATTTCGCCCACTTACCGGCGAGTCAACAAGACGGGCTTAAAAAGCTGATGTCTTTGGTTGGGCCGGAGGGTGTGGCTCATCTTGCTTCGCAAGGCCTCGACGTTGTTAACGCACGTCTGGAGGCGTTCTCGAATTACGAGAATGCTCTGTTGGAGCACATGCAACAACGGATGACTGTGGCCGCTGCGACTTTGCCGCCCAGGCCGTCATCGGATGGAGCTCCCAGAGCTAAACCGCTCATGGTGAGCGTCAAGACCGTCGAGGGCAAGGATGGAGAGAATCTCCTGCTCTGCGTCAGAGAAGTCGAGATGGCCATGACGTCTGCCTTGCTCAAGACCGAGCAACAGCGCGTGGCGCTGGCTATCTCCAAGCTCGGGGGTCGAGCGCGAGACGCGAGAATGGTCACTGACCTGCGGTACGTCTGTGGACGCCGTCTTCCCGTCGTGGGAGCAGCTTAAGCTGCAACTCTCGCGAGTATTCTCGCCGCCTAACCAGGCATATCGCGTGAGATCACGCTTCCTTTCAACCCGACAGGGCAAGAAGGAGTTGGTGGACTTTGTCCAAGAGTTGCGTACTCTGATTGCCGGTATGACAGCGGATCCTCTCCCCGAGGCGGTCACGGTGACCATCTTCATGGAAGGCCTCCGCACTGGCGTTGCCAGGACGGAAGTCTTACGTGTTCACCCTTCCTCTTTTGAAGAAGCTGTGAACGTGGCTTTGAACGCCGAGTTTAACTTTAAGTCCGCTCGACTTCGTTGGAGTGCTTCGCACAACAGCTCGTCTGGAGCTTCGGGCTCGTCCAATGGACCTGAGCCGATGGATCTCAGCTACGCTGAAGACGAAGAAGCCGAGCTTCAGACTGCCGGGCAGCGCAGTGGCGTTCGCCGATGCTATGTGTGCGGGAGCACACAGCACCAGCGTCCTGGGTGTGCGCTTCGCAAGCAACGCCAGGCTCCTATGGGCCGAGGCCGCGCCTCTGACCGAAAACCGGCTCCCTGGCAGGGAAACGCCAAGACCCAGTAGGCGCGGGGTGGCCTGCTGGGGAAGCACTTTGTTCTGTTGAACCTCTGAGAGGAGGTCAGCAGGGCTTGCCCCAGAGCGCCCCGTGCGCTATAACACGGAACGTGTATGCAAGCCGGGCTTGCTGGTCGTCAAAGTGACCGTGAAGGGCTTTAATAAGCCATGGGTAATCCTTATCGATTCTGGTGCGTCGGGCAATTACGCTCGACGCGCCACGATGGAAGGAAGTCAGCAGTATGCTGAGGCGCAAGTGGCGCGAGTGCGTGACACGGTCACTGTTCGTCTTGCGACGGGGACCCGTGTTACGGTGCCTAAGGTACCTGTGAACCTGGGCGTGAAGTTTTGGACTTCGATAGCGTCGAACGCTGTTTGGTCCTCGACCTTGATTCGAGATACGATCTCATCCTAGGCATGGCCTGGCTGGAACGCCATGAGCCATGGATCGATTGGAGGTCTAAGACCTTAGGCTCTACGCGCTTGCCTCCTAGCGGAGCTTTGGCGAGTCATGAACCCACCTCTGCTAGGAAGCAAAAGCGCTATTGGCGCGAGCACTGGACCGAGACGGTCAATGTGCTGGATATTGGAGTGTCCGAGTTAATGGACACTGGCGTCCCTGACGCGAGCCCTGAGCACTGCTCTTGGGCTGAACGTGGAGTGGCACGTAAACCGCTGAGCGGCCCTCGTTGTGTTAACGAGCTGCCGCTGTCTGCTTCCGAAAGCACGGTCAACCCGGTGTCGAGACACTCGGGGCTGGGCCCTTTCGAAGCGCATGGGGTGACACGCTATTCGCCGAGCGACGCTCGCTCTGATGAGCAGCCTTCGCTGCATGCCAATGATGGCGTGGTCGACAACATGTCGAGCATCTTGGGCCTGGACCTAGTGATGCGCGTGGAGTGGCACGTAACCCGCTGAGCGGTGGTCGTCGAGATGACGATTACCTGCTGCATGCCAATGATGGCGTGGTCGACAGAACGTTGAAGCATCTTGGGCCTGGCCCTAGTGATGCGCGTGGAGTGGCACGTAATCCACTGGGTGACGACTGCGAGTCATGCAGCCCGCTGCCAGATGTCGGTAATGACATCGAGTCTCCGTTGGAGCAACAAGAGGTGAGGGCACCCGAAGACGCGTTTGGTCTTAAAACCCTGGTCTCTCCGAGACGTTCGGTCTCCGCGAGGAGACGGCAGCGACGCCGCATGTCGACTGCGAGACGCAAGGCGTCTGTCCTGATACAGGAATTATCCCGAGTGGAGGATGATAGCGAACAGCTATACACACTCATGGATGGAGTGACTGGCGAGGCCAATGGTGAGATCACCTTGGAAAATATTCCCACAGTCGATGCTCTGCTAGAGCTGGACGAGATGTCCGTCGCCGAGATTGGCGAGGCCTTAAAGGCGGGCGATTTAGCCGAAGTGGTCATCATACGACCTGAAGAAGAGTTGAACTCTTCGTCGCTTATGGATGAAGCGGTCCTTGAGGACACCAAGAAGATCTTAAGTGATCGTAGTGGATCCGCGATCCTGAAGAATCCTTCGGATCCCTTCTATCCTTTAGTAAAGGACTTCCAAGACGTGGTCTCTAATGACCCTCCGTCATCTTTACCTCCCGATCGAGGTGTGCGTCATGAGATTGACCTGGTTCCTGGAACCAAATACTGCGTAACACGGCAGTGGCCTTTGCCAAAGGAGCAGTGCGACGTCATTGACGCGTTCTTCAGTGCTAAGCACCCGGCAGGAATGGTGCGCGAGAGTAAGTCTCCCCATTCCACGCCGACATTCTGTGTCAGAAAGCCGAATGGCAAGTGGCGTATCGTTCACGCTTTTAATAAGCTCAACGCGGCCACTATCCCGGCGCAGACGCCGATTCCTAGAAAGGATGTTCTGCAGAACAACATGGTTGGCAGTACAATGTGCAGTGCGCTCGACTTGGTCGATGGTTATTACCAATTGCTCATGCGTACGAGCGATATCCCGCTGACAGCGGTGAGCACTCCGAGCGGTATGCTCTGGGAGTGGCTTGTGATGCCCCAAGGGCTGTCGAACGCGCCTGCGACGTTCAATCGTCTGGTGACGCAACTGTTCAGTCCTCTTCGACGTTTGCACAAACGTATTTTGATGACATCTTTGTCCACAGTCGTGCGGAGCACGGGAAGTCGGATGTGGAGAACCACATCGACCATCTACGAGCGGTGCTCGAGTGCATACGCACTAACAAACTTTACGCCAACGCGTCTAAGTGTATCTTCGGTGCTGAAGAGATTCCCTCCTTGGGATGCTTTATTGGAAAGCGTGGCCTTCGTGCGGATCCCGCCAAGGAAACGTCCATAGTGGACTGGCCGGTTCCGAAGAACCAGAAGGACTTACGGAAGTGGCTTGGCCTTGCCAATTACTTGCACAAGTACAGCAAGAACTATGCTGAGATGGCTCGGCCATTGTCCAATCGCCTTAAGAAGGATGCGGACTGGTGTTGGGACACCGAGCATCAAGATGTATTTGAGGCGGTCAAGGAGAGTCTCCTTCATGCACCGATACTGGCGTTGCCAGACCCTGAACGTCCGTTCAGCGTCGTCTGCGACGCATCCGACTTTGCCATTGGCAGTGCGCTTTTACAAGCTGATGCGGATGGGCACGAACGCGTGATTGCGTTTGAGTCTCGCCAGCTTAAAGCTGCAGAGAAGAACTACCCAGTTCATGACAAGGAGCTACTTGCAATGAAGTATGCCCTTGTCAAGTTCAGGGTGCCCCTGCTTGGTTCTAAACCGTTTGTGGACTTTACAGACCATGCGTCGCTACGCACTGCGATTCAATCGCCTTATCTCTCGCAAATGATGGCCAGATGGCTGTCCTTCTTCGCGGAGTACAACTTCGAGGTGAAGTACAAGCCTGGCAGGCAGAACGATTTGGCGGACGCACTGTCGCGCCGCCCAGATTATGAGCTTGCTCATGTCACGACTGTGACTTCGTCTGTGACGACGTTAATCCGCGCTGCGTATGCGCGTGATGAGACGTGTGTAGCTTTGCTACGTGCTCTTGGGGGCAAGGAGTTTGAAGACTCGGACATTAAGTTGTCGGCGCGCCTGCGCGCGAGGCTACATCGCTACTCCATCGATGATGGCCTGCTGTACTACAGCACGGATGTTGAGGACACTCCCGTGTCGTGGTCCCTCATGATGAGGATCGCAAGTATCGCATCCTCTATGAGGCGCATGATACGCCGCTTAGTGGCCACCTCGGTCGTGAGAAGACCTACGGCTCGGTGAGCCTGACGTACTGGTGGTCCAAGCTTTACAAGTGGACAAGCCCTTACGTGCGCACGTGCGAGACGTGTCAACGGGTGAAGCCTTCACCGCACGAGGCTGCGCCACTGGCAAGTTTGCCTGTACCCTCTGGGTGTTGGGAGTCCATGAGTTTGGACTTTGTGTTCGGTCTTCCTAAAGATCAGGATGGGAACACAGGCATCGTGGTCTTTGTAGACCGATTGAGTAAGATGGTGCTTCTTGCGGCTGTGCCGGACACCATCGATGGCGAAGGTACAGCGAAGCTGTTTATCGATAGAGTGTTTCGCCAGCATGGCTTACCCGCATCGATCGTCGCTGACAGAGACCCCGTTTCACGGGCCATTTTTGGTCGTCCGTGTTCACCGTGCTGGCACCAAGTTGGACATGTCCACGGCGGATCATCCGCAGACCGACGGTCAAACCGAACGCGCGAATCGCGTTGTGGAGGATATCCTCCGGAGCACTTGTGCTGAGAAGCCAGAGCGTTGGAGCACCATGCTCCCACTCGTTGAGTTCGCATTGAATAATGCTGTGCATGCCTCTACAGGCTACACGCCGTTCTACGTGAACAGCCTCTCTCACCCACGCGTCCCGTTGACGCTACCACTCCGTGGTTCTGGGCTTGGTGGGGGAGGAGGGCTCGCTGAGCGTCTTGCTGATGTCAGGCCTACTGCTGTTAAGAAACAGGTTGATGACTTTCTGTCAACGCGTCTGAATGTCCTTCGACATGTGCGTGACGCAATGGCTGAGAGCCAAGACAAGCAGAAGGGGTATGCAGATGCCAAGGGCAGAGTAAATGAGCAAAGCTTTGAGGTCGGAGACCTGGTTTTATTAAATGCCAAAAACCTCCCTACACATGCAGTGACCGCGGTCTTCAAGACCAAGCTGCGTCCGCGCTTTGTGGGACCTTTCAAGGTCGTGGCCAAGAAGGGCCTGGCATATACGCTAAACCTCCCCAAGAGGATGCGAACGCATCCCGTGTTTTACGTGGGCTTGCTCAAACCGTACCGGGACGCGTCGCAGGTTAGCTCGGAGGAGCTCGCGCCGCAGGTGGCGGAGCCGCAGCGCCGGGCAGAAGACGAAACAGACCGTCAATCTGCCCCTGCATCCGAGCCACAGACTCCACGAGCTTGTCAAGCTTCTCCACGGTCGCGACATGACCTCGCTCAAGAGCGGCCAGCCGCTGAGCACACGACTCCGGTTTCTTAACCCTGTCGAGTCGGCTTGCAAAGCCATCGAACTTCGAGCGCCACAGCGGGACATCGTCCTCTAACGGCTCATCAGCCTGCTCCTGTGACGTGTGCACCGCCGGCGCTGCTCGATGAGCAAGAGGAGCTCCATTTCCACGTGGAAGAGATACTGAAGCGACGGAGTCGCCAGGGTCATACCCAGTATCTGGTGAAGTGGCGTCGATACCCTCACTCCGAGAACTCGTGGGAGTTCGAGGGCCCGCTCCGGCAAGATTGCCCTGACGACGTGGACGCTTTTGATCAGAGTGATCTGATGCGCTCCGCGAATTCGCGACCGCGTCGTCGGCCGCTCCGTGCTTCCCGCCAATAGGTTGGGAGCATACGGATCAGTCGCTGAGCTCAAGCGCTGATCCTGGGCTGCTGCAGCCATGAGTCCACGGATGTGGAGGGTTGCAGAGCTCTAGGGAGCATGATGGAGATACGTCGAATGACGGTAGCGAAGCGCCAGTCGGCACTTCGCTTTGAGAATTGGTTTCTCGCCGCGCAGCCTGCGCACGTCAACTTCTGAGAAGATGGCTCTTAGAGCTAACACCGGGGCATCGAATATGTCAACTAGTTGGCTGCCACACAGAGTGGCGGTCCGTTACGTGCTCACGGAGCCGACGCTAGTACTGGGGTTGGAAACCCGCGTCCGTGGACACGTACATGGATATGCGGTACTGTGTACACGGGTATGCGATAGCGTCTCACGGAGCCGACGGGGTTGGAAACCCGCGTCCGTGGACATGTACAATGCGGGTGACAGGTACCATCCGTCATACCGATGACAGGTACCATCCGTCATACTGATGACAAGTACCATCCATCATACCGATGACAAGTACCATCCGTCATGCGGATGACAGGTACCGATGGTCATGCGGATGACAGGTATCGACGGTCATGCGGATGACAGGTACCGTCCGCTATGCGGATACACAGTATGGTGTACATGCATGGATATGCGTAAGTGTACACGTACACGGATACACGATAGTGTATGGGATGTTGCTCTTCGAGCGTACGCTGACGGTTAAGGATGCAATCCTCTTGTCGTTCAGCTCGTACATGACGTACACTTGAACATAGTCAGCAGGGCTGACGTGGTCGACGAAGGTATCGCTAATAGCGAAGAAGCACTTGCGGTGAGGCCGTTGGTCGTATATGCACTTGGTGCTGGGGACTTCGGTCGGGAGACTGGTATCCGTCTGCGGTCAAAGGACCGGAAAGTGTTGTTGAGCATACACTGAGGTCGTTGACCAGCTCCTGAAGAACTCGGAAGTTCTCGAGCAAGGAGTTGACGGCTAGTGACCCCGTCACACACGTCTGTTAGACGACACCTCAAGTGAGGCAATGTGACGAGTGTGGACACTTGGTGTCCTCAGTCTGGTGGGGAGAGTGTAACGGGGTTACGCAAAGAGTTACGATTCTGTAGGTCACCCTATTTGGTGTGACCACACTCTCCCTAAAACAGTACTCAGTACGTGAAAGTTAACAAGATATCAGTAGGTGGCTTCACAGCCAATAGATATGTATTAGACTAGGCTCTACTATGTTAGATAGTGCGACCTATAGATTTACACCAGGGCGGCTCTGCCGCCGATAGCAATAATACATTCAGTTCACCTTTAACCTTAAGAGTTTCATTGTCTTGTAAAGACTGTTACTTCTTGGAGCCTGTACGCTACTGTCGTACGCTCGTCCCTGTTCTTCGTATAAGAACGCTAAGGTAAACTACCTGCTTAAGAGACTCACTGAGTCTGACTAAGTCTTCCTCTACGCTACAGTCTACGGCAGCCCGCTGCAGCAGACGTCGGCACAGACTTCTCTTCGTCATCACTCGCTGGAGTCGTCGGCGAGGACACGGGGACACACATTCCTGTGTCGTAGTCGACGTCACCGGCTGCACCGAGCGCAAGAAGTCCCCGACCAAGTACCAGGCAGGAAGGCTAGGAGCTGGACGGAATGGAGGTCTGGCAGCGGAGGAGAATAAGCAAGACGACAATGACGTAGTCCACCGGCAGCTACGGCAGTACGTGAGGACGAATGCAGACCCTGCGTACGCGGCATAGACCGTCACTCGACTATGCGAAGTGAATAGGGAGAGACGATTTAAGGTCTACAAGGCTAACTTGTCGAAGGAAGTCAAGGAGACCTCAAGTGAAGATGAATTGAGAGCCAAATGGACAGATGACCCACCGCAGTGGAAGAAGGAGAGATACGCTGGGATCTGTAGTCTCTGGAATTTGTCCAAGGTGGAGCATCTCACCAGGATGTCTGAGCTAATGGCCAAGTGGCTTCTTGAAGAAAAAGTGACGCAGAAAGAACTTGAAGATCGGGTACAATTTTTCCAATTCGAGGGTAAGTTGGAAACAAAGTCGACTCGCCAAGAACTAGGAAGTACAGCAAAATCGTACAAAGCAGCGGTCGCTGCTGGAGGAACACCTGATGCTGGCTCTGCAGCGACGGACACGGAAGGAGAACGATTCAGACTGCTATACATGCAATCGGTCCAACCGGTCACCAAGCTGCGTCAATGTACGGTAGACGAAATGAAGGCAGTCAACATGATCCTAAACGGTGAGCTCGAAGTCCCACGTTTACCCAACTTTCTGCAGCAATGCATGCCAGTGCAAGATCTGGCATGTTTCACGGATGTCTTCTTGGCGATTGAGTACACGTTGTACGCGCATCTAGAGCCGGGTCAGAAGTTCTTCGATATAATGACCAAAGGTGCTCTCCTGGCGCAGATATTCGTCGGCCCAGAGGCGGCACCTCCCCAAAGGTCGAAATTGCTGAATTCAAACGCGCACTGTCCAGGATTGCGTTAGACATGAACACGAGGGTGCTGACTGTAACGTTTAAAGGACGACAGACAGCGGAGCAGTGGAAAGGTTGGACGATGCCGTTAGCGTCGAGACTCTTAACATTGGTTGATTACGCTGAATGTCGGGAGCGAGCTCGCACCACGAACGAACTTGTCATGCTCGACTACTACAGTTTTACCATGGAGCTAAGGAAACGTGTGGTGACATCGCGTGACATGTACTGGCTACTATCGGAAGCGTTGGGACCGACGGTACAAGCCCTCCAGCATCCGGTCGCGCCAGACAACAGTATTAACGAGCAGCAGTGGCGGGTCCGTATCAAGGCAGCGGCGTGTCCACCGAGACTCAAAAACGCAACGTATGTGCACATCGGCAGTGTGGAATTGGTGCTATACCACCACAACACATATCGCACCTGGCCGTGCAGAAAGTGTCTCTCTCCTGGGCATCCGATTGCTGGTTGCTCTACTGAAGATGGAGGAGTGGACAGGGAGAAGCAAAGCCATACGGTGCGTTTGCCAGGGGCGATTCCACAACACACAGGCATGGGGCTGAGTGGCTACATAGCGGAAGAACATCCTAAGTCATGGGAGGAGCTGCAAGCGTTATTTGCGAAACAAGGCAAGGCAGACAAGGAGCGAGTACACCCCGCCAAAGGTGCAAAGGAGAAGCAGGACAAGAGGAATTTGTCGCCAAGCCGGAAAGGAGGACGAAATGTGGGGTCAAGCCGAGTATCCCTTCCGAGTAGGGTCAAACCGTAGAAGTGGACACAAAGCGTCCTGACACACCTGCCGCAGAGCCGAAGAGTACAGCCGTCAAGGGGTACAGTCCGAATCCAAGGCAGAGGGGACCAAGGGCGAGCGGCTCGACGATCAGGTCTATTTTGCGATGGATGAAGAAATGAAAGAGGGGTCGAAATGGGCGGCGACGCACAGGACTCGGATGTGGATGAACCGCCACCATTGACATCCGACCCGATGTTGGAAAGGGAGTCCCAGGACGTGGTGATGAACGAGGACAGCGGAAGCGAGGAGGACGAGAAGACTGTAAGTGGTGTGATGGACGAGGACAGTGAGAAGGCAGGAGCGAACGAACCTCAGACACGGGGGCGATCACCTACTCCACGCAGCAGATGCGCGGTTGATTTGAATGCTCAAGTACCCAGCAAGAAGGATCCTGTGATTTCGACACCCACACAGGTTCACCGACTGGAAGGAGCCGTGGATTTCCAGCCGAGAAGTATCCTGAAGCGAGAAGGCAAGAGTGAAGACCGAGTGGAGACGTCACGGTCTCTGTCGCCAAAGCGGAAAGCGCAAGAGGATTGGAGATATGACCGCGACGGTGTAGACGAAGCATCACTGATGGAAGGAAACCAAGAGGGTGTAAATGAGAATTCCTCAAGGTCTCTATCGCCGAAGCGACGACTGGTGGAAAACAACAGGACTCGGAAACTGGGACTTCCACACGGCCGCTATCGCCGAAGCGACGAGTTGTGACAAACAAAAAGAAATCGGCCAAAAGCCCGCAACAACCAATTCATGCAGGCGGTCACGGACACTCAGGTGAATCCGGATCAGTTGGTGGAGCAAAAGACGGCAATGGAGGTTGCAGCAGCGGCAGAGAAGGTATTACGAGAGGAGCTTGTGGAATTGCAGAAGGAAGAGCAGAGGTTACGTGAGATTTTGGAGCCCGTGTACAATAATGATAATGACGAGGTGCAATATGTGGGTGGCACACTGCCTACTGATGACGGAGCAACGCTGGAGCAGTGGCTCTCACTGTTGGGAGGAGAAGTAGCGGAAGTGGCAGCTAACGGGCACTGTGGGTGGCTGGCTTTTCAAGCAGCGCTATACAATGATACCGACGGAGTGGCCATCTCGTCGAAACGGGCCACGGCGGCAAGTAACTCGCTTAAAAACAGGTCTTGAACGACATGATCGCGAATCTGGAGGACGAATCCAAACTCCATCCGGTAGATTTTGCAGCGGAAATTGAGGCCATCAGTAGCTCGATTGCGAGCTACGGGGATCACAACGAACAGCTGTGCACGCTAGCGAACCACTATGCCGCGCAGCGAAGTAAATCGGTGAAAACTCAAGTGCCGATGAATTTCTGGGTGCGGACGGCTCACCTTAAGGCCATGGCGCAACATGCGCGTGAAACTCTGTACGTTCTGGATGTGGAACTAACTGGGAGAACGAGAGTTCAGGCGTATGCCTACAAGGAAGCGTTGATTGACAGTGGCGACATCGTCGAGACGGGGACGGCAACTCCAATGCAGACCAAGCAAGCGATGAATCTATTCAATGATCTGTTGGCTGCGTCTATTCAACCACCGGTGATGATCCTGCGCCGGCAACTAATCGGCAACCACTTCCAGGCCGTTGTTTACCCCAAAGTGCAACATGCGGCGTATACAGACAATATCGTGGAACTAGCAAGCACGAGGAATGAGATACTTGAAATCCATGGGTTTCATCGCTTAGATCCAGTGCAGTACGATGCGGGCAAGACAGCCAAGGCCGCAGCAAAGGTGTAGGCAGCTTTACGAGGAACCTGTGCAGATCGGTTCACGAACTGTGCCGAAGACAACGAACCCCGCACAGGCGAGGAAAAGGCAGATCAGCACACCGAAAGTCCCAGTCAACAATTGGAAGGCAGAGAGGCCAACGAGCTGAGTGAAAACGCGGACACAGTTGAGGCCGTCGTAAAGGTGGAACCAGGCTTCAACAGTGAGGCTACCAGTACACCAAGCAGCGAGAGCACCAACCAGACCGTCACTTCAGAACCACAGCCCCACTTGCCCCCTCTCCAGAGGAACTGATGCTAGACCCAGACTAGGTCCAGCATCAGTCGCCACACACCCCATGATGATGGTGAGTGTTAGTGGAGCAACGAAGAGAGGAAGGAGAACAAATCTTGGAAACGGTGCAGGGTCGCTACTGAATTTCTTTTAGCAGCAGACGAAGGAGGAGCATGCAGCGTCAACAAGACTGGCGTTCAGGAATCAACGCAGGGAGGCGAGGAAGCGACGACGAGAAAGAGAAGAAGTCAGAAACAAGATATTGAAGGATCAGCACAAGGAGGACCGTACCATTGGGTGACGACGCTCAACGTGCGTGGACCAGCTACGTATATTCAGAATACAAGTGGCAAATTACAATGTCTCAAAGAAAGACATCAGCGTGGAAATCGAGACCTAATTTTTCTGCAAGATACTCACTTGAATCCAGGTGAGCATGTGGATGCGGCGCGGCAGCACGTCGCCATGTGGGGCTTCCGTCACACAACAGTGAATCAGTACTCGTTCTGGTCTTCAGGGCCTGATCGGAGAGCGGGCCTGGCAATATTAGTCAACCCGTATGGGGATCTCAAGAATGTGAAGCCTTGGGGCCTCCACTATTGGACCGAACACATCATGATGGTGGGCGGGGAGTTGGCCGGCAAGAATTTCCTCTTCATCAATGTTTACACTCCAACGAATGGACCGGTCAGAATACTATTCTACAAGAACATGCAAAAGATGGAGCTGCCGGACGACATGGAGATCATCATGGGAGGCGATTTCAATTGCGTCACGAATACGAAATATGACAGGAAAGGAGGCAGTAGGAAAGACGATGTTGGAGCCAAAGATCTCAGCAAATTTGCAGACAAATGGGGACTTTTCGATGCCGGGTACAATAACATGCCAAGAAGCACAGGCAGGAAAAAACTCAAAGAGTACGCCGTGCAGCATCATACACACCGCCATCTTGCGGGCAGTAGAAAAATCGGGACCTCCAGACTGGATAGGTTTTATTTGGGGGGCAAGCATCTGCTCCGCGGTGTGGTTACCGAAGAACGGCAATGTAAGACGGATCACAGTGCGGTACTTCTTGAGTTGCACCCGCTGTCAGGGAAAATCAGGATGAAGAAGAGGCCGAAGGTCTACCCACCGCCGGAATTTGTGAAAGCGGCAACAGGCAGTCTAATTGAGCAGAGTTTGAGTTCACTGTCCCGGACGATGGAGGGATGGGACCGCAGGACTTGGTGAATCATTGGGACAGATTCAAACAAGACCTGAAACAGCAACTCGTAAAGCTAAAGAAGGCAGCGCGGCGACTGATGACGAATGGATTCCGACAACGAATACGGCGTCTGAAACAAGACTTAGCAAAGTGTATGAGAGTGGACGCTTCTACGCCTGCAGAAGTGAGACGCAGTGACAGTGAATGTAAGAAGATCATCGCGCAGTTGCACCATGAACAAGATGTGCGGCGACAAATGAAAAAACGTATTTTGGTGGCCAACACTGCATGGAGTTCACGTGCGTCGACGAAGCAATTGTTTAGGCGCATCTGTTCCCGGTACGGGGATAATACGATTCCCACGCTTGTACCCAGGAACCTGCAACAAACACGCAGCATACATGACAAGGCTAACATCCTAGCGGGTAGTTGGGCTGAAATCTTCAATGGGGAAGCAGAAGATAAGGAGAACATTGAAGAGTTTATCGCCCAGTACAGTCATCGGTGGAACTGTGGGGATCTCTCGGAGTTGGATGATCCAATTCCCGAAGAAGAGGTAGCAGCTGTCATAGCTGCGAGCAAAGTTGGCAAGGCGTGCGGGCCTGACGACCTCTCGAATGATTTCTACCGTGATTACAGGGAACAATTGTTGCCAGTGATAACCAAATTGTGCAATGTGTGTATGAAAGACGGCATCACACCGTCATATTTTCTCGATGCCTTCATTTTTAGTATCAGCAAGGGGGGCACATTTGACCCACTGAACTATTGGCCCATTGCATTGTTGAACGCAGACTACAACATTTTCACTCGCATACTGGCTTGGAGACTACGGAGGTATATCACGCAGCTCGTACACTCTACCCAGTATGGATTCGTACCGGGTCGACAAATTCATGACATCATCGATTTAATTGAAGAAGCAAAGGAGATTTGCAGCAACAACGGAGAATTAAGTGAAGCTCAGGCTTTATTGTTGGATTTTGCTAAAGCCTACGACTCATTAGATCGTGACTTCCTGATAGCTATACTGAGGGCTAAAGGTTTACCCCCGCGGATTGTACGAATCATCGCCGCCACTCATGCCAAGACTTTTGTCCAATTCATGGCTAACGGGAAGGTTTCGGCTAAAGTCCGGGTTACCAGCGGCATCCGTCAGGGGTGCCTACTGGCACCATTATTGTTCATACCGTCGGCCATGCGTGGCGGGCGGCAAACATCATCTTAGGAATGATAATGGCGCTGGCAATGGCCGCCCTCTGTTGGGTAGTGTTGGTCTTAGTTTATGCTAGCGCCAGTCGTACTCGTAGCGCGTTGAAGGCCTTACTCCAGGCTTCCTCCGTAGTATCGGACGGTCCTACCACGTGGTCGAGATATCGTGTTGACGATGTCTCCGGTATCTCCAATGCTCCACTTGCTTCACTCTGCGCTGCTATCTCCGTATCATACTGACTATCTTCGGTCACCACTTCCTCATCGTCCTGTCCTAATTTGATTGCGACCGACTTGCGGACATTAAGCTTCAACCCAGACACTGCTGAGAACTTCTGCACCGCCCGAATCGCAGCTGCCTGCATACTTTTGTTCTCTACGTATATAGCTGTATCATCGGCGTAGCCTGCAACACGGATTTCTTCCGCATCTGAGACTGTCCCGAATTTGATACCCCGCAAGAGCGGGTCACAGTCAATTACATCATATAGTAAGTCCACCGCGATGAACAAATCATACAAAAGGCAGACTGGTCGATCAGAAACTTTGTGGCACGCGTCCTTCTCGGAACCGGACAAGGTACCGAAGGGATGGATTTCGACGAGCGTAGCAGAACTACCTGCAGCACAAGGAGGTATTGGACCGCCCAACATCAGGTCCGAGTTGGCGGCACTGAGCGCGATGGTGGTAGGCGAATGGGCGGTGACGACGAATCCCAGGCTCCAGAGAGTTGGCGATGTACTTAACGAACGAGACTGTGGGCAGGTGGAGCAGATTATACCTCGGGCTGGACGGCCGAAAACGGCAATTCTGGACACAATGCGGAAGAATGGTAAACAATGGGTACAGCTTCATTTTGCAACGGACAACGGGGTAGATGAAGTGGAAATACCGCTGCTGCGGGCTCAATTGCGGCACAGTCGGGGAATCACGACGCGGTGGACGCAAGAAGGGTAAGTTGTGACGTGTGAAGGAGACGCCAGAGTCGCTATGAATACACAGGTCACCAATCGGAGGACGCCGAGAGGAGTGTGCCTCACTAGGACGATTCTCGAGTTGCCCATCCAAGCGCTCCGGTTAGGCGACTCGCAGGGGCATCAGAGGAAGTGGCCGGAGTACAAAGGGATAGTCACCAAGGTGACCGGCACGGCCGTCAAAAATATTATGTACATCGCACGGACTGGAGACGGAAAGGTCACGTTCAAACCAGTACAACAAGTGATGCCTTTGCCAAGTGGGGCGGCACACTGGTTCAGGGAATTGGTATTGGACATTATCGCGAACTATCCGGAGCTGGCAGTTGCATGGCCGGAGGAGGATTGGTTGATCACGACTCACAAGCTGGAGGACCCGCACCATAAGTTTACCGTGGTTGCAACACCGAAGGGGGCATCTGCCTCCAATGGGGAAACGTAACCCGTCAGCTCCGTCCAGCACCTGAAGACAAAATGGTGGAAACAACAGTAGCGCCTGTCCTAGAGGTGCCCGTCAAGGCGGTTTGGTGTACACCGCATCCGTGGTTGACCCGGATGTGCCCTCTGTGGGCTGGGAAACGCAGATGGCATCAGTCCAGGCAAACCTACAAAAGATTGATTAACAAAGGCAGGGTTGACGAGGCACGGCTTGCAGCTCTGAAGATACAGTCCAAGCTCAAGGGTGAACAAAGGGCAGTCGCAAAGGCGCTGAGGAAGCTGACATGGAAACGAATCCATCGCATGGAGGGAGTGGCATCCTATCAAACCCAAAACGTGCTTCGGCTGAAGATGAACAGGTTACGAATGTGGACGGGGAAGGATACTGGATTTGGTTGTTTGGCGACGGGTTGCAGGGGCAAGAATGAAGGCGGAACAACACATCTCGCGTGGACTTGCGGAGAAGCGCAGAGCCTATGGAATGTCATGATGACGACGTGGTGCGGCTCGGGGGAGAACGTATACCAGGGGTCGTGCGTTCGACTAGGTGGTGCAGGACGTGTTTACCTTCAGTCTTGAGGCAACCCCGTGTTGGTTGATGGCATGGGCGGATGAGGCACAAATCACGCCCTGGGAGGATGTCCATCACGTCGCGAGCGAGATGTGGCAACTCGGATGTGCTGTCACATTGACGGCCATTTGGCGACGGAACGTGGATAGAGTGCACAATGACGGACGAAAGGAGATAACGATGCACAATGCAGTAGCCGGATTGAGGGGGCATACGAGAGGCGTACATGCGATATCGCATGCGGTTGTACCCTCTCACGCAACGATCGAGCACGAAGTTGAGGGTGGCGGAGTACATTTTGAGTAGATGGTGCAAACAAGGTGACAACGGAAAAGGACGGAGACGGACGAATGACAAGGGTGGGTTTCTTCGATGGGGATCCCGGGAAATCCGGGACCCGGAGGGAGTGGGAGTGTTGTAATTGCAGTGGGTGAAGAAGAAGATGATCATCGCATCCAGTGGGCGGCGGCTACGGCATTGGGGCAGCACAAGATGACGAACAACGTCGCCGAGTTCGTGGGTTTGCACAGGTTGTTGGCACACGCACATGAACAAGGTTGGTTCGGAATGCACGTGGTGGGGGATAGTGAGATGATCCTTCGGCTGATGAGAAGTAGAATCAAGCCCAAGGCGACCAAGTTGCCCGCGCTGGTATAAGGAGTCCAGACGATTTGCTGACTTGTGTAGGGTCGCGAGTTGGGCCCACCACTTCAGAAGACACAACAAGATGGCGGATTGGCTCGCCAATTGCGCGATGGATACGAAACGCAGCACCATGTTGTCCTTTTATGAGGGTCAACTAAGGAGCTCGCTGCAGACTGGACTGGAACCATTGATGAGCGGAGATATGAGGCAGTGGAGAGTGGCCAAGAGGATAAGCAAGCGGAGGAGTGAAGCGATGGAGCAGGGTGAAAGAGGACCTGGAAGACTGGTCGGGATGGTTTTCCTCGAACAGAATGGATATTAGAGTTCCCGTCTACAGGTAGACGAAGTAACACAATATACCTCACCTTATTATTATTAAAAAGACGTCACCGGCTGCACATCAACCTGCGTAGTGATCGACAGTACCGGCTGCACGTCGTCCTGCGTAGTGGTTGACTGCACCGACTCTACCAGCCGCACAGCATTGACAAGTGACGTTGCCTGCTTCTGCTTTCTCGCTCGCACTTTTCTCTCCAACTCCGGCTTCAGCAGCTTACCAGTAACCTCCGTGCACTCAGCAAACCAGTGACCAACTACACCACAGTTTCCACACTTGGTCCGCGCCTTCTTGCTCGCAATATCCGCGCCCTTAGTTGCACCCCGCTTCTTACCGTAGACGTTCACAAGACTTACTAGTGCGGTACGTGACACAGTAGTCAATGGTTGCAGACTGTCCACCTGCGAGCGTGCTTGCTCAGCTTGACGCAGACGACGCGTAGCATCAGAACGAGTCAGCGTTCGGCGGTCTTACTACCCCACACAGTGTGCTGTTCAGCAAGCTCACGAAAGACTCGTTGCGAATTGGAAATGAGTAGGCTCGCATGCTCCTACTCAGCAATCTCACCATTAGCTCGCTTGAAACGGCGCACGAGCTCTTCACTTGCAGCAACGTAGTGGTCGACGGTCGCACCGGGCATCAACTCACGGTTGAAGAGGTCACGCATGATATAATCTGGATTAACACCATCTCCTCTGGTGAAGTGTGCAATGATGCGTTCCCACAGCAGCGATGGAGCCTTCATCTCGTTCCTGAGCTCATCAACCTTGAAAAAATCTCGCAGGTTCATGTCGAGAGACGGCGCCATAGCTGTGAATGCCATCACGCGTCGGGTCTCGTACCATGTGTGGTACTTGGTGTTGAACATGCTGAGCTGGGTGTCATACTTCTCCTCACCATATGTTATACCGTCCAGCTTGTACAGCGGGAAACGCAGCGTCAACTCACTTCTCCACCTCGTAAACTCTTCCTTGACATCGGTCAGTTTCGGTAAGACCACCTCCTTCCCAATCAACTTCTTGGTGTTCTCCACCAGCTCGACGTCATCGTAGCGGGGGCCGTGTTGGTTGTCCAACATGCTCGTCCCTCGGGAAGATGCACGGCTGCTCGTGTCAGCAGGGTCTCCTGCTTCGCTCGGGTCTCCGGGCTCGCTGGGTTCTCTGGGTGGCGCTGGTGGCGCGGGATCCACAGACGCAGTCTGCGACGGTCGGGTGCGAGGGGGAAATTCTCGAATGGCGACTGTCTGGCGTTGGCTCGCACATTATTGACCAATCGGCGGTGAGCATCTTGAACCAGCGGAGTCAATAGTGAAACTCCGTCAGGTATGTCACCCATCTGCCACACAAAGTCTTCAACTTGCTCTTGGGCCGTCCTGTACGAAACTCGGCCACCAGCCTCACTAGCTACCGCTTGGCTTGGTTGATCACTCTCTTCTGTCGTGTCTTCCTGCGCTCTTCTTGGGCTCATAACCTGAGAGGACGCATGATGCGTCTCACGTAGACTACTCTGAGATCTAGTGATAGTCATAGCAACTCAAGGAAACTTGAAGGCACGTAAATGCCGAGGCAGAAAGCCAAGGCAGACGACAGTGATGGTCCGGCGGCTGTGAGGTCTGCTTGCGTTTTAGGAGGTAAGTTTGGTTGTGAGCCCAGACCTCGTGCCGGATTCACCAAAGCGCCAGCAGTTATGTATTAGTACTCAATACCAAGTTCCTATAGTAAAGCTAAGTCTAGAGTCGTTTGCATCGTCATTGCTCGAAGCACAGCCTTGTGCTTGCTGCCAACCATTGTGCTCTTCATGGTGTTCTCAACATGTCTGCTCGAAGAGAACCGGTAGTTCAGGCTACACGCAGTAGCGAGAGAGTCGCAAGATGCAGTTTGTGATGTGCACGGGATCTGGTCACCAGCAGGGACAGGAGCTCACAATCAATTCTTACCATGACAATAATCATGCAGCACTCCGGTTACCGCTGATATTACTTAACCAGATGGGAAAAACGAAACAAAGACGCCCTAGGAGCACGTAGCAGCAACCATTTCTGTACAGCAGAAAACGGACCGTTCTGTACAATTCTATGCCGATTCGGTTTTCCCAAGAATATACGGACCTGCAAATTTTCATATGTTATCACGCAGTTGTGTCCGTAAAATACATAAATCCCCTTCGTACTTTCGGGAACCAAACATTTAGAAAGTTTTCCGAAGCTCCCACAGCCCACCATTTGAAGATTACCCCCCTCGAGCCCAATCAAGAGTGAAGGTCGCCTGCAGCTTGGAAACGCGATGGTAGGTGTCCACGCCACCCCTGAACTCTATACTTGTATTGATTATACTAACATGGTGTACCGCTACCGACAGCCCCCTGAAGAAGAACTTCCTGCGTATCATGGACACAGCAAGATGCGCAAGTCTTCCGCGGCCGCTAGCGAGCCACTGGCACTTCTCTCCTCCAACAAGCGGAAGCCAAACGAGTGAAGACCCGTGTGGAGAGTCGCGATAAGCGGGAAAGAGAGTCGGCGCCCGCTGTACGACTTTCTCCAGGCACAAAGAGGACAATGGAGTCACTGAAGACGCTGCAAACGGCAACGACGATGCGCTCGGATTACGTGACCGGCGAGGAGCTTACCCGGTGCTGGAGGAGTTGGGTATGAAACCTGACGAAGATCCCGACTCTAGCTACGAAGACAATGAGCCGTTGATCCCGGGTGGTGTAGGTGATGGTGAAGAAAGCGGAGAAGAGGAAACAAAAATTAAACCAAATTCAAACCAAAAGGAGACCGAATCTTCGGAGCCAAGTGCAGTACGGAACGCTACCGCATTTGTCGCCCTACCCGAACTTGTACGAAGGAATGCTGCCCTCGCGGAAGTGCTGGACCAGCTAGACGAGGAGGACGGGCTGGCATCTGACGATGATAGCGCTAACTTGGATTACGTGGATGATGATGTGGAAGTCGATGACATGGCTGAGTTGGACGACGGAGAGGAGAGCAATCCAGGAAGTCACGTCGACGAAGAAGCCCTCACCAACGCAGTTGAGACAGTGAATCAGCAGAACCCGACGCAGCAGCCCCACCCACGAGTATGATGACAGCGAATCTGAAGAAGAACCAAGCACCCAAGTGGCAAGCAATCATGCGAAAAAGACGTCGGTCGTGTTGTGGATTCAAGTGCGGAGGATTCGCCTGTGGAAGGTCAATTTTTGGAAGGTTTCCCGATTTTGTTTGAATCGTGGAAAGCGTTCGATAGCGTGTTTTCCGAGTTCCAGGGGCGGACTTACCAGCTATTTTCCTGTCGTACGAGTACCTCAGTGGAGGCCCGTAACCGAGTGATATCCAACGATCGCAGAAACAAGAAGAAGACGCAAAGAAGGGAAGCCGCTCGGAGACGATTCCCGAGTCACGGGATAAGTACAGCAGGACTTTCATGTGCATGCACGCGATGCCGTTTGTGAAGAAAGGAACTGGCCAGCGAGACCACACGAAAATTCGAAAGTCGACGTGCTCCGCGCGTGTGAACGCACGTGTCTGCCTAAAGCCGAATGGGCGGGCATTTCATCTAGTCGTTAAAGCGACCGGTCGTCATGACCACGCGCTTACCGAACACCAGTGGTTCAAAGTACGTGTATTGTTATAATGTGTATGTTCTGTATGTATTCTGTGTGTATTATGTATACTGATAAACTGTTGTACGTGGTTGTGTTTTTAGCTGTCCACGTGTGACTTCATCTTTAGGCAGACATGTCTGCTGCCATGCCCGCCGATCCCACAGTGGCCTCCAATTGACAGAGACGCCAAGTACTGCCGCGCCAAGCAGCTTACCGCAAAATCGTCGATGTCATGTCGCTCCAGCCAACAACTACGTATCGGAAGCCGAAAAATTGGCTAAAAGGATTTTACAATGCTCTTCACACTAGAAAACTGGAGGATTTCACGAGTCAAGGTCCTGCAAACGACTCGTGTTGGTTCCCGAATCTGCCCCAAATACCAATGCCCGATACTGTCAATCCCGCGCAGTTGTCGCTCGCTGAACCAAGTCAGAGCAAGCCTCCCGAAAACAAAGAGCTCCCACCGTCTCCACCAAAGACCGACCAAAAGACAGAAACTACCAAAGCTCCTTCCAAAACAACAAAGTCAGTTCAAAAGAAGAAAAAACGAAAAAGGAGTCTGCCTCGGATGTGGCGATATCGGCTGCAGCCCAGGTCACGAGCGAACATGGCAGTTTGGAAGCACCTATTGTCTTTGCTTCACCACCTAAACGGAGAGGGTTGCCGAGGTGCGCAGAGAAAAAGGATGCGTCGAGGAAAGAAATGAAGGAAGCAAAGGCGATTGCATTGAGAGTGCGCGAAGGGAAGAGAACACGAGCTGTGAAGCTGGCCGACATGGAGCTTCTACGGGGTCCGTACAGCAGAATGACGGCGAAGGCAATTGTTAACAAGCTGGATCTGCTTCGCGTGAAAGTTGATTGTTTGGTTGTCAGAGGGTACAACGTCGGACAAAAAGTGCAACTCATCACAGCCATCCCGCAGGCCGACCGAATTCGGCATGCCATCCAGGCAATTGAATTGACTAACGACCACAGTTTGCTGGCAAGATGGCACAATTATGGCTGCGCGACAAACGAGCAGCTGAAGCTCATGGAAGATGTTCTGATTGCCAGGAACAACTTCGACCTGGTGCAGTCTACATCGATAAAGTGAAGTTTCAAGTGGATTCTATTGTGGAGCCGTTCACGGACACCATGAACGTCACAAAGGTATGAAACGATGGATACCGAAATCTCACAGAATGTCTACAAAACATTTACAATTCTCATTATATTTGTTGTTAACTAGGCTGACCACAAGCAATGCGTAGAATAACTCAATTTGGGCAAGTGGTTTGTGGGGAGGCACGCCCAATACGGCAGCGAGTTCCTGGATTTCAGCGAAAACGTGTGGCTCCACACGGGGTCAGTCATCGGTGCACTGTTCATGATTCGGGAGTTGTATGAGGCAGTTGGTGCCGTCAATTCTCGATTCCTGGACTTCGAGACGACGGAGCAAAGGACGCGCCTCGCACGGTCGTATGGAGCTGCTAAACCCGGTCTTAACAGCGTCATCAGCGTGGTCAATTTGGGTCACCACTGGGGGTCATTCTTTGTCGACGTGAAGGAGAACGATGCTACCTGTTCGACCCCATGCAGCTGAAGAGCAATATCACCACACTGCAGACAGCCGTGAGCACTGTTGTGGAGGGAATGCTGGACATGACGGATCAACTTAAGTTCGAGATCATCAGTGGGTGTGTGCAGAAAGACAGCTCGTCGTGCGGCTTGTGGTGTTTGGTGGTGCTCGAGCTGCTGCTGTTCGGTGCTACTCCGGAGAAGTGGAGAGACTATTGGAAGTATTCACTGTACTATGTGGTAGGCTACCTACGCTTACGGTACTTGCACAAGGTTATTCAGCTGCAGAGCCACTTCCGGGTTGTCGTGGAGGACGAGGATGAAGATGCTTAAGGAGCAAGACGTACCACACCGGTGACGAGGATGAAGAAGGGAGCAAGCTGGTGATAGTTATCGCTTTATACTTATATTTTTGCATTATGTCAGCGTTTGGTGTCAAATAAATATACCAAAAGTTCACACTGCAAAAAGGACTTAAGAGTTATATTGAGCGATAAGTGCTGAGCCGAATTCCCTAAATTTCAGAGAACTTTGGTGCCTTGTATTTGCATACAAATATGCTGATAAAATCACAATCGTCTATTGGACTCACGTGGTCTTGATTCGTTCCTCGGTGCGTACCCTATAACGTAATGTCGTATTACTTTGTAAAATACAATCCGGCGTATTCTATTGGAGTAGCCATTTTTCTGCTTCGGACAGAACCGCGCACGTTACCCATAATCATCAAAGATTTGCAGACGTTTTCAGTCTTAGTGTTACATGTATGTTGCTCTAGCACGATCCGACGCCCTGAGGCAAATTTGGACATAATTCACAATAGCTCTTAGGGCCGTTCCTAACCGGGATCGTTCGGATGGCGATCCCAAAACTAGGCCTCTGATTGGTCCGTCTCAGTTCGCCTATTTCTGATTATAACCCAGCGTAACCCCTCGTTTCGGGTCGCGCGCCGGACTGGATCGCCAGATCGCAGAAGGTTACGCCCTAACCCTTCGGATCGCGATCCCGGTGCCCTTCAGAGCATTCCTAAATACGGTGAATTATTCAGTTAATTACGAATGTAGCCATAAGCATGAATTTTGTCAGTGTCCACCACACATTCTTCTGTTAATTACGAATGTAGCCATGAGCATGGATTTTGCCAGTGTCCACCACACCAGCTACCACCCCACGTTTCGACCAATGTCTGTGCTGGTGGAGACGACGCTGGGCGCGCTGGTGCTGGACCTGTTCGTGGAGGACTCCCCCTGGCGTGCACGAACTTCCTCAAGCTGTGCAAGACCAAGTACTACCACGGCTGCCTGTTCTTCAATGTGCAGGAAAACTTCATGGTGCAGGCGGGGACCCCACGGCCACGGGCGGCGGTGGCGACTCCATCTATGGCAAATTGTACGGCGCCCAAGCCAGATTCTTCGAGGATGAGCTGCCGAAAACAAGAGGTCGGTCTCATGAAGACCGCAAAGGGCTGCTGGGGATGGCGTCCGGCTCCGCGAACCAGAACGCGTCCCAGTTCTACATCACCACAAGAGCCGAAGATATGGCGTATCTGGACGACCAACACACCATTTTCGGTGAAGTGGCCGAGGGGATGGACGTTCTGGACAAAATCAACACCTTATTTGTGGACAAGGACTATCGGCCGTACCAGGACGTCCGCATTAAACACACGTACGTGCTGGATGACCCTTTTCCCGACCCAAAAGGGCTGGACGAGCTCATCCCTCCGTCGTCGCCGACCAGAGAGAGACCCGAGCAAGAGCAGGTGGAGCCGAGACTGGCAGCAGACGAGAAGCTGGACGAAAATGAAGGCAGGACGGAGCAGGAGATCGAGAAGGCTGTGCGCGAGAAAGAGGCGAAGTCTCGAGCTGTCGTGCTGGAGATGATCGGAGACCTGCCAGACGCAGACGTCAAGCCGCCGGAGGAGGTGCTTTTCGTGTGCAAGCTGAACGCCGTGACGGAGAGTGCGGACCTGGACATGGCCTTTTGTCGCTTTGGACAGTGCAAGTCGGAGGTCATTCGGGATCAAAAGACGGGGGACTCGCTGTGCTTTGCTTTTGTGGAGTTCACGGATCGCCGGCATTGTGAGGAAGCGTATTTCAAGATGAACAACGTGCTGCTCGATGATCGTCGGATCAAGGTGGATTTTAGTCAATCCGTGTCCAAGTTGTGGAACAAGGTCAAGCGACGACCGTGGGAGAAGACGAGCAAGCGGGACGGCGACTCGTACGCTAATGAGAAGAAAAGTGATGGCCATAAGAGCCAGAATGGTGGAGGTGGGCGCCGTGGGTTTGGCGACAATCTGCGACTGAAGTCGCGTGGTGCCGATGATTTCAAGCTGGTGGAAGAGGAGGAAGCTGTGTCGTCGTCGCGCCGATCTAAACCAGCATCTGATCGTGGTGAGCGCCGCCGAAGCCGCAGTCGTGAACGCAGGGAGCGAGAGAGGTCACCACGGCGCGAAAAGGGTTCGCGATCTAAGCGATACCGGGAAAGAAGCCAAAGTAGAGATCGAGAAAACAGCAAACGCTCTACTCGTAGGCGGAGCTCAAGTCGCGAACGGCGTCAAACAAGACACTGAAGTGGCATTTGAAGAAGCTCCAAGAGCACATCGGGCAGGCGCCGAGCCCAATCGCAGTAGAAAGCTGCCGCTTGTTGTTAGTTAGCGAGTTCTATCCGCTAAATACTCCGCCCGAACACAAATGCCGACCAAAACTTCGTATTGCTGCGTTGAAGAGTCACAGACACAGATCGTTCACAGAAATGCCAAGGCAGGAAAGTCGGTGTGCACTCGCGCTTCTGGTTCTGGCGGTGGTTTTGCACGGGGTCTGCGGCACAAGCGTCTCTCTCGTTCGAGACGACTTAAAACAGGTCGCAATACCCCGGGGCTCCCCATCGACGAAGGATCAATGCAGACGATTTTGCTCGGCGTTCAACAAGAACAGGCCGAGTCGCTCTATCTGCTGGCCATGATGAAGTTCTACGGCCACGGCGTAGATCAAAGCGTGGCTGCAGCAGTGACGTTTCTGGCAAGAGCAGCGGAACAAGGCCATCGTGACGCCGAATTCGCTCTTGGAGTGCTTTACGGACGAGGAGAAGGTGTTTCACCCAGTGATAACTTGAGTGCGTCGTGGCTTGCTAGGAGTGCTGCAAGAGGTCACACCGTCGCAAAATGGATGCTAGCCATGTGAGAATTGTCTCGAGCGAGTTTGGGGTCAAGAAACTAACGAGCTTTTGATGCAGCCTGCTTAATGAAGGACGCGGTGTCAGTGAAGACGTCGCTCGTGCTGTTGAACTTTTGCACGACGCTGCAAGCTCGGGAAGTGCACAAGCGAAGTTTCATCTCGGTGTCATGTGTGAGTATGGTCGAGGTGTTACGCAGGACTTCAAACGAGCTGCCGAACTGTACCGGCAAGCACATGACCAGCAAATACCCGATGCCTCGTACTACCTCGGGTTGATGAGTCTCCAAGGACGAGGTGTCGAGCAGAGCTTTGGACGTGCTCGCGAGTATTTCCAGCACGCGGTCGATCTTGGCAGCGCTCAAGCCATGTACGCGTTGGGCCAGATGCACGCTCACGGTCAAGGATCCACTGTGGACTATTCACAGGCGCTCTACTGGCTTAAACGCTCCGCTCAAGAGGAGGACATTCGAGTTAGTGAGACTGCGCGTATTGTAGCCGACGAGATCGAGTTAGTGCTCAGGCAGGCTGAGCTGCAGGTGCAAGTCAGCGAACGGATGCTAGGAGTACCGATTCGCGTTCAGATTGGCACCATCGATGGCCATTAAGCAGATAAAAGTGCACATCTCTGCAGTATTGCATATACTACTTGGTTAGTGTTGTGTTAGTTGGGCACCAAGAGTGCCGTCTATCAATCTAGGCCTTGGGCTCAGCAGCAAGTGCGCGTTCCAGGTCGCCAATGATATCGGGCAGACCCTCAATACCGACCGAGAGACGGATGAGGCTGTCGGAGATACCGATTTCCTTTCGGATTTCAGCTGGCACCGAGGCGTGAGTCATGATGGCAGGCGATTCAGCCAGCGACTCGACGGCACCGAGACTCTCAGCAAGTGTAAATATCTCGAGATTCTCCAGGAAGGCACGAGCCTTCTCCAGACCGCCGTGCACGTAGAACGTCACCATGCCACCAAAACCGGACGCCTGCTTCTTGGCGATCTCATGCTGCGGGTGGGACTGGAGGCCCGGGTAGCACACCTTCTCAACGGCAGGGTGCGCCTCCAGGTATTCAGCCACCGCCTGCGCGTTCTTGGCGTGCGCGGCCATACGCACATGCAGCGTCTTCAAGCCACGGAGCGCCATGTAGCAGTCGAAGGGAGCGGGGACGGCACCAATGCCATTCTGGATGAAACGCAGCTTGGTGTTGATGTCCTCCGAGTCGGTGATGACCACACCACCCACGACGTCACTGTGGCCGTTAATGTACTTGGTGATGCTGTGCACCACAATATCAGCGCCGAGCGTCAGCGGGTTCTGGAAGTAAGGAGACATGAACGTGTTGTCCACGACCAGCAGCAAGTTGTGCTTCTTGGCGAACTCGGATACGGCGCGGATGTCCGTGATCTTGAGCGTGGGGTTCGTGGGACTCTCGATCCAGATGAGTTTGGTCTCGGGCCGCAGCAGCTTCTCCACCTTAGCCAGGTCGCCCATGTCCGTGAAGTCGAAGTCGATGCCGTACGTGGGGTTCACCGTCTGGCGGAAGTACCGCTGCGTGCCGCCGTACACGTCGTCGATGCACAGCACGTGGTCGCCGTGCTTCAGCAGGTGCGTCACGGCCGTCGTGGCCGCCATGCCGGACGAGTAGCACACGGCGAAGCGGCCCTTCTCGCACGCGGCCAGTGCGCGCTCCAGGGCGCCGCGCGTCGGGTTGCCCGTGCGAGAGTACTCCCAGCCCTTGCCGAACGAGTTGGCCTGGCCACGGCCCGCCACGACGCCCGGAGAGGCCTGCGCGAAGGTGCTGGCCAGCGTGATGGGCACAGCCACGGCGCCCGTGTGCTCGTCCGGCGACTGGCCCTCGTGGATGGCGGTCGTGCCGAAGCCGTGGTGCTCGTCGACGTACTGGGAGGCGGCGCTGCTCATGATGTGGAGATGTAAGGTGAAGGTCTGCACTTGAGGAGGCAAATTGGATAATGACGCACGTGATGGTAAAATCCTCGGCACACGAGTGCCACATCAAAGATCCAATTGGCTGCTCATCGGTACATAGCCGATACGTGATTCGTCTACAGGTCGCACGTGGCCGGTTGCCGTTGCCGTAGACCGACGGTCACATGCGTCCTACCCGAAGCGAGCAAGTTGCTACAGGTACAGCCGAGTTTTCCTGCACTCGTCAACGCTTATACGTCGGCTCGTTTCTGCTGTGTTGCAGATTCGTTTCTCAAATCCACGCGCGTGCCTTCAAGATGGCTTGATTTATATTTTTACCGGCCTTTGCATCGCACGAGAGCGAGTCGTTGACTGCAGTGCAGCGAGAAAGTGGCGTTCCACGTGGCACCCACTCGTGTGTTGTCATCATGACACTCGTTACAGTGCTTTCAACACAAGTTTGCAGGTCACGCAGTAGACTTTGTATTGCTGTACAAGAATTATTGCTCTAAGCTTACGCTTATTATTAATACCTTGCCTTCTTACTAGGAACTTCCTACCGGTAGTAGGAAGGCACATGCAGGATCCGTTTCCATGACAACAAAGGTATGACACACAGGTGACGCTGTTTTGATGTGGAAGAAAGAAACAAATACAGTGGTTACTTGCTGCTGGCACCGCTGCAATACGTCTTCTCATTATCTTGGCGGCGCACATTATGCATTTGCTCCCCTCAGCCACCGCGTGGAATCGCCACAGCCTCCACAAGCTCCCGGCCAGCGTATTCGATCATCACGCTGGTCGCCCGAGCGATCTTGGGGCCGTTGCTCAGTGCTTTGGCATTGGTCGTCGTAGCTGCCGCTGCCTTGGGCATCTCCGTGATACCCAAAGCCGAGTTGGAAATCGCATCAGGGACCTTTCCAGGGAGCGCCTTGGCCTCCTCGACGAACGCAGCAGAAGACTCGCCCAGTTCAGGGACGGACGTGGCTGCCGTCTCAACATTGTCCAGAAGATCTACCATTGCATCGCGCAGTTGTGCCACAGGCGGACGCAGCTTCTTAATCTTGCGCAGATCCATCTCCTTGTCACCGTTCATGATCTTAACGGCGCCCTTGTCATTGGTGGCGATGCTCAAGTCACTAATATCCTCAACCTTGGTCAACTCTTTCATGAAGATCTTTGCCGCGTCGGTTAAACTTGTTACATGCGCCTGAAGCAGGAGAAGTTTGCGCAGCGTGAAGACGGTGACGTTGACGTCGCGTACGAGTACTTCGAGTTGCCCGCGCTTGGAAACGACCAGTCGACCACGCTTTTCAGCGAATTCACACAGCGGCTCATCCGTGGGAGGCTTTTCCAGCGCAGCGTTCAGGTTAGCGACGGCATGCTCGCTGGTATCGAACGCCTGCCGCAGCTCTAGACTGAAACTGAGCTCCTCGTCGCGCTCTGCCACGTTCAGCACTTGCATCTGGTCCTTCTTATCAAACTTCCACAGCACGACTGCCACTTGACCAGCATGACCCACACTGAGCCGCGCTTGGGTCTCACCTTGGAGTGCCGCGGCTGCCGCCTTGAGATTCTCTTCACTCTCTGCAATGCTGTTGTGTATTTGCACGAGCTCGTTAAGAGGTCCCGCCGCCGACTCAAAGAAAGCATCAAACTCCGGCATCTTGGTCTTCTTTAGTTTGATCGGGTCCAGCTCCTTGTCCGCGAGGTCGCGCCGAGCGCACACGTGCTTGCTGACGCCGGATCCGGAACAGACTTGACCCATGTCTTGCGTAATTGGCGATGAAGGATGAGGTGGGGTGTGTTGCGGACCCAATGAAGATTGAGGAGTGAGACTAGCGAGCGCGGGGCGAGAGCAACAGAGCAAGCGAAGCTATACCTTTACAGGTAACAAGGTTACAAGCAATACATCACGCGTTCTTTCCAGCACTGCGTTGCTCACGGGTTGAAAGTTGCTCGTCCTGACACCGCAGAACCAGCTGTGACCTTCATTCATCGGTACAAGTACTACATGTAGCTGGACTTTAAGTCCATTGAGTTACTCAATCACTGAACGAAGGAACCTGGGTTAAGCCGTCTGAGTAATGAGAACGAGAACACGAGCTTGTAGGCTTGTCTTGCAAGGAATTCAACTGCCGCACTTCAACTTGTGCCTTACAAAGCCCGAGTGCTTTCACCGACATGTTTGATTGGCTAACCATTTCACCACATCATTTCTTACACAATGCTGTGTGCACCTTGTGTTGCGGTCATTATCTGCCAACCAGAGCATCGAAATGGCATCGGACGACGACTACGAAGACGGCGAGATCCTCGAGGAGGGCGAGGAGGTGCAGCCGACCCCTACGCCCACCGACACCCCTCCACTGCTGCGCCTGTGCCTCCCGCACCTGGTGCTGTGCTCACCGCCTCTCAAGTCCCGCTACAGCCTCCGCTGCCTCCGCTCCCGCCCGCGTCCCCCAACGCGCTGCTCCCGACGCCCAGTAGCAACCCGCGCAAGCGTCTGCACTCGACGCTGCAAGCCCCCAGAGCTGCGCAGCCTCCTTCTGTGTACGACAGTCGCACGCCGCTGTCTCACCGCCAGCCAATTCGCCCCCTGGGAATGGCTACAGACGTGACGCCCCTCCCCACGCCCATCAGGACGACCGAGTGTACGCGGAAGACCTAATCGTCAAGCACCCAAGGCAGCAGCCACGTAGCAAAGTGCTGCTGGACTTTGCCGCGTGGATGGCAGCTGCACGAAGCAGGAAACGACTGGACGTCGAAGATGTGCAGAAGCTCGTGCTCAATGTGCTTAGAGGAGGCAGCAGGAAGGAGGACGGGAGAGTGAGTCCTTATTTGCTGCCGTCGCTGATGCCAGAGACAGAACTGCCTACCAAGGTCTGCGTGGTGCTGCTCGGCAGGATGCACCCGTCCGTGCTGCAGAAATACCGAGCGAAACTGAACTTCTTTGACGGATGTTCCAGCGTTCCCGTGATGCTGACGAAGCAGGACTTGAACCAGATTAGGAAGACGGAAGCACCGCTACCCGAGCTTGTGTACAAGTTCCCACGTCCGACGGTGGACACGCACGAACTGCCGGCGGACGAGCTGTTTTACGCCCACGAACTCACGTTCTTGATGAAACACTCGGCTGGATTTACGGATGAATTGGTGTTTTTACCAGGAGGAACATTTACACGCAAGAGCCAACCGATAGGTGGAACGTGGGAGCTGGACGGAGACTTGCTGCATCTGAAGTGGAGACAACGCACGTCCAAACCGACTGGAACAGAAGAGACGCCGACAGATCCGGATGCAGTGATGGACGAAGGAGAGGATGACGCGTACACGCTTGATGTGCTGGTCAGCGAAGATGGCAGTATGCACGAGTTCCGAACCGATACCGTGACGGACGAAACGTACGCGCACAAGGTGCCGGAACATTTAGCCAAGAAGCGTCGAGGTGACGACAAACCGCGCTCTATTTGGTTGTCGCTTGCGAAGGCGATTGCTGTGGATGTGCCCCGATCAGCTGATGGAACGCTGATTCTGAAGAATGAGTCGCACACGAACGGCTCGTCGAAGGAAACCGCAGCAACCGAGACGAACAGCGAAGATGCAAAGAAAGAGGACAAACTTTTGAAACCTGAGGCGTTTACGAATTACACGCTTTCACCCGAAGAAATGAAGCAACACGGCTACCCGACAGATGTGGAGGAGGAGCAGCGTCAACTTTGGTGGCCACGGACGGAAACACACGGGACCGATATGTAGCGACGAAGCCACGGCCGATTCTTTTTGTAGAAACACCAGTATGTGCCTCGGACGACGAAGAGGGCGAGGCGATGGAGACGGACGAGACTGTGACGACTGCGACGTCAAGTAGCGACTTTATTTACGCGCTGGATTGTGAAATGTGTGAGACGGATATCGGCATGGAACTTACGCGCGTGACGGTGGTTGACATCAAGGGAGCAGTCGTGTACGACCAGCTGGTGAAGCCACAGAGCGCCATCATTAACTACCACACGGAGTTCAGCGGCATTTCGGAGGAATCTCTGCGCGATACAAAATACATCCTGGCCGACGTGCAGCGGGATCTGACGACTCGATTTCTGTTCTCAGACACGATTCTTGTGGGCCACTCTTTGACGAGCGACCTGCGAGCGATGCGCTTGGTACATCCTACGGTCGCGGATACGGCCATCCTGTACCCTCATCAACGCGGGTTTCCATTTCGCACGTCGCTCAAATTCCTGACCAAGACATATCTGAAGAAAGACATCCAGATGCAGATCCAGGCCGGACACGATTCAGCTGAGGACGCTATCGCGTCACTAGAGCTCCTGCTACTGAAGGTTCGTAAGGGACCTTGGTTCGGTATACCCGAAGAGGTCTCCTCGAGTGGTGCTTTCGATTCAATCGTGGACAAGGTTTTTGCTTTGGAGAAGAAAATGACGATGCTGCGCCTGCAGAGCTCCAACGAGTCTGAGCGAAAACCATGGGATCTCTACGCTAGTGGCGACCACAAAGCTCACTCGCATAGCCCCTTCCGCCATGCCCAAGCGGTCAAAGCTAAAGGTGAAGAGAATTCAGTGGGTAGCGCCATTGTAAAAGTTGAAGACTGCTCCACATGGGAGACGCTGAAAGGTCAAGTCGCGGAGGCTTTGGCGACTGACACGAGCGAAGAGGCCACACAACCGGACTTCTGCTGGGTAGAGATCGAGCCTAAGAGTGCAAGTGCCGCTTTGTGCAACACATTTGTCGGCAAGCACGAGGTCTGGATGGCTGAGCAGCAGGCGCACTGCGAGAAGGTGGACGCGTTCCTGCAGCAAATACGAGATGACGTGCTGCCTAAGGGCACACTACTGCTAGCGCTCCCCAGGGCGATTTGAGTCTGCATCGCTATCTCAAGGGCCTGCGTACGCGATCTAAGTGGAACGACGCCACCCCGGCAGTGACGACATGGCACCTGAAGCGATACACGCCGCGGTGGGCGATGCATTCCGTGGTGTCATGGACAGCTGTCTGTTCCTTATGCAGAAATAAAGTTCAAGCACCGGGTGTCCGTAGATGATAGACAAAGCTGATGCAGTGCTAAGATGGGGTTCTAGCCTAAAACGCACGTCAATGAAAAGCGTTCATGCCAGCACTACGCGGGGTCATGCATGCCTCGAGAGTAATTCAACTGAACGCAACATGCAAATGACGACAAGACGAGGTTGAAGCGGCACTCTGGCTTCAAGCGTTTCCGGACGACATCAGATCGCGGCTTTCTCCTTCACTCTAGAAGACCTTCTCTCCAAGAGCGCACACAACCTTGAGCTGCACTAGGTGATTTTGCTGTCCAAGCTCAAGACATACTCATCAATCATGGCAAAGATCGACAACGGAATAACGCTACGTGAGACTTTCGTCCCTGGCAACGAGAAACAAGCCACAAGTCGGCACGAAGACTCGAACCAGGAGGAGCTGGAGTCACCGATAGAAGATGACGAGGATGAACTTGACAACCAAATGGCCGACGATACCTTCGCACGCTCCGTTTTGGATGTTGAAGCAGTCGTGCAGCTGGCCGAGATCAAAGGAGTGAGCCCGCTGCTGATCGCTGCTCAAGAAGGTCTCGCCGAGATAACTAAACGATTGCTGGAGAGGAACATACCAGTCAATTGGCAGCGTGAAGACGGAACCTCCGCTTTAAAGCTAGCCGTTCTCCACGGACACTATGCGGTGGTACGTGTGCTGCTGGCCGGAGGAGCAGCAGCAGTGAACATCACCGACGGTGCGAGGCGAACGCCACTGATGATAGCGGCTCAAGAAGGACGACCGGACATTGTGAGCTTATTGCTGAACAGGAACGCGAGCGCTAACTATCGAAACTGCACAGGTGCTACTGCTGTACGCTTTGCTTGTGAGTATGGAAAGCTAGTGATCGTGCAAGACCTCCTGCGCAGTGACGCAGCGATTGATTTGGCTGACGACGAAGGATGCACGCCTCTCATGGCTGCAGCGAGAGAGGGTCACATCGAGATCGTTCAGCTGCTGATTCACTGGAAGGCGAATGTTAACCGAGCTTGTCTCAATGGGGACACAGCTCTGACGTTGGCCTGCGATAATGAACAACTTGAGGTTGTTCGCGCTCTTCTTGGTGCTGGAGCTGACGTTGACGTTGCGAATGGAATTGCGTGGACTCCGCTTATGAGAGCAGCTCAGAGAGGCCGCGTTCAACTGGTCCAGATGATGTTATATGAGCTTGTCAACATTCACAGACATCCTACTAGCCGATCTGTGCCCTCAGAGGCAAATACGCAAGGCGGAGACCTGGAAGCCTACGTGCAGCTTCAGCTGCAGCGAGAAGTAGTGATCAACCGGCAAGGACCCAACCACGCGACTGCGCTATGGATTGCTGCTGAGCACGAACAAGAAGAAGTTGTCAGGGTGCTATTAAACGCCGGAGCAAATACCGAGACGGGTGATGCTATAGGAAGCACTCCGTTGATGATCGCCGCTCAAGAGGGACATATAACCGTTCTTGCTCTATTGATAGATCGAGGAGCAAACGTTGATAAACGGCGCTATGATGGTTCTACTGCATTGGAAATCGCGGCTAAGGCTGGACACCTGGAGGTTGCCAGAGCGCTGCTAAATGCAAGAGCATCGGTTGGCCAGAACGACGATGAAGCGTGGACCCCACTCATTCGAGCTGCACAATCCGGACATGTTGAAGTAGTTCAGCTGCTATTGGACTGGGGGTCAAATATCGACAAGCAGGACCACAATGGAGGTACTGCTCTGAGAATCGCGGCGCTGAACAACCACCTCGAACTCGTGCAGTTGCTTGTGGATAGTGGTGCGGCGATCGATTTGCCGGACAATACGGGTTGGACCCCGCTTCTTGCTGCAGTTTTCGCGGACAACGTGGAGATTGTTCAGCTACTGCTGGGTAGGAATGCGAACGTTGGGACACAAGTCCACAATGGAGCTACCGGTCTCATTGTGGCTGCGGAGTATGGCTACCCTCGCGCTGTGCATGCACTTCTCACCGCAGGATCTTTCGTTGACGTGACAGATGATGAAGGCTGGACGGCACTGATGTGCGCTGCCCACGAAGGACACGCCGACATCGTGCAGATGCTGCTGGAATCAGGAGCGCAAATCGATATGCACAACCTCGGTGGGTTTTCTGCCTTGGTCATCGCAGTTGGCCATCGCCACCTTGAAGTGGTTCGAGTGCTGTTGAATCATGGAGCTAATCTTCAGTGGGAAGACTACGCATCGGGCTCCAACTTGTTGTCGGTGGCGTATGGAAGCGGCAGTGCTGAGGTTGTCCAGCTGATCCAAGAACGCAACCGCCTTCGTCGCAGCTAACGTAAGAGATAGACGAGCATAGATGGAGACTTACATGTATACCAGAATGAAGAGATTGAGGGTAGCTAGTTAGTTTTACTTGCTGCCTGTCAGTCGTGCACCGCTGCCGTGTTGCTCGCAGCTTACTCGGAATCCTCTTCATCCACAGTGCGTCGCTTCTTGTGGCTGCGGATAACCATATCCTCCTCCTCCTCTTCGTCCTCACCTTCATCCACAGCAGCGTCGTTGTCACTCTCTGATCTCTCCGCTTGCTCAAGTTCGCGCTGGCGCTGGCTGCTGCGGTACTCGTCGAAGCCCCCGCCAGGCACCGGGCGACGGACTCCCTGCTTCCGGTCTCTGGCTGAGCTCTTGCGCTTGCCAAATTGCTCCTTGATCGCACCCACGTGCTCATCATCGTCATAGTCCATACCATCGTAGCCGTCCTCAAGGTACTGCGCATCCATGCGCGAAGAGCGCTCACGGTCGTACTCGTAGCCCTGGCGCGCCTTCTTGCGGTTCTGCAGCCGCAGCTTCTCGTCCGTGATCTTGACACGCTGCTCCTGCTGGCGCTCGCCGTCCATCTCGGAAATGTACTCTTTCATCTTCTGGACACTCTTGTTGTGCTTGGCACGCATGGACATGGTGAGACTCTTGTGAGACTTGCTGGCCGTGGTCATGGGGCGGATCGTGAACTTCTCCTTGAGACGTGCGTGGCATTCCAGCACACTCTCCTGACCTGGCACCACCTCCTCGCTGTCCTGGAAACGGTGACTGTCGCTGGCCATCTCGTTGACGAACAGGAACGAGTTGGCGAGCTTCTGACGCGACAGCGTCAGCGCCTCCTTGCCCACGAACATGGAGAACGTGCCGTCCTCCCACTGCACCAGCTTGGCGTTCGACTCCCGCAGCGGGAGCTTCGTCTTGTCGTCCAGCAGCACGCGGCCCGTCGCAGCGTCGCGTTTGTAGCGCCACCGCACGTAGTTGCGGTACAACATCTCGTCGGACGGGTTGGCCATCTCGGCCCGGATGGCATCCGCCGTGTAGGGCTCGGGAACCAGCCGCAAAATGTTGGGCATTTTGCTCATGAAGTACTTGGCCGTCTTGGCCGCTTTGGGGGTCTTGGGTAGCCACATGTTGTCCGAGTAGCCGTTGTCTCCGTCAGCTCCTCCGGCAGTGCTACGGTCCCCACATCGTCACCAAAGAGGTCTTCATTGCTGCGTCCTCCGTCTCTGGCGGGCGATTCCTTCACACCTCTAAGTAGTCATAATACAGAATAATATGTCAACAGAGAGGTAGAATAAACCTGGGATGGCTCCTTTCGGGGACGTACGAGGCCTTGAACTCTTCCTCTTCCGAGTCATAGTCCGAGCCAAAGAGGTCCTCCATCTCCTTGTCCTTCTCCTCCTTCTTGGGGGACGCGACCCCCTTCGTGTCATCCCCCTCGGCGTTGTCATCGTCTTCGCTGTCGTCGCTGAAGAGTTTGTCCGGGTCCGCCGGCTTGCTCGGAGCGCTGGAGGCGTCGGCGCCGCTGGACTTGAGCGAGGACCCTCCGAGGTCGAACTCGTCTTCGCTGCTGCTGCTGCCCGACTGGGCCTCTGGGGACGACATGGCCACGGCTTGAGCTCTTCCAGGCACTTTGACCAATAACAAAAGCGTTTTTCCAAAATGAGGACCGATTTGCCTCGATCGTCCCAAAACAAGGTTCAATGTCACAAAACGAGTAGTTGGGGTACACCACACCACAGTGCAGAATCACATTAGCATCGTCAGTGGCGATGGAGCAGATCATGCAGATGCAGGACGACATCCACAAGCTCAAGAAGCTCATGGACTCGGTCTTCGACAAGATGTGGGTGCTCCCGCGCATGATCTGCAGATGGGCGCGTGTTAACCGGTCGTGTCCAATGGCGTGTGCACAGCGAGAACCAGTCGGAGGAGCGTCCGTACGACACCGCAGACGCGTACAGTGAGTTGGAGGTTGGCAATGCTAGTGAAAGGAACGTGGGACTGACGGAGATGCTGGACAGCCGACAAGGACCGGATCGTTGAGATGCTCAACCGGCTGAGCTCCAGGGTGCGTTTCGCCTGTAGACGTGGGCGATTTAGGCGATTGCTTAGCTGATTCCTCCTGTGTAGATGGCGGACGCCGACATGTCGAACCTCACGGCGACACCCACGAAGGACGCCACGCCAGAGGACATTACGGTAGGTGATTCCACAGTGAAGTGTGCGTGCTGCTGATGCTGGACCACTTTTGCTGTTGGTTGTGGCTGCAGGAGCTCAAGCTGAACATCAACCGCATTGAGGCGGAGCGCCAGAACATCAACCGCCGCGCCGGTGCATCGCTCAAGGGAGTTCTGTAAACTATTCATGGAGGTGCTGCTGCGCGTGCTATCCACAACTACATGCTGGTATTTTCGCCCCTCGCTACTCAGCTAGCCCCACTTATCCCACATGTATCCGTGAATCTAGCAAAGTCGATCATGCCTCTGTCGCCTACCGAGTGAAACCCCTCGTCATCGGTGGGTCTGTCTTCCCAGGTCACTCGTTGAAATCGAACTCGTGCGAGTTGGCCCAAATGTCGTTGGTGATCGCCTTCACCTCGTCCTTGTGCACGCCGCCGACAGTGACTGCCGTCTTTGGCGACTGCGCAGATGCCGGAGGAGGCGACTGCGCAGATGCCGGAGGAGGCGACTCAAGCTTGCTACGCTTCGCTGGCCGCTCAACTTCCACGCTCGGCGGAAGGGGGCGGCTATCATGTTCGGAGAGCTCGTCGTGTGCCACCGCCTCGGCGATTTCTTCCCAAAGCCCGGTCGTCTTCAGGTAGACCTCCAGAGCTGCCGCACTTTCAAAGCGATCCTCACCTGCCACAGCAGATTTCGGATTGGCGCTGGGTTTAAAGTAATCGTACTCAAAACGCCCAGGTCGGTAGTACCATCCGCGTTCGACCAACTTCTTCAAGACTGTACCGAATTTCATCCGGGGCAATCCGGAAAACCTCGACTCCTCCACTTCAGCAGCCTGGGCAGCCTCAACTTCGGCCTGGTACAGACTTTGAGCTGCTGGAGCGTTGACGACGATCTTTTTCGGTGCAGCTTTCTTTGATTTCTTCGGCTTGAGAGCAGGAGCTCCATACAGTGCTAGGTTTCGCTTCCGTGCAGCTTGCTGCTCCAGTCGCTGGTGGTGTCGCTCCAGAGCCCTTTCACGCTCTTCATCCACCACTTGATCGTGCTCTTCTCGAAGCTCGTCTTCAATGCGCCCCCAGGCGCCGCTCGACTTGAGGAAATTCTCGAAGGTCGACTGCGACTGGAAATAATTGACACCCACCTCCTGGGTCGCATCCGTGTACGTGGGCGAAAAGTAGTCGTACTCGAACACTCCACTCTTGTGGTGCCAGCCCTCGTCCTGCAGCTTCGAGTACACAATTCCGAAGGAGCATCTGAACTCGGGAGGCGTGAAGTTAAACTCATCCGCCTTGCCGACACCAGACGCTGTATCGGCGACAGGTTTCTTTTTCTTTCTAGTCGGTGTTTTCTTCGCACCAGTCGGTGTTTTCTTCGCACCGGCCTTACCTCCTTTCGCCTTCTTCTTGGCTGCTGCGCTTCTGGACGTCGCTTTAGCCGCGGACGAAGAAAGCTTACGCTTGACACTGGAAACGGGTGTGATGAAACTGTGGCTGGAACTCGAAGTCGGGGTAGTGCGCTTCACAGTTTTCACCGCAGGTGACGGGGTCTTGAATAAGGCCGTCTTGGCCTTCTTCGGAGCAGGCGCCTCACGCGGAACAAAGGCGATAACCTGCTGCCCCTCTGCTGAATCGCCTAGCTCGATGTCGCCGACCTCAGCCGCCAAACACTTGAGCACCGCGCGCTTCTTGGTCTGGAAAATGGTCTCGTTCGGGAGAAAGTTCTCAAACTTGGTGTTGGGCTTGACGAACCACGTTTCGGGTCCGCACGCCATGGTAAACCAGCCGAACTGCTTCTCCGCGATGGGCCAGAGCATATCCCAGAGCCCCTTGTCCTCCGACTCGTCCTCCTTCTCGCCGGCGAGCTGGATGAACTTCCAGCACGCTTTCACCTTGGAGTCGAACACGTTAATGTTCGGCTTGAAGTTGAAAAACTGCACGCCGGGCATGGCGCAGAAGAGCGTGTTGTGGCCCTGGGCGATCTGCCAGCCGCCGCTCTCCACTAACTTGGCCACAGCAGGGAACAACATGGTAAACTTGCCAGCAGGGCCCTCCGCACGGAACTCCTCGGGCGTATCATCGTCTGCTCCAGCCTCCTCCTCCTTCTTCTCTTTCTCCACCGGCCGCTTCTCAGCAACGGTCGATGGCGCCACAGGAGGTTTCGCCGCCACTTTGACGGGCGACGAGCGCGGCTTCACCGGCGAGCGAACAGTCTTCACGGGGACTTCATCTTGACCGGAGACTTCATCTTGACCGGAGACCACATCTTGGCGGGGAGTTGCGGGCCTTGACAGGCGACGAGCGCGCCTTCACGGGCGACTGGATGGCAGGGTGCGACTCGGCCGCCGGCGTGACGTCGGCAGGCTCGTGCACCAGCACCTGCGTGGCGGGGAAGTCCAAGTCCTGCTCGGGCTCGTAGTCCGTGCTGCTGGCGGAGCTGCTGCTGCTGGGGTTATCCTCGCGCTTCTCCTCTTGCTCCGTGTGGCGGGGCGGGTCCTCCGGGTACGCGGCGCGGAAGCCGCTCGTGAGCAGGTCCATGGCGTCCATCGCTTGACTATTCCCGCTTTCCCGCCAAAGGAGTATTTTTCTCCGGATAAAAGTAGGATAAGCATGTGTGTCACACCAATTTCGTGTGCACCACACAATTCCTTTTTCCCGCCAGAATTCAAAACGATCCCGCCTCCCTGGCCCACACCCGCATTTCAAGGCAGCTCCGCAGAGACCATCACTCCGAGGGGAAAGCAAGCAGCCATGGCGTCTTCCGCACTGTGCTGGGTCAAGCTGCGCGCCATGCAGGTCTTCTGGCCCGCCTGCGTGTACACGAGCTACTCGGCCACCGTGGCGCACACGCACGACGTGTGGGCACTGCGCAGCGACAAGCCCGCGCTGGACCGCGAAGACCGCGTGCTCTACTTCTTCGGCGTGGGGCCGCGCGCCTGCCACGTCGCCGGCTCCAGCTGCGCGCCCAGTCTGCAGCTGTGCGTGGCGCACGAGGACGACGTGGCGCTGGCGCCGTGGGAGGGCGCCGAGGGCTTCGCCGCGCTCTGCGCGGAGCACCAGGTGGCAGAAAACATGGCTACACGTGCGCAGCACAACGCCTGCTTCCAGCGCGCCTGCGAAGAAGCCGAGATCTTTGCGCGCGACGCGCGCACGGACGCGCAGGCCAGCCAGCTCTTCGTGACGCTGCTGACGATGGCCAAGAAGGCCCACAAGACGGGCAGAGCGGCTGTGGTGCGAGAGATCATCGCGTCGCCTGTGAAGGGTGCAGAGAAGAACGGGAAGAAGACACGCACACAGACGAAGGAGGTGGACACGGCCGGCGTGGCGAAGGTGCTCAAGGCGCCGGAGATGGTGACGATGGTGGCGAAATGCTGGCAGCAGATGCTCGAGGCAGGATGGGAGACGATGACGCAGGGAGACGGCCAGGTGCTGTACAAGATGCCGGGCACCAGCTTCTTCGACTTCATCCCGAACGTCAACCTTTTCGACTCGCTCGAGAAGGCCTGCGCGCGCTATCTGAGCGACTGGGTCAAGTCCTCCGCTCTCGGAGATAACAACAGCGGCGAGTCCAATGAGCTGACTGACTTCTTCTGGCCCATGGCGGCCGGGAGTGGCTGGGAAACCATGGCGACCTGCTCCGAGACAGTGTACAAGAAGGCGGACTTGCCGTTCGACCAGTGGGTGCCCAATGTGACGATCTTCCGGTCGAAGGCCCAAGCTGTGGCCAAGTACTTGGAGGAGTGCGGACTCATTGGGTCCAGCGTCGATAGTACACACGAAGACAAGACAGTAGACACTGTGTCCGATGCTGCTGGCTCTGACGTTGAAATGGAGGAGCCTGAACAATCCGAGTCGGAGGAAGAAGACGAGCTTAGTCAAATTGGTGATGATGAATCGAATGCCAGCGAAGCGTCCACCGAAGAAGAGAGTGGCAGTGAGGAAGAGGAAGAAGAGATCGAGAATTCTTCTGCTGCGGCTAGTAAACCGGCCTCAGCAAAGCGCAACAATATTGCGCCGAAGGCGAAGCCCGGAAAACCAGCAGCGAAAGCTCCGTCTACAACAGTTGCGAAGGCTCCAGTCAAACCTGCCATGCAGATGCAAAAGAAGCCAAAGAAGCCGATGCAGCCTATTCCTCCTTTCAAGATGGCCTTCGGCAAGCTCGAGAACGAGCTGAAAAGCCGAGGATGGTACTGGAAAAGCGGTGGTCTACAATGGTTTTACTATCAGCCTTACTGCAAGACGAAGGATAAGAAAACGCTGAAGCCGAACGAGGACTACTTCCGCGGGCGTGAAGAGCTTGAGGTGCATCTCGAGAAGAGCAGATTATACCACCACATTCGTCAGAAGCTGGAAGAAGACCATATTAAACACTACCTGATGGATAGCGATAGCGACAGTGAGAGCGAAGTTCCTGTGCAGAAGTCCGCGCCCATGGCGAAGCCAAAGTCCAAGCCCATGCGGAAGCCACAGCCAACGAAGGCTGACCGGGGCCGCTCGAAATCGGCAAGTCGCTTCCGACGTGCGCGATCCAAGTCGGTGGCTCCTAAGACCGGCTTGTCATCTGAAACAACCCTAGCAGAGGTCAAGTTTGGTGAGATTTGGCGAGTCTTGTCCGATAAAGGATGGCACTATCGTCCAAGTTCTATGGATTTTGACTACTTCAAGCCTCACTGCAATACCCGTAAGGACGGTAAGGCAGGAGTGGACTACTTCCTCAATAAGGAGCAGCTGATCGAGTACTTGCACAAAAGTGGGATGTGGCATAAGACCGCAGCGCGTGTGCGGGCCGAGGCTGCAATGGACTTTAGCGACGAGAGTGTGGATGACAGCGACAGCGAGACGGCCACACCGGTGCAAAAGCGAAAGCGTGTCGAGACCACTCCAGCCCCCAGCACAGTGGCAAGAAGTACAAGGATGGATCACTCTTCCGCACTCCTACTGCCAAGCGACTGGCAACTGCAGACCTTAGTGATGACGATGAAGAAATGGGCGAGACTATTTCCCCCGACGCAGAAGGAGTGAAAGGCAAAGAGAACCAAGGAAACGGGCGTCCGCTTCGCAATCTTGCCAATAGCTTCACACCGTCGCCTAACACTGTGAGGAAGGAGAAAGGCTTGAAGCCCTCGGTTGCAGCTACCAAACAGAATGAAGAGTCTGTGAAGGAGACCACCCCTCAGAACAAGGATGCCACCCCTCAGAACAGTCTTCTGAGTGGGATCCAGAAGCTGACTTCGGCTTACATCCCAGCTAACTTCCGCCACCGAGAGAAAGAGTTTGCCGACATCCGCGAGTTCTTCAGCGACTGCTTTCTTGAGAAGGAAAAGACAAGTCTGTACATTTCTGGTGCTCCCGGGTGTGGCAAGACGGCTTTGCTGAAGGCAACACAGCCTGACATCAATGAGCTGTATCGGGTAAGAATGTGCTCTTTCATCGCCTTATCCAATTCCGGAAAAACTAATCCCTTTGTGCGTTGTTAACAGGAATGCTTCCCGGAACAAGGTGACAAGGAGCCCATCCGCGCTCACGTTAACGCGATGGCGCTGGCCAACTCATCGAAGCTGTTCTGTAAGCTCGCAGAAACACTTACGAAGAAGACGTTTTCAAGCGGGAACGAGGCATTCGAGGCGATTGAGCGCGCAACGAACAGGAGATTGAAATCCTCGAAGACCATGATTCTTGTCTTGGACGAGATCGACATTCTGCTGAAGAACAACGGCATCGAGAACGATCTGTGCCGGCTGTTTGAGCTCGCTCACCGGGCTTCGCACAGCTTTATTCTCATTGGCATTGCCAATCAGGTGGACTTTACTGAACGGCACCTGCCAATGCTCCAGCAGCGACTTCCTGAGAGCTCCCCGCGAGTGGTCATCTTTGAGCCATACAAGCACCAGACCATCGAGCGTATTCTGATCGACCGCCTCGGTGGCGAGGCAGCAGCGCCGAAGATGGTTAGTATGCACGGTATCTCCTTTCTGGCCCGCAAGATTGCGTCCACTACCGGGGACATCCGACTAGCGGTGGACACTTGCCGCCGCATCCTTCAGTACAAGATCGACCTGAGCGACAAGGAGAACTCCGAAAATCCGTTAGATGACAAGGAGTTATCGCGACCGCTTCCCCTTACGGACATGCTGCGTATCATCAAGCACGCCCTCGAGTCGAAGAGTGCGTTGGTGATTCGGTCGCTGCCGCGCAATCTCCAGATGATTCTCTTCGCCTCAACTCGGCTGCTCATCGTCACGGCTAACCGAGCAGCAGCAAACGGGAGCGACGCAGCGCCACTCTTCAGCGTGGACGACCTGTACTCGAGCTACTGCGAGGTAAGCAAAGACGCAGGTGTGTTCAAGCCGCTAGCGGCGCGTGAGTTCAAGACCGCTCTGGACACGCTCGGCGAGGAAGGTCTCATCGCGGAGGCGGAACTTCGGAAGCAGCTGATCAAGCTGCTCTTCAGCACAAGCGAGCTGCTGCAGAGCTTCCGCAAGGACCCGTTCTTTTCGCGGCTCGTATAACCGCTCGGCGTTGAGCGTGATGGTGGTGGCGGTATGTACTGGGACCCCGCTGCTCCCTTCCACTGGCGTATTTACTGAAGATAAAGTCGTAATATACATTCTACAGAATACGTAGGACTTGTGCTGGTCCAGGGTACAATGCCGGACATCGTGTCCGGCATATTCCAAACGCAAACGTTTTCTTGTGTACAAATAACCTCAACATCTGCAAAATTATGTTTTCTACCAAATTTGCCGGACGCAATGTCCGGCCGCTAACCCATACAAACTTCAAGTCTGAATTCGTTTGCTATGGCGCACGTCGACTGGGAACAGCAAAACGGGAAGGTCGCCGAGATCAAGCAGAACACGGTGAGCGTGCGCTCTCGCGACATGTACCAGAACTCCTACACTCGCTTCATCTCTTGGATTGTCCTCAACAAGCCCAGTCTAGTGCACGGTGCTTTTGCTGAGCGGCATAAAGACATTATGGCTGAGCTTGAGAAGCGCGGCATTTAGGCGCCGGTACCGTCACATTTGATGGTCTACATAATGTGCTAAAGCAATGCCTTCAGGCTGCAGGTGTTACATTTTGCAGATTGTCAAGAAGACCTAAGTGGAGTTTGCTCGAAGCGTGGGGGATCGAGCGTCTTGCTCTTCTACTGAATTATTGAACAAGCTGAATGGCATTCAGTGAATGCTGGTCCACACCTAGCGCTCGCGCAGGAAGGTAATGGGGAGGATGATATGCCACATGCCACAGCACATATCTGGAATGGTCGATTCCGGCGCGTTCCGCCGCTGCCGGACTGCTCCGTGGCGATGCTGTGGATGTGGTGGCAATGCGGAGATGCTGGCAAAAAGAGCCCGCCGATAAGAGTGCTAGATGGCCATGACATGCCGAATCGAAGTCTACAGAAGCGACTGAGTGACGCCATGGAGAACGTGGTCTGGAGCTCCTGCACGTCGCGCTTGGTCGGGTCCGGGCTCTGAAACAACAACACCATCAATAGCAGCGATATATACAGCTCCAAAGTGCACACTACGAGGGGTTTGACGTTGCTCTCGTACACCTCGGTGAGGTGCGTTCGAACACTTGTCCTGGGCATCGCGGCCCACTACTGGTCTGATGGCTACATTGTGGAAGCTCGCTACGTCATGATCAAGATCGAGAACGAAGCAAAACGTACCGGTATGCGGCAGACTCATGAGCGTGTTGATGCCGATCCTCAACCATTCTCGTAGCCCCCTCGTCGCAAGCGACGCACTGGTCAGCTGAGCTGGAAGACGGTAGGTAGGACGGTAGTAAAGTTGCATTAGGTCTCTTCGTAATGATTGGTTTATATTGTACTATTGAGCTCTTTTCATTGGTTATAATTAACAGAAATTGGTGTCCGGCAAATGTCCAGCAAAATCCGTCTAACAAGCAATGTATTGGTTGTTGAAGGACAACCGGCATCTTACCGCATTGAAAAGCAGCACCACGCCTGTCCAAGATTCAGTGGTACAGACAGGAGACATGCAGATACATGGATCCCATGTGCTTCAAGAGAGTCGAGCAATGTATCCTCTTCTCATCCTAGCTGCTCTCCGCCGCTCATTGTCATTGTGTCCACCATGGTCGATAGTTAACCGATGGGAGTCACACAGAGCAAGTGTCCATGCCAAGTGTCGTCGATGCGAGGCAGAGATAATAATCAAAATTGTGGTAAATTAGTGGATCTACATATCTATCGATACATGGCCTGCTCCATCGAGCGGCCAGCCGCCCACGCTTGGCGACAGCGGGGGATAATATACTGCGTGTGGTTTCGGAAGGTTTGGTTCCCAACTTGATGCACGGCTCGCTCCCCATACTCCGTTCGCATGGAAAAGCTTCTTGTCCGCCTCAGTTGTTTAGCACTGAGCGGAGCCAGTGCTTCAGTGAGGTGTGCGTGTTGGACTTGGCGATGAAGATCCGCTCGCTACTCTTGCTGGTCTTGCGTTGCGAGCCGTTGCCCGAGGCTGACCACGACCGACTCCGCGAGATCTGCCCCGAGCCTGACGAGTTAGATGACGACGACGCGAAGGACGCGCTGCCGACTGCCGCCATCTTCTGCTCTGATGCGCTTGATGTCAACACAGTGTGCGCACTGGCATTTCGCGACATCAACAGCTTGACGGTCTGGAACTGACTCATGCGGCTGGCCTTGAGCAGCGGTGACTCGTTGCCGACGGTCATGGCGTCCACGTCGGCTCCGTGGTCCAAAGACAGGCGGCCACAGCAGTGTTGCCGCGCTGAGAAGCAAGGTGTAGTGCCGTACAGCGGTCGTGCGTCACGTCATCCACCGGTACCTTGCCGACCTCCAGCAGGAGCTTCACGCACGCGAGCTGGTTCTCCTGAGCTGCAATATGCAGCGGTGTCTCGCCGCTAGGGCCGACCGCTGTGCATTTGGCCCCCTTTTCCAGAAGAGCTTGCACCACCACCTCTTGTCCGCGAGCGCAGGCCAAATACAGTGGCGGGATGCCGCTGCCATCTTGCGCGCGCACATCCGCGCCCATCCTGATCAGAAGCAGCACTGTCTTGGCATTGCCATTCTTCACCGCTGCATGCAGCAGCGAGCTCTGAGACATCTTGTCGCGCGCACCCAGCAGCAGCCGAGTGTCGTAGCTCTTGGCCAGACACTTCAGTAGGCGGTAGTCCGGCAGATTCACCGCATCAAACGCACATTTCACGACACTCTGTCTGGAGGTGGCGCTTTTGCCGTCGCCCAGCAGCACGCGGATCAACTCCGTGTGCTCTGCTGCTGCCGCTGAGCACGCCTTCTGCAACGAATTACTCGAGATCAGAGGCACGTACAAACGCTCGTTGGCCTCGGCTCCTTTCTTGTGGAAAAGCTGGTGCACCGGACTCGTCTTCTTCTTGGCGTCTGCATTGGCAAAACTCACCAATGTCCGCACAACGTCCTCGTGGCCGCGACTAGCCGCCACCACCAAAGCTTCTTCATCGATCCTGGCTCCGTACTGCATCAACAACTCCAAAATGTCCGTCTTGCGGTTCCTGCACGCGATGCCCAAACACGTCCGCCTTCGCTTGCGACCCAGCGCGGGTTCGCGCTGCGTCGGTGGCTGCGAATGTGGTTCTTAAGACTCTGCGTCTCTCCGGGGTGGCGCTTCCCGCCCCGTTCGGGTCCGCGTGGCGCTTGAGCAGCAGCTTGACGAGCTTCAAGTCGCCCGTCTCGCAGGCCACTTCCAGCGGCGTGCGGCCGCACGCGCAGCTCGAGTTGACGAGCTTGATCAGGTCGGCTCCGAAGTAAAAGCTCAGCAGGTGCTTGAGCGTCTGCAGCTCTGCTCGCCTGCACGCGGCGTGGATGGGCGACGGCAGGTCCTCCACGTCCTTGGACTGGCAGCTGCACTGGTCTCGGCTGCTGCTGCTCTGCTCGAGCTCCTGCTCCGGCTCCGCCTGCAGGAACGACACCTTCTTCTTCTTCTTGAAGAGCTTATCCCCGTCCTCGACGGCCTGTGACGCCGTCGCCGTGGACGTGGCTCGCACGCGCAGGATGGAGCTCGGGCTGCTCGCGTGACGCGGCGGAGACTCGAGCGTCACGGGCTCGGGCGCCGTGCGGAAGGCCTGGCGCAGCTCGATGGTCTGGTGGTCGAAGGCCACGCAGTGGCGCTGGCGGGAGAGCTCGGTGCGGCGCGGCGCGTTCAGCGCGCTGTTCGTTGACTCGAAGGCGCGCGCGGGCCGCCGCTTGGGCGGGAGGAGGTCGTCGCCCGACACGAGCTGGAGCTGCATGCCGCGCTATTAGAACGGGAGGCGAGCGCTTCGCTGCGAGGTGGCGAATTGCGAAGTGCGATGTGCCGGACCAGTGCGGAGTTTTAGCTTACGCCAGTGCTGCACTGTTGCATCTCGGGTAGGATTTTTGGCCTAGTTTTTGGAGCTTGGTTTCAGTACGAGCTCTGAAAGCATTTCAGTGCATAGCCGACTATGGCGAGTTGATCCCTTCAAGGCAGATACATGGAGGGAGGGAGAGGGCGAGTGAGCGTTGGCTGTTGTGGGGTGAAGCATTTGGCCAGAGCTGCACCTTGCTGCCCCTTTGGAGCTGGTAAGCCTTCCCGAGAAGCGTGTTCATGCCATCTTGACGCGAGATGACATCTGTTTCGTGATCTGTGTAAATAAGCAACGGAATGCAAAACGTATAGCCTGGGAAAATGTATATGTTGTAGTTGTTATCCCAGGGTCATGTGTATGTGAACCCTTTATACACTGTCAGTTACTATATATATATAGCGTTGCCTATTCAGACAAAGTACTGTACGAGCAAATGACGACGTTTCGGCACCACTGCGTTTCACTATACCGACCGACGCCCTGTCTACGGTGGCCAGTTGATTTTGCAACATGTTGAGCATGTTGGACATGTTGGGGCGCCTGGGTCGATTTGGATGCTGCCGATGGGCATTGCCTCGCGGTGGCTCTCTCGCAACCTTTTGCTGCGGGATAAAATGGCTGGTCGGACTGGGCGGACGGGCTCGGGGATCGCTGGCCTCACTGCAGAGAGCGCCGCACGGCTGTTGCTGCAAGACTGGACTGGCCAAACTGGCGATGAATGGCGACGCGGTGCCGGCTGGAGACTCTGGAGATGTACATAGGACGGATCATTGGTCGCCGTTGCCGGTTGTCCTCTTGCGGTGAACCCGGTTGTCGTGCTCTCGAACGGCATAGCACGGGCTCCACCAAATTGGCGATCTGAGCGCGACTTCAAGCTGTCAACGGGATGAGTTTGGATGTGTTTCTCGAGATCCGCTATGCGGAAACCCTATAAGTAAATATCTACCAAAAACTGGACTGTGCTCGGAAGTCGAGAGCAGCACAGAATAACGGTAGACGCTGGACTCGAGCCGCCATCCAGAGGAAAGCCGCGGCAGCTGCTGAGGAGAGCTAAGCACAGGAGAGCTAAGCACGTGTCCAGCCCCGGGGTGTTGGCAGCAGCAGCTTCGACTTTGCTCGCGGCTGCGATAAATCATTTGGAGGACGAACTCCTTGCTGACCTTCTCTAGACGGAGGTGGTGGTCGTCATTACATGTACACGTACGTATTGATCGTCGGCCATCACACAATTAGGATTTTTGGAGGCCGAAGCCATGTCCGAGTTAATCGAACCAAGCCTGTCGACGTTCGTGTTGGTTCCACTGCGTTCAGGTCGCCGTCAGGGAATTGGAATCAAGGCATCGGCACAACTTGCTACATCAGCCCCCGTTAACGTGTCCCAACTCAGACCAACGCCGACCCGTTGCTTTTGGTCGCGTTGCACCGGGAGCCAATAGCAAACTGCAGCAAGAGGCCGACAATACGAACTTTGCAGGCGGCGATTTTGGAGTCCTCGTGTGGCAGCGTATTGACAGCGTATTGATAGGCTATCGCCACGACTTCCTTAGACAATGCGGGGCACCTGTAGGCAACGTCAATCCGGGCTAAAGCTATTACAATACAGTCGGGATCCTGACTCGATTTTTCTAGCTGAACTCAATGAATGTATCTATGTGTGGTGCACATCAAATGCAACTTCAACGTCAACTATCGATTGAGATTATTGCTTCATGCTTGCTGCTGCCAAAGCTCCAGCGCCAGCTCCAGTCAACTCCAGACTTTATGCACAGCATGCATCCCCCGACCTGCGTTGCCGTATGTGAAGAAACCGTCAAGCTCATGTAGCAAGTCGCAGTTCAGCAAACATGGCTTTGGCAGGTGCTTCTTCCTACATGTATTTGGCCTACACGCTCACGCGCGATTGCGTCTCCATCGACGCCTAATGATCATCGTGACAGCAAGAACGAAATGGCTCCATCATAATCACCACGACAGGTACAGGAGACGCAAGCCACTTCCGTCTGGAGAAGGTCAGCAAGGGGCCCACTGCAGTCCTGCACCGATGATTTATCGCGGCAGCGAGCGACACCAAAGTCGAAGCTTCTACTGTCAGCACCCACGGCTGGACACGTGCTTAGCTGTCCTTTGCAGCTGCCGCGACTTTCCTCATTACTGGAGGAAGGCTCGGGTTCAGCGTCTGCCGTTGTACTGTGCTGTTCTCGACTCCGGAGTCCGTCCAATGCTCCAACTTTTGGTAAAGATTTACGCACAGGGGTTCCGCAGAGACGCGCTCCCTGTTATGCCTGGTATCGTCTTGGTGGTGGTGAAGGCGCTGAGACCAAAGGAGGCATCCAACCGTTGGAGATGTTATGTGCGACTTCCGGTTGTCGTTTCGTCCTAACCATTGGGATCTCTCCTCGAAGCGACGTCGTCCATTCCTCCCCATTACCAGCCATGTCCAGCAAGAGCGAGAGCGTGCGCGTGTGCGTGCGTATTCGTCCGCTCAGTACCAAGGAAGTTCAGGACGGTCGCATCTACATCGTGCACGCCAATCCTGCACAGGGCGAAATCTCGCTGGCCAACCCGGAAGCGGACGACCGAGAGCCGCCCAAGAAGTTCACGTTCGATGCGGCCATCCCCCTGAATGCACGCAGCAGGACGTGTACGCTCAAGCGGCCACGGACATTGTCGAGTCCGTCGTGAACGGATTCAACGGTACCATCTTCGCGTACGGCCAAACGGGAGCCGGCAAGTCTCACACCATGGAGGGCTACTCGGAGCCCCCGAAGCCAAGGGGATCATCCCCAACTCGTTTTCCCACATCTTCGACCGCATCGCCGCTGAATCCGACAACAAGCAGTTCATGGTGTACGCGTCGTACCTCGAAATCTATAACGAAGAAATCCGTGACCTGCTCGCCCCCGACCCGAAAAACCGTCTCGAGCTCAAGGAGACGGTGGACGCCGGCGTTTTCGTGAAAGATTTAACCTCTCGCCAAGTCGCAGCCGCGGCGGAGATTGACGCCGTCATGCAGCAGGGCAGGAAGAACCGAAGTGTTGGGGCCACACTCATGAACCAGACATCTTCTCGTTCACATTCGATGTTCACGGTCACCGTTGAAGCGTGTTCGACGGCACAAACTGAGGCTAATGGAAAGCCGCACATTTGCGTTGGTAAACTCAACCTCGTGGATCTGGCGGGTAGTGAGCGACAGGCCAAGACGGGAGCAACAGGTGACCGCATGAAAGAAGCGACCAAGATCAACCTCAGCTTGTCGGCGCTGGGAAATGTCATTTCTGCACTGGTGGACGGCAAGTCCCAGCACATTCCGTACCGGGATTCCAAGCTCACGCGGTTGTTGCAAGACTCGCTTGGTGGCAATGCCAAGACGGTCATGATCGCCAACTGTGGACCAGCGGACTACAACTACAACGAAACGTTGTCTACATTGCGCTACGCCAACCGCGCCAAGAACATCAAGAACAAACCCAAGATTAACGAGGACCCGAAAGACGCCAAGATCCGTGAGTACCAGGAGAAGATCAAAGAGTTGCGTGACGCTCTTGCTGCTCAAGAAAAAAACGGGCCCGCGATTCCTGGTGCGGAGGGAAATCGAGCTCGAAGGATGCGAGTGGAGGTGGTGGCGCGCCGAGCAAGCAGATTGTCGAGCGTATTGTTGAGAAGACGATCGTGAAGCGTGAGGGTGTGAGCGAAGAGGTCTTACGAAAGCTGGAAGAAGATGCTCGCCGCGAGAAACGCGAGTTGAAGCAAAAGGCACAAGCAGAAATGAAGGAACTACTCGCAGCTCAGTCTCGAACGGAGGAAGAACGAGAGCACCTTGAGCGCGAACTGCAATCTCAAGCGCAGCAGAAGAAGGCGATGGCGAAGGAAAAGGACGACATGGTCAGTCAATTGGAGGCTCTTGAGCACAAGCTGATCTCGGGTGGCCGAGTGCTAGACAAAGCGGCGAAGCAGGAACGCCAACTCCGCGAGGCCCAAGCACGCGTCGAAGCTCAGAAGCGCCAAGAACTGCAACTTGCACAGGAACTCGCCGAAAAAGAGGATTCCAACATGCTGCTGGAAGAGCAGTACACGACTCTGCAGGACGCAGTGGACGACAAGACGCGCAAGCTGAAGAAGCTCTGGGCCAAGCACAAGGCGGCAACCACCGAAATGGACGACCTGAAGACGGAGTTTCAAGCCGAGAAGGAAGACATGCTCGATGCAGTTCGAGAACTCACGCGGCAGCTCAAACTTAAGCATCTACTGTTGAGCCACTTTGTGCCTCTGGACGATGCTCAGAGCCTTGAGAAGAGAGCTCGATACGATGCTGAGCACGACACCTGGCAGGTTAGTCATTTGGAGACGAAGCCGGCTTCGTTGCGCCCGAAGCGCCCGGTTTCTCGCCGGGGTGCGCGACGAGTTGAGAGCGAGTACGCAAGACGCAACCGACTGATCGACCCGCTCAATGTGCGTTGGCGCAGCGACAATGTCGTGCAGCTCGACTTGGAGATGCCAGATCGCCGTACGCGCGACTTCGAGGCTGCTAATGGCTCTGGTTACGCCCACAGCATGAACTATTGGCTTGGACGTGTCGGTGTCACGTCAAAGGAGGATGTGGAAATCACATTTGCTAATGAGGTGGAGGTGGCCCCTAGCGGGCTGGCATCGACGACCAGCAAGCAATCGGCATCAAACGGAGGAAGCAAGGACAGCAAAGAGGGAATGAAAAAATCACCAAGAAGCAGTTCAAATGGTGCGGATGACAAGAGCAGGAAGAGTGCAAGCAAGAGACCGCCAACAGCAAGGTATGTGCTATCAAAAAAACGGCTTCTGCACGATGAATGGTATGAATGGGATCTGACTTGATGTGGTTTGCCTACAGCCGCCGTCGACGAGAGCAACTGGACGAGTGAACGTGTTGGCAGACTCTGGAGGTGAACCATACGCGGGTGATAACCTTGCTCTTGCACATGCAAATAAATACATTTATCCACTGGGCACTCGTAACTTTCACAGCCGCATTAACCACATATACTACTGGAAAACACAATGTGTGGCTCGCAAAACGTTGCAGTTATTTTCAACTAGGCCGGGCAAAAGTGTAGTGCTCTTTGTGTCCTCAACTTTCAGGGAAAACGAATGCGAAGCCTCATCAATCGCCACAACGGCGACAACATCTTCAACGAAGCATTCAAGTTCACTGTTCACACAAGCTAACGCATCATTCGTGGGTTCACGTGGCCCAACAACGCCATAAGTTGGATCGACCGCGTCCACCTCCGGGCCTACCGCCTTAAACTCCTGTGGCCTCTTCTTCTAAGCACAAAATTGTACTTCTCTGTCCCACGAAATTAAGACCATTTCGTGCAATGTTCTCTAATTTGAGTTATACTAACACGTGAAAGGCCGAGCCCGCGTTGGATTGCTTGTGGCAGTGCGCTCGTTGCTGTCTATTTTAGTTATTCACAACGAGGCTGTGTGAGCAGATAACAGCGGAAGAAAATTTGCGTTCGTCCACCATAGCGTTATCGCCGAACATTGTCGCCTGAACGATGTAATTAGCACCAACACATCAACTGATCCGCTACACACTCACACTAATTTGCGCATACTACGTGCTGGTCACCTGAGCACAACGTCATTACATTACTACAACGTCAAAGCTGCCAAGTCACCCGGTAATTACCTTCATCGGGTGCGAGCCAAATACACTGCAAGTTCTTCTTACCCTCAAATGTAGCGAACGCATCGTGTCCAAACTCCATCATGCAGGGGTACTGGGCTCGGGAGCAAATACTTGGGTGGTGACGCTAGGGATGCCACCGCTGCTAATAGGCTACGAAGCTTTGGTGGTGAATTCGAAGCCCTCCGGTCCATGGTCTCTCCGATCCGCGTACGAAACCACCGCACAACTTGCTCTGCTGCACCACAAGAGCTTCCTGGAAAACACTTTTCAATTAGTTAGCATAGTTAATGGGGGCTACAGGAGGGCTGGTTCGATTCGCCAGAAGTTGATGTCGTTGTACGCCTCGTCAGCGAGATTCCGTGAGCGAACTTGCGATGCAACCGCTTCCGACACGAATTGGTCTTCATCCTCGACGGACGATCTACGTGAAGTGGTGCTGAGATCACTTGGCACCGACTGGAGCGTCGAGATGACTAGCTGTAAATTATTGTGGGAAGACATCGGAACTTGGGAGTAGATGGGCGGGAACATGGCATCCATCCGACCCAGCAGACTCGTGTAGGTCTCGTGAAAACCCATTAGAGAACGGTGTCGTAAACTGCCATCTGCACGGTCGACAGCAAACACCTTTCCCGAGAAAACGCCGACCTGCGTGAAGACGATGCTGTCGGTTTGGCTGGTGCCGAATGCTGCGTAGAACGGGTTCACCTCTCGTGGAAATAGCGCACGCAGAGCACCAAGCGCCGCAACTTTGAAGTCTTGTGCGTCGATCACCTCGTTGCTGTTCGTTGCAAGAAGACGGTCAGGTGAGAGCAGTACGGGGCCCATTGGCAGTGCCACCTCTCCATCCCCTGTAGTGCTATTGTGCAACAAGGTGTGGAGCAGATTCGCCTGCGAAAGACCATAGCAAGTGACGTATACGACGCGGTAGCCGTTGCGTGCCAGCCTGGCATAAAACTCCACCGCTCCTGGGTGCATCGCTGCAGGGTCCCTGCGCTTAAACATGCTACCGGTGGCAGCAGAGCTCGAAATTGCTCCATCAATCTGCGCAATGACCACTTTCGCCGTAACCGGCCACAGATACAGCTTCGCCTCGACGCGGGCGACCTCACCGGCGTGTGACCGCAGCACGAACGAAATATCATTCGCCCCCACGCGCAAATTCATCTCCAGTAGCTCCTCCTGTGACGGCTTGAGGCTTTTCTTGAAATACGGTTCGCTAGTAAAACTGGCAGTGTCTTGCGTGGACCCGCCATCGCTGCAAACTTCGTCTAGTGGCTCAAGTCCACGCGCGAAAATTGCAGAGCGAGATAAACTCGAAACAGAATTTTTGCGTTCTCCGTGTTTGTCTTGACGCAATCGTGATCGTTGGTCTCCATCGAAGACGCGGATATTTTCCTTCCGTCATTTACGGTTGGAGACTGCGAATACGGGAACAGCACCCGCGAGACGAGATACGCTTGCATCTCCACATCGTATGTCGACAGTTTACCATCCACGAAAAAGCGCAAATTCGGGTTTGCAAGGATCGTTGCAGAGTTTGCGCGAAAGAAGTCGAACGTGACGAAATGTTGCGCAAAAATGCGGTGCACGTCTTCCTCCGTCTCTGCTTGGTCGATCAAGTGACCGCAAATTGACATGGACGGGTGGTCGACATAGCCCCCTCTGTCTTCTGATGCCTCATTGTCCACGGCATCAAAATAAACGGAAGCACTCTTGACCATCCGAGGAAGTTCGTCGTCCTCTTCTTCGCTATTGCGCAAAATTGGCAGGGCGCCCCATCCCCACGTCAAGCGGTCGGTCGCTTCGCCTCGCTTATTTGCAAGTTGTTGCAGCTGCAACTCGTCCAGCGTTGCGTCCTCTTCGTCTTCGGGCTGCAGTGCAACGTTCGCTGCAAAAGTTTCGTTTCGCACCAGTTCTTCTGCGTCAGCGATGCTGCTGATAGGGCTAGGCAATGGCGATGCCAAATAGTCCTTTTCGTCCACAGGTTCTTGCACTTGGTGGACAAAATAGGCTTCTCCAGCCGCACCCAGCTACAAATCAAATTTTAAGAATTGCGCAAAATCGTTAGAAATGGATAAGACGACCATCACTCTGCGTGCCGGTAATTACCTTCATGCGCACGCCGTCGATGGCCTGGCCGTTGACTTGGAGCGTCACCTGCTGCTTGTCCTCTGGCTGGAGCTTGTGCTGCGAGCCGAAGTGCACGTGGACGGGCGAGCAGCGCAGCTGGCCGTCGGGTTGTTGCACGACCACCACGTCGATGGCGCCCGAGCCTGCATCCGAGTGGAAGACGTTGCTCACGTAATCTTTCACCGAATAGATGACGTTCATGGCTGGCAGCTGCGGCAAAGAGCAACTTCAAGGTTTCCTTTTGGGAGAGTGAATGTCGTCGGCGTCGGGTCCAAGCGGTAATGCGGTTGGGAATCCGCGTGTTAGGATTTCTGTCGTGTGGTTGTAGGCCCGAGACTCAGATGCACAGGACCGTAGGAACGCAGTGAAAGATGAGGTACGGTACGTCAACACTGGTGCTTGGGAGCTCGCAAATTGGCAAATGATGACAAGCAGCTGGCGGGGACCTCCTTCTCCTCTTCTCTGGAATTGCTTTTCGCCCAATCCGAGGAGCAAAGTAAAAGTTCAACCCATGGCGTCATTAGCGCTATTTTGCGGCGTTAGTTTTGAGGCAGGCCACTACACTAAATATACGATCTTGGGATAAATTTGCGTTTGGGAGCCCTGGTGGCAGCACGAGCACGATGTGCATTTATTTCATCAGCCAGCGCGGCCCCATGACACGACCGGGAAGGATGCCGGACGCGTGCATCTGCATGGGGACCCTGCGCTATGCTGGACAACGACGACGACGAGACGCCCGGCGTCAGAAGAGTATCCGGATACCCTCTCGTCGTGCGTTGGCAAGTCCCGCACAGTAGTGATGTAACCGTGAGGATCTCGACGACATGTAGGGAACGTCTAACGTTACTATTAAATACTGTCGTCTCCACCTTGACTTCGTTCGGTTCGTATGGATAGTGCGGGGTATTCGCACTTGCATTCAGAAGAAAGATGTTGTAGTTTACCAAATAAAGTTCAAGAAATCTGCTCATGATTGAACGCCTTGAAGTTGCTGTTCGGTTAATCCACCATGAAGAAACCAAAACTTGCCATTTCATTGTTCTCTACTGTACCGAGCGACCTCAACCACGGCCACAGCTCTTGACGATCCTTGCGATCGGAGCTTGAAGCTGGTGAGTGGTGTCAGCTGTCTTTTTCCTTCTTCGTCATCTCATATGGGGGTGATCTCGGGCAGGCCGCGCTGTTCCTCCTCGAACTCGAGCATGCTCATGGATCTCGTCTCCTCTACGCTCTTGGCGTGGTTGTAGGCGCGGGTGATCAATGTGATGTCTGGTGGCACGTACGAAGCGACTTGGCCAGCAGCTTTCGCCCTTTCAATGGGGACCGGCACGAACTCGAAGTAGGACGCGTCTCCACGAAGCCCCACGTCCACCAGCAGCCCGTCATCCCGTTTGCCAATGTAGCGACGATGCTGGTTCATGCTATTCAGATGGCCACCGGACGAGTATTCCCAGCGCATACCAGATGTGCCACGTAAACAGTTTGCCTTCTTCATACGCAGGTCGCGGAAGCACGAGAAGGTCGAGCGGCTGAACAGGTAGCGGCCCGACTCTTCGTGGTAGAAAGCCACTTTGACGCAGTTGTATTGCTTCGAGTAGCACTCGAGGCGAAAGGCTGTGCGTCCACACTTGTCAGGGTCTTCTCCTTCAGGTACAACCCCAACATGAACCCCATCGTCCAGAATACGAGCGTACTCGTTGCCGTGAACACGGAGGTACACCTTGAACCCTGACAACCTGAGCACGTTATTCACCACTGTGCGTGAGATGGCCATGATCTCCTCGATCTCTTTGTACAGTGCGTCCACGTCTTCCTTGGCCAGCCGCTTCTCGAACGGTACGCGGTCTCTCACCACCGTGAGCGTTTGCTTGGACCATTGCTGTCCAGTTTTGCACCAGTGCGCTGCGTGTTCACAGTTCTGGGTGAAGATGTTGAAGTCCCCTTTGCCCAGATCCAGCAGGAACTTGCACCGTGCCAGCACCACTTCCGGCAGATCGGACTTGCCTCGATGGACTTCCCCCACTTGGACAACAAGTCTCGGAACGCGGACGTGTGGTACTCCACCAGTCGGAGGTTGTCCAAGCTCCGATTGTACAGGAACTCCTCGAGCGTCGAGATGCGGAAGCACGAGTCGGCCTGAGCTTCTTTGTACCCGACCAACGGACTCCACACGTGGCACACGCGGATGTCCTCGGGCTGGTCTCCTGAAGCCCACACGATGCCGTGGTGCTGGTACGAAAACGGCCAGCGACTGTAGTCCCAGATGCAGATGTGGTCACCCGGCCGCAGCGACGAAATGCTCTGCACGCGCGTGTACACGCCGCCCATGGCTGATGGATGGATGGATTCCTTATCGCCGAGACCTGAGCTCTCCCCGGCGAATTCGCTATTGTGATGCTGATCACCAGGAGTGGCACCTGTCGCAGACCCACATGACTTAATATTAATAACGCTAGAGGAATAAGACACAGATATTAGGCCGAAATAGGCTGCTCAAACTCAAACTGACAATCGAGATTTGGCGAACCGACGACTCGAGCGGACGACTCGTCAAGTCCAGAGCAGCAGTTCGAGTTCGCGACCTGCCCTCGTTTAGTGAGCAGCAAGGGTAGCGGACGGGTAGTGTCGTGTCTTCAACAAAGAACTTGCTGTGTATTATCCAGTATTATCGAGGTTGAAAACATGCGGCTGGCGAGCTCGTTCGAGGACCACAAAGTCGTTGAGCTGTTGGTCTGCCGAAATTGCTTCGAGATTGATTTGTGTTGCCAGGGTAGATAGCGACAGCCCTAATTGTCCCTGTAACCAGAACGTTGAAGTTGGCCATCCATTTGTAACCCACCTACAACATCATTTCGCTTTATCCAGCTATTTTCGGGATCTAGCTGGTTATGTTAACTGTTATCCTGTCGGTTACCACAAGAAACGTGGCACGAAATCCAAGCCCCACTTCCACTCCGAAGCAAAATGGCGGAACCGGACGAGCTCTTCACGCTCAAGAACCAGCTGTGGGTGGGCAACTACCAGAACGCGCTGAGCGAGGGCGCCATGCTCAACCACCTGTCCGAGCCGCTGCGCAACGAGCGCGACGTGTACGTGCATCGCGCGCAGCTGGCGCTCGGCAACGTTTCCCTCGTGCTGCAGAGCATTCCGGACGCCGTGCACACGCCCATCGCGCTCAGCGCCGTGAAGCTCTGGGCCACGTACTTAAGCGGACAAGGGGACAAGGAGGTGATCGACCTGACGCTCAAGGAGTGGCTGGGGGACCCCACGAGCGGCGAGAACGCGCACCTGCTGCTGATCGCGGGCCAAATCTACGCGCGTGAGGGGAAACTCTCGGACGCGCTGTCCGCTCTGACGCGCGGCGGGTCCCTCGAGCACATGCTGTACATGGTGCACTTGTACCTGCAGATGGACCGCGGGGACTTGGCGCAAAAGACGGTGCACGAGATGAAGCGCATCGAGGAGGACTCGACGCTCACGCAGCTGGCTCAGGCTTGGACGCTGACGCTGCAAGGCGGCGACAAGGCGGACGAGGCCACGCTGCACTTCCAGGAGCTCGCGGACAGATTCGGCGCCACGCCGCTGCTGCTGAATGGCGCGGCGGCGGCGTTTCTGGCGCTCAAGAACTACGTCGAGGCCGAGCGGCTGCTGCTCGAAGCGAACCAGAAGGACCCGAGCAACGAAGACACGCTCATCAACTTGATTGCCGTCAGCGCGCACTTGAACAAGCCGATGCACCAGTATATTGCGCAGCTGCAGCAGGTGGCGCCGACCTGCGCTTGGCTCGAGAACTACGTGATGATGGACAGAGGCTTCTCCGAGATGGCTGCGACGTTTGCCTAGGGTGGAGAGGAACACGCAGATGCATATATACTACGTGGTAACCCAAATTTGGAAGACAGCAAGCAGCCAAGTTCTGTTGACGCGCCTCACGCATTATTGATTTGTTGCGAGTGGGGAACATGCTCACTGCAAAGCGCCTCTCAGTCGCTTTTCTAGCGCGTCAGCTCCTTGTTCATGAATTTTCGCTTGGCGAAGAACATCCACCACTTGCTCTTCTCCCCATTGGGGAACACCTCGTCCACGAGGCGGAAGGCGATGGCCTCACGAAGCTGCTTCAAGAACCCGCGAATCGTTTCTATCGTCATGCAAAACTCCTCGTCAGAAACAAACCAGCCCTTTCCCTCCAGCATCAGCTCCCCAACCTGCTTCGTGTGCACTCGACGGCGCGCGCACCATTCCACCCAATGGGAAACCTGCGTCCCCAGGGATTGCGAACGTGTCGACCGCCGTCTGCTGCAAGATTCGCGTCGCTAAAGGTCAAAAAGCATCACACACAGTCTCAGATTCCGTGGCTGCAGTCAATTGCTGCTGCCACAACCCCGCACCGTCCGCCTTGCTGGTGCACCGGTCCAGCTTCTTGAGGCACAGGTGCACGAAGAGCGTGCCGTAGATGAGCACGCGGTCGGCCTCGCCCTTGATCTCGAAGTTGGTGAACATGACGTTGGCGCGGAAGAGCGTGAGGATCTCGTCCACGATGTCCAGCTGTTCCTCGGGAGCGGGGGCGCCGGGCGCGCGCGCGTCTTGAGGGGAGGATGGCGCAGCCGCACGCCTCCGGCGTCTGCAGCTCGTTGAGCGTCGAGTGATACGCCGGCATTGTCAGATTTGGCGAAGAGAAGAGCGAGTATGCGAAGGGAGGTGTAAACAACATTGTGTATTAATACATGTAATTCAGGTGGCCCACAAAAGTAAATCCTGAACAACGGAAATGAACTGATTTTAGTTTAAAAATATAATATCGTCGCCGACAACTCATGTCAGTGAAGAAGCATTTGATCAATCTACATTCAACTCCTGGAGACTAGTCCAGCTTGACCTTCGGGTCTAGAGTATACACGCCCTTGTAGTTGTCGAAAAATGTTGCAAACGCAACCACATACTCTTTGTGATACTTTTGGAAGTCATATCTCGTTGGGTTCTCGATTTGCGGCAGCTCCGTGGTTCCCCACGACTGAAATAAGATTGACACTGGTTCTCGGCAGGTAGAGGTCCGAAAAACACCACATCGGGCAGCTTGAACTCGTTCGGTTTGAGGCGAAGTTGCCACAAACTCATTCTCACCAAAAGTGTGCACCGGAAGTCCCTAATGTTAAGTTTAGGACATCAATCTCTTCAGTCTTCGCCAACGAGGGTGGCAGAAACATGAGTCGAAAATGTGCACACGAAATGTCGCCAAGGATTATGGTCCTTGGCTGGCCCTTCCATCGAGAGAGCTGTCGTTGTGGTGGATGTACCTACGATCCCAGTCTCCTTGAGTTAAATAGGCACTGCGGTTGACAATGGCAACGACGCCAACGGTTATTTGAATTCAGAAGTGTAGCGGAATTGTAAGTTTTTGACTAAAATATTGCTGAGATTGCGATGCGAGTCTTGCCGGATTCTTTCTAAAGCTATTATTGCGCTCACATGCTCGTAATGTACTTCGTATTAATATCTACTTCCCAAGATAGCTGCTCACATCCTCTACATAGTCTCGTGAGCTGTAACCAGTGTCGCAACACCGGACGGAATATATATCAAGTGATGCGGCCCGCATCATGCGGGACTTGGCTTTACCGGTAGCTATCTTCATGGCCTGGGGCCTGGAATCTCGAGGGACGTTTTCCCAACTGATGATTCCCGGAGAGTCCAACTTTGTGGCTCCGAACCGGAGCTGAGCACAGCCTGTGAAACTCGGTTTGGCAACGGCCGTCTGCGCTGTCAAGTGGCTGGTCGGGCATTTGAAATGCCGACACAACATGCGTGTTGCCAATCGACTCTCCTTTTTGTATGTCACTCAATGCTCCAAGTCTGGCGGCATGTCTCAGCCCTCGTCCTCGCAGATTATTCGTGGCATGGGTCGTCTGCAGCTCGGATTCTATCGACACTCGCACACTGCATAACTCCGTATAACCGGAATAGTCTACACGAGGAGCGCAAATAACCCCATCCGCTGTGCCGTGCCGCATTCCGGTCACTTCCGCTTTTCCCCTATAAGACCAAGTCGGAGAGTCTCCGTGTGGTGGAGCCCAGCCCAATTCAGCATGGGAGGCGTCTACACGCGCGTGCTCAACGTCTCGTCACTCCGGCCAGGCGACCACCTGGCCATCTGGGACTACAGTCGCTGGCCCATCACGTACCAGCACCACGGCATCGTGTGGGCCTCGGGCGCCACGGCCGCCGACGTGCGCGTGTGCCACGTGTGGAGCCCCCTCGAGGGCTTCCAGGAGGCGCAGGCCGACTCGTGCTTCCGCATCTCGACGCTCGAGGAGTTCCTGGACAAGCGCAAGCAGACGCATCTGCGGCTGGTCGAGTACCACACGTCGGGGCTGCGCGAGGTGCTCTCGCGGTGGGGCGAGGTGCACCTGAGCAAGGCCGACCTGCCCGAGGTCGTGCTGGCGCGCTGCAAGTTCCTGCTGGGCCTGGGAAGAGGAGACTTCAACCTCTTCACCCAGAACTGCGAGCACGCGGCGCACTGGTGCATGACGGGCGAGCAGTGGTGCAAGCAGACGCTCACCAAGGTGAAGGGCCGCGTGCCGTTCGAGAAGCGGCTCGTGAAGGAAGACGTGGACGCGCTCGTGAAGGAGGTGGAGGAGATCAAGGCCATCTCCCGCTCCGTCGTGAGCAACGTGCTCAAGCTCTCGGGCTCCAAGGTGCTCCTGCGCGTCAGGGGCAACCACTACGTGCAGGTGCAGGCGGACGGTACGGTGGGCATCGTGCCGCAACAGGACGACCCGACGACGTGCGGCCGCACGGCCTTTCGCCTCGAGTGCTACGCGCGAGGCTACAACAGCATCCGCGTGCGCTTCTTCCACGAAGAGTCGGGCTGCTACATGTTCAGCCGCTCCACGTTCTCGTGCTTCCGCGACTTGCGTATGAAGGAGCCGGTGAGTGTGCGTGGCAAGTCGGGCTTGACGTGGGAGTACTCGACGCTAGGATATCTCAGGAGCATGAACCAGCACAGACGGTACGTGGGAGCACGCGACGACGGCTTGTTGCTGGATGTGAGCATGCGCGGCGACGCGGCTCGGATGGAGATTGTGGCCTGTGACGGCGTAGCCGAGGCCTACACGCCGCCCGACATCCACCAGGTCACGCGCACGTACAACCACGAAAAGTCTGTCCAGTGCACGGAGTCGCAGAGTATGAAGGACTATAAGGCGGCCGAGCTCATCAAGTCGTCGCCCACATCGTCGACGACAACTCCCACGATGGAGCGAGCAGCAGCAGTGGCAGCGTTGCCAACATTGGTCGAGTCTGTATGAATGGACACACGACTCGATCTTGTCTACCGAACGAGCTGCTGCTCAAGCAGCGCAGATAGCGGCTACCTCCCACACTTGCAAGTTGGCAACCAGCGCCATTGCGGCATTATGAATCCGTTGCTGCTGAAAGGCGCAGTTGAGCTTCAAGACACCAGCCTCTTCGACAGGCTTGGGGCTTGGCGCAATTGGTCGGCCGTGGCTTGACACGCTTCGATGCAGAGCGGCAGGGAACAGCGATGGATTGTAGCTTAATTGAGGGAGTTTTGGAGCCGTCTGGCAAAGGCACCAGATTGTATTCAACCGGCAGTGACGCAGGAGCTGCTCTCCATAATTTATCGACGGCGCCAAGAGCTCGTGACGTTCTTGCAGATCGGACGCAGATCGCTGCATGGAAATGAATGCAAGGCATGAAGCCGCCGTTTCCCTCTAGGTATGCAAGCTGTTCTTGGCGAACTATACCTCTGTATCTTCAATCACCAAGCAGATTCAGACCTCATCATACCATATTGACAACAAGAATACATTTGCCATGCTATCCTCTCAGCTTCTAGGCGAACTCAGCTCGACGGGTGCTCCAGTTGAAGAAGTTGGTCTCTGGATCACTGCTCCACTCCTGAACATGACGGATAAGTTTACGGCCGTCTAATTCGTCGCCAGACACACGGATGCAGCACACTCACCGGTACTAGCGGGCCCATTTCCTCGTCGCTGTAGTCCCATCTGATGCTCTTGGCCATCGTCGGCGCCAGGTAGACGGCAATTAGCACCAAGACTCGCGCGAGCTGCCCCAGCAGAGCATCGCCCATTTGAACGAGTGGGCCGAGCATGGGTATCATCTCAAACGCAGAATCGAACTGAGGCTAGATAGATGCCACGCTTTTCAAGCGCGAATGCCTCCACCCATTCGAGACCGTGACGCTCATTCGCCACAAAATGGCCCCGCTTATCTCTTACTAATCAGTATCGGAGACTTTGGCTTCATCGTCGACGAGGTGCAAGTTGAAGTGGTTGTCACCGACTCTGCGCCCCAAATCGAAGCCTCCACCCTCGTCTCTATTGGGGTGCCCTTGTGGATATCAAGGCAACATCGCTGCCGGTGGCAGTGTAGCTTCGTGGGCACCGGTATGGTACCAATGCTTTTAAGCATGGCACTTCAACATCGTAAACGGATCTTTGTTGATTCACATGTTCGGAAGGGTAGTTGAAGAGGCCATTTTCGATTTGCATACGGAACGTTGGAGGTTTATGAAGACACCTTCACCTGGCTGCACTTTGTGCGACGAAAAACGCATCACGGGTCAACTCGCAGTGGTTATTATCTTTGTAACATACATGCCGTACTTACGGGTAGAATACAAACCTTAACGCACCAAAAGTCTTCTTACGTAGGGCGAGGACCGCGCCATCGTTCTAGTCGACGCAGAAGTGGTTCCGTGCCTGCTTCGCGACGATTCTCTTCGTTAACGGGAGGAGTATACGTATCAGCATCGGCATTTTGATGAGGCACTTCAGTCTCCGCTCCAGCCACAGCCGCAGTTATTATTGCTGCTGGTGCTGGGGATGGTTCGAGTACCCATCAGTGCCGACGCCAGAGTAGAGAAGCTCCACCTAAAATCCTCGCCCAAGTCGATCACGGCATCGCCAAGAACTCCGTTTGCGGCCATGTCCGCGCGGTCGGTGTCGCGCTGTTCCATTGCAACGCGCTGCTCGTCCAGTCGTCCATTGATAATGCGTTCCATCGTACGCTCCACTGAACGAGTGCGATTGAGATCCGCGTGTATCTCTTCCAGGGTGTACTGCGGGAACACCTCCCAAATCTGCTGCAACATTTCCGGTGTCACCTCAAAGTTCCGTGCGCTCCCACGATGCCGAACGATCTCAAAAGAGAAGTTTGGGAATGGCACCCATCGAGATAGAAACGCCGCTACAGTACGAAACAAAGCAAAAAGTCAGCCATGCATCCTCTAGAACCACATAAAGTTAAGATGGCAGTTTGACGTACTGCTAAAGCGAAGCACTTCCTCGGGACCGGCGGCATCTCCACCCGCAGTTGCATCTCCCTGCGCCTGTGGTTCGTTCGGAGCGTTGTTGGCGGTGGCATTCACAAGTTGTTGCTGTCCACCTTCTCGCGCATCGCCTGCTTCTGCTTCAGGCTGACGCGGGTGGTGCTCATCCGGCTGGGTAGACGTCACCGTATCATCACACTTTCCACCGCACACTTGTTTCCGACAAATCGGGCAGCGCATCGAAGTAGAAGCTGCAGAAGCACCACCAGCACCCGCTACTCCGGGAGGCGGGCCTTCAATGCCCAAACCATTCGCCATCCGCGTCAATGGGTCCATCCCTGCAAGAGCATCGTTCATTGATGCCTTCTGCAGACACTGGCGAAGACACAATCGATGAAATAGGTGGCCACAGCGCAGCTTCTTGGCCTGTGTGGACATGGACTTCAAGCAAATTGCGCACACATCGTCGGCCACACTTGCGAGTTCGTCCTGTGTCGCATCGGGGAAGAGGTGGTCCAGATCCAGCACCACCTGGTGATACAGCTTCACGTGCTTCACCCTCTCCAATAGCCGCACCGTCGCGTTTTTCACGTTGAGAATCAGAATCAGATCGAACAGACTCACACGGAACTGGTCCACGCTGATGACGTACAAATAGTACAGCACGAGCTGCACCAAATAGCAGCCGCTCAGCACCGTCTGCAGTAGCAGCAGGTGGAACTCACTGTTCTCCGAGTAGCCCGAGCTCGTATCGTCGTCCTCCGAAATGCTCGCCGCACGAACGTCCAGACTGTGGAAGCCCACTTGCACGCCCAGCTCCAGCGTCCTCAGCAGCATGAGCGACGCCTCGAACCACGGCACGTGCACGATCCGATCCGAAAAGAGCTCAAGTCTCGAGCATGTTGATGCCAGAATCAGATTCAGAACGAGAATGGCGCCCAGCACAAATCCGAGTTTCTGCAGGTCGCGCAGCTGCGTCATGGGCCTCGTCAGCAGGTGCTGGAACCTGGCGTGGGTGAGGGCCAGCAACGCCCTAAGTACGGCCAGAGCAGCCAGCCAGACCACCAGCAGCCCCAGCTCCGCCCTCTGGCCATGGGCCGCGGGCTCCACGGTGCTCACGAGCAGCTGGCAACGCAGCAGCACGAACGGGATGAGCGTCTCCTTGGTCTGTTGTAACTCCAGTGGGCGTAGTGTGCCTAGCGTCACGCTCGCTAGAAGCAGGAACACGTGGTACATGGCTACGAGGAAGAAGTGCAGCACAATCTGAGGAAAATCAGAATCAGAAAGTCAGAGTGATGGTCAGCTTGATTTTCAAAACACGGTGGGAAAAACGCACCACTGCACTGATGCGCGAGCTGAGAAGCTCCACGGTGAAGAGCGCCAGCGACGGTGCGGTCGGTAGCTCCCGCACTCGTTGAGCTGCACCTGCCGCCGCTATCGCTGTGGCCGCCGTCGTGAGCAGCAGGTAGCGGCGCCCCGTCACCAGCGCGCCGAGCTGCGTCATGCGCCGATCAGAACGCTCCATCCTCTCGTCTTTTGGAAACTGAGTCCGCGTGCGGGTTTCTGGATTCCAGTGTACCACAATCGTGGTACATGTTGATGTGCAGTTGGTGTGGCCCGTTATCAGAAACATGGCGGAAAGGTGTCCGATATCAGAAAATGAAGCATCAGGCGGCGGGACGGACGGATTCCTGGGGCGACAACGACGCGAGGCCGGAGCTGAACACACTGACGGGTCGAGCGCTGCGTGTGTTGCTACTGTGGGTCATTTGCAGTGTGTGGGTGGTCGGCATCGCGGGTTTTGTGGCGCTCTGGGTGCTGTCGCTCTGCAATGTGGGTCGATGGCTTTGGACTCAGATGCAAGAGCCAATTCCTCGCTATGTGCAGCTCTATCTGAGCTTTGCAGCACTATACGAGGGCTATTATTACAGTACAAGACCATCGCGGCACCAATGGCCGCTCATGCGACGCCTGATGCGCCACATGTTCACGCAATACCCGTACTTCCGTCTCAACGTGACGGTGTTTGAAGAGCGAGAGGGGTTAAACACAGGAAGAGAAGGAGTTCATGCAGCTGCTGTAGTGGAGAACGACGTCTCGCCTTTTGTCCAGCCCAATGGCCACGCACTGTTCGCCTTCCACCCGCACGGCGTTCTCTCGTGCGGCTGGTCGTTCGGAGGTGTCCACCACCGGAGCTTCGAGCGAGCAGACTGTCGATGGCTCGTAGCCGAGAGTTTATTTTACTTCCCAGTCATGAGGGAGCTGATTAACTGGATGGACTTCAGCAGTGCGGCCAAGCATTCCTTCCGAGGGGTGCTGCGAACGGGACAGAACGTGTGTTTGATGCCTGGTGGCTTTGAGGAGGCCACGCTCTACGAACGAGGGAAGCACCGCATCTACATTAAGCATCGATTTGGCTTTATCAAGTTGGCACTGCAGTATGGTTATAAGGTGCACCCGGTGTACACTTTCGGAGAGGAGTACGCGTACCACACGTTCCCGTGGCTGCTGAAGCTTCGGCTCAAACTCAATGAGTTCAAGATGCCCGGTGTGCTCTTTTTCGGCCGTCCAGGGTGCTTCTATTTGCCGCGAACGGATGTGGACCTTATCACGGTTGTTGGCAAACCGCTGGCGTTTCCGCGTTTCGATCACCCGACAAAAGACGACGTTAGAAAGTATCATGCACAGTACGTGAAGGCATTGGAGGATCTGTTCGAGAAGTACAAGGGTGCGTATTCAGTGAACCCGGACGCCAAGCTGGAGATCTACTAAGGACGGATTCGTACAACAACAGAACAAGTTTGATTGTATCGCTGGCTACTTCGTCATGTCTAGTCGAACTCAAGGATGACCTTGGCGGAAGAAGCCGTACCAGCAACCTTGAGACCGTCAAGGATGTCCTGGAACGCGAGGCGGTGGCTGATCAGCGACGTGATCTCGGCTTTCAGGCGTGGCATAGCGGCCATCACTTCCGGCATCTCCGTTGGGTATCCTACAGCCGTCGTGATGGTCATCTCGCTTGTAAGCATGCGGCCCACGGGGAACTCGAGAGGCTTCATGTGCGCTGCGGTGATGACCATGCGCGAATGGAATTTGGCCATCATAATGACGTCCGTTAGGATGTTGGGTGCTCCGGCAGCGTCAATGAAGGCGTCGGTGCCGACGCCAAGACGGTTGTAGCTCGGAACTTCCCCGTGCAACTTTGCGAGCTCCTCGCGAAGGTCCACCTTAGTAGGATCGAAGGCTGCACGGACACCGAGTGCTCGGGCACGCTCCAGACGCTCCTCAGCCAAGTCAAGCGCGATCACGTCCGTCACTCCGCGGTCCACGAGCCAAAGCAGCATGCCAAGACCAATTGGCCCGCAACCGAAGACGACGACCTTGTCTCCAGCCTTGACATTGGCTCGGTTTACTCCGTGCATGGCGACGGCCAGCGGCTCGCACAGGGCTGCAACCTCAAACGGGATTTCATCCGGAATGGGCAGCACCGACTTCCCCAGTTCGGCGTCGCGTACTAGCAGCTCCTGGGTGAACGCACCCTCGGGACCGCCTGATCCAATGTTGCTCGGCGTCTCCATGGGATTCACGACAACGCGCATGCCAATCGTGATGTTCTCCACTTCACTGCCCACCTCCATGACGATACCAGCGGCCTCGTGGCCAATTGCGGTGACGTGTCCAGGAGGAATGCCGCCAATGCGAATGTACAGGAGGTCGGAGCCGCAGATGCCGGCCACCTTGAGCTTCACCACAATGTCGCGAGCGCCTGTGGCTGGGCGTTCGTACGCCTCGAGACGGACGTCTCCCTGGCCGTGGATCTTGAGTACTTGAGCCATTGTAGTTATGGTGCTCTTGGTTGAGGTTGGGTAGTGCAAGTCGAATTTGCAAATGATCTCGTCAATCAAGTTTTTCTGAGATTATCCCCTTCGCGCGGATTCGAATGCTTACCATGCCCATCCAGAGAGCCTTCGCAAGATTACTGCGAAACGAGCTCTTCGTAGTGAGAACAAACATCCTACAACATGTGTACCGGTACCATCTTTTAGAATGCTTTTAGAGAGAGAAGTCTGGTATCCAAACCGCAAAGCCGAAATCAACTCTTTGATACTTCGAAGTACATTTTTTAGTGAGTGGGGTTTCGTGTCGTATCCAGAGCAAACGATGAAGACTTACACCTGTCTTCGTTTATCCGCGTTCAATAAATCTCCAACGTTGCTTCCGGGTCGACAGCGTACACGGACTTGTACTTGTCGAAGAGTTTCTGAAGAGACTCGACGTACTGCGTGTGGTACTTCTGTACGTCTTCTTTCGTCGGGTGCTCAATACGAGGCAGTACCAATGCCTCCCCACGACGGTAATGAGATCCACTTCGGTGCAAGGCAGGTAGAAACACTGTGGGAGACCGTAGAAGAAGACTCCGGGGATCTTGAATTCGTTCATTTTGAGGCGGAACTGGAGCAGGTAGGAAAACGTGTGGTACGCGTACTCCTCACCGAATGTATACGCAGGATGTAGCCTGTACCCGTGTTGTAGGCCTATCTTGATGAAACCAAAGCGCTTCTTGATGTACACGCGATGTTTTCCTCGTTCGTACAGTGTTGCTTCTTCAAAGCCACCAGGGATCAAGCACACGTTCTGTCCGGTGGCCATAAAGCGATGGAAAGTAGGTCTGGCAACGCAACTGAAGTCCATCCAGTTGAGAAGATCGCGCATGACGGGGAACCAGAAGAGGTTTTCGGCGACAAGCCAACGGCAATTGGAGTGCAGGAAGCCCATGTGGTGCGCTCCATTGAAGGCGAATCCGCTGGAGAGGACCCCGTGTGGGTGGAAGGCGAACATGGCGCGGTCGTCAGGCTTGACGAATGGAGACAAGTCGTTCTCCTCGACGGCTCTGCTTGCCATTTCGTTCACATCCTTGGCACTTGAACCCTTGGGCAGTTTTGCAGTCTCCCGCTCATCGAAGACGACGACATTGAGTCGGAAGTATGGGTAGTGCAGGAACACGGAGCGGAAGAAGCGCCGCATGACCGGCCACTGATGAAGCGAAGGTCGAGTCACGTAGTGGTAGCTCTCGTGAAGTGCAATGCACCCCAAGTAGATCCGAGCGATGAAGTGCATTGGAGGCGCATCCGTGAGTGTGATTTGCCTCCACAGCCACTGCACCACGCAGAAGAGCGAGAAGACCCACAACCCCGCGAAAGACAGGAGACCGACGACCCAAAGACCGTAGAGAAGCGTGAGATGAAGCCGGCGAAGAACTCGTCCGCGCAGTGTCAGCAGATCCGGGCGCGTGTCGAAGTTGGGCCACGCCGAAGTGCGACCAGAAGCAGCGTTCCGGAGCGCGGAGCTTGGCGAGCACATCGACTACGACTTTGCTTGACCCCGGGCGACACGTGGGAAGCACCTCGTGTAACGTACATCAATAAGAGCTTATTCTCATCACCGAACATGTACGCTGGATGCAACTTTGGTCCCGTGTTGTATGATATAGTTATCTTGATAAGGTCTCTTGAGAAACTCTTCGGCGAGTACATGTCGGTGTAATCCGTCAATCCAGAAGCAGATTTAGTGAGACGCATTTTATGAGAGGCAAAACGAAGCTCAACACAGACCAACTTGCTGTGACAACAAATGAAGAAGGACATACATGTCGTATTAACCTTAGCGCATCAAAGCAGATGCAGGGATATGTCTGTTTGGCTGCTATCTTCTTCTTGTGTTGGAAGTATTCGTATCTGCGCCAACTGACGCGTTCGTCTACAGCAACATGACGCTGAGTAGTTTTTGCTGGATGGAGGTTTTTGAGACCACTTCAACGTCACGTGGCTCACACGTGAGCCACGCTGCGTGGGAAGAAGACTGCAACGAATGCAATAAATCGCGCGCGACGCAAGGCCAGCGCTAAAGACGCGAGCGCGTTCCACAAAACCTCCGTCGACTGTAATGGCGGAGAACCAGCCATACAAAACTTACCTGCAGTCGTATAGTCTCAGCAGTCTCTCATGCTGTCGCACTCGTCTACGCCAGCAATTCTCGCTGCAACGCTTCATGATCCGATTTGAGAGAAACCCACACTGGCCATTTTCTGGCCAGACTTCAACCTGCGGCAACTTCAGCAATTCGCTACTGCAAGGTATGTAATTTGGAAGACGTGAGCACTAGGTTTCAGTATGCCTCGTGGGAATGAGCCCTTCAGTGGCACTGAATATCGAGTTTGACGGCCTTTCACGACGGGCGCAACGACAGCGACAGCAAGCGTGCTCACTGGGCGTTGGCGGAAATCAGCCTGTGACGGCTGTGGTGGCGTTGGCGACGTTGGCGGCGTTGCTGGTGCTGGTGTTGCGCGAAGCGGGCAGTTGTGGCGGGACACCGCGACATGGCGTGCGCTGATTGGCTGTTCTTTTTCCGAGTTTCTGCTCGGTTCGCGTGCCTTCGCAATACCCGAGATGCCGGCGCCACGATTTGGGCATTGAACCTTTGGACAGCCGGCGTTAGGCGAGTCCACAGATTTTGCTAGTCTAGCCCTATCCTGACGCCTCACCAGCGGTGACAGCCCGCTGGTAAGACCCCATACGGAAATAGTCACGCCTTATATAAGACTGAACGCAGCGTTTTTACGAGAATAAAGTGGCGCCAGAAGGGAGCAACGGTGGATTTTGCTGCGGTCGACTGCAAAATGCCCCCATTGAAATCGGCTTGTTCGCGTTGAAGCCCCAGCTCAAGCTGCCCCACAGCCAGCGCTTCAACCCCACATACAAACCCCAAGTCAATTGCCATTTGGAAATGCTATAATCGTTTTACAGCGGCGTTTCCACAAGGATCGATCCATACTGGGACCAAGTTAAAAAGTTCACAAAAAATGACGGGCAGCTTGAAGCGAACAGAGCCAAGGGCAACGGGTTTTTGTTTTATGTGACGGAGCGATGGGCAGCCCTTGAAGCCTGCGAAAATACATAGTCGCTTTATTTGGTATTGTATAAGATCATACAACTGTGTACAACCCTTATTTGAAAAAGCCTTGTACATTAGTTACCCTGTCTATTCTGATGTATAAACAGATATCATTAACCACGGGTTTCGTACCGTCGGTACCTACGCGGACATCGTCTCTGCCCTATCGCCGTTTGGACGAAAAGGAGACCCAACGGTCCCGAACCACTTCCAAATTTGCGCTCAACTGCAGGAGTCCTTGTTGCGCCCCTAATAAACTCATCACCGCGGAGGAGACTGCCCCACTAGCCAGCCGCCTCCATTCCAATTATGATCCACGCTCCGCTCGTGGTCGAGAGCTTCGCTCCTTCCACCCCCGCCACCCCCAATGACGCCGGCCTCCTGACCCGCTACGCGCGCTGCAAGAAGCTGCGCACCACTCTGTACGGAGAAACGGCCCTGTATCAAGACGTGGAGCTCAAGAAGATCGTGGTGCTCAAGCGGCTGAGCATCCCCTCTTGCAGCGAGAAGACAGCTGCGACGCCGTCAAGGAGAACCCCTCAGTGAACGCGCCGTCATCCAGTTACTCGAAGACCCACTAACAGCCCGCGCCCCAGGCCGCCAATACATCGTGGAGTACGAACGCGAAAGCTTCTTCACCTGTGGAGACAGCGTCTTCGTTGCAATGGACTTTTGTGCCGGAGGAGACCTGTACGACTTCGTAACAGCCAACCCTGGTAGACGTCTTGTCGAGAGTGAGGCGCTGCCGCTCTTTGCGCAAATCGCCAAAGGACTGAGCTTTTGCACGCTATCGGAGTCGCCCACCGCGACTTGTCACTGGAAAACGTGCTGCTGAAAGACGGACAGGTGAAGATCTGCGACTTCGGCCTGAGTGCCGATGCCAATCAACTGTCAAGTGACGTGGCAGGCAAATTCTACTACATGGCGCCAGAAGTTACACGAGGAGCCGTGTACGACCCCAAAGGAGCCGACGTCTGGTCGCTCGGAGTGCTGCTGTTCATCATGCTAACGGGTTCCCCGCTGTTCGCGGACGAGAACGCCCGCGCCCCGACTCTCCGCGTGTTAAACAAGTTCGGCGTGCAGAAGATCCTGGAGCTCTGGGGACTGCAAAACCACTTTTCCAAGGCCACTGTGAACCTGCTGGCCAGCATGTTGCAAGTGCAGCCCTCGCATCGTCTCAGTGCCGAGGAGGTGACGCGCCATCCTTTGTTGTGCGGCTCTAGCGGAAGAAGAGCGTCCCCCAACGTGGCCCCGTCCGCCTAGACTGATTAGCTGCAGTGTCTGAACCATTTTGCCGCGCGCAAAGGCTTCTACTAGCCCAAGTGCGTAGTGCAGAGATAAATTATGATTATTTATTGACCAAATGCTTGACATATTTGGAGGAATTATCCTAATATTTGGGACAGTATTTGGTTTTACCCAATCTTAAACTTCAAAAGGAATTTGTGCGCATTTCCGTCATTTATAATCAGAGGACGGGGCGCTCATGGCGCCTCCTTGTCCGCGCGCTGCAGCGGCCCCGCGGGGTCCTCCGGGGACGCAACGACCAGCTTCTTGTTCTCCAAACGACGGCGCTTCTCATGGTACCCGTCACGCCCCCTGTCGACCTCCTGATCCCCTGATTTCGCGTCTCGAAGCCGTCGACCGAGAGGCCACGATGCGCAAATTCGCGCGCTACGGCCGCCCGTTCGCGCGCGTGGACCACATTTCCGGTACACAAGCAGACGCGTCCTCCGTATTGCAGAGCACGATGCTGTTGCAGGAGGACGGACTGCTGGCGGCGCGGCTGGACGACGTCACGTACCTTTTGGACGGTCTGCAAACGTCCACGAGGACGCCAAGAGGACGCTTGTCACGCGCACGCAACGTGCTGGAACTGACAAAGCTGTTACAGGAGCCGCGCGTCCTGCAGGCCATCGAGTTGTCGTCTCTGAGACGCAGGACGCAGGACAGGACCAGGCAGCTGTTGACGCAAGACGCTCCACAAGAAGAGACGCTGCGCGCGGCGCTGACCGCGCTCGTCTACGTCCTGTCCACCAAGTCAGAGACGCAGGACTTCATTGACCTCAAGGTGCTGGACGCGGTGGTGCGCGCGTTGAAGCGCGAGGTCGTCGGAGACACAGAGGAGAGGGAGGTGCAGGCTGAAGAAAAAGAGGCAACTAGTGCGAAGAAGACGTGCTTGAAGAGGAAAAACAAGAAGAGAGACACACAGGTGGGTGTTTCTGTGGCGGACGATAAAAAGCAGACGGGGAACGTTGCTGGCGTGTCGGACGAGACATGCACGAAGCTGCTGGGCGAGGTGCTCCACGGGCACGAGGTGTTTCTTGTGGAAGGAGAGCTGCTGGTGTCGACGGAGGATACGCTGTGCGCGGCACTGGCCAATGTACTGCGGGTGGACGGTACGGATGTTGCTACTGGTGCGAGGGGTGCGGGCTCGGGCGACGCTGCTGAGGACACGTTCAAGTTGATTGAAGCACGGAAGCGGCAGCTTGTGCGCAATGGCGGCGTCGATGTTCTGGTATATGGTCTCGCCAATCGACTTCGCATTCTCGAACGGTTATTGCCGTCGTCGTTAGCGGAAGGTGTCCGTGATCAGTTTGCTCACTGTCTCCATCGCGTGAGTATGCTGCTGTGTGTATTTGAACAGGTGACGTTCCTGATGGTGGATGTACAGCAGTATATTTCACAGCACCAAACTCTTTTCGTGTTGCTCTTCAAACTGATTAGATGGTTGAGTGAGCTGAGCTGGAGAGACCCGGTCAGAACGCGCTGGGAATCTGAGTCCACCCGGATGTCGTTGGCGGTGGAGGTTCTGCTGTCAGCCTTGCGCGTCCTGCTCAATTTAACTCACCACAGCGCCGAGGCTGCAGCACATGTGCACGCTTTGGGGGAATGCAACTTCTCGCAAACTCGTTCTCCCAGCTTTGGGGTCTCGTGCGCTCAGCGAATCAATTGCAGCATTCACAAGTGCACGGCAAATGGGAATACGATGCGTGTTTGCTGTTGCTGAGTGTGATGATCAACAGCATTGAATTAAGTGGCGAGAACCATGCCTCCTTGTCTGGGGCGACCCTGTTTCTGAGCGTTGGAAATGACGTGACAAAAGTCAGCGCATGCGATCTGTTCACGCAGTTCTTCCTGGCGAAAGTTGAATCTTACGTGGATCTCATCAATCTGACTGAAAATGGGGGCACGAGTGGCGCAGTTTCAATCCCAGAGGAAAGCTACGACTGGAATCCAGAAGATGTGATTCTTGCAGGATGTGCGTCGCTGCTACTTGGATATTTGATGAAAGGCTCTTCGGACAACAGCGCTGCCATTTTGAAGTTACTGCCAGACAACTCGACTCGACTTGTTCTACGTGCTCTTGGCGTGTTTGTGGCTTTTCACTCACAGATGGATGCACTCACTCCTGAGGTTGCGAAATCAGCTCTATTGATTGAAACAGTGTTCAAGTCATACCAGGGAAGCGGATTGGGAGCAATCAACTGCGATGCGTTGACAGAGATGGCAGAACAGGTCGCGACCCCGAGCAATGGGACGGATATTGATGTAGAATCTAAGATGTCGGTCGAGGACGCACACGCAACTAGAAGCAGTGGTGCATCATCGTCGCCTGTTCGAGCTCGACAACTGAAAAATGTATGCTCCAACATCGATGACTCTGACGAGGAGAACGTTCCATACTCAAGAGGCCGAAAACTCGAGGAAGCATCAAATGCAAAGAGTGAAGCGAGCTCTCAAAGTAGCCAGGCTGTTCGTATGCGAACTCCAACTCGCACGCCGCCCAGAAGCTCGGGAAAAACGCGACACTGCGCAAACTCTCCAATGAAAACGCCTTCCCGGTTGTGTGAGAAGAGCCCGTCGCGTGACTCAGTCACTGCAGTCCTTCCTGATGGCTCGCTGTCGTCACCAGTCGTGGCACGGCTTTTGAAGCGGACTCGACAACTTGTGGATGAGTTTGACGCTGATTTCACGAGGCCAAACCCCCAAAAAGAAGTGGTAGCAGCAGCGAAAACCCGTGGCGACTGACATTACTTCTTCACCGGATTTGGACGTTTTGACGGATGTGACTTGCCGTGATAATGGTTCACCCATTATGCCGATGGAGGACGCAGACGCAACTAGTTCGCATTCGTCACCGGTCGTGGCACGGCTGTTAAAGCGTACTCGACAACTCGTGGATGAATTTGACGCTGATTTCACGAGCCCAAGTCGTTCAAGTTTCCAGAAGAGAAATGGTGGCAATAGTGTGGAGACCGTGGTGACCGACATCACTGCTGTTCGTCCTGATGGTTCGCGTTCGCTACCGGTCGTGGCGCAGCATTTGAAGCGTACTCGACAGCTTGTGGATGAATTTGACGCTGATTCCGCGAGGTCAAGGCGGTTTAGCCCTCAGAAGAGAGGTGGTGGTAGCAGCGAAGAAACGGTGGTGACTGATATTGCATCTTCGTCGTGTGTGGTCCTTTCAATGGATATGACTTGCCGTGATAATGGTAGCCAAGGCCTGGACCTTTCACAGGATATGGGGAAAGAAAATTGCAGCAATCTTGGCTCCAATAAGGTGTGTGTCGATGCCCATGCTGAATTATTATCATCAAAAAGGAAGAAGAAGCCCATTCGCAATCCAGACGCGAGCAGCAAACGTGTTACGACCATACAGGATACCTCTTTCGGCTTCACCGCTGTGGACTCGCCACCCTCCACCCCGTTGCGCAAGAAGAGTAAAGTGTTGCTACAATCACCGACAAGGAATGGGCGTTATCCGGGGCTTTACCGACAGTCACCATCACTCAATTTGACGCCGACGAAGACGTCTCCTTCGATACCACTGCGGATCAAAAAGTCATCAGGACTGCTTCGAATTCCGTCGAAGAATACACAACCCCCGAACATGGACCAGTCGATGACATCGGTGAACCCACACCGACGCAAGATGAAAGGAAATCGCGCTCCTTCAGCTCCTGCTAGTTCCGTGTTTGATTTCACCGACTAGCCTCTCCGACATTCCCACACGACGATCATCCGAAAGTTTTTTTGCAACTTCGACTGTCGCGATTTCAAATTGCTGAGCTGGCAGAGCTGCTCACTGACAAGTTGCGCAGTCACCAAACCTAATTTACCTAACCTTATTACCTACGTCTCTTTCTTGTTGTGTTCACGATGCTATGTAGGCAACAAGGGTATCAGGTCGAGTAAGGCGTTTTATTGCTGATGTTCTTCTGGTTCTGGTTTATTCTCATGATCTGATGCTTCTGCTGGTTCGGCGCCGCCGAAAGCGCATAGTCGATTGAGTTCGTGCCCCAGCAACTCCAACGGTAGCGTGGCATCCAGGATGCTGAAGAACTCGACAGCTTCGTAGGAGTTCACAATTATCCAGAGAGGTTGGCCACGGATGGAGATCCGCTCAGCAGTTTGACGCGGCTTCCGACCCTTTTTCTCAAAAGTATCTTGAAAATTGCGTGACTGCGGGAAAATGTGTGCGTCGCCGGTGGAGATGTCGGCGCTTGTTTCGTCCGTGGCTTTCTCCCGTAAGAAGAGCGCGTCCGGGTCATCTACGTCGAGTTTTATCGGTGGGAATCCCGATGGAAGTTCGGGTGACGTCTCTCGGTGGATTTCGTGCTGACATCGAGCACTCTGTTGATACGCAGCTACATATTGAACAAACCTCACCATGATCGGATCCTGTTCTTGTAGCTGGTGGTGAGAAGAGTGCAGTTCATCTGCGACGATAACTCCTCGAAGCCGGTCGAGCGCGACGGAGTACCACAAAAATGGACTCGAGGCAGCACCACGAACGGGCGACTCTGGTTCTCGCTGGAGTTCCTCTGGAAATTGAGTTCCTAGCGCTTCCACACGCTGTCGGTGCAGACTGCGGGTATCTTTCAGATAATTGTCGAGGTATTGGTCACAGAATGCAGCGAGTTCTTCGACGCAATGCTGGTCTACATCATTGGCAAAGTGTTTGGCCCACCCGATTGCGTCGTCTTTGCCCTCAAGCTCCAGTTTACGTTCCAACGCAAACACAGTTTCGAGCTGCACAACATTCATCCATGAGAAGAAATCCTACTCATCTACGGACTGTTGGACACGTACATCAGAGTGGGTGACGACCAAGAAAGCATGTCGCTTTGGATACTCTCCATGGCGAGTGAACCGGAAGTCGTGTAACTCGAAGGTATCGAGGCGTGTCGGTGATCTGGCACTTTCATCTACAAGTCAAGAGATATCGAAGTGAGAAAGACTTCACGAGAAACTACAATGACGTACTGCTGGACTCTTCTGACGGCCGTGTCACGCTGGTGTCAGGTGTAAAGTGGTCTCCATGAAGAAGCCACTGGAAGAGCAGTCGAAGAAAGTCACTGCGCATCGTGGAGAGGACGAGTTGCTTGCTGCAAACCACAAACCATCTCTCGTCAAAAGATCATTACAGCTACAACTACTCGTAGTAACTACGCACCGGTAGATAATACAACGGCCAACGACGGAGAACTGGTCGTTCAAAGAGCGTCAGCTATGATTCAGGATGACAACCAGAAACGACAACCAACCGTTTGTGTCGGGCTCGTATTGTCACCAAACGGCATGCCCATGACTGCCAACTTCGCCTAAAACCAACCACCACAACGTCAATTTTTGAGATGCTGAAAGCAGCAAGAACTGCTTGAGGTACCATGATCTCCAAGGGGTAATTTACTGCTGGCACGCGACCATCAAAGGCAAAGTGGAGGTGTGAACCGAAGCTCAAATCTGGCAAAACTATCGTCAATCCAAGGATTCCAACAGTATTTGAAAAGGTTCGTACCATTCTGGATAACGGACAAGATGCCTCGACAAACGCTGTCTAGCTGTGCTGTAAGAGTACCAGCGCCCCCATCTCGTTGACGCCACTTGCTAAGTTTTGCGTCTGGATACCCGAAGAAACTCAAGAGCAGATCGCAGCTTGAGCGTGTGTAGTGCTGCGATGAGAGCGACAATTCATCGTCAGAGTATGGGGACAATACTGGAAGACCAAAGGTGTTTTCTACCTGAACGATGGATGTCGGAAGATTTGTGGCGGAGAAGACGAGCACGTACAGCACTTCGTAGATATTGACGAAGCCCACAATTCCATCGGAGCCGTTTGTACCGAAGCGTGCGTACTGCAGCGATTCACCACACAATGAGGTCGTTGCCCCGACAGCTGCAGCTAGCACTCCACGCAGATCCAGCCACTGGGTAGAGTCCGTTTTCGATGAAGAGGTGGAGAAGCAACCGATGCTGTCACTACAGTGCACGTAGTGGTACAGCGTATTGTCTTCTCCCTCTTTCTCGGTTGTGTCGAGAAGCAGCACCTCCATCGTGTACCAGTCCCGAATAAAGATCCGCAAAGGTTTTATAAGCGGACACTACTAGCGGCGGTTCAAGAAGAGGTTCATCATACGATGGTGATTCATGACCAAGTGGATTGGCGAAGTCTTCAGGGCTCGTTGGCGTTGGACGTCACTCTCATTGAGTCGGTCTTCTACGGGTTGTCCAAGCAGTACGAGAAGCAGCAGCGTGACCGTCAAGAACGTCTCAACAAGCGACCGGGACGGAGTGACAACAACGAAGACCAGCACGACAACCAGTTGGATGAAATGCCGTTCGCCAAGGCGGACGTGTTGATTGCGTTGGAAAACGCTGCAGGTTTTCTCGACAAACGCCCGTGGCTGCGTGTCCTGCACACGCGTTTAGCGTGCGTCTCGTACGAGAAAGAGGGTGCGAGTCTTGCGGATTTCGTGCGCTGTCGCCAACGAGACCGCACGGTTTGCCTTCGTGACGTGAGGCGTCGACTTGAAGTGATCTACGCTGATGCTACGAAATCTATGCAAGTTGAGGAGAAGCACAAGCGGTTCCGTGCTCAAGCTCGAGCTGTTTCCCCCTGGTGTGTACGGGACCCCAAGTGTCTGCATTCGTCACCAGCTCGACAGCTTTACGGCGTCCACGTGATGCCACCGAAACCTGTGACCGAGGAAGAGCTACAAGATCAGCGAGACTGTGTTACGAGTCACGCCCGTGCGGTTGTGAATGCTGCTGTGGGGGTTGTGATGGACAAACTCCTGGCACCATATACGCGACCTGCTACCACTCAAAGCACTGGGAGACGCACCGGACGCCATCACGTTCGAGCTGACGGCGATCCGTCCAAAGCAAGTTCCAGTCAGCGTCGAGCCAAACGAGACCAAGCGGAACGTGAGCTCCAACTCCGTGCATTGAGACTGGAACTACTAGCCCCCACCGCAAACTTGTCGTTGCAAAAGACGGCCGAGCTGAAGAAGAAGGACGAAAAGCCTCAGTTGATGTTAATGTTGGCGACGGTGGAAGCCCAAGGTGACGCTCGCTTGGCATGCAAAATGCTCGACGATGGTATCGTTCAGTCAGGATTTCGTCGAGCAGCAGAGCAGGCAAAGCGTCTTGGAATTACCGCTCAACCCTGGGAAGTGGTGAAGCTGTGGCGTGATCTCTATCGGACCTCAACACTACAAGCACTGGGGTCAACGTAGCAAAAGGTTCTGGTTAACAAAATAACGCTAGGACAAGCTCGAAGTGTGCGCTAAGCACGTCTGGGCAACAGTGAGAGCCGTTCGTCCTTCTTTCGTGGTAAAGTTGACGTTCAGATCACTTCTAGAGAGGAGGAACCTCACAGCATCCACACGTAGGTACTCGCACGCGACCATCAGCAGAGACCGAGTCCCAGTCTCAGCACTTTCAGCGTCGACTTGCTCGACAGCGTTGACGGAGACGTCGCACTCGTCGATGTAGAACCTCATCATGGCCACAGCTCCGAGTTTGCAAGCCGTGAAGAGGTCCCGTTCTTGTTGTGGATGCAGCGCCATCGTGACGGAACCTGCAGGGGTGACGACACTTCTTGCCCCTGTTGCGCTGCTCGAGTCGGTCGCTCCAGTTTTCTGACCGTTGTTGCTCACCACGTCCTGCAGCCACTTGTGGCGAATCTCTTGAAAACAAGCGTCGTGGCCTCGTAGTAAAGCCACTCGCCACGCTGTTCGGTCCTGCGCGTCCTTCACCGACACATCCGCTCCGAACGCTAGCAATCTCGTCACTGCGCGGAGATTTCCTCGTGCTGCCGCAATGTGCAGCGGTGTGAAGCCCAAGAAGTCTCTCGCTCCCAGAGGTGCGAGCGGAGCCTTCGCCAGTAAAGTCTCCAGCACAGCCATCGCATGTTCCGCTTCCTCTTCAGAGCTGGAGAAGGCGCTACGGTGACTGTGAGCCTGATGTCGAGTCCAAGGGAAGAGTTCTCCGTCCTGCACCACCTCAACGCCCACCAGTAACGCTTCGTGGATGGCTGTGCGCTGCGTCCACGCGTCTTGCTCGGCTCCGGTGAACAAGTGCGGGAAGAGCTGCAGCAGTTTGGCCACCACCGTTTCCAACCCTCGCCGAGCTGCTTCGTGCAAAAGCGTTCGCTGTCGTCCAGGCAGGACGTGGTCTGCAAACAATGGCGTGGTCATGGCGAGGAGGTACATCGCCACACGCTCGTAGCCGCCAGTCACCGCAAGAGAAAGTGGCGTGAAACCCTCGGTGTTTGGAGCGTACACCAGTTCTGGAGCGAGTTGGAGCAAGCGTGGCAGCACGAGAGTCACCACTTGGAGATGGCCGAACTTGGCTGCCAGATGCAGCACATTGTTGCGCTTGGGAACGCTCACCACCGTCACATCTGCAGGTTCAATGGGCGGTAGATCGTCCTCACCCCTTCAAGCCCCAAACTGGTAGGATCGAAGCCATCCAACAGATCAACCACAGCCTCAACGTTCCCACGACGAGCTTGAACGAGCAGATCGGCGTCTTGAATCGCTCGTTCGCGCGAAGCTTCCAGTCGAGCCAGAAACCCTCGCGCAATTCGAGTTACTTGCATCGCGCAAATCCATCCGCGCTCATGAGCGCGTTCAAGCCCTCGTCTTCGAGCTCGCTGGCGTCCCAGAAACCCACGAACGACCCGCTGGATCGCTAAAATACACGCAATTCGCACCGCTAACTCCTCTGCGCGCCGCATTTTGCTCACGACTGCGCGTTGCAACATCCCTCGCACCAAAGTTTGCATCCGCGCGGCCCCGCTGTGCTCCTTCTCCTGCTCGTCGCGAATTCGCGCTTGTTTCAGCGCTTTGGTCGCAAGAAGCTGACACCGAACGAAGCTTTGCAGCTTGAAGGCCGCCCAAGTTTCTTTTCGCAGACGCAGAGCGCGAACCCGACACCTCGCTGTGAACCCGGCAAAGATCCGCGCTAAAATTCGCGCAAGGTTCTGCTTTCGTGCTTGGTCTCGTTGAAGACGGAGCTTTGACGCCACCCAGCGGGCGATACAAGCGCGCCAGGAACTCTGAAGAACCGAAGCACTTCGGTGCCAATGTTCGTGCCGATGCATTGCTCGCAACTTGGCTAACAACCGCCTTGCAGCCCAAATGCGGTACACGCTTTGGATTCTGTTCGCAGCTTGGCTTTGCTTTGAGTGCAACCGATTGCGTCGGTCTTTCTCGCCTAGCACGATGGCTGTTCCCTTGGTGACTTGCAACAAACTGCCGCGGATGCGTTTGCGAACGAGCAGCTTCTGCCGGATCCCGCGGAATTGCCGACGCAGCACGAAGCCTCGTCGCACCCGTTGAATGATCAAAGCTGCGTGGTGCTCTCGATGTGCGCAAGTTCGTCGAACGTCATGAAGCGACCGCATGAACGCGCGCTGTTCACGAATTAGCGCAAAGTTTTGTTGCTGCTGAGTGGGCAACGCTTTCATCTTGGCGTACGGGGAATGGGCTTTCGGTTCGTCGTCCTGGTTGTCAAATGCCGATTGTTTCAGCCGGTTCAAAGCTTCCTCGCACGCTCTTCCGCCCACCGAGACGCATCGGTCGGCTTGACTGGGATCGTTGCGCTTGGCTGATCGATCGGATCGAACCGAGGCAAAGGTAGAGAAGTAGTGACCACCGACACGACGGTGCTGTAGGTGCATCGTCGGGTTCCGAAGTACAGACTCGGAGTCAAGCTCAATCCCTGTTTCACCGTCACGATCTGGGCTTGGCGCAATTCCTCTCGAGTTTGCAGCCACGTCTGCTTGTGCTGAGCTAGTGACAGCGACGAGGAATCGATGGCCCTGGCCATTTGCGATGGATTCGAGTTGTTGGTCTCCGATGCGGCGCTTAAACCGGAACGGCGCTTCGAGTCGCGCGTGGCTTCCAATAAGGTATTATAACGTCTCCAGCATAACGCGACTGTGTAGCTTTGCTGGTAGCTGAAGGGAATGTCCTCCGTCATTCGTGAAGCTGCACCACCTAACGACGATTTCGTGGCGACATCGACCGAAAATGACAAGACTGGAGATGATAATCATTTGAGTGAACAGGAGCTGGCGTTGGTGAAGGCGTTGCAAGCGAGACGATTTGAAGGTGTTGACAATCTGAGGAATACGCTGCTGGCCACTACCCAACTCACGACTTCGAACGTCATTTCCACTGTCGTCACGGCATTTTCTCATCGTGGTGCGCGGCGTAAGAGGAGCAAGGTATCAACCTCTTCAGTGACAGGTTTTGGTAACCAAGAGCCTCGCGAATCTGTCTACGGCGCTCCGAAATCGCAATCTGCACGCTCTAGTAAAGCTCGGAAAGGAGCTTCTCTTCACCAAGCGCAACTACCCAGTTTTCGACGTAGTTTGCCAGCTTTGGCTGTCCCAGCCACGCGTTTGCATCGCGAATTGCTGCTTGAACGAGACGCCTTCATGGCGCAACTTACACGAGAGCGCGAAGAGAAAACGCAGCTTGAATGCTGGGCTGCTACACGAATTCAAGCGTGTTATCGCGGTTTCTGCAGCCGTCCGCGTGTTGTCGCCTATGCACGAAGAATGCACAAGCTAGCAATGCGAAGCGCTTCGAGCATCCGACTCGATGTAAGTGCCATACTATCGTACTGTAAACGTCTAATGGTTGTGTCGTGTTAGCTCGCTGATATGCAAGAGAATCTGAGGATGCGTGGCAATCTCCCAGACGAAGAGTCTTTACTTTGGCGGCAAGGCGTCAAAGAGCGCGCACGACGCAAGCGCGATATCAAAGGCCGGCACGAGGAGAGACAGAGTGCTGCAACGCAAATCCAGGTATGGTAGTTAGGTATTCATGTGTGTTTCTACTTGTTGAGCTGAAAATATTTGCTTTGTCGACTGTTGTCAGGCCTGCGTGCGAAGGTTTCTCGCAAAATTGCATTTCGCCAGCTAGTTGCACGCGCTCGCGATGAGTGCTATCTGGTTGCTGTAGTGAGGATTCAGGTAGAAGATGCTGTCACTTTCTGCAATACGACGGTGCATTTTCTAACAATTAATTCGTTTGTGCAGAGTACTTTTCGTGGTTACAACCTTCGCTCGTGGATCCAGCGATTAGTGCCCAAGCTGCGGCACAACGCAGCAGTGCAGATCCAGTCTCTTGTTCGGTTGGTTGTGCACTTTTGCTTTCGTATTGTAAATTGGATTTAACGTGCTGGGTTTGCTTGTAAAATGTCAGCGGGAGTCAAGCACGAGAACGTGCGTCCATGTTGCGCTTTGAGCGCGAATGTGAAGAACGGCGGCAAGCTGGTGTACCTTTCCAACATACTGTGAGAAACCGCGTATCGGTAGCCTCCAATGGCGTACGACGCGCCTCCGACAGTCCCCGAAACCCACTACGAGCTCTCTATGAGAGGCGAAAATCTCAGGCTTCACTCGAGTTCAAGACGGCCAAGTGGCGAGAAGAGCGGAGTTTCCTGCGAATCTACGTAAGTTTTGATTGTACTTTGTCTGTGTTGGTAGATGTTGTACTAATGTTTTGATCCTGCAGAATGTAGCGCAGAAGTTGGCAACACGCCGGGCGAGACTTGTACATCGGTGGAACTGGACCAAGAAGGTGGTGCTCGACAAGCGGAGACAGCGACGCGTGAAAAGATGGTCTCGGCATTTTCAACGATTCCGACTTCTCCTAGCAGATTGAAAGGTGGTAAAATTCCTCAACGTCGACTCAGCAAGGTGAGTACCAAACCGGAGTCACCAACGTCGCAACTACGGGCGTCGCAATCGTAATAGAACCGGCAAAACTAGCTTAGTGGTTGCATTCCAGTGCATTTTTTTTGCGTGAAAGGGCACTGCGATGACTCAATTCGAGACGATTAAAATCGTCTGGCGGGTTCATTGCTTTGCTCCTCTCTAGAAGCGACCTGAACGTCAATTTCACCACGAAAGAAGGACGAACGGCTCTCACTGTTGCCCAGACGTGCTTAGCGCACACTTCGAGCTTGTCCTAGCGTTATTTTGTTAACCAGAACCTTTTTGCTACGTTGACCCCAGTGCTTGTAGTGTTGAGGTCCGATAGAGATCACGCCACAGCTTCACCACTTCCCAGGGTTGAGCGGTAATTCCAAGACGCTTTGCCTGCTCTGCTGCTCGACGAAATCCTGACTGAACGATACCATCGTCGAGCATTTTGCATGCCAAGCGAGCGTCACCTTGGGCTTCCACCGTCGCCAACATTAACATCAACTGAGGCTTTTCGTCCTTCTTCTTCAGCTCGGCCGTCTTTTGCAACGACAAGTTTGCGGTGGGGGCTAGTAGTTCCAGTCTCAATGCACGGAGTTGGAGCTCACGTTCCGCTTGGTCTCGTTTGGCTCGACGCTGACTGGAACTTGCTTTGGACGGATCGCCGTCAGCTCGAACGTGATGGCGTCCGGTGCGTCTCCCAGTGCTTTGAGTGGTAGCAGGTCGCGTATATGGTGCCAGGAGTTTGTCCATCACAACCCCCACAGCAGCATTCACAACCGCACGGGCGTGACTCGTAACACAGTCTCGCTGATCTTGTAGCTCTTCCTCGGTCACAGGTTTCGGTGGCATCACGTGGACGCCGTAAAGCTGTCGAGCTGGTGACGAATGCAGACACTTGGGGTCCCGTACACACCAGGGAAACAGCTCGAGCTTGAGCACGGAACCGCTTGTGCTTCTCCTCAACTTGCATAGATTTCGTAGCATCAGCGTAGATCACTTCAAGTCGACGCCTCACGTCACGAAGGCAAACCGTGCGGTCTCGTTGGCGACAGCGCACGAAATCCGCAAGACTCGCACCCTCTTTCTCGTACGAGACGCACGCTAAACGCGTGTGCAGGACACGCAGCCACGGGCGTTTGTCGAGAAAACCTGCAGCGTTTTCCAACGCAATCAACACGTCCGCCTTGGCGAACGGCATTTCATCCAACTGGTTGTCGTGCTGGTCTTCGTTGTTGTCACTCCGTCCCGGTCGCTTGTTGAGACGTTCTTGACGGTCACGCTGCTGCTTCTCGTACTGCTTGGACAACCCGTAGAAGACCGACTCAATGAGAGTGACGTCCAACGCCAACGAGCCCTGAAGACTTCGCCAATCCACTTGGTCATGAATCACCATCGTATGATGAACCTCTTCTTGAACCGCCGCTAGTAGTGTCCGCTTATAAAACCTTTGCGGATCTTTATTCGGGACTGGTACACGATGGAGGTGCTGCTTCTCGACACAACCGAGAAAGAGGGAGAAGACAATACGCTGTACCACTACGTGCACTGTAGTGACAGCATCGGTTGCTTCTCCACCTCTTCATCGAAAACGGACTCTACCCAGTGGCTGGATCTGCGTGGAGTGCTAGCTGCAGCTGTCGGGGCAACGACCTCATTGTGTGGTGAATCGCTGCAGTACGCACGCTTCGGTACAAACGGCTCCGATGGAATTGTGGGCTTCGTCAATATCTACGAAGTGCTGTACGTGCTCGTCTTCTCCGCCACAAATCTTCCGACATCCATCGTTCAGGTAGAAAACACCTTTGGTCTTCCAGTATTGTCCCCATACTCTGACGATGAATTGTCGCTCTCATCGCAGCACTACACACGCTCAAGCTGCGATCTGCTCTTGAGTTTCTTCGGGTATCCAGACGCAAAACTTAGCAAGTGGCGTCAACGAGATGGGGGCGCTGGTACTCTTACAGCACAGCTAGACAGCGTTTGTCGAGGCATCTTGTCCGTTATCCAGAATGGTACGAACCTTTTCAAATACTGTTGGAATCCTTGGATTGACGATAGTTTTGCCAGATTTGAGCTTCGGTTCACACCTCCACTTTGCCTTTGACGGTCGCGTGCCAGCAGTAAATTACCCCTTGGAGATCATGGTACCTCAAGCAGTTCTTGCTGCTTTCAGCATCTCAAAAATTGACGTTGTGGTGGTTGGTTTTAGGCGAAGTTGGCAGTCATGGGCATGCCGTTTGGTGACAATACGAGCCCGACACAAACGGTTGGTTGTCGTTTCTGGTTGTCATCCTGAATCATAGCTGACGCTCTTTGAACGACCAGTTCTCCGTCGTTGGCCGTTGTATTATCTACCGGTGCGTAGTTACTACGAGTAGTTGTAGCTGTAATGATCTTTTGACGAGAGATGGTTTGTGGTTTGCAGCAAGCAACTCGTCCTCTCCACGATGCGCAGTGACTTTCTTCGACTGCTCTTCCAGTGGCTTCTTCATGGAGACCACTTTACACCTGACACCAGCGTGACACGGCCGTCAGAAGAGTCCAGCAGTACGTCATTGTAGTTTCTCGTGAAGTCTTTCTCACTTCGATATCTCTTGACTTGTAGATGAAAGTGCCAGATCACCGACACGCCTCGATACCTTCGAGTTACACGACTTCCGGTTCACTCGCCATGGAGAGTATCCAAAGCGACATGCTTTCTTGGTCGTCACCCACTCTGATGTACGTGTCCAACAGTCCGTAGATGAGTAGGATTTCTTCTCATGGATGAATGTTGTGCAGCTCGAAACTGTGTTTGCGTTGGAACGTAAACTGGAGCTTGAGGGCAAAGACGACGCAATCGGGTGGGCCAAACACTTTGCCAATGATGTAGACCAGCATTGCGTCGAAGAACTCGCTGCATTCTGTGACCAATACCTCGACAATTATCTGAAAGATACCCGCAGTCTGCACCGACAGCGTGTGGAAGCGCTAGGAACTCAATTTCCAGAGGAACTCCAGCGAGAACCAGAGTCGCCCGTTCGTGGTGCTGCCTCGAGTCCATTTTTGTGGTACTCCGTCGCGCTCGACCGGCTTCGAGGAGTTATCGTCGCAGATGAACTGCACTCTTCTCACCACCAGCTACAAGAACAGGATCCGATCATGGTGAGGTTTGTTCAATATGTAGCTGCGTATCAACAGAGTGCTCGATGTCAGCACGAAATCCACCGAGAGACGTCACCCGAACTTCCATCGGGATTCCCACCGATAAAACTCGACGTAGATGACCCGGACGCGCTCTTCTTACGGGAGAAAGCCACGGACGAAACAAGCGCCGACATCTCCACCGGCGACGCACACATTTTCCCGCAGTCACGCAATTTTCAAGATACTTTTGAGAAAAAGGGTCGGAAGCCGCGTCAAACTGCTGAGCGGATCTCCATCCGTGGCCAACCTCTCTGGATAATTGTGAACTCCTACGAAGCTGTCGAGTTCTTCAGCATCCTGGATGCCACGCTACCGTTGGAGTTGCTGGGGCACGAACTCAATCGACTGTGCGCTTTCGGCGGCGCCGAACCAGCAGAAGCATCGGATCAAGTCTGAGCAACCCCTATCAATATGTGGCCTGCGTATTACATGTACCCCTATCGATTCCGGTCAGACAATAATTCTGTGACGTGGTCAGATACACTTGGTGCAGATAACGACACCCGTCCGAGTCCCTTATTTCGATCTCACAACTGCAAAAAATACTAAGCTCTTCTCGTTGGTACGCCTTCATGGATTCTTGATTTTCAATTTTACTTGTTGTGGACAAAGGAGATAGGTTCGGCTTAGAAATTTTCCATTGACGTATGTATCCCCGTACGCTTGAAGCTTGTGAATTGGAAAAGTGACTCAATTCGAGATGATTAAAATCATCTAGCGGGTCATTGCTAGTTTCGGTGTTGCTGTATAACTCGCAAAGTGCAACGTTGTCTCCGTCAAGCCCTGCGTACTCATATGGGCACCCATTCCAACAGAAAAGTGGCCGTATTTGGCATCCTCATCATCAGCACACGCGTTGGTTTCGGCGTCTTTTTGGCGATCTGGAATAGGAGATTTTGTGGTTGGCTTCATTCAAGCAACGCATTGGAGGCCGAGATCATGTCGTCGTCGCGCAAACCAAGTTCGAAGCCGCCCGAGCTCAACACGAAAGACCCCAAAGTTCGTGCAGATCTGTACATGGCTTCACACGGCATCGCCGAGCTTTTCGAAGGTCTGGGAACTCTTTTGCTCTACAACCGACCGTCCAACCCGCGCGAGTTCCTCATCCAACAACTGGGCGAGCTACGAAAAGCCAAGCAGGAGCAGGGCTACGTACGACTGCGTTAAACGTGCTCCAGGCCATCACACTAACTAATCTCCTCTGCTACATAGCTGCCCTTCTTTGAAGAGCACGATCTCAAGGCGATGTTCGCAGCTTTCGACATTAAGGAACAGGGCTACATTACCACGGAGCAGTACGATCGAGGTGCAGTGCTGCTCACATGATAAATATTGACAGCGTTCTAACTCCCCAGTTGTCCTTACAGCATTGCACAACCTTGGGATCGACAAGCCGACACTTCGCCTACCGGAGTCCGTGACGACCATCAACCAGGTGCTCTTCATACGCAGCATGTATGTGTTCGCGGGTAGATCCTTCTCGCTGCTGTATCATTCACGCTGTTTTGCTCGCAGGTCTCAAGAGATTAAGAACGCGTCGGCTTCGTTCATGTGATACGCGTGACCGCACTCGAAACCATGCTAACCAAATGCATTCCGATGATCCAAATCTTGTAACTTGACAACCTAAAACTCGAGATATGGGGGACACGGACAGAACGAGCGTGTGAGTGAACCGTGGGCATCGTTTCGGCGCATATCGAGCCGCTCCAGTTTCGGACAAAAGCGTCTGAAGTTTGGTGCAGTGAACACGTTCCAGAGTGCAAGTACCCCATCGTTTCGTATCCTGTTTTGACGAAAGTCAATGTGCCGTAAAGCACGGAGCGTACCGCGGAAAAACGCGTGGGCTAGTGCACGAGCGCCTTCATCCCCCAGTAAGTTGCCCTGCAGACTGATGTCTAACAGTTCCGGAAGAGCTCCCTTTTCAAGAGCAGTTAGCAGTGCCGCGAACGCCTTGCTGTCCACATTGTTAGACCGGAGATCCAGCTCTTGCAGTTGTGCACACGCACCACGAGTGAAGCAATCCGCAAGTGCAGCGACACCAGAGTACTTGACGAGGTTCCAGCCTAAATGAATGCTTCGCACCCGCGGACAGGCTCCAGTTAGCAACGACCGCGCCAACTCTTTTGCACCACGATCACCAATGCGTTCGCCACGGAGCTCTTCCACGTGCTTGCATCGCTTTAAGTTGACGGTGAAAAACTGCCGCTTTGTTGGCAGCACTGCCCTGGCAAGTGGTGGATCAGCACTACTGGCAAGTGGAGCAGTACTGACCCTCAGAATGAGAACTGTCGACGTCTCCTCCTGCTCCTCCGGTGGTTGAGCAGCGGGAGTGTTGATAGCTGGAAGAATTCCGTATCGCCTTCCCATTTCGTTGGAGGCATCGACACACTGCTGCAGATTGTCCAGACTAACCCGCTTTTCCTCTTCGTCGCGCTTTTCTGCGAGTTCTATCCTCTCAGCAGCGTCCCGTAGTTGTTCTGCATGTTTGGCCGACTCAATTGCAGCCAACTTTTGCTTCACAACAGAGCGGTTCTCGATTGCGAACTGCGTGATGAGCGCGGTGCGCTTCTCGCTCTTAACGATTGCGACCGAGTATTCCTCAAGGAGCGTACGGAACTCGATTTCCTTTTGCTTGGTGAGTTTTCGCTGAGCCTTTCGCTTCGTTTTGCGTTCTCGACGAGCTGCTTTCTCTGCTGTTACCTCCGCACGATGCCTTTGTTCTTGCTCCGCAGCAGCCCAACCCGCTGCATTATCAGCGTGCCACCGAGCCGCTTCCTTCCACTCAAGAACCGGGTGGCGTCGCTCTGCTAACATCCGCTCTTGCTTAGCCCGCAATGCACTTGATATTCGCTGCAGCGGACCAAGTATGACTTCTTCCTCTTCATCGTCGTCTTCTTCATCCGACTCATCGTCGCTGTCTTCGTAGCCATCTTCATCGCTATCTTCCGAAGAGGACAGTTCATCATTTTGCGTTGGGGATCCCTGACGTTCAGGGTCCGCGTCCAAGACAGACAGCTTCGACGCGAGTGTTGGGGCTGGAGTGTGCATACGGGCTTGTACGAAACCTCTTCGGGTTAAGTTCCGAAGAAACACACAGCAGTCACTTGGTCTTCACGTAAATAGACGCTGCGCTAGTGCTCTCAATTCTCAAACGTGCCCGTAACTACACTTCGGTTTGTGTTTGTACTGGTGCATTAGCGCTCCTTCTCATGTGCCCATCCACCTTGCCGCACCATCGCGTTCGTGTGTCTGCATATTCTTGGCGACAAGTAAGCGCTAGTGCTGCCGTGTGAGCAGCACAGCGAGCACCCTCCTCGTCATTCACGCTTTCTCCCCGTCCAAGCCACCTGTCTGCCCACCCCACGCACTATCAAGATGGTTCACGAGCGTATTCCCATGGTTGTTCGTGTACTCACCGTCATCCTCGCGGTGATCGCGGCCGGAACGGCCGGCTCCGGCGGCATCAAGAGCTGCAACTACGGCCAGGAGCTGTTCCGCTCCGGCACACAAGTCTACTTCCTCGTGGTCGTCGGCGCGCTGGTGGTCGTGGCGTTCACTCTCCGCGTGGTGGTGTTCGACGTGCGCAAGCTGCGGCTCCCGAGCCAGCGCGCAATTGTCATGTTCGACTCCGTGTGGCTTGTTCTCACGTTCGCGTGCGCCGTGGCGGTGGCTGCAGCCCCGTGGGCACGTCGGTCTGCTCGGGCGTGGACAGGGACATCCAGACGCTGCTGGAGGAGGTGTGCGACTTCAAGTGCTCCAACATCGTCACGGCCGTCGTGACCATGTTCATGGCGACCGTGGGCATCGTCTTCGACATGCTCTTCACCACGGGCGCCATCCCCGTGGGCGCCGGCGAGTTGCCATCCGACGACTTCAGCTTCGGCGAGAGCATGAAGAACCTAAAAGCCGCCGCCAACCGCAACGCCGCCACAGCTGAGGTCTAGACCGCAAATTCACAACTGAGCTCCTTTTTTCCGCCTTCCCTTGCTTGACAATCACTCTTTCACTTCAACTTGCCTTTCAAAGTGAACCCATGTGGAGCAAAAGGTACCATAAACTCGGTACCGCCTTTCCAAAAGTGGTGGTGGCGCCTTTCAGTCTCCAAAGCGCCAGCCAGAGCCCACCGCGCGTCAAGAGCGCCAGCTTTCCCCTCACCCCCGGACACCAGAGCCAGAATGGTGCGTCTACAACCCCTCTTCGTCTTCCTCTGTGTCTGTTACCCCCTCCACCTGTTTAAACGCGTGAACAAGCAGTTTAAACGGCAAAACCGCACGGTCTAACGCTTTTGACCCCTTTAATCTCTCTAAACTACAGGCGGAGCCGCCGATGCGCGAGGATTTCCCGCCCGTGGACCACCGAGGAGGTCCCCGCCCTACCCCGAGCAGCGTCCGCCCTTCCGCGACGACGTCCGAGGCCGGTGCGTGTCAAATTAAGCTGTTGAAACGCTTGTCGCGACCCTTTTAACGCTTTTACTCGATGGGTTTTACTTTGGTATGGGGTTTAACCGACTCTAGTGACAACCGCGACAACTACGACGCGAGGTTCCGTGGCCCGCGCGGCCGGAGTCGCAGCCGCAGCCCCCGCGTCGTGGTCGCGGCCCGGGGACTGGGAGTCGGGTCCGCGCTTTGACGACGCGGGTCCGCGCCGTGACGCGCGCGTCCTCGTCGCTCCCCGAGCCGCTCGTGTCGTACAAGGTGTGGATGATGCGCCAGACGGACGAGTCGTCCCCCGAAGTCTACCAGCAGCGCTACGAGGAGTACAAGAAGAAACACGTGCAGCGCGTGCTGCGCGCCTTCTTCGAGCTGCACAAGCGCGAGGAGTGGCTGCAGGAGCGCTACTCGCCGGCGCTGCGCCACCGCGTGGAGAAGCAGAAGACGTCGCAGCAGGTGAACGAAGCCAAGCAGTTCGGCGAACGTGTACGCGCCGGAACAGCCAAGATCTGTCTGGACGAACAGCCGCCCGTGGAGAACGGCGCGAACCCGCTGGGCGAGGATTTCGCCAATGACATGGAGAACAGCGAGCGCGTGCTTTATGTGCGCCGCGTGCCGTGCGCGTGCCCTGTTGGAACGCTCAGCGAGACCATTAAGAAGGCGGTGAGTAAATTATACGCTGCTTGTTGTGGCAGGTTTCCCGACGATGTACTGATACGCGGAGGTGTTTGGATTGTTATGTAGGGTGGCCCGTTTGTGCACTTGTATATGTCGGACCCGGTGAAGAAGAGTGCGTTCGACTTTGACCGCTCGGCGTACATCATCTACGAAAGTGCGGCAGCTGCAAGCGATGCCATGCCCAAGATCCACAACACGTTTGTGGAAGACGGAAACCAGTTCCCGCCATTCCGTCTCCAGGTATCCCCGCACCGCGCCCGTGCGCCACTGAAAACGCCTTCGTACTTGTCGGTACCGGAGCGTTTGACGGCGGACTACAAGCAGGCGACGGAGCTGGCCAAGGCGCTCGATTCTCGGCTCTTCCATGGTGCCGACGAGAAGCGTGCTCGTTTCGGTATCGAGGCGCTCTTGGCGTCCGAGGAGGTGGCACAGAACTATTCGACTGATAAGCAGAAGCTGGACGTAGTCGTTGCCTACTTGCGCCGCGTTCACCACTATATTTATTATGCCGGTGTGCAGTGCCTTGACATGGGCGACATCATGCACGCTCACCCAGCATTATTCTGTCGCCCGCCCCTTCGGCGCGCGATCTCGAGGAAGAGAAGGCTCGACAGGATGCTGCGAAGCCTGAAGAAGATGCCCCGACGGAAGAGAACAAGGACGATGCCGCGAATACGGAGGGTGGAGAAAAGGAACCTGCAAGTTCGACTGAACCTGCCAAAGCCATCGGCGGATGGGCTTCAGCGTTGGATGAGAAGGTGCAGGCATACCTGAAGGAGCTGGCGCCTGAGGTTGTGGATGCCAAACGGGCCAAGAAGCGTGCGCTAGTTGATGAAATTGAAACCCGTGAGGAAGCTGCGCTGGAAAGCACTTACTCCAACTACGGTGAGAAGGCTAGCGAGGACGGCAAACACCGCTGCCGACTGTGCACAAAGCTCTTTAAGGCCATGGATTTCGTGAAGAAGCACATCCGCAACAAGCACCCGGAATTGGTTGTTGACAAGGTTGCTGAAGTGGGCGAGAGCTACATGTGGGAGCAGTACCGTGAAGACGAGCAGCACCCGATGCCCCCTCTTGAGACTAGTAACAACATGTCCGGTGGTGCCGTGCTCGGTGGACGTGCAGGCTCTAACGGGGGCCGCAATGGTGGTGGTTATCGTGGACGGCCTGACAGAGACTTTAACGGAGGTGGCCGAGGAGGCTTTTACCGCGACGATGGCTACCGGGGTCGTGGTCCTCCGCGCGATGACCGCACGCGAAGAGGTTCATTTGACCGCCCATCGCGCTCGCCTCCTCGATACAACGGCGGTGGTGGATACGGTCGCTCGCCTTCTCGCGGTCCTCCTCCGTCTGGTCCGCCTCGCGTCCCGGACAGTGAGCTGCCCGTGGACCCTCGCTCGGTGTCAACATCGTACCGCGATCTGGACAACTTGCAGGATACCAAGGTGGAGTTGAGCTTCGATGCTCTTGACAGCTTGCCGCCTCCCAAGAAGAAAACCAAGGTGTGATAACAATGCGCTCCCACCAAGTTCACACTGCCGTGAACTCCTAGCTCACCGAGCGCTGTAACAAGAGGCGTACCGAACCAGCAACCGTCGAAATTGATGGCCGAGAACAAATGAGGGCAGCGTGCAGAATCAATTGCGCAGCAGTCGTGGACGTAGTGAGAGCGACGACAATTTCTGCCGGCGCTGACTACGGACGGAAGCTGCTGCGATTTTGCATTTTGGGAAAAGCTTTTGCTGTATGTGAGAGACGATAAAAACGAAGAAACAATGGGCTCACGAAGTGTAGGCTTTGCATGCTACTACTATTTAGTTTGTACCGATTTCCAGTGCTTCTCTCATGACCAGCCCTGTTGTCGTCATAGCCAAGTCCTTCTCCATGCGAAACGCAACAGCTCGTAGTAGCGGTCGCAATGCAGTCGAATCCACCTGATCATGCAGAGGCTTGAGCTTGAACTGTGCAAACCCAACCGACGAAGACTTGGCCACCGACAACGACGAAACGTGTTGAGCGAGATCATCAACGATTTCCCAGCAATCAGCAGCGCGATCCTGCTCGCTTGGAGTCGGTGGGTGACGCTGCGTCTGAATATGCATGACATTGCACAGCTTTTCAGCTAACTCCCCACCTTCGCCTTCACTGTCGAGGTGCATCCAACGTGCGAGTTCTTCTAGAGGAAAACGATCCTGTTTGCCAAAGCCTTTGTTCATCATACGCAAACTCTGCGTCCACAGCTTAACAAGATAGCGGAGCGACGCCGCTCGTTCCAGGAACGTCATGACCCCAAACTCATTGAAAAACTTGTAGTAGTCATCCGTCTGCAGCGCCACAAACGCTCGAAGTGAACGCTGCACTGCCGGCAAACTTCGCAGTTTCGGCGATAGCTTCAACAACCGATAAGCCACTTCCTGAGGTTTGTCCGCATGCAGCAAAAGATCGTACGCGATAAACTCTCCGGCCTGTTGCAACTCAGGGACGTCTTCATGATCGAAACCTGGCAACTCGTGCAATTGATACAGCGCCTGGAGCTGCGCCAGAGCCGACGCGAGCTGTTCGTCGTTCAGCTTGTCACTCCAGTCCTGCTGAGCCTTCTCATCTCCCAACAACTGCACAACCCTCAGCCCCGCCAGTAAATAAAACCTCGCAGCTTGTTGCAACGCCGTCACCAGCGATCCGTCCTCAATCCTCTGCAAAAAAACATAAAACATCAACAATTGTCCTCCAATGTCCACCTTGCTAAAAACAGCCTACCTGCACTGTAAAATCCTGTCGGACACTGCGAATCCGGTCGTTCACAAAGTGATACACGGCCAAAAACTCTGCAGAGTCCGAAACTTCAAAGCCGATGGGAATTACCGTCGTGAACAGGTGCCGCAGTGTATTCAGCAGTACCGGAGCTGGTCTCAGCTCCAATGGGTCCCCAACATCCCGACCGGCAGCAGCTCGCCGGTACCTTTTCACTGGTACGAGCTCCTTGTTCCCGTCAATTGGCCGCTCGAAGTGACTGAGCTCCTGGGTGCGAGTGCGTTCCGCCACTTCGATTGGGGGACACAGAGCTTCACAGTGGCCGCGAATTGGCCCCTGCTGCATTGCCATCGGAACGGGAGGAGGTGCAGCTGCATGGGGGTATGGGAGCGAGTACCACGGCCACGGCAGCCACGGGGATTCCGACTGCGACCGCGGGGTGCCCTCCGCGCGTCATGAGGAGCTGTGGTCAAGTTCGTACGTAAGTGGAAAATGTAGCCATGTTGGTGTAGGTAAATTAAGCCCCCAAAAGTACCGTCTTGATTGTCAGTGCCGATTTTCAAACCTTCAAGAGATGAGTCAGCATGTTGTCGTTTGGTTGGAGGATCTCTTTGCAGTGGATGCACCTGACGACTTTGGGCCGTTCGAAACAACCAGCTTGAACTCGCCGTAGATCGCATGAGCAGGGCGCCCTGTTCGATCGTTCTCACGTTTACATGTAGAAGCTTCCTCCAGGCTCAGGGCTTGCAAAAGGACCTAGTGCTTGCTTGTTCATGAATTCGTAACACCAGCTTTTTGAAGGACATTTTGACGGGATTTCATGTCCACACACTTCCGAATGAGCACCGCCAATTCTTCATTCGTCCGTTGCTCGATGGCCTCAATTACGCCTTCCTCTCTTTTCATCAGGAGGCCATTTCTCGCATTGAATTTTCATATGCCCGACACCAAACTGCTTTCTCGCCTTCCTGTACGATAACTTCTTGGATTTCACAGCCGCAACGGCAGCACGGAGCGATTCCTCGTCGTCGGTTGCCAACCTGGTGGCAAGATACTTGACTCGGAGGCCTATATCGGCAGTGCAAGTTATTTACATTACAAAGTGAACCATCAGACGATTTCCATGGAATGCATTCGCTTTGTTATGTATGGTCAACGTTGAAAGTGGCACACCACATCGAAGCAAAAAGCAGCAAGAATAATTTACTGCGTGCTGGAGCCACGTGAGAGCAACAAGTACATCTGCATTGGCAAGTAACACACAAATCATCGTTAAAAACAAGTAGTCACCGCGGCGAACAAATCGATATTGTGGAAACCGTACCGCAAAGATCAGACTGATGATGACAACCCACTTGAGAATAAACTTCATCACGCGATTTCCGGCTCCATCAAGACTGCGTACGACCTACCGTGAACAGAACACCCAATACGACAAGTTAGACTCGCGACAAAATTCGCCACCACACCTGATCTAGGATTTTTTCTGGACGTACTTGATTGTTCATTTTGAAACAGGTGAGCGATTCGGCGAGGACAAGCGTCTTGGTCGCTTCGTCAAGTGGGACACTGTTGATCTTGTCCTTGATCGTGACGCGGAGAGCCTGTCATGCAGCAATCATACTCAGTAGTATCAAGCGATAAAAATCTGCATCTCACGACAAAACGCACCTTGTTGCTCTCGACGTTGAAGGCAAAAGCGTTGAGCCCCTCACCTTCTGGTGGTTTAAAGCTCCTCTTGACCAGCTTTTTAATCATCATCCCACCCGCCAGCATTGCCATATACATGTGATAGCAGTACGGGAGCACCAAAGTTGGATCCTGCAACGAAAAAGAAGTGAACGACACACTCCCCGGTTACAATAAGAAACAATTTCCATTGCCAGCATTTGATTCAGCTTGGTTTGCACCTTCTTCCCCAGTTCTTGCAGGTGCCTTCACAACAGCAAAAACCTCCAGTCAGCTTTAAAAAAACTATAGTAAAACAGCAGCAAACATACTTGACGTAGTCTTGCACCGCTCGAGTGGGTTGGTACTTGACGTTCCAGTCCTCCCCGAGATAGTAGCGCAAGTCTTTTGCGATATGGTCCGCCTACAAAAAAATGTTATCAGTCATATCCCCAATATACTACTACGTAGTACGTATCAAAAAATGCATCCAAACTCCTCACCCTTGCAATCTCGTCAAGAAGTTCATAAAGTCCACTGAAAGCCTCGCTCTCCTTGTGCGTCTCAATAGACGACTCGAGCTGCGCGTACACATAGTCTGACATCATAAAAATTAGATATCTTCAGCAACTATAAGTAAATAAAATAAAACAGAATCTTATTTGCCACCTACAGAAGAGCATCAAGGCCCGGCCGTAGAGCTCCTTGTCCGTTAAAGCCACCACGAGCTTCAAATTCACCAAACTGGCACAAAATATAGCCAAATATCAGCAGTTTCGCTCTAAATCTCACACCATCAGACAGCTCTGCGTCTACTTGTCCGAGACGTTGTGGATCTCCCGCGTCGCAGCGCGCATCTGCTCCGTTAGCGGCCTGGACGTCTCCATCCCCCGCTCTTCTTTCTGTACTAATTAAAGTAATTTCTTATAAATTCTCGTTCGGTCATTGGCTAATCAACGCCAATACAAACACCAAGTTACCCGTCGCGACGTACGTCACTTTGACATTTAATCCACACCACGCAAACGATGGAAGAGGCCACCGCCGCAGCGGCTCCTGTCGCTTCCACTCCCGCTACAGCCCCTTCAGTCGACATGGATGAGGAAACCAAGATGCTGATGCACAATGTGAGTCTTCTTCCAGCGTCTAACTCGCCATATTAAGAGATATATTCACATCTAAAGTTTGTACTTTGTTAGGAGCGCTCCTGCATCTTTGAGACGCGTATTGAACGTGCAGATCTGTGTCGCCAGCGAGGGTCCGCTCAGTTCAAAGATGGAGATGTAGGCAAGGCTCTGGAGTGGTACCAGCGCGCGCTGTATCACGTGGACTTCGACGAGGGCACGTGGCACTTTGAGGTGCGAGAGTTTTGCAGCTTTTGGCTGCATTTTAGAGGATTTAACCTGTTGTTTTTGGTGTTAAAATGCTGCAGTTCACAGCCAGTAACCGAGCAGATGTGAACGTGGTGAGGCTGCCGGTGTATCTGAACCTTGCGGCGTGCTATTTGACCCAAGGAACTCCTCAAGAAGGGGAGACGGATGATGAATTGCTGTCGAAGGTGGTGGAGAACGCCAATTTGGCCCTGAAGATCGATCCGGAGAATGACAAGGCTTTGTACCGGGGAGGACGCGCGTCGCTGCTGACGGGAGATCTGGATGCGGCGAGGGAGAAGCTGACCAAGGCGGCGAAACACCACCCGGCAGACAAGAAAATCCGCGACGCGATGATAACGCTCAAGGAGAAGCTGGCGGAGCACAAGAAGGAGGAGAAGGAGCGCTGGGGCGGTAGACTGCTGGATGGAAAGAGTTCCAGTTCTAAGGCAGCGCAACAGCAATTGCAGAAGCCAAGGGAATCCGGTAACGCGCTGTGGATGTTTGCCATCGTGCTGATCGGCGTTGCATTAGCGCTGGGCCAGCTCAGTTTTGTGGAGTAAGAGAAGGTAAGTTGTTGATGGGAGATTGATAGTGTATTGACACGGATTCAGACAGCTTCTGCTTTTTGGTCACGGGATGTTACGTTGCTAGGCATATTCGAAGAGCTTGACCGTGTGCAGGTACTTGTCGTCACACTCGCGGTGGGGACGCCAGTACGTGTAGTAGCCATTGGCCTTGACGCGGGTGCAGCGAATAAACCCGTTGTGCCAGCGCTCCGGTTCTCCATACGTCTCCATGTACTCCTTGATGTCGCGCCAGCCAGTTTGCTGCACGCGGAATGCCTCCTCCGCTTCAGGACTCCACTCTTTAGGGCGGTGGCATCGGGTTGCCTTGGTGCTCGTCACGATGGGTTGATGCTCTGGTTCTGCGTGGTTATTGTGACCCGACGAGTATTCCTCGTCCATCTTGAAGTTCGTGCTGCCTTTGGTCGAGCTGCGCGAGGCCCCACGCGATGAAAGGTTCGAGCGTGTCAGCGAAGTTGCATTGATCGATAGCACCTCCATGGTGGTTTCTTGGGGTAGCTGAAGAAGGTCGTACGCTCTGTAGCTGAGGTCCAAAGCGCGAGTGGCCTGTTGTCTAGCAAGTATTCCAGGTGGAGCGGGGACAAGAAGTTTGGCGTCTGCGAATAGCTTCAAAACCATCGACAGACGTGTGTCAAGCGGCTTCATTCATCCGCCGTTCAACAATAACCTAGAACGAGATCTCCATGCAACCGCCCTCGCCTTCTGCTCCGTGCGCTTGCAGCACCTCAACAGCTTGCGATCTGTTGGATCTACTGGTGATGGTATTTGGTGTATTTGGTGCAGATGATTCCGTTCCACCGGTCATTTGTTGCGCAGGCTCGACATCGCCTAACCCATTGTAAGAGCTCCGCAAGGTGTGTTTCTTGTTGAATCGAGGATGGTGTCTGTAGATCGACCGTCGACGGAAGACGGCAGTCGTCTGGGTCTTGCTTGCTTCTGCTAGCGCTCGTCGACGCTGCTCATAGGCCTCTGGGTCCAACGCCCTCCAGCGACGAGCTACTTGCGAGTCTGTACGCCCATCCATCTCGGTAGCAAGTCGAGCCCACAGTCTATGGGAATCTACTCCCCACTCACGCACTCTCGCCAGAATCACTTGATCTTCTTGCTTGGTAAACTTACGGGACGACAGGTCCGGGTTCATCGAGTTCGTATATCGGTCGCGTATCGCTGGCTGAGTCCGTCCAAGAATGTGGTGACTAATGTCATTCCACGCCACCTGCTCCTGATTGAACTCGCTGCCAGTCGACACATACGCGCGCAAGGCGAGCAGCAGCCGCCGATCCTCAATAAGCGAAAACTTGCCCCTTCGAAGTCCTGGAGCCAACGAAAGCTGCCACCGGTGGCGAATCTGCTCCGACAAGCGGCCATCCAGCAAGTCTGCGATCACGTTCCACTTCTCACCGAAAACTGGTACAGCTTCTCGTAGAATCTTGTCTTCCTCCTTCGTAAAGCTGGAGCGTACATTGCCTCCACACAACGTCGTCTGGTACCGTGTAAGGCAGTGCACGGCGGGTCTCCCGGGATCGGCATTTGTTTAGCGATCTCGTGCCACTTGTTCACGAGCGTCGGGTCTTCCTCACCCGTCGCAAGTGTCCTTAACGCCGCATCTTCCTGCTTGGTCCACGCTCCCAGCCGCAGCTTGGGCGACTCGTGGAGGTCGTACCACAACTTGCACGCAAAGCCCGAGCGTTCAATGGGGAACTCCCTGGACTTCCTCAGCCCTTGCCACACCTGAATGCTATTCCACGCTTGCAACGGAATTTCTATGGGGTTGCCTCGTCCGTACAGACTATAGTACTCGGTGGCAAAGTCCTTGAGCACTCGGCGTTCCCTAGCCGTGAAAATGGTCGGAGGTCCCGCAATGAAAGCTTCATGGCTCCGGGCTCGTAGAAACTCCGTGTCAGCATTGGGTGGGGGTTCTGAAAGGGCTTTTAAAGTGGCTTGCTCTTCACTCTCTTCGTCCTGAATCTCCACCGTCTTCTGCTTCTTCTTCTTGGGTCTTCCGACCTTCCGCTGGGTCTCTGACTCGTCCGTGAAGAACGACAGCTGCTGTCGGATGTATGAGCGAGGCACGACCCCGTTGATTTTTACGGGTACGTGGGTTTTTCTCGTAGCGCTGTAAAAGCTTCTGGCGCGGCGGCGTATGGGGAATTAGGGCGTCCATTGCCTGCTGAGCCCTGCGCAGAGCCATTTGACGCTGAATTGCCTGCGTTCGAGCGAGCAGTTTGGCCTCTTCATTGGCCAGCGCCTGCTCGAGGGACTGCAGCTCATGTACCAGCGCTCGGTTCGCTGCGAGGGCGTCTGTGAGGCCCTCGGCGCTGCTGTGACGGACACCACGACCGTCGCGACCAGGAGCCATTGACGCTTTTGACTCCAATGGCTACACGATTGGGTGAATGGGTGGTAAACACGGGAGAGGGTAAACCCAACGTTTTAGGATGGGTTATTTGTTGAAATGAAAAATACCACTGCTTTTAATGGAATGGGTGAAATGCTGAAATGGCTACACTGGTTGAACCACGCTAGCGCCCTATATTTTTCGGAGCTCCTGGATGTTTTGGTTCTTTTGTACTTTGAAGATTGGTTGTTGCTGGATGGTAAAGTACCAAACTTTTCTAGTGGTGCTGCAAACATAGACCTTTGCACTGCCGCGGTGTGGGCCACGACTCGCTGTGTGCCTCTCCATTGGACAAGCGGTTTTCGCATGGCTGCGTCGAACGTACCCATGCCATTCAAACAATCGAGCACTTCCACAACGCCTCGAGCTCACGGTTGAGTGTCGATTGCAAATTCATGCACGCCACAGATTGACGAGCTCCAGCAGGGATGTGCCATTTCGCCAATTGGCTGGCTCCAACGCGCAGCAACGAATGCAACGGACACTCCTAGTAGTCAGTGATGGCCAAACATACATTGCTGGGCATTGCAAGAAACTTCAAAACTTCAAGTATGTATTGCAACTACCACGCTTACCTCCAATACATACTGCAATACCCGACGAATTTCCAATACTACTGCAATACTTAGCTCTTCACACCTCTGGGCCACTGCTCTTCATCGCTTGAGACCACGCCTTCTACGAGAGGACATCACTTAGTAGAACCGCACGTCTTCGGGAACGCTGTCGATTGAAAAGGAGCTTGAGCGGAGAGTCATGATTGCTGAGATGCGAGGAAAAGCGCAAGCGAGAGCTGGCTACCAGGTACGCTGTCAGACTCGCGCGCCTTTGAAGGATCGCCACTGGCGGAACGACCCTAACCCTAAATCCTTTAAAAGGATTCTGGAGATCGCCACAAAATACTTACTGCAATACCCAGCTTCGCTGCAGTACGTATTGCAATACCCACGAGAGCTTGCAGTAAAGTATTTCGCCCAGTATTGCAAAATGCCAATAAAAACCGCAATACATTTTTGGCCATCACTGCTAGTAGTGGTTATCACGGTTGGAAAGTATGTTTGACCAGCCAATCAAATCAAACCTTCGTGTCCCGTCTTTTACCACTCAAACCTTCCTCTAAAACCCGGACCCGCCACGGATGAAATGTGAAGGTTTGATTTGATTGGCTGTTGAAACATCCTTACTTTCGAACCGTGATAACCACTCTAAGTGGTACATGATCTAGGCAACCCAGACCCTTGCCCTTTTCGGTGGAAACACCACCACTGAGAACTTCCAATTTTTTTGGTTTTGAACAGTGAGCGAAATTATCTTGAAACTTGTATGTTCGAGCTTGGGCCGCCTCACGGGCGCGCAACCGCCACTCAATACTGAAGGCAAGATGCGCAGCAATCGCGTCCGGCAATCCGGCCGACCGACGGATGGGTGATAAATTGCGCGACTTTTTTGTGGGACGCAAGTACTGACTTCAAGTCACAAGCTCTTTGAACGAAAGCGTGTTCATACTACGTGTGACTCTAGGAAGCCATTTGCGCGTCCCATTATTTCTCCTAAAATCCGTATACTTGATGTGGTGTAGGTTCAGTGTCTGGCATACAAACGCCCCTTTACTAAATCGTGGTCCGCCCTTTTTCTATGCCTCTCATTAGCGCCAGCGCAATTCAACAACCTGCGACTTGTGGCCGCCACTTGAGACTTCAGTGCATGTCGGCGCATTGCCAAGACCCCTCTCAGCTCCTTCCTCACCCCCGTCAGTGAAGCCACATGCCGAGCGAGAGATCCTCCAAGAGCTACAGCTTCATCTCGGAAGGCTCGTTCTGCGCCGAGAGCTCCGCCTATGACTGGGACCGAATCGCAGGCGCAGGGGACGACGTCTACGGGCTGCGAGTTCCCCGGGAACTGCGCGCTCACTCGGCCACTCCCACAGATGTGGACGACGTGCTGAGCCTCAGTCGCTCACGAGCCACCACCAACGCCAGCAACAACAATTGCGGAGCTCACGTGGACACTGGGCAGAAGCCCTCGGTGGCCTTTGACAGGACGTGGGTGGACTCCGATGTGCCCGTCGTGGGCAGGTCCAGCTCCGCCCCACCGTCGATCCAGCTGCTACAAGAAGTTCTACGACCGTCCGAGAGGAGACGAGCAGCCACAGCCCCACCCACGGGCTTTTTCAACCACTTGCTGTACGGTAGTTTACGCGCTGGAGCGCTGGCCGAACTCTTCTCGCAGCCCTACTGCGGACTGGCCATTTCCGCAGCGGCGACAGGTTTCATGCTCCCGTTTCTCGCGGACGCCTTCCAGCCGCTGCTTTGTGTGTATCTGAGCTTCAACAGCGATCAGTGCACTGCCACGCTGCGGTTCCTCAAACTTCCGGGAATTAGCAGCTTTTTATCGGCTTGCTCTCGGACTTCTACCCGATCTGGAGCTTCCACCGCAAGTCGTACATGCTGGGAGGATGGATTTTCGCTTATATTGCGCTGATGGCACTGGTGGTCGTGGCGTTGATCGACGACAGCAACGGACTGATGAACCCTGGCGCGCGGACTTTCTACGGAGGCGTTGTGTACGTGCTGCTCATGATGGCGGCCGCTCTGGGGGTTACGGTAGCTTCGGTTGCTTCGTTCGCGTTTTTGGTGGAGCTGTCACAACGCGAGCCAATTCACGAACGAGGCACGCTACTGGTGCAATATTTACTGACACAGGAGACAGCTACGCTGCTGGCAGACATTGTCATCTCGCTCGTGGTGGGCTACGATAAAAGTCCGATTCGACCGAGGCGGTCGTTTCGATGAAGGTGATTATATTGATCATGGCGTTGGTGACGCTGGTACCCATTCCTGCAGTCCTGTTTCGGCTTGATGAGGAGCCAAGGCAACTCAAAGTGGATTCAGTGGATCGCTCGTCTTTGGTGCATCAGCTCTGGAGCATTTTACAGCAGGAGGCCGTGTGGCGCATCATTTTATTTGTGTGTCTATCCGTGTTCTTGGCATCGTTCAGGTTCAATTTTGTCGATGAGGCCGTGTTACACTGGGCGAACACATCGCCCGATGCCAAACGAGTAGGCGAAATTCCCAAGCAGATCGTCATGATACTCGCGATCCTGGCGTTCCAGTTCACACTGTTTAACTACAGCTGGGTGCGCATCTCTGTGGGAGGTCTTTTGCTCGGCGTGGCAGTGAATTTGGTTGCAGCTCTCCCGACAATTTTTGATAGTGTTCGCAGTGCTTGGTATGCGATGGCAATTGGCTCGCTAGCAGGCATCTCGCGCGCTGCTGTGCTGTTGGTAACGACGCTGCCGATCGTGGAAGTTGCGGAGAACTGCCTTGAAGGTGCGACCACTGGCCTTGTGACCTCCTACAACATTTTGATCAGCTTGGCGATTTTGACGTTCTCGGACTACATCAGTACGTCGAGTACGCAGCTCAAGACCGACTTCAAGGACGACGTGATCGACCAGGACTCGTCTGAAACGCGTATGCAGGTGCTGTCTTTCGTCATGACTAACTGCGCGGTCAATCTGCTGGCGCTGGTACCTATCCTCTATTTATTACCACGCCAGAAGCTGGAGGCTCAGGAGATGCGCACGTATGGCGAGTACAGTCGTCCTGCTGGTGTCGCGATCGCTGTGCTGTTCGTCGGGCTTGTCGCCTACGCTGGTACTGTGAACCTGTTGGCACTGCTGAACGACACCAAGTGATTATTGTCAACAACAACAACAATGGTCTTCGAAGGAAGTTGTTTTATGAAGTGAAGGATGTCTACAGCCTGCAAGAGCTGTACCGAAGTCAGGTATGAACAAGTTTAGTTGAATTGATGTCAAGAAGGCGTGGCATCGTCCTGTGTCGTGGGAGTTTTGAGGAAACAATTCGTGTTTCGTTCCCATAGAGGTGTCCCAGCCATTTTAATGAATAGTAAGCCGGCCACATTCCGCGGTCTTTTGACGTCGACTTATGGCAAATGAAAACAAAGTTCTCCGAGAGCCGAATCCCGTCCCAGCTCCCAACGTTGGTGTTTAAGCAACAATTATCAGTATTTGAGTAGGTTTTGATCAACTTACCTCTTGATGTGGATGTAGCCATTTAAGCGCTCGAAATTTACATCCAAATGTGAGGTAAGAGAAATACGACAATAACAATTCAAAGTATTATCCAAAATTTGAGTTACACGACGTAACCCGATTACGCGGCAGTCTCAAACATGGCGGGGCTCGTGGAGAAGCTCGTGAACCTCGTGGGGCGGTGCGTCGGCCCTAAATGCGCTGCCTCCACCGTACTATGCTAACCTTCCTTTCCCTGACCAGAGCCTTCTACTCCGACGAGCATGTCGTCGTGCTCAGCGCCTTAATCCGAGAAAAGTTCATGAAGGTGCGGCTCTACTGCCATGTTGCTGCTTTCTAATTCACTAACACGAATTGTGTTTTTATAGGACGACGAAATGGGGAATGCCGTGAACATGCAGACGCGTCAAGTGCGCAAGATCATGAATGAGCTGCACCAGGACAACCTCGTTTGCGAGTGCGAAAGCCGTTTTTATTGTTATTGTTGGACTTCTATTATGCTCACTTTCTGTTGTTATATTGCAATTATTGCAATTATTGTAGAGAGGTGCTGAACGACAAGCGGTCTGGCGGCAGCTCGTCCACGTCGTACTGGTACATTGACTACAAGTACTTTGTGGACGTGGTGCAGTATCGACTGTACCTGATGCACGAGCACTTGAAGGACAGTGAGCAGCTAGAAATTGAACGACAGACTTTCCAGTGCAGTGACCCCGAGTGTGGACGAGAGTACACGGCCCTGGAGGCGCAGCTGCTGCTCATGCCGGGCCAGTACCAGTTCCGCTGCGGACACTGCAATGAGTTGCTGCTGGAATGTGACAACAACGACCGACTGCAACGAATCCAGAGCTTGCAGCGCAAGTTTAAGAACCAGATGAACAAGCAGAACGCCATGCACGAAGGCATCTACGAGGTGCTGCGTCGGATCGGCGACTTTGTGAAGGAAGGCCACGGACTGCCCGTCAATCTGCCAAGTGACAACCGAGCTGCTGGACTGGGAGGTAATAGCGCTCGCGGAGCAGCCAATGGAGGCGGAAACCGAGGCAGCGGCGGCGGCGGTGGTGGCAACCGAGGCGACGAACAGAACAGCCAGTCGTACTTGTATCCGTACGGACAACAGGACCAGGAGATTATCGTGGATATCGCGGGCAACGACCAGGCGGAGGACGAGTATTTAACGAGCAGAGAGCGAAAAGAGGACATGGAGGCCGCCAACCAGAAGGTGGCTGCACCACGCGCGCTGCCGGAGTTCTTGATGGGTAGTTCCATTAGTGGTCACATGGCTGCTAAACATCTGCAAGCCGCTGCTGCTGTAGCAGAAGAACAGGCGATTCCCATGGAAACGAGCATCCAGGGTGTGGATCCTCTTTCACAGAGCGAGATGACGGAGGAGCAGAGGCAGGAAGCGTTCAAGCGAGCCTACATGGCTGAGTTGGAACGCTACAACGAAGAGAACCACGAAGGAGAAGAGGTACAGGTGCAGGTTGACAAGCAGGGATGGGATGCAGAGATGAACGGCGATGCCATGGACGAGGAAGAGCTGGAGGACGTGGAGTGGGAGTGGTGCACGGACGACGAAGGAGGTGGCAGTGACGCTCAGGTCACGGTCAACGGCCAGGCCAAGCGGTTGGATGGTGTGGATGACGAAGATCTGCTGAACATGACGGAAGAAGAGTTCCTGGTACGTTTACCTCAATTTATATGCTGATCCAAACGGAGCTGAGCACTGATGGGCTCGTTCTTATGTCTACAGAGCTGCTACCGGATGTGCCTAGCAGATAATGATGCGTCTGACAACTTGTAAAAATGGCGCAAAGCATGGTAAGCGAGAAATCGGCCGAAGGAGATGCAGAAATGGTTAGAACAAAAATGAACGGAAGGTGAAACAATAAATTGTTGTTTGGTATGTAGGGAAGGTGAGTAGAAGACTGCCACTTCTCCTACTGCAGGTGCTCGGGCTCATCGTCAACGAAGACTCCTTTGTGGTGGTGTCTAATGCTTGTGATGGAGGTGATCTGTCGGCCGTAGTTTTCGGTCTTAGCCTTTGTTTGCTGGGATTCAGTAGGCGTTTTGGTTGCCTCCAGTGCAGCATTTCTCTGCATGACAGCGATCATCGGGTCTGTCGAGTACATCCACGATCTCTGAGCAAGCGTGTCCTTCTGCGGTTCCGAACTCTTCTTGTAAACTTCGCCCATTGCTCCAGACGCAGCCTTCCCTCGCTCAACTGTTCTTCCACCAGGCCCTCCAGCTGCAATCATTGCTCCAGCAATCGAAGTCTGGGAAGGTGTTGGAAAATGGTTGACGAACACTCGGTGCTGCGTTGAAATCAACGCGCGGTCCGGTACGGGGTCTGGTACCGGAAGCACTGAGCGAAAACCGCGACTCCAGTTAAGCTCAGCGGTCTGGCGGATGGCTTCGTCCACATTTCCATCATTGATCATGCGAAGCTTTTGACGCTGAGCATGGAAACACGACTTAGCTAGGCCTGAGGCATCACACCAGCAGGAAAACATACCGGAATGATCGGCTGGCCTCCGTTGAAATCGGTGCCTGTCGTCGTCTTATATTCTTTCTGCAACAGCAAGGCATCAGTACGGCACTGTACTTTACATTGACAAGCGAGGCACCCTTACCACTCCATCGCGAGGCAGCACGCCATTCAAAGGCTCCGCGCGCTCCTCGTACCAGTTGTCTAAACCATTTCCCGAATGTCAACATCCAAAAGCATTCAACATGCCACGTAGCAGCCATACCATTCATCGTTTCGCGGTGGTAGCTCTTCAACGACATGGTGCAAACTTGGTAAGTGTCAACGTGGATGTTGTGGATCAAGGCCAAAGCCAGAATGAAAAGCTTGCCATCTTCATCTCATGGTTCCCCAGGAATAGCGGCGTCAATATTAGCGTTGACAAGCCCAGCCTGGTTGCGAAACGGACAGGTTGCGGACTCAAACAACTTGCACCACACGGAAGAGCGAAAGCGAGCGTACGTGGGTTGAGTCGAGCCAATTTGGCTGTCCTTGGTCTTGACAAGTCATGAGCCATCGACTCTCGCAGAATGCGAGACACACGAGGGATTTACTGGAGGAGCTTGAGCGTGACAAGGAGCTGGATGTGCTGCGTGAGTACCTTACGCGCTTCGAGCTCTTTCCACGCCAACGCGATCCAGCAGCGGCACCAATTCGCTTTGAAGAACTCAAGGAGCTGGCCAAGCACTGGAAACTGCATCGCCAACGCAACTTCTGGAAGATCAACACAACCAAGGAGGACCTGGTGCAGACGCTGTATCGCCACATCAACACCAGGATCATCCCGCAAGAAGTTCGAGACGAAAACAATGGCCACACGCAGCTCTCGCACGCCTTGAACAGTGCAGGAGGTGGTGGGATAATACCCGTAACGCCAGCACCGCCACCTGCAAGACAAAACTCGGGTGTAGTGACCGAGTCTCCACGGAATCGGTCCATCGTAGGAAATCACCGATCAAGCCCACCGCCAAGTCTAGGGCCTCACATTGACAACGTCTTTGGGGGATACGGCGGAGACTTGTTCGGCCAGCGTGGAAACTATGAAGACGGCATGATCTACTTGTCGCGCTTCAGCAAGCCCACCACGCTCTTGAAAATGTCGGGAGAGAGCGGTCCACTCGACAGCGTCAACGGCAGCGTCTCCACCTTAATTCGTAAAGGCAAAGGCGAGGAAGACGACGACGAAGACGAGCAGGAGCCGAGCGCCGATGCACTCGACGTTAGTGCGGGCCTCAATCGCGAAATTCGACTCAAGCAGGAATGCGCCTTCAGCATCTACCACTTCTCGACGATTCCGGGTCACGAGAGGCAGATGGTGCTGGAAGGCTGCATGCTGGCACTGAGCAAGCTCGCAGTCTTCGAAGACATGGAGGTGAAGCGCTTCTGCGCCGCGGCCATCCTGAATCTGCTGTGTGAGTCGGTGCTGGGAGGTAAAATGGCTGACGAAGGCGTTTTGCTCGCATTGCTCGAGCTAGCAAAGGCTCAACACGAGGAAGTGCGTCGCCACACGAGTATGTCATTGTGTCGCTTCTCGTACGAGCGTATTGGACAGCTCCGACTCGTACAGGAAGGGTGCGTGTCTGCTATCCTCTCGATGCTCAACGTGCCGGATCTCGAGACCAAAGAAGCGTGTGTGAAGGCGCTCATCAACATCGGCTCCGCTTCCAGCGCCACCGTGGCTGAAAGCGTCGTACATGTGCTCATGAAACTCGCCACGCGCAAGGACCAGAACAGCGCGAGGTTTGCGGCCGATGCTATCTGCAACTTGTCGCTGTTGAGCGGTTCACGCGCGAAAGTTGTCGAAGAAGGGATTCTCGACACTGTCTGCGAGTTATCTCAGCAGAGCAGCGTCGCCGCTGCTGCAGGGTCAAGTGACGAAGCTGAAGATGGCGGCGACGTTGGTGTTGTGCGCAAACACTTGGCCACTGCACTGTGCAACTTGTCCGGACTGGCTGGGAACTTGGAGTCGTTAAGTCACGGTCGAATCCTCGAGTGTCTTGAAGAGCTGCTGAAGTGCGAGAAACCTCGAGAGGTGCGCGAGATGTGTGCGGTGACCATCGCGAACATTTCGTCGCACCCGGCGTCACTCAAGAACTTGGCGCTCAGCGATGCTGTGGCCAACCTCGTGGAGATCGGAGCGCACCACCCAAGCGTTACCGTGCGCGAGAACACCGCGCTCTGCTTGTCAAACATGTCAACCACAGCTGATAGTCGCGCTCTGCTGGCGCGGTTTGGCGTGGTGGCGCTGCTATTGCGCTTTGTCGAAGAGGACGAAACCAGCGGCAGTGCATTGGCCCAACAGTACGCAGTCTTGACGCTTTGCACCATGTTGGCACATCCTGCTGCCTCCACGGAAATCATCCAGAGCAACATGCCTGCAGCCCTGGCCAAGCTGGCAGTGCGAACACCACACGACCGAGTGCGAGAACTCTGCGCCAACGCTCTCTTCAACGTGTCGTGCGAGAAGAGTCTGCATGCCGTTCTTCTCCAGGACGATACCATCCGTGCCATCGTGCGGCTTTGTAGACGTAAGGGAGACGTTGACGACGAAGATGCACACGGAGGCTCAGGCGCAACTCCGTCCACACCTGCAGCCGGGTTAGGACCGCCGACAGTGCTCGTGCGATACCAAGAATGTGCACTAGGCTGTCTTCTCAATTTGTCCTTCGCGGCCGAGAGCAGACCCGCTTTACTGCGTGCTGACGTGGTGGCAACACTCGCCAAAGTCTTCAACAAGCCTCCAGTACGCGCCGACGAGTTGCTACGCCAGTGTGCCGGTGTCCTGGCCAATTTATCCTTTGATGCCGAAGCACGCGCGCGAATGGTAGCAGACCACGGCGTGCGGCTACTTCGTCGCATCATGAGTGCTGCAACATCCTCTGCAGCAGCCGCCGCAGCTTCAGACGTACCGGTGAGCGCCTCTGCCGTTGCGATAATCCGCGAAACACTGCGGAGTTGCGCCACAGCATGCTGCAATCTTGCAGCTGACGCGCTGGAGAAAACTCCTGTGTTAGACATGCTGATTGACCTGTCAGCCTCTTCGTATCCCCCACGACGCTCACGTGTGCAATTGCGTTCGCCAAACTCGCATCAAGTGCAACACACCGAGCGCAACTCACACGATGTGCCGAGTTGTATCCGGCACTTACGCTTATGATGCGCTGCGGCGTGGAGGATATCCAGATCTACTCGGCCGTCGCACTGTGCAACTTGGCTGTCGAACCTCCTGCAGCAAAACCTGTGGGTGTTCGCCACGTCTGGAAGGAAGGCACCGTGCCCGACTTCATCGTGAACGCCTTGCTGCGTATCAATAGCGACTCCACCAAAGAAATCTGCGCCCGCGCACTGTTCAACTTGCTCACCCACGACGAACTGCGCGCAGCTCACATCAAGGACGGAGTACTGTATGCTCTGGTGAAGCTTGCACGGCTTGAAAGCGTCGAGATTCGCACACTGTGCGTCACTGCTCTCTACAATCTCAGCTGTGATCCAGCGCTGGCGGAGACGCTCATGGAGCTCAAAGTCGCCCAGGTGATCACCAAGTTGTGCGAGATGGAGTTCAGCAGCCAGGAGATTCACCGCAAGCTTGCTGCTTGTCTAACCAACTTGGCTTCGGAGCCTAAACCCCCAGCAAAGAAGCCCGTGGTTGTAAACGACTCGACAGCTTCAGGAGGCTCCTCCAGTATGGCAGTGAGACTCGTTGAGAGCGGAGTCCTCGTTGCGCTTCTTGTGCTATGCGAGCACGCTGATCCACCCACGCGACACGCTTGCGCCGCAGCACTGTGTTTCCTATCAGCATATCGCGTGAACTGCGAGGCCATGGCCACGCTCGGACTCGTGGACGTGCTAACAAAAAGCTTTTGCTTGCACCGGAGGATGCAGAAACTTCGGAATCAAACACCGAACACGCAGCGCTGCAACTGGAGCAGCATCAGCAGCACGAGTACGCACTCAATGCTCTCTGCAACATCTCCTGTTTTCACGCGCTACACGACCGCATGGTAGAAGCTGGAACGGTGCCGCAAATTATCCGGGTGCTTGCTGCAAATGCAGACGACCGCAACGACCAAACGGACGAGGCCATGATACTGGCGTGTGTGCAAACTCTGGGCAACTTGACATTCCACACGCGACACCGGCGTGTACTGCTCACCCATGGGCTCATCCCAACGCTGTTGCGCCGATCCCAGATACTCCGAAGCTCACAAAAGGTGGGCGATGTGTGTGCCGAGATAATAGCCGCTTTGTGTGAAGACTCTTTGCACTGGCCCGAGCTCATCGCCACTGGTGCTGTGCGGGTTCTTCGCGAGACAACTGAAGTCTCTGAGGGCCCCGAAGGACCAGTGCCAGCTTCTCAGGCCTCTCTTCGTGCATCGATCTACGCACTGAGCCAGCTTGCTCGGTGCGAAAAGTCTGGGGAGGCTGTGCTAGCGGATGGAGCATTGGACGTTGTGGCACGCGCGCTTGATCTCGGTAACGAAGCCCCAGCTCCAGGCGAGGACGCAGAAAGTAAAAAGATCCATGAAGCTCGTCAGGAGATGGCCGAACGATGCGCTGCCATTGTGCGTGCCTTGTCAACGCAGGGAGAGACCGTTTGCTTGATGCTCATGCGCGACGTGCGTCTCGTTCCTTTGTTCAACTCCATCGTGAGTATGTGCTGTCCTGGTCGGCGGCAAATGCAGGCCAGCAAGCACGTCATCTTGGCGTTCTACAATATCACCTCATGCCGCGTCAGCATCGAAGAGGATGAAAGTGTCACCGTAGATGGCAGCGAGAGTGTCACTCCAAGAGAAAACGAAGGCATGCGCGGCTTGGACGCAATGGTGATAAGCGGCGTCGTGCCTTTGATCATCCGACTTTCCACGGACGGCGGGAGCGATATGGCACCGGCTTGTGCAGTGGCACTTGCTCACATCAAACACCGCATCAAAGAGCGACTTGCCATGATCCAAGACCAAGAAAGTGAGAGCTCCGATCAGTCAAATCGGCGTGAATTTCAAGAGATGGACAACTTGATGGAGGCCGGTGTGGTGACGGCTTTGCTGGCCATGTTCGAGCTCGACCCAGCAGGAATACAGCGCGTCGATCGCTTAGCAGCAGCAATGCCACCAGCTCTGCCTGTACTCCGTGCCGCCACCGACAAGGATTGGGTCTTTTGGCCAGGCTGCGCGACGCTGCGTTTCGAGACACCCCTACCGGTATGCTGGGACTTTCGCAGCTCCGCTATCGACGACGCGCGGTTCGTGCCTGCTGAGCCGCGCACCTACTTGGCCGTCCTTGCACCCGTCGTGCCTCCTTCCGGCGCCCCCATCCAGGACAAACTGTACGGCCGCTTTCAAATCCTCCAGGTCCGTCCGAACAAGTGCTTGTTGCGGCTCGAGAATTCCCGTTTTGCCAAGCTCGCGGCCGCTTTAATGGGCCCCGCGGGCTCTGCGGGGAGCAGCGCGAGCGACTTGTCTGATGCCATTGCGCTGGCACTCGGAGAGGATCCCGAACACCTCGACGAAAATGGCAGCCACTCCGCTCACTCGCGGCACAACAGCAACACCCGCAAATCGACCGTCGGATCTGCAAGTGCCGACGACGCTGAAAGCGAGAGTCGGATGCCGTCGCCTGTGAAGAAGAAACCCACCGGCCGCGCCTTGATCGTGCGCGCCCTCAGCACCCGCGGCATCAGCATCGGCGGCAACAACACCGAGGGCAGCAACTCCATCCTGCGACGCACGTCCAAAGCTCCGTCTTCGCACTCAGTCGTTCGGCGTCCCAGCCGCACACTCCTCCACGACAACCACAGCGCGTCCTCCATGAACAGCGCGCACAGCCTCACCAACACCCGCAAAGATTCCTGGCAGCACCGGCTCGGCGAAAGCTCCGGCTCCGGTTCTAGTGTCATTTTGCCCAAACTTTAGCCATTAGTTGCCCTCCTGCTCGTAAAATGACACGCAAAGCACCGCAAATTGTCCGTCTGCAAGCACGAAAAAAGGCCCTTGTCGGCAGTTACCTGTTGCTCTACTCCAGGACGATTTTGCGCCGCAAGTCGGCCGACATTTCGAGCGTTTGCAGCGTCTGCAGGAGCTCCGGATTGCCCGCGACCTTGAGCGTACGCAGCTTTGCAACGTCTCGAGCTGCGCAATTGGCAGCGTCTGGAGCGCGTTGTGGCGCAAATCCAGCGTCTCGAGTTGCGCAAGGTTTTGCACCTCTGCGGGCAGCTGTTGCAGCCGGTTGCGCTGCACGTCGAGCGTTTGCAGCTTTTGCAGCGCGAAGACGGCGTCGGGCAGCGCGCGCAGCTGGTTGTCACGCAAATTCAGTTGCAGCAGACGCGGCACGCGCTCCAGCGCCAGCGCCAAGCGGCAGGCGCACGCGTCGCCCACGTGCTCGCACATGAGCTGGCGACAGACCAAGTCCGGGGACTTGCAGAGCTCCAGCGACGCCACTTTTCACCTGCGCGAGCGATTTCGCGCAACGAGCTGGCGGAGACGGAGGCGCAGGTGGACGAGAAGTGGCGGCGAGGGAGACGCAGCCACGGACGCGTGGGGAGGACGTGACGCAGCGACATGAGCGGATGGTTGGCAATGTGCAGCTTATTAAGGCTGGAATGTTTTGTCAGCAAAAGGGTAAAAACAACTTTTGTGATGAAATGAAATGGCTACATTAAAAACACTTTTTGTGGTGAAATGAAATGGCTACATTGAAGAGTATTAGAGCCAAAAACAACGTTTATGAAAAACTGGGACTCCGGGAGACGCTCTGGCTACTGTAGTATTAGACTCTTTTAGAACGGCGAAGACACATGCACATGAAAATGCCGTTTATGGCATTCTAAGGCAGTGTCAGTCGCCGTTGGACATGCGGACAGTTTTTGAACTTGACGCTCTCTGATGGCAAAGGAACGTACGCCACCAGACTGGTCATGCCGTCGGAATCGAACACTTCCTGGTTTCAAGTGCTGCAAGGCCTTATTCACGAAAACTGGCTGACCGTAACTATCGGAGCCATGCACTGCCAAGGCTGGGAGTCGGTCTACCCAAAACTGGAAGTGTACCAATGCCTTCCTGGTGTCCAGTAAACTTTCTGTTTGAAGATGCCGTCCCACCTGGATCTCTGTTGGTATGAGTTGTACGGCGTGGGGGGCATCCCAATCCTGCTCTTCCTACTAAACCAGAATTCGATGTCGACATGGTAATAATAAGTTGCCGGTAAAAAAATCTTGATTGCGAAAAGATTACAACCGGCAACTCATTCAAGACTCTTTTAAGAGCTACAGGTTGTAATCTTTTCGCAGTCAACTTTTGTACGTTTAGTATTTTATAATCCATTAGGCAACTCGACAACCCATTCTATTTTTCATCTGCTTCGGAAGCAGGGTGTTTTGATACGTCATCGTTCAGGCGCATTCACGAAGTTGGAAGAGGAAAAGTGTGAAGGGTTGGAAAGCGTCTGGCACCTGTGACAGGCTATTTGTATGCTGTCACACGTCACCGTTCTATTGGCTGAACGGTGACCAATCAGAACCCTCCATAGCTCATTGGCTGTGGCGGTCTCGGGTCCGAGGCCGCCTCGCCACTTCATAACCCCAGAGTCAAACTTGCCTATTGCTTCCTACGCTTCATCCAGTGTACGCTAGTAACGGGCTCTTACCCCGTTACACCTGGTAGCACTTTGTAATCCGTCCAACGCCAAGATCAAGATCACGATGAACGACACGTCGATGAGCGACGCGTCCGCAGCGTCCAGCATCTCCCTCGAGCACGCCAGTTTTCCTCACCTGTCGTCGATCGAGTGGGAGCGCTGCACCGCCTTGCAGCGGTGTCCGGTGACGGCGTCATCAAGACTTTGCTGACCGCCGGCACGGAAGAGCAGCAACGTCTGGCCGCTCAAGAGTTCATGGTGCGTGAACTCGCTGACCTCCGTCATCGAGTGTCGACTCCCACGCCCATCAAGAGCAACAAGACCGACATCGTGAAGCTCGATGTCTCGACCTACAGTGGTGAGGGCGCCGCTCGCCTTCACCTGAACCGGTGGTTCTGCGAGGTGGACATCGCTGTCGAAGCTCGGCAGCTGTCTACCGAGCTCGCGAGGACTCGGTTCCTTCTCTCCAAGTTGAGGGGGGCGAAGGAGTGGGCACTCGGCAAGCTTGTTGCCGACGCCACATGCTTCCCGAACATGGCGTCCATGAAGTCCGACTTGCGGCTCGCGTTCGAGCCGCCACAAGATGAGACCGTGCAACGCTCGGCCTTCTTGGCGCTGAAGCAGGGACGGCTGTCCATGCTCGAGTACATCCAGCGTGCTCGTCACCTCGTGTCCTGCGTGACGGCGGAGCCGATGGACATGGCGACGCAAGTCCACGTCTTTTTTCCGGTATACGCTGGCTACCAGCGTTTCTACTTGACGCGCAAGACGCCGAGCACATTGGAAGAGGCCTTCGCGGTCGCACTCCGCGAAGCCTACAGCGTGACTGCATCCCAAGCCTTCGACTTCTCCCGTCCTCTGGCTGCGGCCGAGCCAGAGCCGACGCCAATGGAGATTGACGCCATTCAACACTACGGCGGACGTCGAGAGTCGACGTCTTTCCAACGGTCGTCAACCCCGTCATCGATGCGCGGATCGCGTCCGATGCGGTGCTTCCGTTGTCGGAAGCCGGGACACCGCGCGGCAGAGTGCCGCGCGCCGGCGCCTGTCGTGGCGAACGTCACGTTGAGCACGACGTCGCCGCACCAAAACGGCGACACCCAGTAGGCGCGGGGCGCCCTACTGGGCGTGGAAGGAACGAAGGATCTCTGGTGGCAGATCCTCCTCCTAGCCCTCATGTGCTTCATGCACAATTCTTTGCCACCACCTCCGGCAGTGACTCGAGACTGATCATACTCAGTCTCCACGTTGAAGGCGCACAGCGTGTGATACGTGCTTTGTTGGACTCGGGCGCGACGAACAACTTCGTGCGCGCCGATAGTCTGTCGGTGTTGCCGACGGACATGCGTGTCCGCGAAGGACCCGGTCACATGATCGTCAAGTATGCTGACGGTAAACCGCGCCGGTTGCCCCGGCGCTCGGCCAACTTCGCGTACGAGTTCGACGGCTTCGGACGAGTTCCTTGTCATCGAACTGGGAGGCTCTTTCGACTGCGTCTTCGGGATGCCGTGGCTCGCTCGCCACCAGCCGAACATCGACTGGTTGACACGCACTGTCCGCCCCCGCGACATCGATGTGAATGCAGTGTTGGCGTTCCTGAGCGGGACGCCAAACCTTTGGCCACATGTTGCAGTCATGGATCCAGACTCCATGACCACTACCACACCTGAAGCGAGCGATGGCCCTTCATGTGTTGGTTGTGAGAGTCGTGCACCTTGTGCCAGTCCTGAGCAGGAGCCTCAGGACGAGTGTAACGCGGTCGAGCATGAGTTCCGCGTCGTGATGAGCAGTGGCTCACGAGTGAACCCAGTCGTGGTTGAGTGTGGACTCCCACACGCGGTTGAACAGCGGTTCCCGCGGGCGGTCGAGCGGGAACTCCCCGAAGTTAATGAAGTGGTAGAGCGTGGTCTCCCACGCGCGGTCGAGCATGGGTTCCCGCGAGTGGTCGAGCGGGAGCTCCTGAAGAATTGGACGCGGTCGAGATGTGGGACCCGCGTCCTGACGCCGATGAAGTGATCCGGCGCCCAAGTCCAACAGACGTGATCGAGCGTGGTTTCTCACAGTCTGTTGCTGCGGATGACGTACAACGTCCTGTCCGTCGTCGCGGCCGTCGTACGCCCCGACGACCTCGTACGGTATCAGCCGACTCAGAGACTTCTGAGCCCGAAGTCATTTCGGTCCTGACGTCGTGCGAGGGAGGATCGTCTCCGCGTGTGCAAGACGTCGAAGTCGCACGACCTCCGTGCGACGCCGCTGACATCACTACACTTCCTGGCTTGTCGTGGAAGAACTTCCTCCGCGACTTGAAGGGCGGCGAGATCGAGCAAGTGTGCATTGATCGTAGCGGACGACGCTGCTTCTCTCGCAGCGGTCGAGGTCAAGGCCGAGGATTCCGCGTCCGACGATCGGACGCGTCCGAAAGCGGCAGAGCAGAAGAGCGCACGAGCAGCGCGCTACGCTGCCCAGTCGCTAGAGGCACTGGAAGCGTCCGGCAATCCGGCCGCTCTCTTCGTCCGGAAGTTCATCGACTGTTTCCCGGACAAGGTGCCCGCCGCCTTGCCCCTGATCGCGGAGTCCGGCATGAGATCGACCTCACGCCTGGAGCGAAGTATTGCGTGACGCGGCAGTGGCCGCTTCCGCGCGATCAAGTCGAAGCCATCGACTCCTTCTTCGAGGGCCGCCGACAGGCTGGCCATGGTCGCGAAAACCTGTCGCCGCATTCAGTCCGACCTTCTGCGTGAAGAAGGTCACCGGCGGATGGCGGATCGTTCACGCCTTTAACAAGCTGAACGATGCCACCATCCCGGCACAAACTCCGATCCCGAGGAAGGACATGGTGCTCGACACGATGTCTGGCAGCACCCAGTACAGTGCGATTGATTTGATGGACGGCTTCTATCAAATCCTCATGCGCGAAGGCGACGTGCCGTTGACAGCTGTCAGCACGCCAAGTGGAATGCTGTGGGAATGGCTCGTGATACCGCAGGGGCTCAAGAACGCCCCAGCCACCTTCAACAGGATGGTCTCCAACCTGCTACGACTATTCCGCGACTTCGCGCCCAGCTACTTTGATGATATCTTCATCCATAGTCATGCCGAGCGCGGCAAGACAGACATCGAGATACATCTGGATCACCTCCGTCAAGTGTTCAAGGTGATGCGTGAGAACAAGTTGTACGCCAACTTGAAGAAGTGTATCTTCTGTGCCCCCGAGATCCCAGTACTCGGGGAGCTACGTCAGCAAGGATGGTGTCCGTGCTGATCCGGAGAAGATGGAAGCCATCTGTGCGTGGCCGGCGCCACAAGACCAGAAGCAGCTTCGCCAGTGGCTAGGCCTGGCGACTTACCTCCATCACTACTCGAAGAACCTCGCTTCGACTGTCCGCCCATTGTCGCAGCTGCTCAAGGCCGACTCCACGTGGTCGTGGCGTCCCGAGCACCAAGCCGCCTTCGACGCGGTGAAGCAGAGTCTGTTCACCGCGCCCGTCTTGATGCTGGCCGATCACTCGAAGCCATTCCATGTGGTTTGCGACGCCAGCGCCTTAGCGATCGGGTGCGCGCTGATGCAGCACGACGATGAGGGGCGCGAGCGAGTGGTGAGTTACCAGTCGCGCCAGCTGAAGCCAGCAGAGCGTAATTATCCTGTCCACGACAAGGGCTGCTGGCTATGCGCTACGCGCTGATCAAGTTTCGGATCTACCTGCTGGGCGAACAGACATTCGCCCTGTACACCGATCACGCGTCGCTGCGGACAGCGGCGAAGAGTCCACATTTGTCCCAGCGCATCGCACGCTGGCTCTCGCTCTTCTCCGAGTATAACTTCGTGGTTCACTATAAGCCTGGCAAGACCAACATCCTCGCCGAAGCGCTTTCGCGCCGACCAGACTACGCGCAGACTGGCCGCCATGCCGTTGGTGACGAAGACGACGATGAGTGTGCTGTGTGTACCGCCGAAGAAGTCGCTGCTGTAGAAGTCGCAGCGACCAGTCTCCTCCGCGACGAGATTGCAGCCGCGTACGATTCCGACGCGGCGTGCGCCGAGTTGATCAAGTACTTGAAGGACCCGTCGGACACGGCACGACGCCGATTGTCCCCGCGCAGTCGTGCCCGCGTCGACAGGTACACACTGGACGGGAACCTCCTGACTTACTGCGTCGACCGAGCTGATCCTCCACGTGTCGTCGTCCCGCTTGACGACGACCTCCGTGTTCGCTTGATTCACGAGTTCCACGACTCCCCAAGTGGCGGACACCTCGGCCGCGAGAAGACATTCGTGGCGCTGTCCCGCGATTTCCACTGGACTCACATGTACAAGTGGGTCAGGAAATGGGTACGCTCCTGCGAAGCGTGCCAGCGCGTCAAGCCAGCTCCGTCGAAGCAGGCCCCGCTTCGACCCCTGCCTGTTCCCCAGGACGCATGGCACTCGGTGAGCATGGACTTTATCTTCGGTTTCCCTCGGGACACCCAAGGTCGCACGGGTGTCGTGGTCTTCGTCGACAGATTCAGCAAGATGGTACATCTCGCTCCAGTCGCACCCACTGTCACCGCGGTCCAGACTGCGGCGATCTTCGTCGACATGGTGTATCGACACCACGGCATCCCGACCTCGATCGTGTCCGACCGAGATCCCCGCTTTACTGCTGCGTTTTGGCAGGAGCTCTTCAAGATCCTCGGCACGCGACTGCAGATGTCCACTGCAGCCCATCCAGAGACGGACGGCCAGACAGAGCGCGCGAACCGCGTGCTGGAGGACGTGCTGCGTAGCTACGCAACGTCATTCAACTCATGGAGCACCTTTTGCCCATGGCAGAGTTCGCGATCAACAACGCCGTCCATGCTTCGACGGGGCTCACGCCGTTCTTTGTGAACAACGGCCGACACCCTCGCGTTCCAGCACTCCTTGGATTGGAGCGCTCAAGTTCTGGAGGCGACGCAGAAGAGTCTGCGCCCTCGGCGCCAAGTCCGCCCTGAGTTCCCACGGCGTGAACGCCGTGGCGACACGGTCCACGATGAATTCCCGAGCACCTGGAGTACGCACGCGCACCGCCACGAGGGCGGCTCCTGAACGCGTTGCAGATTGGACCTCCAGGACGCTGATTCGTCCTCACCAACGTCGAGCTATTGCTCTGCAAGATGATGCAGACGCGGCGAGACCAGCCGCGCCGCTCCAAGCAAACTTCGATCCAGTGCCCGCGACGCAACCAAGTGACGTCGCGGCGGTCACCGAGTTCCTGCAGCAGCGCGAATCTGTCATTCGCTATGTTCGTGACGCGATCGCGACTGCAGTCGATCGCCAAAAGGAGAACGCTGATCGTCGAGGCCACAAGAACCTCGACAAGTTTTCTGTCGGCCACCGTGTATTGTTATCCACGGCCGGCATTACTCCTACACTCGTGACGAATTTGGGCGCGCACAAACTCGCGCCAAGATTTATTGGGCCTTCCAAAATTACGAAGGTGTTGGGGGATGCATACACACTACAACTCCCTACTGCGCTACGACTGCATCCTACCTTCTACGTCGGCCGGTTACGCCGCTACAACCCGGCGACTATAACCGGCGACCCACCAGGCGACGAGCATTCGGACCAAGACGCTGATGGACCTCAGCGTCCCCAAAGCGGTCGCGCTCCGTTCGTGCGCGATGGACCGGCTCCTCTCGTGGATATTGCGGGCAACGTTCGCCATATTGTCGACCAAATCCTCGATCACGATGATTCTCAGGCTGCTACACGATCCTCGCGTACTGGCCGCGACGATCCAGTTCCTCCGGGTCGCCGGTACTTGGTGCGTTGGCTTGGTCCAATGCCGGATAGCTGGGAGCCGCGCGAGATTCTCCAACAAGACGTTCCGGATGTGGTGGCGGCGTACGAGGCAGGCCTCGCAACGATGGAGGGGCAGAGCTGCGCGAGTGCGCGGTCGACCGCGCCTAGTCTTGCCGAATTTGCGCTGGCATCGATCGATCTTTCCTGCTCCGCGCGCGAAGGTGAATGCCTAACGCCGAAGTCTTCCCGACGCGGACGCACCGCCCGCGCCCATGCCGCCGTCACTGCTGTCGTTGTCCCGCTGAGCTCCAAGTTCGCCACTGCCAGCTCAGGTTCCATCCTAGATTTTAGTTTTACATTTGTAGCTTCTAGCTTGAGTGGGGGATGGTGTGACAGGCTATTTGTATGCTGTCACACGTCACCGTTCTATTGGCTGAACGGTGACCAATCAGAACCCTCCATAGCTCATTGGCTGTGGCGGTCTCGGGTCCGAGGCCGCCTCGCCACTTCAAAACCCCAGAGTCAAATTTGCCGATTGCTTCCTACGCTTCATCCAGTGCACGCTAGTAACGGGCTCTTACCCCGTTACAGCACCTCTGATTTTCTGGCTGTGTTGGGTTTAACATGTGAACCGAAGACTGTGAGTAAAGCGCCACCCTCGTCATGCATGTTCGTGAAGTATTGTACAGTACAGTCGGTAGTGGTCACTCATCCCATCCCAAAATTTTCATGACGTGTAGGATAAGAAAAAAGATCTGTAGCTGGTCCACTGCTTCTCCAGTGCCGACTGTGGATCGCTGGGACCGTATTTTGGTTTCATTCCGAGATTTCGTTTTCAACCCGCAAGCGGTCGTCAGCTCATTTACTCAAGGCTCCAGTCACTACACCACCAAGCATGCGTGCAGCCAGCATGATGCTTCTCATTGCGACAGCCATCTCCCTGGCATTTTCAAGCGCTGTCACCACTACCAAGGACTCCAACTCCATCGCCGTCTCAAAAGCCGCTATCTCCCAAACTTCCGTCGAAAAAGGTTGCTAAGGGCGGCTGACGAAGACGAAGAGAGGGCTATCAGCATTTCCTCTCTAAAGAGGTTGATTCCTGGAACGAAGGCTTTCAAGGCGGCAACGGCGGCTAAGAAGGCGCAAACGCTGAAAGCAGCAAACATGTTCAAAGTGTCGGGGGCAACCGAAAAGGACTTTTTCCTCAAGTACAAGGAGTGGAACGCCGGACTCAAATCTGTGGCGGAAGTTAACCAAGGGTTGAGGAGGGCTGGTGTTAAGCCCGCTGAAATTAAAGCGATCGATAGCCAATATCAATGGTTTCTCCAAGCTCTCAAGTAGAAATCGTATCAGGAGACAGTACCCTAGGTCGTGTTCTAGATGGCCTGTAATGCGCAAGTGATGTTGCTTTGAGTGCAATTACCGCCCCAAAGCTCACTGGAATCGTACTACTACTACGTAGTACTCCGGAGTATTTTGTTTTGAAAATACAGAAGGCTGTTTTTTTCTCTCTATTTGAATCTACATGTACGCCCTTCACGTCTACTATCCGGATATGTAGTAGTTGTGGTGTTCGACTCTTATACAGCGGGTGTAGGAAATGAGCATCCACCCCAAAAACAGTAATTTGTATGAGCATAATCAGTTCAAGATAGTTTTGGTCACAGTGACTTCAATATCTAGCGGGTTTGAGCAAGACGACCACCAATCGATGCAGAAGCGTCTTCTCTTTCTTTCCTACAGACTCACACGCCTCTTATTGGCGGAGTCGTTAAGATTCTGCAACAGACAAGCAAACTACAGCAAATCTCGTGAAAGTGGAATCACTATGTATTTGTATGCCAACATACAATGTTGCACGAATGTTGCTCCAAGATTGATAAGGTGACTTGCGGAATCTGAACGGCTCCGCCAATAAGAGGCGTGTGAGTCTGTCGGAAAGAAAGAGAAGACGATTCTGCATCGATTGGTGGTCGTCTCGCTCAAACCCGCTAGATATTGAAGTCACTGTGACCAAAACTATCTTGAACTGATTATGCCCATACAAATTACTGTTGTTGGAGTGGATGCTCATTTCCTACACCCGCTGTACATGTAAGCGAGCTTCACATTTCAGAGAGTACTTGTAGGCAATGTTGCAGTTTTCATAGCTGTCCCAGACTCCACTTTTGAATCAAATTGTTGTACGGTATAACAATACAATGTGTTGTATAATAAACGCTTTCTTTGCAATATTGATATTTTGTTTTCGTTTCGAGTCACGATGCATAGAAGCAGTCGATACAGATCAGCGGCATCACCATACATGTATATCACTTTTTGTATTCAGTACTGTACGAAGTTGGTAATCCTCGGATGGGATTCAGGGAATGACGGGTGCTATCTCGTCTCATAAGTTTTGCGTCGCAAAAGGAGCAGGAATTCTCGGGTTATTGCCGCGTTGTGATGTTTTGTTGGTCAGAGCTCAGCTACCGTGTTGATTTGAGGTTGTTGTTGTTGGAGGCAAATGCCGAAGTGAGTAGATTCATGTTCCCTAAAGCTACTCTTTGTTGTCCTCCTAGTCTTTCTTGTCCATCCTGCTGCTCACCAGTCAAAGCTGATCAGCCAATAGGATAGCGTTCCCAACGGTTCGAGTGAACCGTTCCACTAACTGCTTACCGTAGTGAACCGTGCATAGTCGTGTTCTGCAACACTCCCACTCACGGCTACTGCTCGGTGTCCTTGGACTTGATCCCGCTCGCGTCGCGCAAGTACTTGAACGTCTTCGTTCCAAGTCCCTTGGTCAACATGTCCTCCAGTTGATGCTTCGTATCCACGTAGTCGACCTTGAGCGTTCCACGTTCCACGTTCTCGCGGATGAAGTGATGTCGAATGTCCACATGCTTCGTCCGTGCGTGATATTCAGCGTTGCTTGCCAGGGCAATAGCAGCTTGGTTATCTTCCCAGACACGCGTTCCTCCCACTTGTTCGCAACCCATGTCCTTCAACATCGCGCGCACCCAAAGAACCTCTTGCGTACACAGGCTCAGAGCCATGTACTCGGCTTCAGCAGAGCTGAGAGCAACCGGTCTTTGGTACTTCGACTTGAATACCACCGGTGCGTTCCCAAGCATCACCATGACCCCGGACACGGAACGTCGATCAGCAGTGTTACTGCCCCAGTCAGCGTCCGTGAACGCATCGGCAGTTACCGTTCCAGAACCTCCTTGGTACACGACGCCATAGTCACGAGTCGACTTCAGTTATTGGAGAACGCGAATGGCTGCTTTACAGTGCTGCGTTCCAGGGTTCTCGAGGAAGCGTGACAACTGCGTCACCACGTACGCGATGTCCGGTCGGGTACAAGTCGTGATGTACATCAGGCATCCGATCAAGGAACGGTAGGGTCTTGACCTCATTTCAGCACATTCCTCTTCAGTAGTTGGTGACGGCAACTTCGATAACTTCATGTTGGAGGCGCACGGATTCTCAACCGTCTTTACGTTCCGCTGGTTGAAGCGTTCCACCACGTCGTCGATGTACCGAGTCTGCCTAATCATGAGCATTCCGGCGTTCCTGTCATGGTCGATCTCCATACCCAGGATAAACTTTACCGCGCCCAACTCCTTCATCTTGAAGGTGTTCTTAAGTGCCTCCTTGACTTCACCAATCTCATCGGACGTCTTCGCAGCGATGATCATGTCGTCCACATACAGGCACACGTACACGAAACCGTTCCGGATACGCTTCACATAGACGCACTCGTCCGCTCCGCAGCTCTTGAAACCGTTCTGCAAGAACACACGGTGAATCGTCTTGTTCCAAGCACTGGCAGCCTGCTTCAAACCGTAGATAGCCTTCTCCAGCTTGCACAGCATATCCTTAGCGTTCCGCATTCCAAATGGAACGTCCATGTAGACCAGTTCCACCAAGCCACTGTTCAGGAACGCTGTATCCGCGTCCAGCTGCTCCATCACATAGTTGTATGCCGCACACACAGCTAGTACAACTCGAATCGAGTTCATGTTTGCCACCGGCGAGTAGCTTTCAAAGAAGTCTATTCCTAACTTCTGCTTGAACCCTTGAGCTACCAGCCGAGCCTTGTATCGGATAACTCGACCGTTCTCGTCGCGCTTCTTGGCAAACACCCAACGGCACCCAATCGGACGAGTAGCCGTTCCACGTGGACCGAGAGTCCACGTATGGTTCTGAGCATGCGAGAGAAGTTCCGCGTCCATAGCCTTACGCCATTCAGCTGCTTCATCACTAGCGACAGCTTCTGCATACGTGTTCGGCGTGTCTGGAACGCCGTCAATACTCGCAGCATATGCCAAAATCGCCTCAGCAAGCAAGCCTTCTTCATCAATCCTGGCACGTTTCGGTGAAGGAGGTCCATCACTCCATTCAGACTGCCGTTTTTCATCAACGTCCACACCGTCCTCAAGCAGAAACACTGGTTCCCTGGAACGCCTCGAGCGTTCCGCCTCGGGGTGGAACACCAAACGATCTTCTTGGAACGCTGGTGGCGGCGGATGAAACTCAGCCAGTTCCAGCCCAGTCGAAGCCGGTTCAGGTGGAGGCAGTTGGGGTTGAATGAACTCATGCTCAGGTTCCACTTCGTCCATCTCCACATCCAAAACAGGTTCATCGGCAGGTTCCATGGGTTCGTCCATAATCGGCTGACGTTCCTCAGGTGTGGGAACGGCCCCGTCATCACGTTCTGTAGTCACGTGGAGGACCTGGCCGAAACTGAAAGAAGCTCTTCTACGCAGGTATGGCGAACGACCGGGCCTTGCGCAGGCCCAGTACCGTGTACTGCAACGGACTCTGGAATATGGCGAAACGTTCGCGGACTTTGCCGCCGGTCTGCGAGACGCAGCTGGGATGAATCAGGTCGGCGAGGAGATTCTACTTGGGCAGTTTTACCGTGGACTGGAGAAGACGACGCGGCAGCTGGTCAAGCTGCCTCCCGCCCCGAAGACGCTAGGGAAGCCGTCGATAAGGCAACCGAGATCGACGACACGAGCGACAATGTGGCGCGCGGCATGCGAAACATCGGGCAAGCCTGTTCAACAACCCCGATGCAGGGCTCGTTCCGAATGGACGGTACCTCCGGGCCCATGCGGGTGATTCCCGGCATAGGGAGTATCCTGTCGGATGCAGATGGGATGGCGGCTGCAGATAGCGATGGAGTTGGAGATGGCCACGCGTATTTCACGAATCCCCAAGGGGTGTACGACAAGAACAGTAACGTCTGGGTGGCGCCGATGGGCCGCACGTGGAACGGCAAATTCTGGCGGCGGAACAAGAAAGAGAGAGGCCGGACGGAGAAAGCGGAGTCCCGGATGATCAGCAAACGTTCGGCTGGCAAGTCGGATAGGAAGGCGAGAGTGATGCTGGCTTCTGCGGGAGAAGACTCTAGCAGCAGCGAGGAGTCAGACGACCCGTTACCCGCACCGAAGCGGCAGCGACGACGAGCCACGGTACGACAGACAAGACCAGTGGAAGTGACCATCAAGAGAGACCCTGGGCAGCCCACGACACGACCGTATCGGTGCTATGCATGTGGCCAGTCAGGCCACTTTGCCCGCGAATGCACAGATGCCGAAGCCAAGGCTCGCAACGACGCGCTCCTCGCACAACGAACGGCTACCCCGGCTCCGGCAAAAACGGGGAACGGACGGTGTAGGGGAAGTACGGCGTCCGGTACAACAGCAGAGTTTCCCGAAGGAAGAACTAGCGAGCGAAGAGCAGCGGGTCGTGGCAAAGGACGGCCAGATGACAAGCGGGGTGGAGGAGTTGCCGGTGGAAAGTGTGGCAGTCAGCGAAGTGGCAGCGGAACGAGAAATAACGGGACAGTTGCAGCAGTCGATGGTGGACCGCGATGAGCGGAAAGCGAAGTTGTACATGGCCACAGTACGGCCGGCGATGGCGGCGCAGCGATATGTGCGTCAGGAAGAACCCGGAAGTGGCGAAGATGCAACCGAGCACTCAGTGGCGGAACCAGCGACGGAGGAGGACGGTGTTGTGACTGAGGAAGGCGCCGGAAGCGAGGAAGGCGCGGGAAGTGACGAAGGCGATCGGCGCGACGACGGCACAGCAAGTGAACGGCTCGTGGCCGCATATGAGCGCAGACCCGGTGGTCGTGGTCCCGGTGACCACAGGAAGTGGCGAACCAGTGCAAGTTGCAGACGTGGGCGCAGGAGAGTCCCCGCCGGTCCGGATGGAGAGACACAAGGCGCGACGACAACGTGTAGCGCGAGCAAAACGGCGGGCAGCGGCGATGAAGCCGGCCACCGACGAGACGTCACGACTAGTTGCTGAGCTGGAGGAGGAACAACTGCAACGGAGACAGCGGCATGTCGACGAAGCACGACAGGAGTTCGAGGCGCGGCGAGTTCAGCGGCACGAGACCGGAGCGACTGTGACCGGGCGAGGAGCATCCAAGGCACACGTGAGCCTGGTGCAGCACGGCACCAAGGCACCAGCGAACGTGGTCAGCGCCGAACCCATGGTGAAGGTGATAGCGGACGACGGTCTGCCGACTGCTACGATGACGGTGGATGGCGGGGTGTACCCTGTGAAGTTGGATAGTGGAGCTCGATACTCGGTGGCTGGCACCGACTGGATGCAACGCGGAGAACGTGTACGTGGAGATCCGCCTATGGACTATGTTGAGGGCATCGGAGGATTCCTCCTGGACGTGATCGGAGTATGGGCGTTTACGATGATCAACGCCTTCAGGCAACACGTGGAGTTGCGCGCATGTATCATCGACGGGTGTACGGATGGGTTCTTGATAGGGGTGGATTTCCTGAAGAACCACCGGGTGAACATGGACTTCGAGAAGAACGAGGTCTGCTACTACGAACACGACAAGCTAATAGTGATTCCGTTCCGTACGGATGGAGTAGATGGGAGTGCGAAGGTGGCTGTCGTCCGACTGGCCCGACACAAGCGTCTCACGCAACGGGCAGGAACACCAGTGACGGTTTCCGTAGTGGCCAGGGAAGGTGAACGGGGATCTTCGTGCCCACCCAGAACTGTGGTGCAGTGATGTTAGCGCCCACGCTGACAACGGTGTGAAACGGGGGTATTGGTACCGGCCATGAATGCCCGTGGCGAGCGCACCAAGTTGCCCGGCAAGAAGGAGTTAGGCACTTGGATACCTCTAGAAGACGACATGCAGGTTCTGGAGCTGAGCGGTGCGATCGAGCCGCAGAAGCTGGACGAGTGGCTGGAAGCATTGGGGGACAGTCAGTCGCCGCTGGACAACGAGGACGAGGTCAACATCCAGAGCACTGATGAAGACACGAGGACGCGGGTACTGAAGCTACTTCGAGCTTACCGTGAGGTGAGCACCAACAAGGAGGTTGTCCGCCGGTGACTAAGCTGGACGTTGAGCATCATATCGACACGGGGAGTGTGGCTCCAATCATGCTCAAGCGCCGTCGGCATGCGCAGACCGATGGCGCCTTGGTGGATGACAACGTGACGTCCATGTTGGGAGCTGGGATGATTGAAGAGGGGAACGGGGCCTGGGGATTTCCAGTGGTCCTCGTCCGCAAGAAGGATGGCGAGATTCGGTTCTGCGTGGACTATCGCGAGCTCAATAAAGTGACGAAGAAAGATGTCTATCCCTTGCCCCGTATCGATGAGACTTTGAATGCTTTAAGAGGTGCGCAGTTCTTCTCTACCCTGGACTTGCGAGCCGGCTATTGGCAAATTGGGGTCGCCGAGGAAGATAAGGACAAGACCGCTTTCACGACCAAGAGCGGCTTGTATCGCTTTGTCCGTATGCCGTTCGGGCTCATGAATGCCCCTCGACATTCCAACGGATCATGAATGGAGTATTGAGGGGCCTGAACTGGACTACGTGTCTAGTCTACCTCGACGACATTGTTGTCTTCACGCGTTGAGGGGTTGAGAGACATCTCCTGCAGCTGGCCACGGTGTTAGAGCGATTGTCCTTGGCAGGACTTACGTTGAAGCTGAAGAAGTGCGTGTTCATGGCCAAGTCTATGGAGTACTTGGGCCACGAACTGAGTGACGAAGATGTGCGTCCCGTGGACAGACTGATATCTGCGGTGGCCATGTTCCCGCGACCTAGTAACCCGGTCGAGGTGAAGCGATTCGTTCACCTCGCCGGCTACTACCGGAAGTTCATCGGAGCTTTCGGCTCCATCATGGCGCCGATGACGCGATTGTTGAAAAAGGACTGTCCTTGGCAGTGGACGGAGGACCAGGAGTTCGCGTTTGAGCGTGCGAAAGCAGCACTCACCACCAAGCCATTGCTCATTTACCCGAATTTTGGGCTTCCTTTCCGCCTAGTGACGGACGCGAACCAAGTAGGTTTGGGGGCGTGTCTAATGCAAGATTTGGGCAGAGGCTGGCAACCGGTGGCGTTCGCGAGCAAGGTCAACAACCAGGCGGAGTCCAACTACTCCATCACGGAGTTGGAGTGTCTGGCCGTCGTCTGGTCCGTGAAGTTATTTAGGCCCTATCTGTACGGCAGATCCTTCGAGATTGTGACTGATCATGCGACTTGGCGCTGGCTGATGACCAGGCCAAACCTGGCGGGCAGGCTGCACCGCTGGGCGTTGGTGTTGCAGGAATATGACTTTCAGATAGTGTATCGCCCAGGAGCTACCAACGTGGTAGCAGATGCGCTATCGTTCTTAGAGGAAGCAGCGACAGAGAGCAATGTCAGGTCTGGAAGTGGCGAGGTACCCGCTACCGCGGCGGAACAGGCGGCAGAGGAGTACGCTCGAGAAGTGACGGGCAGGCCCGAAGCAGTGACCATTCCCGAGCCAGACGAAATCAGAAACGATGCGGCACCGCCGACGACAACGAGCAAGGAGTCGCTATCCAGGAAGACGACGGACGACGCCGCCGCGAGTGGAGGGCTGGCAGCCACACAGCACGTGACGTGGGCGGAGCATCTTTGCCAGGAGACCAGCACAAAGGTGCACCAGCCAGAGGCTCGACGAGTACCGGCCAGCACGAAGACCACCAGCGACGCGAATCGGACGGAAGTGCCCGATGACAACGACCAGAACCCGTACCCGACGCTGCAGGTCACGGACGAGGAGATCATACGTGCTCAGAAACGAAGTCGGTGGGTGCAGCGGATTGCCAAGGACGGTAGATACCAAGGCATGGTAGTGACGAACAAGTTCGGCCTGGAGGTGATTCAGACGAAGAATGGTGGCCGAGTGGTGCTGCCGCCGGTGCTGTGGCCGGCCAACTTCAAGGGCGATCTGGTCCGGCCATTTACGGGGGCCGCATATTTATGGCCGGGTGGCGCAGCTCTACTGGTGGCCCGGGCTGCAGAAGGAGATCAATGCGTGGGTGCGGGGATGTCAGGAATGCGGCAGCCGAAAGGCTCGGCCTCGCGAAGTTATTCCACCACTCAGGAGTTTGCGGGGCGGCGATGTCGGTGATCGCTGGGCCCTGGATGTGGCTGGGCACTTTCCGGTTGCCGAAGGTGGCGAACGTTATGTGATAGCAGCCCTCGAGTACGTTACCAGATATGCTGTGGCGAAGAGCGTCACGGAGCACACTGCGACGAGCGTGGCGTCCTTCCTGATGAACGACGTGGTGTTGAAATTTGGTTTTTTCGCGAGTTGCTCACGGATGGAGCACCCGAGATGACGGGCAGGTGATAGAGGAGCTCGTGGAGCTCCTGCAAGCACGACAAACCAACCCCGTTCCGTATCGACCTCAGTTCATTGGCCTGGTGGAACGATTTCATCGCTCATGGAAAGATTGTGTCAGCACTTTCATGGCCGATGAACGGCAAGTGGATTGGAGTTCTTGGGTGCAGTGCGTGGTCTATTCTTACAACTCGGGTCGACACTCGACGGTCTCGCTGACACCTAACGAGTTAATGATGGGTCGCCGTCTACGGATCCCCAATGAATTACTGCGGCACACGGCGACGACGGAAGCTGTAGAACTGTTGCAGCATCATGGGCGGCTGGTTGCAGCGCTGCAAAGAGGTCACCAGTGTGCTGAACGGGCCCGTGAACGAGAGCAGACTCGTCAAGCTCGTTATTACGACCGGAAGGTGCGCCGGACGAGGGACTTCAATACGGGAGATCGTGCGTGGGTATACAACCCTCCACGCGGCCCTAAGGCCACGAAGTTTGTTCACATGTGGATGGGGCCGATGCGGGTGGTGGAGCCTGTCGGGTACGAGAAGTTCCTGCTCAGACGCGAAGACAAGAACGGTTAGCCGGAGCCAATTATAGCGCATGTGTCATTCATGGTCAGTTACTACGCGCCGACCTCACTGCTGGAGCGTACGGCCGCCGACTTAGAGGCCGAGTTGGAGCGTGACGGCCGGAATGAAGGTGCAAATGAGCGAGCTGTCGCGACGGCAACAGCGGTTGTACGAGCAGCGAAAACGGGCGGCTTGGCTGCAGTGGCACGAAGTCCTGCGAAACGACGTAGAAGCGCAATGGCGAGTGCGGACGGAGACGACGGCACGGGTTGCAAGTTGGTGGAGCTCCGACGAAAGCTGCAGCGGAACCGAGCCGAGCAGTACCCGCTGCAGTACGAGCATCGGCCTCAGGGTGACGGACGCTGGGAGAATGGCGAACGAGATGCACGGTGGGTGGACTTTCGAGAGTACGAACGACTGCACGCAGACGGGGGTCGTGGAAGACCCTCCGTTTGAGGAAGTCGTGTAACGAGTTGGCGTCACCGCCGTCCGAGGTAACGACTGAGGGCGACGGCTGGACGGGATCTTCCGCTGATGAGCGGCACGGAGAGCGTGACGATTGGCAGCGCGACCCGTGGCGAAGATCTGGCGAAGCGAGCGGTGCTCCGCAGCTGGTGACTCTTAGTGAGCCGACGCTGCAGGAAGATCGCGTGCCGAAAGGGCACTCTGGGTTGGAAGGCTGGTTGCCGCCGAGCGGCAGCGAGTCTCACTTTGGAACTTGCCACCAAGTGCGCAAGACCCTTGACACGACACGGACGGAGCACGGCGCCAACGCACTCGGCGAACGCGTCGGGTTCGACTTGATGGACGGAGCGCAGGCAGTACGCACTCGGCGGACACCCGCTCACGACTTGGACGGACGACCAGCTAGGACGCTGCGAGCAGTGGCTTGGCGGACAGCAGGTTGTTAATGGACGGACGAAATAAGTAGGTGTTGCTGTCAGACGGGCACGCACCGGCGCGGTAACATTAGTTGTTGCCGACTGCCTGACGGACTTTGGACCCATTTCGGCACTGTCGACCACTCCCAGCGGGCGGGGAACTAGAAGCGACCCGTTACACATGTATTGGCGTGACTGCAAGATAATAACATGAGAGGAACCCCATTTCATCCAGATGCTGTTGATCTTGCGCTAATTTCGTATTGACTTAGGCAGTCAACCTAGCAAGGTGAAGCACGGGCAAGGAAAAGTCGGGTCACTCAGTTCTTACGTGTAAATTGAATGGATGCATGCAAGAACCATATAATATCATCAAACCGTCAAAAACAACATTTCAGAGCTTCCCAGCGTAGTCCGCAACGTGGGTCTAAAAATAAAGATTGTAGGGTTATACTGGGAATACCTAACAGGGATGGACAGCCCTCACTGGATTAATTGCGTGACCGGGGAAGCGTAACCACTTTACATTCAGCCAGCATTCGTGCTACATCAGTAACGGGAAGGGCGGAGCAGCACCATACTATGAGTAACTGTGAGCTGAGGCTGCAGCCCGCGTGATTCATGGGTATGTGCCCCGAAGGGGCACATACCCATGAATATCGCGCGTGCTGCAGCAATATACAATGCACCTACTACTGCTACGGCAACACCCCAGGTATTCCCAGCCAAAGTCGAACGACGACCTAGTGGGAGCTTACTTTCAAAAAGAGGTTTACCGTATCACCCCCCAATCAGGTTTTCTTTTCTCGACCACCGAAATCCACTTGAACAAATTATGTCCCTCACCTAAGTCCGAGTACGTACGTCAGTCTTCAATCGCTTCAAATGGCCTCCCAGGAGGCCCAAGAAGCCTCTCGCGCCCAGTGGCAGCAGCGCCACACGCAGGCGCTGCGAGCCACGGCCGCGTCTCTGCACGTTGGCCGAGCCACCGCCCAGACGCTGAGCGAGCAGGCGCAGCAGCTGAAGAGCAGCGAGCGGCAGGTGGACGAGACGCAGGCGGCGGTGGCAGTGGCCAAGCGCCTTGTGCGCGGAATGACGTGGGGCGGCTGGCTCTACAACCAGTTTTCGGTCGCAAATGACCTTTCTATGGACAAGGAGGGGCCGCAGGTGCTCAAAAAGTCAACTTTTAGGGCAACTTATTTGGGCACTTTTCACAAAATTTGGGTGTTTTTGTGATTTTGTTTTTTTTTGGTACTGTACTGTAGATTGCTATGGGGTTCATTTGTCCAGAGTGTAAAGTCATTTTTGAGTCACCAGAACAATTGGGGACACATTATGGGAGTGTCCATGAGAGACGGACAGATGGTGGACAAGTTGGTGGACGTTTCGTTCCAAGTGGTGGACACAGTCGGCAGCTGCAAAGTCGAGAGGTGGACAGTTCCATTGTGGACGTCCATGGCAAGTTCCTGGACGAGCTGGCGCCGCAGCTGGCGGAGCTGAAAGAGCAGTCGCTGGCGCTTGGGGGTGCGCTGGACACGCAGAACGAGCAGCTGGAGCGACTCGACTCGAAGATCGGACGCGTGCACCACGACATGAAGCGAGTCGGGATCCAGGCGAACAAGTTGGCGGGTCGGAAGGTTCCGGTGCTTTTCCGCTTCCGGTGTGCGTTGCAAGAGGTCGAGACGCAGAGGTTCTTGCGCGATGTGGACGGAGAGGCGCTGCTGAGGTGCGTGGGGGGATCTGCTGAAATGACAATACTTGCTGACTGTAGTGATGTGTATTTTCACTTTCGGCTTTGTAGTGCTGATGTCGTAGTTGATGGCTGTACATTCCGTGCGTACGCGCTGGGTGACGACAGCGACGTGTGGGGTTTTCAGAGCGAGAAGTCGAGCCACTTTCTGGGCATCAACCGCTACGGGAACCTCAAGGTTCGAGGCGGAGACTTGAACTCGTACGAGCAGTTCCTGGTGGAGTCCAAGTCGACCACGCCGATCTTTTGTCTGGCGAGCTACTTTGGACTTGGCGGCTGGGTTGCCGTGAAAGGACCAGGAACTAACGAAAACCTCACGGTCATCCGAGGCACCCCGAGAACAGGCCCCTGGCAGCCCATTTCCGGATCGTCAACTTGGAGGATGGGATTGAAAGTGCTTCTCTAAAACGGTAAGCCGTGCTGATATTCACGGTTTCGGAGGAGGCTCTTGGAGTATCTCCTCTACAGTAACAGCATTTGATGACGGTGAAAAGCCGAGTGGAAGATACCACTGCTGCAGACACAGGCAAGTCGCTGATGGAGGCGGAGATTGCTGTGGCCAGCAGTATTGCAGTGAGAGAAGGTCATAAGGCCAAGCTACGGACACTGCTGTCCACTATTGCACAACAAGTGCTGCCAAATTTATCGTATAAAGGTCAAATTTGCTTTCGTTCCAAGAGTCTCTCAAAATTCAAGCCGGGAAAAACAAGAGGAGGTGTAGAGGTCAATATTCAAGAGGGCAAGGACATTCATGTGCTGGGAGATTTACTCTTGCTCACGCGAGCAGCTTCGGTGGATGTTGTGGAGAACATTCAGACATGGCGAGCGGTTGTTCACCAGGGAAAACCTCGGCCGTACATGTACGAGAATGAAAACTACCTGCTCTACATGTGTGAGGATCTCGATTTCCTAGACCAGGCTGCCGATTTAGTAGAGTGGCTCGGCTTCCGTCTACTTCGCAATCCGTTTATTGTCAACGAGGCGTTAGATGATGTCGTCAGCTCCAGACTCGCACTAAACGTTCACGACGCCCGCTCTTTGAAGTTTTGGTGTTCTCCAAGCTGGAAAGTACTATACAATGAACGGACCATCCAGAAAATTGACCCCCAGCAGCTTCAGGGACTCCACAGTCAACACAACAGTCGAAGGCTCGCTGGAAGAAGCAGCCCTCCAGCTCCCCTCGTCAAACCATTAGCTAGTATCGATGACGTTGTTGATGGATCCCGGATATCTCGTGCACAGGAGGTGTTGCTGGAAGAAGAAAGTTTTCATGGACGGCTGCTGGCACTGAGAGCAGCTCAACAATACGTGGATCGAGGCCCCTCGTTACTGGAATCAAACGATGCCGATAACAATGCTGCGCTCCCAAACGTATACGACGCAATTGCAGCTTTGAACGTGCAGCTAAGGTACGCCTCGTTCTTTGTGATAATTTTCTATGCTCAAACTTCCGGTAACCCGTTGCTGATTGCAAACTTTAAGATCAAAGGAATGCCGACTGTCATTGATTCGCCGAGAGCGTGCACAAGCCGAGAGGGCTGTTCAGGACTTGCGCAATCAGGTACTTTTCATTTACCTAATTCTCGGAATTGGAGGATTCTTAATAACTGTAGAGTTTTTCGTCCTTGAAGGTCAGATGGACGGAACTACGCCGAGATTGTGATCATACCAAGGACCATCGCGTCTGGTACGGAAACCCTTGCTTTTATCCTGCTGCTACATAATGTCTCTTATAGGAAACTCACAATTGTGTTTATAGGAGCTGCCGTGATAAGTATCGGCAAGGAGTTCTCAAGACGTATACCCGGCTAACTGAACGATTGGAGCGTTGCCTTTTAGCGCTTAAAGGTGACGAAAGATGCATCGGAGGTGTGCTGGACAATTACAAAGGGAAAATGAGTGAATTGAGGCGTGAAAAGGTAGGACGCCACTTTCATAGACGTACCTTGTGCTGTAGCAACCAATGTCTAAGTACCTATGTTATCTAGGACAAGCTGCGAACAACTAGACACGAGAAGAAACAGCAAGAGGAAGCATCCAAGCGCAAACACGTTCGACTAAAAGCTGAAATGCGCGGTTCCAAGTTTCAGTCGAAGAAGAAATTACCGGAGCTGAATCTCGTTCACGAGCGAAAAGGTAGCGTTGTGTACGAGGATATTACGGCAGAAATTCAGAGCGATGTTCGTCTGATCGAAAAAGGAGGCTACGTGACCCTGGAAAAGAACAAGTGAGCTCCGAGGGTGTGGGTACTAATGATCAGCTGGAAGAGAAGCGCCAGCGATCCATTTATCAAAAGCGCGCTCGCCTCGAACAGCAAGCTCGAAGTCTAAAGGAGAAAGAGTTGGTGTTAGAGCGCAGACGAGCTGAAAATGTGGCTATGAAATGGGAAGATGGATTAGCTCGGATATTGGAGCGAGAAGCGAGGAGGAAGACAATTTTGAGATTACGGAAAGCGAGAATGGAGGGAATAGCTTCATGTGCCATGTTCAAGGGCATGCACGAAATGAACGGAAAGCGGTTTGTGGTATCAGTGTTTACCCGAAATGCTCGCGGCTACGATCTGGAAGGAATTCGCATTGTGGCTTACGATCCTAGTTCGTCTGCTACGTTCACAATGGTAATGACACTTCGCGAGTTCAATTCACTGGGGTACGGGCGAACGAGCGATGGACTAGGAGGATTCTGTCAGTGGCTCTGCTTGCTGTATGAAAAGCGGCGTCGCCAATTCCGACTCATCTGGTCAGGAACACCGTGTCCTCCTCCCCTTCGTATCCGCGAATACGATCAATCGCTTTTTGTATACACAAAGAAGGTGTGAAGTTGCGGTACTCGTTTGCAGACAGCTATTGTCTCGTGGCGGTATATCTTAGGACAGTCGATCAGTCAACTTTGCGGTTCGTTATGGGATCGTGCCATGGTCACGAGTTTGCACTGACCGAGCATGCAGTTTCTACCCGCTGGCTCGTTGTTGGTAGTGATTTGGATGTTCAGTGGAAGTCCTCAACTCACGCCGTGATTGTCTGGAAGCACCACGCGCACGCTCTCAAAATGCAAGAAGGTTTTTATTCATCCCATGAAGATTCGCAAGCAAAAGCTCAAAATGATGTCGGACCTCGAATTTACTCGAGCGAGATCAGTGTAAAGCGCGTAAGGTACTCGGTACACTTGTATGATACGGATGAAACCACGTATACGGTCGAGCTTATCCCAATGCCCCCAAAGGGTAAAGGTGAACAAGATTTGCTTCCAAGATCAGTGGATGACCGGCTAATTATCGACAAACGCGACGTCAATCCATACGGCGTGCACCTGTCATCATCCAACTTTGCGGACTTACTGTCGTTGATCAGCTTTGAACAAACTGAACCAAGCAAGGAAAACTTCACCAGTGATGCCACCACCACTTGCCTCAAGTGGAAAGCTACCGTTTCACCCAAATGGGCTGGTAAGCTGGTAAAGTACGTCCGTGTACTGCGCCTCGCAAAGTACGCGTGTAAAATTGGAGGTGTCTTCTGTCTTGTCGCGATTTTCGTTGTCCAGCAGAAGACCGAGTTCCAGTCGCACTTGTTATTGGAACTCACGTGGCTTGCACCAACTCCGTCGTCTTCGTTTTCACTCGGTGGTCAGGCAACGCGGCAATCACTTCGAATCGCATTATCCGACTATCTTCGATGTATCAATGCATCACATCGTTTTGCTGGGGGAATGGGATATAAATGCAGCGAGCAAGAGTGTCCTTCATGTTCAGCTTACGATGCACAGCGTACCAAACTGTACGAAAATGATCCTGTACCCGAAACTACGTTTGACTACGCGATGACGTGCTCTAACTGCGTAATGATTCAACATCGACGACTACATGCTATGAAGCAACTCATCGGTCACGCGTCCACCATTGCACTAGAATCACTGGAGTTAATTTACCACGCATACTGTGACGTGTGCACTACTTTGGTTCCACCGATTGTACTCGTTGTTGGGTCGGCATTTTCCACGACGATGCTTTGGCTTCTCGAGCATTATTTTGCATCGTTCGACTGTACGAAACATGGCTTTCTGCAATTCTCCGAGAGAGATCAAGGTCACGCAATTGCTCAAGAAAGTTTGAATATCCGAGAAACGTTTCTGCAAACTTTGTCACGGGATCAAGTCGTTGTCCTCTTCAACGCTGACTGCGGTGTAACAGTGGCCAGCGCCAACTTGTTCGCTCACGAGCTTCATTGGTGGTTATACCCGGACTGCACCGAGCTTCCGTGTCACGTGGCGTATGTTGTAGGGGATCCATACAGTCAAGTTCATGCTGGCAACGATTTCGACCAGAATGCAGCTGGAGGCTATCGTGATCATGATCTTCTATCAGCTTTGCAGGCACTAAATCATGCTGCTTGTCAAGTAGGGGAGTTTGCTCCTACACATTTGGACGATGGGGATGAGGAAGAAGGCGATTACGCCTCTGCATTTGATACTTACATGGTATCTGAGGCGGTTCTGGTTGAGGCCACACGCGTATTGCTCCAGCCCGAATACGCGTGGCAGAAACCTCGTAAAATTGTCGGAGCCTCCAGTTGGAGCTCTGCGTGCACTTATTTACTGGATCCTGTCGGTCTTAGCACTGGTCTGCAGCGATGTGACCCGCTTACATTTAGCGCAGCTACTGGAGACGTTCTAGCAGCTTATTTCGCGCACGAGAAGTGGCCTCAGGACTATCCGGATGTTCGATCAGTTTTCCACGGGCTTCTGGCGTTCATGATGCATGTGCAGCACGTTTGTCTGATACTTGGTCCGAGAAGTGGATCGCTGCAGATTGCATCGACAAGAACTCGTAGCAGTGAAAGTGACATGTCTACTGAACATCAAGTGCTCGTGCTAAACACCAGTGTTATCGATTGTTCCCTTATGGGTTACACGACGGAGTTACCTGTGGATGAAGTCATTTCCCTGTGAAGTTCGTTCAGCGTCAACGACATCGGTATCAACACCTTGATACGTATGTGCTCGGTAGCTATAGCTCTCATTTTACACCGTCACGCACTTTCTACATGTAAATATACTCAACTTTTACGCGATTCCAGTTGAATCCCATCCTCCAAGTTGACGATCCGGAAATGGGCTGCCAGGGGCCTGTTCTCGGGGTGCCTCGGATGACCGTGAGGTTTTCGTTAGTTCCTGGTCCTTTCACGGCAACCCAGCCGCCAAGTCCAAAGTAGCTCGCCAGACAAAAGATCGGCGTGGTCGACTTGGACTCCACCAGGAACTGCTCGTACGAGTTCAAGTCTCCGCCTCGAACCTTGAGGTTCCCGTAGCGGTTGATGCCCAGAAAGTGGCTCGACTTCTCGCTCTGAAAACCCCACACGTCGCTGTCGTCACCCAGCGCGTACGCACGGAATGTACAGCCATCAACTACGACATCAGCACTACAAAGCCGAAAGTGAAAATACACATCACTACAGTCAGCAAGTATTGTCATTTCAGCAGATCCCCCCACGCACCTCAGCAGCGCCTCTCCGTCCACATCGCGCAAGAACCTCTGCGTCTCGACCTCTTGCAACGCACACCGGAAGCGGAAAAGCACCGGAACCTTCCGACCCGCCAACTTGTTCGCCTGGATCCCGACTCGCTTCATGTCGTGGTGCACGCGTCCGATCTTCGAGTCGAGTCGCTCCAGCTGCTCGTTCTGCGTGTCCAGCGCACCCCAAGCGCCAGCGACTGCTCTTTCAGCTCCGCCAGCTGCGGCGCCAGCTCGTCCAGGAACTTGCCATGGACGTCCACAATGGAACTGTCCACCTCTCGACTTTGCAGCTGCCGACTGTGTCCACCACTTGGAACGAAACGTCCACCAACTTGTCCACCATCTGTCCGTCTCTCATGGACACTCCCATAATGTGTCCCCAATTGTTCTGGTGACTCAAAAATGACTTTACACTCTGGACAAATGAACCCCATAGCAATCTACAGTACAGTACCAAAAAAAAACAAAATCACAAAAACACCCAAATTTTGTGAAAAGTGCCCAAATAAGTTGCCCTAAAAGTTGACTTTTTGAGCACCTGCGGCCCCTCCTTGTCCATAGAAAGGTCATTTGCGACCGAAAACTGGTTGTAGAGCCAGCCGCCCCACGTCATTCCGCGCACAAGGCGCTTGGCCACTGCCACCGCCGCCTGCGTCTCGTCCACCTGCCGCTCGCTGCTCTTCAGCTGCTGCGCCTGCTCGCTCAGCGTCTGGGCGGTGGCTCGGCCAACGTGCAGAGACGCGGCCGTGGCTCGCAGCGCCTGCGTGTGGCGCTGCTGCCACTGGGCGCGAGAGGCTTCTTGGGCCTCCTGGGAGGCCATTTGAAGCGATTGAAGACTGACGTACGTACTCGGACTTAGGTGAGGGACATAATTTGTTCAAGTGGATTTCGGTGGTCGAGAAAAAGAAACGGATACGGCAAACCAATAAACTCCCAAAACCCTATAACCTTTATTTTTAGACTCACATTGGCGACTACGTGCATGACGCCTCTGAAAATTGATCGATGTTAGATCCACAACGCCAGTTGTTACTTCGCACCTAAGTGAGTATATTAGTCACACTGTGAGACACATGCTCGTTGTTATCACTGGACAAAAGGCACAAAAGGCACAATTTGGTCACATGGGGATTAAATTACGCTGGTCTGTCTAATAAATTACGCGTGTCATTTTAATAAATTTCATCAAATTTAGATATGTTACTGTTCGCGCATCCGAAAATGTCGTCCAAATCTCGTATGAACACAATTCAATGTTGACCGAATGTACGCAAGACTTGAGCTTATAGCTTGAGCACTTCGCGCAAATCAAAATGATGTTGCCATGAAGTTGTCCTAGGTTACGTCTGCTCCGTGTGCGTTAATCCATTGTGCACCTCGCTGCCGTGTCGATAAACAGATAGGTGAGGTCATAGAAGCTCCAAAAGATTGCACATCAAACTCAAGTGTATGAGTGAAGCAACTATAATTGAAGAATGATCAACAGGTTAGCTATTCAGTGCTCGAAATTGAATTGTGCCTAGAAATACAATGCCGTCATCAAATACCGCATTCTTATGTCTCGTAGAAGACCTTGTGGCGGGGAGGCTGGCATTGTTTTTCTCGCCACAACCCACTCGAAAAAAGAAACACAAGCGGGCCGCAGTTGTCGCATTACGAATAATTCAGACCTTCCTCTCGTTTCGCCACCATCTCTCGTGTCGTTTCCCTAACCAATGGCTTCGCAATCCTCGTAATTCTTCCGCTTCTGTTGCGAGTCAAATACAGCAATAGCGTCAGTAAGACATTTGGCACTCTCGTTTTCCATTAATGCGTGCTGCGCGTACTCGCCCTATGTAACAGTCACAAAACCAAAGGCACAATACAGACACTGAGACACAATGCAGGCACATAAACACAATACAATCACAAAAGACACGATACAGTCACACACAAATAATACAGACACAATACAGCCACAACACGACTTCGAATCAAGGTAAAGCTCGTTTTTAGAGCGACTCGCGCGTTTCCATCCATGCGTACAGCAAAGTCAGTAGTAGTACCTTTCAAATGCGAGCGGGATCTTCGCCCCAGCCGTCCTAGTCCCTCGCTTTTGCAGTCCGCATTCGTGGTGACATCAGCTTTCGGAACACCTGGTAAGTAGCGTCCTGAAACTCGGTTAAATCAGCAAAATACTCAAATCAACTCGCATAGTAGCGCTCATCCATTCGTGTCGCACAGCATAAGTAGCAGGGACGTCAACCTCGCGGTCGTTTTCCTCTTCTTCCTCCTTGCCAGCCTCCGAATCTAAACCCGACGACGCGCCACCCTCACCTCTTGTGTGTTCTTTCCAGCCTTCGTACCGAAGCCCGACGACGACGAGACGCTTGCCATGATTTGGGGGAATTTCGAAATGAAAGGCTGAAAACGGCCGGGTTGGGGGAAGGGGTTTCTCTATTATTCAGACTGCGTCAAAAGTGGAGAAATTTATCCGTTTGGAAATGCATCCGCCGGGTTTTTATTTTAAATTACCCTGCACTGCGTTGTGACTTTATCCACTTCCCTGAAAATTTGTCTTTGACGTTTTGATTATATTATATGGTTGCTCTTGTAGTTCTGTACATGCATCCTTTCAATTTACTACATGAAAGAACAAGCTGACTGCTTGATGGGTTGACTGCCAAAGCCAATACAAAAATTGCGAAATGCTAGTACTGTGCGTAAACTACGCCCAAAAATCGCTGGAGTACGACACGGATATTAATACCATCCACCCTTTTCAATCAATTTACCCAATCACAAAAATTGTTGGTGGACAAACAACCTTCCAATCGTGTTCACAATGCTAATGATGCTACATTGCGGTCTGGTCAAGGACGAATAGGCCTATTACCGGAACCAAAAAGCTGATTGGTATGGACCATACCAATCAGCTTTTGGTTTCGTACATGACTACGGCCGATCTCTCTAATCGCGAAGTGAAGCAGTCGAAAAGGAGTGGGCTCTTGTCTGTGTGCTACGTGCGTTTGATGACAGGCGTCAACATGCCTGCCAGGAAAAATGGGATTGCGCGTCGTGGCCAGTCTATGAGCTAGCGAATCGTGAACGTAATGAACTGTAGAATCGCGCTGAGCTTTAATTGTCAGTTGGACGGCAATGGGCGGTGGTCTGGCAAGCTGATGCTGGTCTGTCAAAAGTAATGTGGAACGCATGGCGAAATATTATAGTCGAGCATTTCGGGGTAAGGTTAATTCCGAGGAGCTGTGTGTTCCAGCGCGAAGCGCAGGAATGGTGGCTTCCGACACTGAAGGAGTGCAGCTTACGGGATAGACTCAAACCCAGGTGGTAGCGACGAGGGTCGGGAAGTCAAGCAGCGCTCTGCCAGCAACAAGCAAGTTGCTCCACCAAGTCGTCACTCTCCGATTTCCTCTCGGCCAAGCATCTCCAGTCGTTTTCAGTTCTCGACCCTCAACTTCACGCAACCATGACAACGACCCCTCTCGACTCTCAGCCCGCGAGCGCCAACCTGCCTTCGTCTCCGAATCTCCGACTCCCAACGCCGCTGTCGCAGTCAATGACCCGGCTCTTGGCGACACTGCCAGCACTACCGCGCCGACCGCCTCGTCCGACGGTGGTACCACGCAGGTCGCTGCTTCAGCCCCCGCAGCGCCCGCTGACGTTATCGTCGTTGACGAACATGCTCAAGCGGCATCTACACCCGCGCGAGCAGTGCACGGGTTGCTACCCGGAAGTCGGCATCTCGCCCAAACGGAAAGCGCGCCTCAGCAGCAGTCACCGGCGCAGCGCTGGTGGTAGCTCGCAGCAAGAAGCGTAAGGCAGGGGCTCAACCTGCGGCGGTGGCCACCTCGGCCTCCAGCGAGGCTGTTGCCCCAGTTGCATCTGAGGAAAATCGACAAACCGTCAACCATGCAGCGCAACGATGGCCAACGGCAAGCTCCCAGCGCCGACCATCACGTCGGTCAGTAGTGTGGTTGGGCAACGACACCGACGTCGACGCACGCCAAGGTTTTTCGACGAATTCAGCCCCGGCACCCCCAGTTACCGAGTCAACCGCAACTACACTCGGGTCGCGGCGCTGGAAATGCCTGCGGAATTTAATCTCGCCGAGTTCGTGGCCGACATGGGCGGTCAGCCACCGTCTCTGCCCGCCATCCATACCCAGGCAACCCATCCATTGGAGCACAAGGTGGATCAACTGTTTTCGCTGGTAAACGAGTTGCGCAGTTAGCTCCACGCGGCTACCTCCGCCGCGCCAGTGCTGCCGCCAACCATGCAGTCTGACTACTCCACGGAGGTGACCATCGGCGATTCCAATGCCGATCGCGCACCGCCTCTGCCTATCGCGGCGACCTATCCACTTCCACCAAACGGCTGTACCGATGACAGGCCGCCTTCGCCACTCCTACAGCTGCGCTGTGCCAGCTTTAAGAACCACGGACGAGGATGCGAGGGAGTATTATCCTCCGCAGGCGCATCAGCTCGCCGCGCACCGCATGCACAAGGCTCTGAGAACACCAGAAGGTGCGTAACTTACTGCCATGTCGTATGTACTACAGCTGGGTGAACATGAAAGCATCCGATGCAAACGTCCACCGTCCGTGCTAATGGCGCTTTACAGCGCCCGTCTCGGTAGTAGAGGCCTCACGACTAATCTCTATCCGAGATGGAGCAGCTACGACTGGGATCCATGAACTCCAACTTTGCTGTCAATTTCGGTGCTGAAGCGGAACTTCCTTCGACGACACCTCAGTGCGACTCCTATGAAGATCTCTTGGCCGCAATCAGCGGACTCATTTCGATGGGCGACGTGCTCTTCTTTGACCACGTCCGCCGGCTATTGTCACGCCTCAAGCGTTTTGTGCTAGCGAACATGGAGCGCGACCCCAACACACCGGAACGTGTGACCCTGACACTGTTTTATGTCAACATGTTCCTGGGCCGCGCCATGTCCCATCTAGTTGATGACTTACCCGCGCGATTTTGTTTTCCACGTGGAGGTGGTTGCAGTAACCGGGGATGTAGCTCAAATGGTAGAGCGCTCGCTTAGCATGCGAGAGGTACAGGGATCGATACCCTGCTGTGTAGTATAGTGGTCAGTACCTCACCTTGTGGCGGTGAAATCCCTGGTTCGAATCCGGGCACGCGCACTCTTATGTCCATGCATAAGGAGAAACTATTGCGAAGCCGTGCGCGCCGTCGATTACCACGCTGCGGACTGGCAAGCATCGCTGAACGGACTGGCACTGCGTCTAGAGACTAAGGTCCAACTACTTCCCGCGACCACAGCCAACACGCGCACGGTGTCCCGCCTGCACCACGACGAGGGCCCGCAACCAGAACACCGGTGATGCCAGAGCACATCCATGGCCAGATCCCGCGAGACGACAACGGCATGGAGCCCTGTCTGCGTTTCCTGGGTGGTGGTACGTGCTACGGTGGCAGTGCTGAATGGTGTGTTCACGCTCGCCGCACGCACAGATGGGAGCGCCGGTTTCCTCGCGACTTGCAAGAGTTTATCGACCGACACTACGGCCAAGAGCGCAACCGCTCGGACGGTCACCATCGCCATTGAGGTAGCCGAGGTGACGTCGACTTACCATCACTTCGGATAACACGCAGCTTTTCCCAATGCATAATCAATGGGTGCACCTCTGCCAGTAAGCCTCGATTTGATCGACAACGACCAGGATCATCCCATGTGCCTCGTCTCACTACCCCAAGTGATACATCACTGGAATTACCTCGTATGGACTGCTAGCTAGTCCCAGTATTGCCCCACGGCATACCTGTGCTTCCGCCAACCCGGCAGGTCGCAATTGCCAATCCCGGGAACACTCTTCATTCGCGTTCGCCCCACGGCAACGTTTCACAACAACGGACGCCCCACGGCTCCTTGTCTGTTCCGCCCCACGGCGTATGCACAACAGCGGGTTCGACAAACAACGCTCGTCGACTGGAGTGTGCTCGCATCGGAGCTGAACGCCACCGCAGCACCATCACCGACCCCAGCGAGTTATCGCGGCCTTGTTTGCGGCCGGCCCCGTCGGAATCCGTGAGGATGAAGTACGCAGCAGCTGGGTCACGACGCGCTGTACTCTGGAAGGATATTAGTCTGCGCAGTATCAACAGGTCGCTCAGAGCGGTTGGACTTGCGCTCCCTGGCGTACTTCCCTTCAAGCACAGCAACTCCACCGAGATCAATAAGTCTCCAAGCCGTGTTGTCCGAATTCGTTCGGCGCACCCGCATCAAGTTGCCAGACTTTGTGGAGCTCATTCGCGGGTAAACCGCTAGTGACTATCGGCCGAACAAAAGCATGAATCCGTCCGTGCTGGAGGCGGTCTGCCAAGGCTACGAGCATCTCCCTTGTCTATTAGAGATCGCGCGTTCGGGTGTTCGCGTGCCTGTTTCGCGGGAGCTACCGCGTCAGACCACGCGTCCTCCTAACCACAAGTCGGCTGCTGATCGTTACAACATATTGGTCAAAAACATTCACAAGGAGCAGGATGCGTGGAGGTGCATCGTCGTTGATGCCGATATCCTAGAGATATGGCCTGAAGTGCATATCAGCCCATTCGGCGTCGTCGACAAAGACAGCGAAGATCCACGCACCACGGGTAGGGTCATCCACGACCTATCATATTCAGTGAACGACTCTCTCAATGATGTCACAGACCAAACCGCTGTGTGTCCGCCACGTTACAAGCATTGTGACGCGATCGCAACCGAAATTGTCCGACAGCAGATCCAGCTCCCCGACTGTGAGGTGAAAGAGCAAGCGGGCGACGTGGCGTTCGCATACCGACACGTGTGCATTCATAGCCACTGTACACACAAAATTGGCGGTCGGTTGCATCGTGACAACGCGCTCGTGATCGACATGCCCGCAGCCTTTGGATGGTCCGGCTCACCCGGAAACTACGGCGTCGTGGGTGGGGCGATCTCGTTCATTCACAGCCACACTGTCAACGAATTCAACCCCCAAGGTTTCTTTAGTTACCATTGGGTCGACGATCATATCAATGTGGGTGCCGACATTGGCTCTAACTACCGCGATATGGAGCTTTCGCTGCGGCACGCCATGCTCACAGTGTTGGGTCCCGCTGTCATTAATGAAGATAAGTTCACGGGCTGGAGCACACGACAAAAGGCTCTTGGCCTCATATTCGACTCCGCGGCTGGCACTGTGTCAATGCCCTTTGTCAAGGTGACCAAGGCGGTGACCATCGTTACCAGCGCACTTCACTCCGCTACTCTTCGCTGCTCCGAGTACCGGTCGCTGCTCGGCAGCCTTCGTCACGTCGCCACGTGCGTTCGACCAGCTCGCGCAGTTCTACAACGTCTTCGGCAACAAGAACGCCACTTGCATCGACATCAAACAGTCCCCATTACAGACGCCATGAAGGATGGTGGCTGCTCATCCTGAAGTCTTCCCCTCTCAACGGCGTACCCCTCACGTTCTTCAACACGCTTCCCGCTGCGGACGTCATTGTCGAGATGGACGCATCGGACGCTGGGTTGTGTGCCATCATTCGTCGCGACAAGCTTGCTCTGACGTATGCGTTCACTGAGCAAGAGCGACAACTCATCACACAGTCCAAGACACAGTTCTCCATCGGTTTTGACATTAACTACCGGGGACTGCTGTCGTGCTTTTGCAGTACACATGTGGGCCGCTTCATGGAAGACGCTTCATCGACAGCGCGGTGGAGGCGCCCCTCTCCATATTCATTTTCGCATCGACAACACATCCGCCGCCAGCTGGCAAACCAAAATGGCATCCTGCAACCATCGTGCACAGATCGGCATACGACTTCTAAGTATGTGGGAGACCCAGTGGAAGTCTCGTTTCTCGTCCTCTCATGTCGCCGGGGTGGACAATATGATCGCGGACGCCGGCTCACGCAGCTCAACCTCCTCTCTTATCAATGCTAACTTGTTCAATGCTCTTACTCTGGGTTGGACAAAGGTTTCGCCAACGATCACCTCCGCCGACTTGACGAAGATTTGGGCTTCCATCTCCGAGCCAACTCGGTCGCCGTAACCACCTATCATCAGTACCTCAAGGCTCTTCGAAAATGGTTCGACTGGTGCCGACGTCACGGTGTTCCCGCAACGTTGGTCCAGCTTTCCCTCCAAGCTCGTATCCAGCACATCGTTGGTTGGCTTTCGTGAAGGCTACGGCTCCGGTCATCCTGTCCGCAGCTCGACCATTTCAGCGACCCTGACCGGCATCAGGCATTTCTTCGTCGCCGCTGGCTGTGATTTCCCTTGTGGCCACCCACAAATTCGCATGCTCTTGAAAGGCATCGCCCGTCTCGATAACCCGGTCCGACACAAGGCACCCGTGTCAATTCACCACCTCGAACTCTGTTTCGCTACGCTCGACATGACGACGCCTTCCGACCAAGCTCTGTGGGGGTCTGTGTCGGGCCTTCTTCTTTCTACTTCGACGCTCCGAGATCGCGTCACTACGTAAAGGAACTTTTGCGTGGTTTGCTCTGAAGGCAAACGATATTGCCGTTCTAGACCACAACGGATCAGGCACAACGAACGCAAGTGCAGCTACCTCGGTGCACATTCGACTAACTGGTTCAAAGACAAACCAGCGAGGGGATCCAACATTGCGAATGCTAAACCGCTCCGGCCATCAATACATGTGCCCAGTATTTGGAGCAATGTGCCTTCTCAAGGCCAGAAGATCCCTTCCTCCAAGCATCCCGGCAGCTGTGTATCTCACCGACATTGGCGTCCCAGAGTGTGTATCGTCAACGAAGGTATCCAGTATCATTCAACGCGCAGCAGCATGGTCCGGCAACAATCCGAAACTCTATAGCGCGCACTCGCTCAGGGCTGGAGGTGCGACGCACATGTACCGAGCAGGAGTTGACGTCCTGACAATTCAGTTTCATGACCGCTGGGCTTCTGATACGTTCAAACAGTTCACGCGTTTGTGCGAGGAATCTGTGTCGTCGCTTGCCTCCAAACTCGTGAGCGGATCCAGGCACGTCAACAACCTCCAGTGAACAGCCGCGACGTTAACCTCTTCAATTGGGGCTTCAGCTTATACCTATCGGGATCGCGTTGCAGGCCAACGTCTCAGCTTTCCCTGGAATATATTTGAAGTTGCCCCTGAACGACTGCTAGGCGAAGGAAAGCAGCTATTAATTCGTTTTTAGCTAAATAACAAATCTAAGGATATTATCCGCCAGTGCAGCAGCTACTGTACCGATTACATGTATGTCAAGCTTCGCCTTCTACGACGTAGAATCTACCTAGTTCTAATATTTTTCTTCTCCTAAATAACGTCAAATTAGGGAAGTTATTATAAGAGCACTTTGCATCTTGCATCTTGTGCATGCATTTCGCGGCAGAGTGCACCACTGTAAGTAGATAAGGAGTACCTCAAGTTGCAATTTCTAGAAATCTATCTACCGGTAGAGTAACAAGTTGCAGCAAATATGTTTGATATGCAGCACGGCAATTATAATTGGATGCCTATGGTAGTGAAAAACAAAACAAAGAAAGAGACATTATAAAATGATACAAAGGAAGCATGGCAAAAGATACTACAGCTCTATTGCTAGTAGAGGTCTTAGTAGAGGGTGCCTAGTGATTTCTCACTTACGCCTGGTACAACTCCTTGAAGTGTTCGATGGAGTTTCCCTTAGTCCTTTACTCCTCATGTAGGCGACGGCATCGTCTACAGACCTATAACCATCATTCCACGACGCGAACAGGGTTTTCTGGTACGAAGGTTCGTCATGCAGTCTCTTGAACATCGTGGGCAGCCCGGCCTTTTCAAACCATCCAAGCCCGCGCTCTTCTTCTTCAGCGTCATCGAAATCAAGCGTCGTGCCAGAACGAAGGAGCCGCTTATTGGCGTTGGTTTCGGTCGACAGCGCGTTGCCACTTACGACGAGAGCGGCTGCAGCGACCAGAAGAATACAGGAAAGACGCATTGTAAGGCTGGGCTTGGGTGACTGGAGTTGGAGACTTTAGCGCTCGACAAGAAAATGCGAACTGAATGATGCATTCGTCCAGCGGTCTGCTCCCAGTCTGGGGTTCAAGACTCAACTCCTGCTCCCAGCGCCACCCAGCTCACAGGAGTGAAGTCATGATGTGCTATCGAGGCAACGCCAGGCTGCCCAGCCGCAATATGATTTGAAGCTGGCAACCCCGTCTACTGTATTATAGCACTGCAATGTACTTGGAAGTAAAAGTACCCGTAACCAGCGGGAACACCATAACCAGATATCTTATTGCGCAACATTGGTGCAAACGTAAATGGGCAACGTCCAAATTGGTGAATGGTACTTCATGTATTTAACCTTGGAGGCTCGAAACTTCGGCTATGTTGCAGAGCACGACTATGCACGGTTCACTACGGTAAGCGGTTAGTGGAACGGTTCACTCGAACCGTTGGGAACGCTATCCTATTGGCTGATCAGCTTTGACTGGTGAGCAGCAGGATGGACAAGAAAGACTAGGAGGACAACAAAGAGTAGCTTTAGGGAACATGAATCTACTCACTTCGGCATTTGCCTCCAACAACAACAACCTCAAATCAACAGGTTAACAGCCGCAACGCTTCCGACTGGAACGCTACCGACCGGAACACTCAAGAACATGACCTCCAAACGCGCCGAAGTCCTCCTGGGGAGTGGGAACTACTATCACCGGGAGTACAACATGCGCATGATCTTGGCCCGGAAGGGGCTGCTGGCGCATGTTGAGGTCGTGAAGCCCGAGAACGAGATCACTGAGGCGTGGCTCGTTAGTGACGCGAAGGCGCTCGGGATCATCGCTCAAGGAGTGGAACTACAGCACCAGACCAAGATTCGGTCTGCTTCACGTGCCATGCACGCCTGGGGAACGCTACGTGACTTCTACAATCGTTCCACGCTCCAGAACCGTGTCACCATGACACGACGTCTGCATGACTTCAAGATGGAGAGCGGAACGGCGATGGCCAAGCATCTGGACGCGTTCGACGAGCTGGTCGTCGGGTTGCAGACGCTGGGGAGCCCGTCGATGAGGCACGACAGCTTGTTGTGCTGTTGAGCAGTATTCCTTCGGAGTACGAGCTGATTGCATCTATCGTGGAGAACGCTAAGGAAGCGTCGCTGATTGAGGTGAAGGAGAAGCTGCTCAAGGAGTACGAGCGGGTGGATAAGAAGGCCACCACCATGGAGAAAGCGTTCCGTGCCAGCGGGAACGCTGGAAGGTTCAAAGGCGGCCGAGGACACGGCCGAAAGGGGACCGTTCCACACAAGAACGGTGGTGGTTTCAAGGGCAAGTGCTTCGGGTGCGACCAAGTCGGTCACATGAAGCGGGACTGTCCGAGCCAGAGAGGCGGCAGCGGGAACAATGCTGTGTTTGCCGTGGGCGAGGAACGCCTGAACGGTTGGCTGATCGACAGTGGTACCACGTCGCACATGACCCCGCACCGTTCCGACCTGTTCGACTACGAGACCCTGGACGCTGGCGTCGAGGTGACTATTGCCGACGGCAAGAAGTTACGCGTTCATGGAAGAGGAACGGTGAAGTTGACCGGTCTCGACGACAGACGCACCAAGATGATGGACGTCTTTTACATCCCGGGACTCGACAGACGCCTGCTGTCGGTTGGAAGACTCGCGGAACGTGGCTTGAGTGTTGAGTTCCAACGTTCCTCGCGTGTTATCTGGGGTTCCAACAGCGCAATTGCTATGGGGGAGAAGGTGGGCAAGGCGTTCCTGCTCGACTGTCAGCAAGAGGAAGCACGGTTTGTGGAGTACTCGGGAGCAGACAGTAAGTGGGAGCTGTGGCACGCTCGAATGGGACACCCAAGCAAGGATGTACTGATCAAGACCCAGCGTTCCACGAACGGCATACCTGCGGTCAAGCAAGGTATCGAGACGCTGTGCGGTGGCTGCATGAAAGGCAAGCAGACCGTTACGTCGTTCCCGTCACGATCGGTGACGAAGACATCGCGTGTGTTGGAACTTGTACACACGGATGCGATGGACCCGATGAGAACGCTCTCAAAGGTTGGTGCCAAGTATGTGCTGACACTCGTGGACGACTACTCACGGTATGTGGTAGCGTACTTCGTGAAGAAGAAGGGCGAGGTGGCCGGCAAGTTGAAGGAGTTCCAAGCGTTCCATGAAAACCAATGGGGGAACGTTTAAAGTGTCTGCGATCAGACGATGGAACGGAGTTCGTGAACAAGACGGTAGCTGAGATGTGCCGCCGGGACGGTATCATGCACCAACTAACCGTTCCGTATAGCCCTCAACAGAATGGAGTGGCGGAACGCATGAACCGGACCATCATGGAGAAGGCACGAAGCATGCTACACTACAAGGGTGTGTCGACGGAGTGGTGGGCTGAAGCTGTGATTACAGCAGTTTACCTGATCAACCTTTCCAACAACACGGCACACGCGGACTCGACACCGTACGAGTTGGGTTTCAAGGCGTAGCCCCGATTGGACCACTTGCGCGTATTTGGGTCGCAGGGGTACGCTCACATTGACGATGTGAAGAGGACGAAGCTCGAGTCGAAGAGTTTTCGCTGCATGTTTCTCGGGTACGCTGAGAACGTCAAGGGGTACCGTGTATTTGACTTGGACGATGCCAAGGTCAAGGTGTCACGATCGGTCAAGCTGGACGAGCGTGAGGTGGGCGGTATATATAACACGCTGTCGCCGCAGCTTGGAACGGTGCACCGCAAGCTCCTTGTTTATCTGGACCCATGACTTGGCCGCATCATCCTGGAGCTTGGTGCCCACAACGTAATACAGTTCCGCGTCCTTCCAGTCGCCGCGCCCCGACATCCTAGCTCCCTCGACGGCCAAGTCAACCTTGGAGATCCAGGTCTCCACCCTTACTCCACCCGGACTCGGCTTGAATGGCTGAAGGTCGAGCTCCTTCGCGTTCTTCTTCATGCTGCGTCGTCGATCCCGCGGAGGCCGGCGTCCGTGTCGCCTCTCACGTCGTATTCTTCGCCTGCGTCGTCGCTCTCCGTCGCTCGAGTCATCGTCGCTGTGCTGGAGCTACTGTCTCCATCGTCGGGCGGTCCTGATCCTCCAGTAGCCGGTGTCGGTTCGGCGTTCTCTCGCCAGGCAGGTGCCGGGTCTCCCGCCGGAACAGGTGCAGCAGCGTCTTGTCCTGCTGCAGCGCCTCCGTTCGCCTGAGGTCCGGCTCCGTCCAACCTTCCTGCTTCCACGTGCTGGAGGCGCGTGTCCAACTGTTTTACGGTGGCCAGCACTTGCTGCATCATGGCCATCATCGTCGCCACTCCATCGGGCTGTTGCCCGCCTGTTGCCGCGGCGCCGTCTCCGCTGGTCGTCGAGTTCGCCGTTGTTCCGGTCGTCTGCGTGGCGTCTGTCGAATTGCTTGGTGTGCCAGCTGAATTTCCTTGCTGACTCGTACTTACTCCCGTATGGTCACCTACCCCCATTGATGTAACGGACGTAACGTCCGAAACTGCCGGCGGATTAGCTGCTCGTGCTGGAACTGGTGACCTTGGCACTGAACGCGTCCTGAGGTCCGTGCTATTCGTCGTGGGTGTTCCAGCGTCCGTCATCCCCGGAATTGCTGTAGAAGGCCCTGTATGACCACCATGTAACCGGGTCGCTTCTAGTTCCCCGCCCGCTGGGAGTGGTCGACAGTGCTGAAATGGGTCCAAAGTCCGTCAGGCAGTCGGCAACAACTAATATTACCGCGCTGGTGCGTGCCCGTCTGACAACAACACCTACTTTATTTCGTCCGTCCACTAACAACCTGCTGTCCGCCTAGCCACGTCCTAGCTGGTCGTCTGTCCAAGTCGTGAGCGGGTGTCCGCCGAGTGCATACTGCCTGCGCTCCGTCCGTCCAAGTCGAGCCCGACGCGGTCGCCGAGTACGTTGGCGCCGTGCTCCGTCCGTGTCGTGTCAAGGGTCTTGCGCACTTGGTGGCAAGTTCCAAAGTGAGACTCGCTGCCGCTCGGCGGCAACCAGCCTCCCAACCAAGAGTGCCCTTTCGGCACGCGATCTTCCTGCAGCGTCGGCTCACTAAGAGTCACCAGCTGCGGAGCACCGCTCGCTTCGCCAGATCTTCGCCACGGGTCGCACTGCCAATCGTCACGCTCTCCGTGCCGCTCATCAGCGGAAGATCCCGTCCAGCCGTCGCCCTCAGTCGTTACCTCGGACGGCGGTGACGCCAACTCGTTACACATGTACCGTAAAACTACGTCTGCCCTTTTCGAGCTGGGGCGGTAATTACACTTAAACCAACATCACTTGCGCGAATACGGCAAACAATGGCATTACAGGCCATCTAGAACACGACCTAGGGTACTGTCTCCTGATGCGATTTCTACTTGAGAGCTTGGAGAAACCATTGATATTGGCTATCGATCGCTTTAATTTCAGCGGGCTTAACGCCAGCCCTCGTCAACCCTTGGTTAACTTCCGCCACAGATTTTAGTCCGGCGTTCCACTCCTTATACTTGAGGAAAAGGTCCTTTTCGGTTGCCCCCGACGCTTTGAACATGTTTGCTGCTTTCAGCGTTTGCGCCTTCTTAGCCGCCGTTGCCGCCTTGAAAGCCTTCGTTCCAGGAATCAACTTCTTTAGAGAGGAAATGCTGATAGCCCTCTCTTCGTCTTCGTCAGCCGCCCTTAGCAACCTTTTTCGACGGAAGTTTGGGAGATAGCGGCTTTTGAGACGGCGATGGAGTTGGAGTCCTTGGTAGTGGTGACAGCGCTTGAAAATCCCAGGGAGAAGATGGCAGTCGCAATGAGAAGCATAATGTTGGCTGCACGCATACTTGGTGGTGTAGTGATAGGAGCTTTAAGCTTGAGTTGACTGCTTGAGGGTTTGATGGAGAATTCCAAAATGGAGATCCTGAAACCAGCGAATCAAGGGCCCGCAAGCTCGGTATCGGCAAAAACCAGGATATATAAATGGATAGAAGCTAAGCTGTAGATCAGTCTTTCTGTTTTTAGTCTGCATTTCATGAAAAACACTGGGATGGGCATGATGTCGCGGTGGTTTGTTTACACCGCTGGCATGATGGTACATTGACTGTGTTGACATCATCCCCATCCCCACATGTTTCATGCAGGTATGGTGTCAATTACGTTGTCAATTGGTACGGAATCATCGCTTGGAAGAACTACAGAACTACTGTATCTACTGGACTTAGGAGCCTCCTTAGGAGGCGTCAACAACAATTTCACGAAGCAGCGGTACTGTGGTGGATGGCACAAGTAAAGACAGCTTCCGCCACCTGATGTCTGGCGACGGAAAGGTTGCCAACGACCCCAGGTTGACGACAGTGAGTGACGTGCTGCAGCCACGTCAATCACAGAGACTGGCTGTGATTCTCTGGTGCATCAGAGGTTGCAGTTGGTTTGGCGAGACAGATCTGGAGATCCAGATCTGCCAATATTCATGAAGAGCTTTATCACAGACTACCAGAGATCCAAGTGGAATCTCTGGCGGCCTTGCATGTTTCCTTTCCTACTGGCAGCAGTGAGAAGGAACTGTATATTTCATTTAAAGATGGAAGGGTGGCGACGGCCATCCCGAACTCTCACTCACCAATCTGCTAGCTACAGCACACATCAAATACATTCGGCTAAAGACTCTCGCGGGATCGCCACCCGTCTTGACTGTGTTTCCTGTTTGCGTGGTTCCGGAAAAACACCACAAAGAATTCTTTGGTACTCGTACTAGCTAAACACGCTTCGCTTCGCTCCAGTCGTCCCTGATCGCCGCATCCCTGCCGTCGTGTCCTGTTCGCCGCATCCCTGATTTGCTGCGTCCCTGTTCGCCACGTCCGTGATCGCCGCGCTCCAGTTGACGACCGTTGCTGAAGGCAGTTCCTGTTCCGACTGTCGCCATGCCCAAGCGTCGCGCCAGTGACAGTGATACCGATGACGAGGAGGAGTCCTCCGAACACTCACAAGTGGTCCCCATTCCGATCTTCACGCCCGTGCTCCCCCAAAGCTGTCGCCCATTTCCCATGAGGCGTTGGTGAAGTGGGACAAGCGCCGTAAGGAGTACGAGGCCAAGATGCTGGCCCGCTGCCGAAGCTCCGGCGAAGATTACAACTTGATCACCCAGAACATCAAGGAAGCGTTTGATCTACGGCAACCTGAGTCGTTCTGTGGGCTGCGACGTTGCCGACGGCACTGAAGGCCAGCTGGTCGCAGAAATTCAAGCCTGCTTCACAAAGTGAAAAATGATGATATCCCTGACACAAGGCGTTGTGCAAGAAGGAGTTGAGGATGAACCTGAAGGAGACGGACGTCGACGCCAGGATCTTCGCTTACTTTCAGCGTTTTCAGGATATCGTCCTCGAGAATGGACTCGAAGATGTCTTCACTGGTACGGAGGGCGAGAAGGAGAAGTGCAAGAGATTGATCTCCTGCCTCGCCCCGCCAGTCCTCAAGGAGGACGTGAAGAACGCCGTTCGCTGGACAAACAAGGGAGCGGTCAAGAGCATTCGAGAGTTGTACACGTTGGTGTACGACAAGGCGTTGGAGCACGAGAAGCATTTCCAAAGAACAAGAGGATGAGGTAGATGACCAATGACAAGAGCGACAAGAACTCTTCGTCCCCGTCGACCAAATCCTCCGGAAAGGCTCCTGCTTCGACCAAGAAACCTGCCACCAGCGACTTCAAGAAGAAGAAGCCCTGGCAGCAGAAGACTGACAAGAAAGCCGAGGACAAGAGCGACAAGAAAGCAGAGAAGAAGCCTTTCTCTAAGAGAGAGCCTCCGTCGCCGTATCCGAAGTGCCAAGGAATGCACTGGCTAAATGATTGTACCAAGGTCACTGATGCTGAGAAGGTGGTGCTTTGGGCCAAGCTTCGCGAGGCCAACAAGTCGCTCAAGTCGCGCGTCAAGCGGCTGAAGAAGTTCATGCCGAAGCCGTCCCGCACCGTCATGATCAACGGTGTCTTGGAGTGGCCGTGTTGCCCGGATAATGGATCCGACCACACGGTGATTTGCCGTTCGCACTGGGAGCAGTTGTGTGCGGCGGACCCCTCGATACAACAAATTTCGCTCGACACTCCGGATCGCATTGAGACCTTCGGGAATCACCCGGTGGTGGCCGAGATGCAGACCATGCTGCGCATTTTGATTCACACTGCTGCTGGACCGGTGCAGCCAGCGTAAGCTGTACCGTGTCTCATTGTGGAACAGAATGACGACGAGTTCATCATTTGGCAAAGATTTACGTGGGCGACTCGGGATTGACGTGGATCGTCAGCTGGAGCAGTTGGCATCCCACCACGAGGACAGTGGTGATCCGTTCGAACTTGAAGCGGACGAACTATGGTCATACTGCTACTGATGAGGAAGTCCGCGCTGCAGTTGAAACCCTCATTGAGAGGGCTGTGCAAAACGGATTTCCGCAAGACAAAGTTGAAAAATTACGAGTCATCGTCCACATGTATGATGTGTGGCGATTGGAACTCCGTGATGATCCGCCGGCCCGTGTGCCGCCGCTCGAAGGGCGTTTGAAGGATGGGCCAAACCCTGCAAGTGTAAGCCTCGCAAATATCCTCCGCATATTCGACAATTCCTCCATGAATTTAACGATCAACTTGTGTCCCTATGATGGGTCTACGAGAACCCTACCAGTCGTTGGGCAAGCCCCGTGTTGCCCGTCAAAAAGTCACAAGAAATCATGGACCTGCGTCAAGCAACGGATTATCGCGAATTCAACAGCATGACACACATCATGGCGGCTGTCATGCCAATTTTATCTCTCGTAATGGAAAATGCACGTGGTATGAAGCATTTCGGACTCTTTGATTTCATTAAGGGTTTCTGGCAACTACCGCTCGCGGAGTTTTGTCAGGAGTGGCTTTCGTATATGACTGATGAGAAGATCTTCACGCCACGACGCGTCCCACAAGGCTGTGGTGACGCCGCTATCCATTTTCAGAGGACGATGGAGGCTTGCTTTGCTACGCTGCTGTATAAGCACCTCCTCGTCTGGATCGAAGATTTATTACTCTACGCCGACGACATTGACACCCACCTGGACAAGCTAGCTGAATTATTTTCGCTACTGAATGAGTTTGGACTCAAACTCAGTGTGAAAAAGTCTAGTTTATACCAGCAGGAGGTCAAGTGGAGCGGCAAGATAATAAGTGCGCAAGGAGTGCGCCACGATCCGTCTCGTATCGAATCTCTCCGTGCAGTGCCGTATCCGAACACGGCAGGAGAGTTGCAACAGTTTTTGTGCACGGTGAACTGGATTAGGGAAAGTCTGATTGACTATGCCCGCCAGGTATCACCACTCCAACAGCGGCTGGACGAAGCGTTGATGAAGACCCGCCGCACAAAGAGGGCGGCTGCCGGAATTCTGATTGAGCTCAGCTCAGAGAAAAGGCCGCCTTCGACAACATCAACGACATGTTGGCGTCGTCGGCGACCCTGAACTTCCCGGACGATAGTGCAACGACGTGTCTGCTGACAGACGCGTCCGATCTGGGATGGGCGGTGATCGTCACGCAGGTGACGAACTATGACATGACGGTGCCGGTCGAAGATCAACAGCATCACTTGGTGGAGTGTTTGAGTGGCTCCTTCAGCGGGAGTCAACTAAACTGAACGGTGATTGAGAAAGAGGCATTTCCAATTGCCTACGCTTGTGACAAACTCGACTAATTGTTACTGCGACCCCAAGGCTTTCGCATGTTTTGCAATCACAGGAATTTGATCCATTTGTTCGCGCCTGATGAGAGTATTAAGAAACATGTCAAGGGAAGCTCTTGAGATGGGCTATGAAACTCATGAACTACACGTACGTGATCGAGCACATTGCTGGGCCAAAAATGCCTGGGCAGACATGGTCAGCAGGTGGGCTGGAAATAACGCTCCAGCAGTCACTACGGTCAAGAGACTACGGTCTACTGCGACAACTAGCCAACCAGTGGCGACGACGACGGACACGGAGCCGATCATCTCAACGCTCCGACCGCTCGACGACGACCATTTCGTTTGGCCAAGTTTTGCAGATATTTTGATCGCTCAGTCGCTTCACGAACCGCCTGTGGAAGCGGTATCTACTAGTGAAAGCGTGCTGACGGTCAACGACCGTATTTGGATCCCGACGGATGCCAAAGACTTGATTTTACGACTGTTCATCGTTGCCCACTGTGGGGCCCGCGGCCATCGTGGCAAGGCCGCCATGGTGGAGCATATTCGCCGGTTGTTTGCAATTGACAATTTGCAATCTTTGGCGTCCACGTTTGTCCGACAGTGCCGGCTGTGCCTGCATTGTAAGGGGGAACATTATCCCCGCCCGTGGAGCGAAACTATTGACTGTGCGGAGCAGAACGGAGTTCTGCATTTCGACTTCCTGTCGATGGGCGATAGTTTCGGGAGTGCCAAGTACATCTTGGTGCTCAAAGACCACGCGTCAAATTTCTGTGAACTCGTGGTGCAGACACAGCCGACAGTTCTGTTACAGTGGAAGCGCTTCTGGCCTGGCACTCGCGCTATGGTCTACACCGCGTTGGATCTCTGATCAGGGGACTCACTTCAAGAACGAAGTCTTGAGTGAGCTCTCCAGGAGACTCCGAACCCAACAGGAATTCACACCTGCCTATTGCCCGTGGATCAATGGGTCCATCGAGAGGGTAAATAGAGACGCACTCCAAGTGATCAGAGCAATGATCCTGGAGTATCAAATCAACCATCAAGACTGGCCGTACCTGATGCCTATGGCAGTCGAGTCCACACGGCGGTTCCCTCGCTGGGAAATTGTGCGCCGGTGGAGTTGTTTACTGGATTGCCGTGCCCGACGCCTCTCAAAGAATTCTACCTGCCTGGTACGGGGAGTTTCAGGAGGTGCCGGCCAGCGACCAGATCGACGAGTTTCTCGCTAACCTGCGCAGCAGCATTCACGACATGCACAAGGACGTCGAAGACCGACGTTTGAAGCCGAGGTTGCTGAATAAGAAGCGGGAGCGAGGAGAGAACATGGTTAACTTCGCAGAAGGTGATTTTTATTACGCTCAAGGATCGACGAGAAGAGTGGCAACAAGCTACTGGTGACTTGGGTGGGGCCGTACCGCATGGTGCGCGCCGACACGCACTCGTTCCGGTTCAGCATCTCATCACGGGTGCTGAGATGGACGTGCACGCTTCGAGGCTAAAGTTCTACGCCGACGCCAGCTTGGACGTTACGGAAGAGCTGCTCGAACACGTCTCGGCGCAGGGAATCGTCCTTGCGATCGAGAAACTCAAGGAGCACAAGTGGAACGACGAGATTCACGACTATGAGGTGTTGGTGCAGTGGAAGGGTCTCGAAGCGATCGAAGACTCGTACGAACCACTGACCAACCTCCTCCGAGACATTCCCACACTGGTGAAACAGTATGTGGCGACCGCGGACCAAGAGCTGATGCAACACTGGCAGCGGGTGACCACAAGTGGCGAATCACGACAAGAGGAGACGGTGAGCGTGACGGAGAAGGTAAGGCCGACGGACCAATAGTCGCCCGAAGCCCAGGCGCCGACGTCCGCGAACACATTCTGCTGTCGACAACGACAACGACACTCAGGCGTCCACTAGCGGTGAACCAGCTGTGACGGCGTTGCCGTCCACAGTGGTTGTACCGGGACCTGATGACGAACGACGAAGCACCCCAAGGCGACGGACAACGGTACGAGCTGCGAAACAAGGTGTCACTCAATTTACGCGTTCAAGGACTACTGATCGCAGGAACTGATCACGTACCAATGCTGGAGCGGACGATCTTCGTCAGGACTTGCTGGGGTCAGGCACTTGATCTGACTGCCACAGTGGAGGACGACGGAGTGACGTGCAGCGGCGGAATCAGCCTTTAGGGGCAGTGTGGTGGATGGCACAAGTTAAGACAGCTTCCGCCACCTGATGTCTGGCGACGGAAAGGTTGCCAACGACCCCAGGTTGACGACAGTGAGTGACGTGCTGCAGCCACGTCAATCACAGAGACTGGCTGTGATTCTCTGGTGCATCAGAGGTTGCAGTTGGTTTGGCGAGACAGATCTGGAGATCCAGATCTGCCAATATTCATGAAGAGCTTTATCACAGACTACCAGAGATCCAAGTGGAATCTCTGGCGGCCTTGCATGTTTCCTTTCCTACTGGCAGCAGTGAGAAGGAACTGTATATTTCATTTAAAGATGGAAGGGTGGCGACGGCCATCCCGAACTCTCACTCTCCAATCTGCTAGCTACAGCACACATCATACATTCGGCTAAAGACTCTCGCGGGATCGCCACCCGTCTTGCCTGTGTTTCCTGTTTGCGCGGTTCCGGAAAAACACCACAGGTACACCGAACAAAATCGGGTCCTCGCCAAATTGGTGACCAGCAATACTGTTACATTTCTTCGCAGTGGGGTATGATGAAAAACATACCAGTAGACTTCAGTCAAGGCAACCCCAAAACTACGGTTGTATTTCATGGTGGTGTTATACATGTACTTCGAAGTACTCGAGGTATCACAATATTGCTAGTGCTGTAAAATTCATCCAACTCCAACTGGCCATCCGGGTGGGTGGCAACACGTTTCGATGGTCCTGTGCTAATTAACCACTTTCAGTTTGATCGCGGGCTACAGTAGATAAAAAGTTTGTTTTCGATAAGAGTAGTTGTCGATACCGAAGCTTCTGCGATTTCTTGTGACCAACTTATGATTGATGAAAGTATGTGAATGTATTGTTGCAGCGACTGACCCCTGTCTACCAGATAAAGTGGTGGTGATCTGCTTCGTCACCTTGGTCCACCTTGTTGTCATCCTCCGCGTGTTTGATTTGTCTTGCTGGTTGCGATCGCCACATCACTTGTCGCCCCTTGCGCTTCTTTGGAGCTTGCATGCTTCTCTCCATGGACTTCTTCATCCGTTCTTCGTACATTTTCTGCTGCTGGGCGATTCGTTCCTGTCGCACTCGTTCACGGCGCTCCTTTTCCTTCTCCTTTTCAGCTTTCGTCACATAATCCTCCGGCATCTGCTCAATGGCACTCAGTAGATCTTCCAGTCGAGCCTCCAGATCTGTGAGCATATACAGCGTTGACGAGTTGGTTTCAGCCTCAAAGCCACAACGCTTGTACACTTCCAGCACTCGGTCCTGTAGTTCCTTCAGCATTCGCTCTTGAGCATTTTCTCCTGTACCCCCTTGCGATCGCAGTCGCAATTGACCAGCTTTGGTCTCTTCTGTGCCAATTTGCTGCTGCAGACCATCGACGTTTGTCTTCAATGCCTGCGTCTTACGGTCCATCGTTTTCTTGGTTTCTCGGTAGTTTTGCTTGAGTTCTTCAAGCGTCTGCTCCGTCTCCTGACTGTTCTGAATGAGGAAGAGGTTGCTCTCCTCTAGAGCAGTGAAGATATCCAGTAATTGTTGTGGATTCTGGAAGTACATGGGGATCTCCTCGCCACTGCTGGTGAGCGGCATACTGTCGAGGTTCGGCATGGGCGGAACGATGATTTCTTTCACCTTTACGGCTTTATCCGTTTTCTTCTTGCCGTTCTTCGATTCTGGTCGTTCCTTCTCAGCACGTTCGCGCTCCTCAATCTCAGCAAGAGCTTTGGATTTCTGTAGTTCCCATTCACGCAAAATCTTGTCCTTACGTTTCTGCAAGCGTGCCATTTGACGAGCACGCTTCTTGTCGCGCTGCTCGATCTCGTACTCTTGTGGAGTCAGTTCGTCCAGAAACGCCTTGTACTGCAGACAGTCTTGAAGCTGCTCGCTGAGCTTGGACATATCGCTCTGTACGATCTGGATTTGCTGGTTCAGCTTCTTGATTTCCTGTACTTTGTCAGCTTTAGCCTTCGTCTCCTTTTCCGCGCGTTTGATCGCTTCGTGCGCTTTCTTGTCGTTCTCCTTCAGGAACGTATCGAAGCGCACCGCATCTTCTTCAAGCATGAGCTCACTCTTCTTCAGAGCTTCTTCTTTTAATTGAGCTTTTTCCTCCAATTTGCGAATCTCCTCCCGCTTAGTGTCAAGCGACATCTGCACGAGAAACATCTCGCGCTTCTTGGCGATGAAGTCGGCCATGTTTTCCTTTTCTCGAAGTCGGTCATTGGAAATGGTAGCGGTTGCTGCAGCGACAAGTCCTCGCGTTTGACGCGACTGAGACGCCGAGTAGTTTTCTAAGCCAGTAGGCTAAAACCATAAAGAAAGCATCAGCCAGACAGATAAGCGTGGGTTGATCAGAAAATACAAAGTCTTACAGCGTCGTTGGAGCGGAAGCGGCGGATGTTACCGATCTTGGACGACGCAGTGGTCTTATCGTAGATCTTGAGTTGTGAGTTCCTGTTCCTCTCCTGTAGAATGTAGCTATGGTTAGCACCATTTAGTTACCGAAATTGTGCAGTCTCAACATGACAAACCTCCTCCTTCCGCTGTTTTTCAGTTTCTCGCATACGGAAAACCTCCTCATCGGATGGAAGTGTGAAAGGATTCGACTCAGCCATCGGATGCTCTACAAGATATCGCATCAGATGAGATTCACCATTGTTCGGGTCCAAACCTACCCGAGATACCTCGACCTCTTTGCATGTTTCAATGGGAATCGTAGCAGGAGCTACAACCAAAGATCGACGTGTTGCGTTGCTTGCTTCCAAGATGAAGAAGGGAGTGGGGGCCGTTGGGTTATTTCAGCACTACCTAACTGCTCGAACTTGACAGCGAAACGCCTAGCCTTGGCTTGTTTGCTTTAGTTTTGTTTTACGGGTGAGTCATGATGGAAGAAGCAGATGAAGTTCTCTTGAGCGAAGCTGCTCCACTATCGCACGCTGAGCCAGATATCCAGCGCTTGAACCACCCTGAGAGTCAAATGATCTTCCATTGTCGACCAGATTTAAATGGCCGTCGGTTGCTCTTCCAGGACAGAAATTCCAGCTCGAACGGCACTGAAACGCGACAACCAGCTCCTGTGCAGCTTCTGACGTTGGACGGACGTTCCCACTTGGGCGTGTCAGCGGCAAGTAACATTTCAGACTCCGATGTACCACTCTACCCTGGACAAGACGATGAAAAACTCGCACGGGTAACTTCATCAAACTGGTACTAAAAAAATACCTCTTTCTGACCTGCAACTGCGTGTTGCTATTACATTGTAGATTCTGGTGACGACAAACCCGCAGACCGACTTGTCCAGCCAAAAACGTATTCGTCAGCTCCAGGTACACAACGAGTCAATGTGTACCGTTTTCCGATTCTTAATCTTGCTCGTGATTCCCGTTCAGCTCACGATTTCTGTCGCTGCAGCGTGTAACCTCCTTCTGACAGTCATGTTGCTGTTTCCGGCCGACACTGGTACCACGAAAATGGAGAGAGCTCTCGATATGTGTCTAAATGTTGGTCCTCTATCGTAGGTGCCTGGTATCACGTGGACGCCTACCTATCCCCACGAGGGCAAGAAAACGTTGATAGAGTGATCGCCGTTCGCCCCGCTCTCCTCGTCATCGCAGTACTTAGCAATTGCTTTTTACTACTGGCATCTTCGTTCAAAATGGACGCATTGCTGACCGTGTACATCTCCGGTAAGAAAAACTTCGTCACGACAGCAAGTTGTTGTCAGCAACGTAAACTGATCAAACATCTCGTTACTGCCACATTTGCAGCGATCGCGGTGCTGGACATTTGGTCGCTTTTGCTGCTGCTGCCTCACGCACTTTTCCTTTTGCGATTCCTGTTGGACGTGCTGCTCATCGGCGTTGCACTGGAATTGCGGACCCACTTGGTAAGGGCCTACAATATCCCACCGCAATCGCTCGAGAGAAGAAGAAAAAACTTACCAACTTTCCCATTCTCTGCGTACAGGAGCACACGTGGTTTCTCACCAGCTTTCACCGCCTTCGCGCGTGAAATACCAAATCACACCACGAAGCTATAATACATAACTTTTCCTGACGATCTCGTAGTCAAAAGTGCATGCTGTAAAATACCGCTCGTCTGCCCGCAATCGAACACAGCGAGTAAAAACTGGTGCTTTGTACAGCTTCGTATAATTGAGATTTTCGTCGTCGACTTGTTCCCAAAATGCCCACAAGTCGCACGTGGCCGTAATATATAAAGGGATCGTACTGTACACAACCTTCGGCCGCTTTTGACAGGTTGCAGTCCAATTCGGCATTCCGCGCCACCGAAACGCTGCAGTGGATTTTTCGGGGCGGAACGTCTTCATACCGCAGAGAAGCGCTTGGTGATTGTCGCCTCGCCTTCCCGTCTACCAGCTGGCCGTGCACTAGCGTGTACCCATCCGGTGGCCCCAGTCAAATGGGAATAAAATAGAGCCATGCAGACACCGCGATCGACACGCCGGATCTCTCTCCTCGGTCGACAATATAAAACCTCCCTGAACGTCGCGTCGCCTCAACTTGCACATGACTTCCTACATGTACACTCCACAACCTCCATACATTACCAGTGGTAATTTACCAAACCACGTCTTTCATGGCGGTCTCCTCTTTCCTCCATCTGCGACGTGTGCCCACTCGCCTCCACTATCGCCTCCAAACCTTCGGGAGAGGCGTGTGTTCTTTTCGTCCAATCAGCGTCCACAAAGGGGTAGGGTCTCTAGCATTTTTTCCCCTACGCTCTTCAGTCCGTACTTGGCCAGTTGAGGCGTCAGAGCGTGAGCGGAATGGCCGACGCCCTGAGCAACGAGGAGCTCCTGGCGCACCAGCTCGAGCTGCACCAGAAGATCCAGCAGCAAATGCAGCTGCAGATGGAGATGAGCATGCAGCTCAGCTCCAGCAGCTCGCGCCAGTCGCTCACGGCGTCCCTGGGCAAAGTGGAGCCGGACCTGGGCGACAACGTGTTCGACATGCTGGACGACCTCATCATGATCCCGTCGGGCGCGGTGGCCCCGAGCGCGGCTCGCTGTCCCGCCAGGCGCGCGAGGAGAACATGGACGACCAGGCGCCCCAAAGCGGCGGCCGGGACAGCCTCGCGGACATCCTCGAGAGCCTCGACATGGACCTGGACGACCTGAACGACGACACGCTGTCCAGCGGCAGCGAGAGGGCGCGCAGCGCCAGCGACAGCCTGGACGAGGACCTGGACGACCTGGACGACCTGGAGTTAGAACTGGACGACCCGAAAGCGGACGACCCGACGCTGGACGCAGGAGAACTCGCACCCGAGGAGGAGTTCGTGCACTTGCGCCGCTCGTCGCTGGACCTGCTGGCGTCTATGAGCGCCAGCACCACCAGCATCTCGACCAGTGCCACGGGCAATGAGTGTACACTGGTGTGGGAGGGAGGGCTGCTGGGGTTGAGACTGCGCCACTCGCAGTCCAGGATGAGACCGGCGGTGTCCAAGATCACGGGCAAGAGCGCCATTTTCGGCATCCATCTGGTGGAGGTGGGCGACTTGTTGCTGAGGATCGGAGACCGCAGCACCGTGGACATGGAGTTTCTCGAGGCGATCGAGTACTTGAAGGAGGTGCACAAGCCGTGCAAGTTGGTGTTCAGGAGACTGACGGCGGACCCCATGGCGGTGAAGCCCGTACAGCCCAAGGTGAAGAGCGTCGTTGGCTTGAAACTGGCGCTCAAGTTCGACGAGCTGACGGCGGCCGAGAACGAAAAGTTCCCGCCGCAGCCGGCGGTGAAGCTGGATGCAAAGTACGAAATTAAATGGATCGACGGACCGCTGGGTATTAGCCTCATTGCGAGCAAGGACGTGCCGTATCCGCTGGTGACGCGCATTACGGGCAAGAACCGCTCGCCTCAGGTTCAGGACGTGCAGCCTGGTCATTATCTCGTGCAGATCGGGAGCTACAGCACCGCGGATGGCAATTTCAATACGGCGATTAAGTTTCTGCAGAAGGTGCAGAAGCCCGTGTCGCTTTACTTCTGTCCGAGCAACAAGAAGGTTTCTGCGCGCCCAGAGCCCATGGACGACGAATACGACCACATTTGGGAAAAGAAGCAGCCACTGTGTTTTACGGTTCGGCCAAACGTTGCGGGCAATATGGTTGTTGCCGATTTGGGCAGTGCCAAATCCATTAAGGTGAAGGTTAAGGGAGCACCAAACAATGTCGCGGCCTTCGTCAGCTCAGGAGACAGAGTTCGGTGGATCAACGACGACAATGTTACGGACCTGACGTTCCACGAATCTTTACTCAAGCTGCGTACAGCCAAACGCCCGCTGGTTATTCGGTTCAAGAAGGGCTCTCCTGAAGATGCGACCGCAGCATTATCCTCTCCTACCGACGTGCATTCGGCATCAAAGTTTACGGCTTCAACCTCGTCGCTGGCGTCCTCGTCTTCGTCGGTATCTTCGTCTGCGTCCACTACGTCATCTTCTCCGCCTTCGTCCTCGTCTTCTTCGAGCGAAAGTGTGGCTCCTGCCCCCGTGGCAACACCTCCGAAGGCTGTACATCCTCCTCTTCCGACACCGCGAAGTTTCATTAACCCTCTCAAGAAAATGAGTGCAGCACTCGGTAATCACGCGAAGGACAACGCGACCAACGCCCCCAGCGCCAAAATCCACAATGATCACAGGAAACACCAAGACAGGCAGGCGCACATGGCACCATCGCAACATCAGCAACATGCGCCACAGCATCACCCAGCGCAGGAGGCTTCACAAAGCAAATACCGAGGCCACACGGATCAGGAAGCCAAGCGTTCAGGTCATGACGCAAGACAAACCAGCGCCTCGCCTTCCAATGCATCTAGGGTGTCACCGAACGGCTCAAGAAGCGGACATCACCACGCAGCGGCCCCCATTATGCTAACCAGCAAAGACCCATCTCCTCGACCAACCACTAGCCCCGATCACAGCAGTGGCCATCGGGATGACATGAACCACCGCTCTGCAGATACCGGTACACAAAACAGGACTCGCAGCTTGGAACATGCTATGCGCAAGTCCCCACTGAGCAAGTCTTCCAGCGACCCCATCGATAGTGAGGCGCCCTTGAAGCCACTGTCACGGAGTGGAAATCGTCATGGTTCAGCGCCTCCTGTGCCGAGCGAGGGTGGCAGATCAAAGGAGAAAGAATTCGAGAAGGACAGCGACGTGTACGAGGTCGTGTGGCCCGAGGGTACGGCACTCGGTTTGACGCTCCGCGTGCACCCGACGACACGATTCCCGGTGGTGGCACGTGTGACCGGCACGAGCAACCTCAAAAACATCGAGCACGTCTCGCCTGGTGATATCCTGTTCGCAGCCAACAACATGAGCATTGTACCGCAGCCGAAGTTCAAGCAGACGCTGGAGAACCTGTCACGTCTTCCAAAGCCGGCAGTACTGCGCTTCCGGCGCGCGCAGTCGGTGGCATATTCTGCCACACGGCCAGAAGAGTCGGATCAGTTGTTGCCGCGCGGACCCGCACTGAAAGACCGTGAGTACGAGCTGATTTGGCGAGAGAATGCGAACCTTGGCCTCGTTTTCAGCTCCGACGCTGATGTCCCCAAGGTGACCAAGGTGGACTTGGACTCTGGCGGCCCCATGCTGCACAGGGTGTCAGTAGGGGACGTCCTGACTTGGATCGGGCCCATGGAGATTAGCGGCTCGTCCTTCCACTCGTCGATGGCGACGTTGCGCGCCGTCAAGCGGCCTGTCGTGCTGCGCTTTTACAAACGCGGGACATGATGAACCGCAGCAATGAATCATCTCATTCGCACCACGAAGTCGTAGCTGAACTCGAGTTGGACAACGAATCGTAGTAGTTAACATACCAAGCAGGGGGAATCGTCAAGACAGCAACAGAAACAGGATTGTAAGCTCTCGGTGTTAGAAGACGGGGCCTCGACCCGCCCCGCAAGAAAATGTCTTTTTGGTCGGTGTCGATCGCGTACAGCTCTCGTCTTGCTTCTTTACCGTCTTCTCTTCATGAACTACAATACCTAACACAACAAACACCTTACAGCCCACAGAGGTACGTACAAATGAAATAATTAGGCGTGCTATTGTATCACTCTCCCTCGCTTGTACCTTCCCTAAGTCCCCACACTGCCGACCGAGCTTCAAAACATTCCGCCGCCAGGCGATGACGCGTTAAATCGCTCGAACTTGGCGGCCAGCGCCTGTTTCTTGGTCAGGATCTCGTTCCGCGAGTTCTTGAGGTCAGTGGACACGTCCGTGACGTTAATCGCGTCCATGAAATTCGCCAGCAGCGGCGCCTTGACATTCGAGGACGGGACGGTCACTCCAGCCGCCGACGGGGCCAAAAGTCCTCGATCGCGAACGCGTAGTGGTGCGCGACCGCGAAGCCCAGCATCTCGACGCAAATGACGAAGTCATTGAGCGCAGACGCGATCTTCTGCGCGTCCCAGCAGTCCGGACAGCCGATGTGCCACCTCTCCGAGATGACCCCCACGCTCACGAGCATGCTGATCATGATGCTCTGCCAGTAGGTGAAGAAGATGATGGCTTTGATGGCGAGGAACTTGGGCCACGGCCGCATGGGCTGCAGCTCCTCGTGCGCGCCGTGGAAGAAGATCAAAGGCAGTAGAGCGCCCACGTCTGGCTCGCGCTCAGGATGAAGCACACGTAGCCGTAGCTCACCAAGGGGTTGAGCAGCTGCCCCTCGCCGTAGACGCCGGCCAGGCTCGTGATGAGCATGACGATGGACATGAGCAGCTTGATGGGGATGTACTGCAGGATGCCGATGGTCGTCTGGCGCAGGAACTTGCCGCCCATGGACCAGGGCTGCACGCAGCAGAAGGGGAAGACGTGGTGCATCTGCGGCTTGGAGCGCATGGTGCCGGCCAGCACGGACTGGCCGCCCAGGTACTCGACCAGGAAGCAGTGGAAGGAGTAGAGCGCGAAGGCCTCGTACAGGTCGCGCACCGTCTCGAACAGCAGCTTGGACTCGTTGAAGACCAGCGCCAGGTACGACGTGAGCGCGTAGATGGGCACCATGAGCAGAATGCGGATCACGTGCTTGCGGATGCCCGCCGACGGGTTGTACAGCAGGTGCGTCCAGATGAGCCACCCGCTCAGCACGATGGACAGCAGCGTGAAGGCGCCCGAGACGGCGTACGCCAAAGTCTGGAGCTGCATCCCGGAAAATCGGGAATGAGTTTTTTAACAAAGGTGGCGTGCACCACACTAATCACGCGACGTACCGTTCCCCGTCGTCGAAAGTCCGATTTTTCCGCCAAACACTTTTGCGCTGACATTTTGGCGCGAGTGGCGGGCAAAAGCTTTCAACCGCCCTACCCAGAGACTATCGCCGCCCTACGTAGCGGCCATGGCGGAGGACACGGTGACAGTCAAGACGGAGGTCGAGCCGCAGGTGAAGGCGGAGCCAGGGGCCGCGGCCCCCTCCACCGCGCCGCGTCTGAACGCGCAAATGTTCTTCCGGCGTCTCAACCGCCTGTACGCTTCGTGGAAGGTAGGGCGCTCTACCTGCAAAAATTATTTTTCTTATTTGGAACGTTATCTGATATGCAATACCCGTTAACTGTTAAATAACCGTTACTTAACAGGAACACAAGGACGACCCCGTGTGGGGCGGCGTGGACGCCTTCTGCGTGCTCGCAGGCCGCGCCCAGCAAGAAGAGTCCGGCTACCGCAAGTCGGCAGTGCTCCAGATCTACCTGCTGGGCTTCCTGGAGTTCCCGGAGACGCTCATGGTGTTCACCCCTGCGAAACTTTATGTTTTAACGGGAGGCAAGAAATACAACATGCTGGAGGCCGTGGCCAAGGAGAACGCGTCCTCGGACGTCAAGCTGGAGCTGCTCAAGCGCAACAAGGCGGACGGCAACCAGGAGAACTTCAAGGTGCTGACGGACGCCATCAAGGCGAGCGGCCCGAAAGTGGGCGTTTTGAGCAAGGAAACCCCGCTGGGAGAGCTCGTGGCCAGCTTTAACAAGGCTCTGACAGCCGCGGACGCCGAGCAGGTGGACGTCTCCAAAGGCATCGAGACGGTGCTCACGGTGAAAGAGAGTGAGGAGCTCGAGAACATCCGCTGGGCCGGTGCCTTGTCCAGCAAAGTGTTCAAACTCAAGTTCATGGAGGACATGGAGCAGATTATCGACGACGAGAAGAGCATCAGCCACGAGAAGATCTCGATGGGCATTGAGGACGTGTTCGACAACCCGTCCAAGATCAAGGTGACGATCGACCCCGTGGATATTGAGCCGTGCTACCCCCATTGTGCAGTCAGGGGCAAGTACGACTTGAAGCCCAGCGCGCAGAGCAACAAGGACGCCATGAAGTACGACGTGATCGTTTGCTCGCTCGGAGCGAGGTACAAGGGCTACTGCTCGAACGTAGGGCGCACGTTCTTTATTGACCCCACGAGCTCCATGGAGAAGTCGTACGAGCTGTTGCGGGAAGCGCACGACTTGTGCGTGAAGGAACTGCAGCCGGGGAAGGTGGTCGGCAAGGTCGTGGAGAAGGTGCGCAAGTTCATCCAGTCCAGGAACTCTACGCTTTTCGCCAAGCTGACCAAGAACCTCGGGTTTGGGATTGGACTGGAGTTCCGCGAGTCGAGCAACTTGCTGACGACCAAGAACCAGACGGTGATTAAGGAGGGCATGGCGTTTAACGTCGCGTTTGGCTTCAATGACATCCCGATTCCCGAGTCGCAGCGCAAGAAGAAGAAACTGGACAGCTACGCGGTGTTCCTTGCCGACACAGTGGTAGTGCTGGAAAGTGAAACCAAGTACTACACGAAGGTGCCCAAGGCGTGGGGCAAGGTGCGGTATGACATTGATGACGATAACGACGTGGAGGAGGAGAAGACCTCAAAGAAGAAGAAATCGAGCAAGAGCAAGAGCTCGATCCACGATTCCGTGGACACGTCGATCTCGGGTACTCGCAACCAAGTCCTGCAGTCGCGTCTCCGTGACCAGCAGCGTCAGCTGGAAGGCAAAGAAACAGACCAGGAACGTCGCGATCGTCACCAGGCTGAACTGATGCGCAGGAAGCGAGAGGAGGCTATGCGACGACTTGAGGAGCAAAACAACGACAAATCAGACGACCCGAAGAAGGAGAAGAGCATCAAGGCGTACCCGGGTCCTCAGGGCTATCCGGCAGAGCTGCGCGAGCGCCAGGTCATGGTGGACATGCGCGCGGAGGCTGTTATTCTGCCTATCAACGGTGTCCCAGTGCCGTTCCACATTTCGACTATCAAGAATGTGAGCAAGTCGGAGGAGGACAAGGCGACGTACCTGCGTATTAACTTCTACGTACCTGGTACGTCGTTGGGACGTGACGTGCTGCCGGCGATGGCGAACGCGATCACGAAATACCCGAACAAGATGTTCATCAAGGAACTTGGCTTCCGTTCCTCGGACGCACACAACCTGAACAACCAGTTCCGTCTCATCAAGGAACTCCAGAAACGTGTGAAGCAGCGCGAGCAGCGAGAGCAGGAAGAGTCCGATTTGGTCGAGCAGGAGGACCTGATCTTGACTCGCGACCGTCGTGTGCCGCGTTTGATTGATTTGTCGGCCCGACCGCACTTGACGGGGCGGAAGACTCATGGTACGCTGGAAGCGCACTCCAACGGTGTGCGTTTCACAACGAACAAGAACCAGAAGCTTGACATTTTGTACGCAAACATCAAGCACGCGATCTTCCAGCCTTGTGACAAGGAGCTCGTGGTGTTGATTCACTTCCACCTGAAGAACCACATCATGATCGGCAAGAAGAAGCAGAAGGACGTGCAGTTCTACACTGAGGTGATCGAAGGCTCACAGACGCTGGACAACCGGCGACGATCGATGTACGACCCCGACGAGCTGGACGAGGAGAACCGCGAGCGTGCACTGCGCGAGAAGCTGAACACGACGTTCAAGGAATTCTGTCACAAAATGGAGAGCGTGTCGGAGAGACATGGCAAGCCCGTGGTGTTCGACATTCCGTACCGTGAGCTCGGGTTCATGGGTACGCCGTTCAAGGAGATGGTGCTGCTGCAGCCTTCTGTGCACTGCCTCGTCAGTCTGACGGACATGCCGTTCTTCATTATCTCGCTGGACGAGGTGGAGCACGTCCACTTCGAGCGCGTCATGTTCTCGTCCAAGAATTTCGATGTCGTGTTTGTTTTCAAAACTTCGACCTCATGCCCACGCGTATCAGTGCCGTCTCGATGAGCGAGCTGGAGCGCATCAAGGAGTGGCTGGACGACATTGATATTTGCTTCACGACGGGTACGGCAAACTTGAACTGGAAGAGTATCATGTCCACGATCAAGAGCGACCACCGCTTCTACCTGGACACGGATGATGACGGTGTGCCGAAACCTGCTGGCTGGGAATTTCTGAAGGTACACGGTTTGCAGTCTGAAGGAGGAGGAGGTTTGTTACTTACTCATATTGTTATTTTTGTTGAGTAGATGGAAGGTTCAGACGACGAAGACGAAGACGAGGAGGAAGCCGGAGACAGCAACTATTCCGGCGCGTCCGATGTGGAGGAGGAAGAGAGCGACTCGAGCGACTCGGATGGTTCGGACTGGGAGTCCATCGTGGACGAGGACTCGTCCGACGGGGTTTCGGAGGACGATGACGCGCCGTCGTGGGATGAACTGGAAAAAGAGGCCCAGGCGTCCGACCGCATGCGCAACGAGAAGCGCGGAGTGGAGGAGGACGAAGACTACCACCGACAGGCCAAGAAGAAGAAACCGCGTCGCCACTGAGCACAGACAGCTGCAGGGTGTTAACACGCGCGTCTTGCCCAAGCTTTCGTAAACTTACGTGACAAATACTACTTCTGTGAACCACTTTGCCTTGCATCTGCCAGTGGTCGATGATTTCCCTGTGGTAAACGTACCAGTACTATTATAACAGAGGTCGACAGCATCGAGGACCCATAACACCACAACTCGGTCAATTTTGCTCAATTTTTGCGGAGATTATGGGTTCCTTCGCCACACAGAATAGAGAGAAAGGTAAATTGACCTAGCCCGTGTCTAATTTTGGCGAATCAGGAGTCTCCATTTCGACTGTATCTAAGCATACCCTTCCCAATACGATATCAGTTTAGCTATCGACTTTTAAGCTAAATCAAGTTTAAGCAAGGCTAAAGTATGATAAAGTTTTGAAAGTGGTTTCTGAGACTTTTTCACACTTTTTATACCGAATCCAAAAATATATAGTTTGGATGGGATGTTTTGTCCTCGATGCTGTCGACCTCTGTAAAGCCCAGCGATTTTACCAAGACTTTGACTGGTTGGACACGGCATTCAGTGTGTATTTCGTGTGCTTTACTCGTTTACCCCGAAAAATGTTATGCTGATGTAGAAATGACACTTTCAAAGCTGGTCGAGATCAAATTTCTCAACTTGGTAGTCCTCTTCGCTTGAGCTCGACTCCATGGCGGTATCTCTCACACCCACAGCTCGCTCTTGAAGATGGTTCACGTACTGGAACGTAGTTTTGCAGTCCAACGAGCAGAACCGACCGGAAGAGCAGTTCAACATGGACTGGGATATGAAGAACAGAGTATCGCAGTTCAAACAGTACGTTTGTCGTTGCCGCCAGCTCGAGACGCTGCTCTCGTCGTCCCCAAATTCCTCGTTAATTTTTCGGGTTCTTCTGGGTGGCCCACCGCTTGTCGAGGCCCCAGTCCCACCTGGGATGATGATATTGGTGCTGGCGTGGCGATTTAGGGTCTCGACGGGTGCTGTTCGTGCCGGCTCGGGACATCCGCACCAAGACTTTGGTCGGCTTTCGTCTGTAGCAGGAGAGCGTATTCGCGCAAAAATTAGCTGCAGTATGCGAGCTGCAACACTTGAGCGGTGTGGAATTGCAGCGTTGCCAGCCTCCATCGGAGTTTCAATGTTGCTCGGTCCTTGAAAAGCAGACCGCTTCTTTTCAAGACGTGGTGTGTGGGGCATGTTGTCGAGTGGAGTCGAACTGGAAACTGAGCACGAATTCTGCTGGCACTTTTCTTGTCTGATAACCCTCCACAACTCCCCTCGTCTCGCATGACCGTGCCTGCCCTTCACACAATCTCTCCAGTCCGTGGAAGGAAACCTACGAGTCATAGTCGCAGTAGTGTATCCTCTAATTGCCTTGAAATCACAGTGAACTCGCGGTTTTCAGCGCAAAAACGGATTCTTGGAGACACACGACAAATGATAACGCTTTTTGTCTGACTCACGTGGTTTCGTAGTTGTAGAACACGGTGTTCTCGAACTAAGGGGAACGCAACACCGTGGCGATCACAGCCTCCAAATGGGCATCACCGTCTTCTTAAAAACACACGATCGGCAGAATGAACAAGTGCATGGCAATGTAAGACCCAACGAAGTCGGACAAGACGAAGTGGTCCTTCAAGACCGCGGACGCAATCACCAGTAGCACGATAATCGCGATACGCAGCAAGACGTACTTGATGGCGTTCGCCAAGCTCCGGCTCACTAAGGTGAATGTTCTCGTTACCAGTGACCGCTGTCACCACTCCTCCGCCCGCAGCACTTCCTGACTCCACAGATACCGAATGATCTCTCGCTGCTGGCCACCATCCGACTGCAGAAAGTCGCTCTGCGCCGTCCGGTCCTTCATTAAGTACGTCAGTGCACTGCCGAACCGAACCAGATGCGGCTCGATGCCCGCGTTCCACATCTTGTCGTTCCAGGGCACTTTCGTCATCTTCGTCTGCGTCGTATCAGCGTGCAAGTGCTCCACCAACTCCCCGTCTCGGGCGTCTAAAATGAACAAGTACGTCTGCAACTGCGCAATGTCGTACGTGGGCAGCGGCTTGATGAACCTCCGGAGTCGGTTCTTGACCTCGATGACCTTCCCGTCCACGCGTCCGTCGATTTTGCCGCCCACGAAAACGTCAAAGTCTCCGACGCTCGCCACTTTTTCTTGTGAAACTTGAGATTCCTCTCCTGCACGACCACTTTCTTCTGCTCCTGGTACTGTTCAATGCCCGCCGCCTCCTGTTTGACACCGAAGCCTTTGTGCATTGTGGACGTGACGAACTGCACCACTTCCGCCTTGACGGTGGCTGGGGTGGTGGACGGCAATGATTGCACCACTTTGGCTTGAGCTTGGGCCACCTGCTGGATGTTTTCAGCCGCTGCGGCCTCCTGAAGGAGTTCGTGGATGGCGGGGGCGGCTCCCAAGTCCTGAACCACCAATTGCATCTTCTCCTCGGGGAACGAAGTGCAAGCGAGAGCTGCGCCTGCAGCTGGTCCACTTGGCCAGGGTTGGTGCGCTTCCACACGTCCAGGAAAACGTCCTCGATCTTGCGGTACGGGTTCAGAGCGCTGATCACGGGCACCTCGCTCGCGAAGAGCATGATGTTACGCCCCAAGGCCCGTCGGGCGCTCATAACGTCGAATGCATCGGCACAGCTCGTGTGGACCACTGCTTGCATGGTAATGTGGTGTGGTGCACCTTATATACGTTTCGAGTGGACTCACGTCACGCTGACGTGAGCGTGTCAGAAATGGCGTTATCGTACTTTGTCGAGGTCGAGTTGGTCCTTGTCATGAAGTCGCCACCTTCATCTACTGTACTTCCTCTTGTCGTGTCCTACTGCGAAGATCAACGGATTCGACCCATGGATGGATTTAGTTTCGGGAAAATGTGTTTATGGTATAGCTGAATCTACTCTAATACTGTCAACATGCAAATGCTATCGCTTCCTTTTCTAGTTTCCGTGCTCCGCCGTGTAGTTATAGTACACGGTGTTTTCGAACTCGGGCGCGCAGAAGGGGAACTCGACACCGTCGTGGTCCGGAAAGAAGAGGTTCTCGCCCGACGTGTACGTCACGTAGCAGCCAAGACAGAAGCAAACCACCGTTACGATCACGGCCGTCACCTTCTCCCAAATGGGCATCACCGTCCACTGCTTCTTCATCAGAAAAACGATCGGCAGAATGATTGAGTGCATGGTAATGCAAGACGCGCCAACGAAGTCGGACAAGTCGGCGAAGTGGTCCTTCAAGATCACGGACGCAATCACCAGCAGCACGATAATCGCGATACGCAGCATGACGTACTTGATGGCATTGGCACCACGGTACTCCGCAGCCTCGAGCTCCGGCTCACCAAGGTGAATGTTCTCATTGTCAGCCACAGACAAGAACGAGCGCTTGGAAAGTTCCTGGTGGTCCGCGTTGTTGGGCGTGGAAGCTTCCGCGTAGCTCAGCAGGTTGTTTTCCATGTCCTCGGGGGTACGTTGGTGCATTCCCAGGAAGAGACGCTCGGTGATGTAGAAGGCGGGGTTGAGGATGACGGAGAAGGCGATGGTGATGTGCAGCTGCATGAACATGTACGCGAGCACGATGGCGCCCCAGTCCGAGGAGAAGCCGAGGGTGGTCAGACCGGTCTCTTCCTGCGGGTAAATGGACCACAACAAGTTGCCCGAAATCTGACAACCCACCGACGAGTAGGCCGTACTGGCAAGCACCAGGAAGCAGCACGTGGTGAAAGCCATCGTGACGAACACGACGCGGGGCATGCGGGTGGGGTCACTGTGTTGACGCTGAAGAGCCGGGATCACAATACCAGCGCCGTATGCAAGAGCCAAGTTACCAAAGGCACCAACAACCTGCTTGAAGTTGAGATCGGGGGAAGGAGCCGTCGGGTGACCACGCATGCCGTACATGACGACTGCGATGCCGATGGCGTCGGCGACGAGCGTTCCCATGCAACCCGCAAAAGCAGCACCAGCTCCTTCCTTCAGAGTTGGCACGAGGCAGACGGGTAGAACCGTCAACGCCATGAGGATCGACCACGTCGTCGTGCTGAAGGCGTCCGGGTAGAGTCCGTCGAGTAGAGTGCCACCAAGCACCAGGAACACACACGGGACGATGAGGCAGTTGCCCATCTGAGCGATGACAGTGAGATAGCGACCCCACTTGCCCATGGCCCACTCGCCCAGATCTCCGTACGTCTTGACGGATGTGGGCGCGAGCAGCATGACGCGGCAGATGGCCACCGCACCGTAGATGTTGGCGAAGGCCATGAAGGCCATGGCGAAGATCGCGAGCCCTGGGCCAGCGCGCGAGAAGTTGCCGGGCATGCCGAGCGTACCAATGCCGTAGACGCAGCAGAAGAGGTTGAAGGCAGCCTTGGCGTCCTCCATCGTGAAGAAAGGTTTGCCCATGGTGAATGAAGCTTGTCGAGTCGCTTGAGCAGGAGGTGGAAGATTCAAGACTGAGCTTCGTGGTGAGGATGCTTGTCTCGATCAACTGGTGGAAGCGAGTCGGGGCCCGCTCGTTATGTTGCAAACGAATGGCCGGGTCCCACATGCTTGCTTTGGCTTTGCACGAGACACTTTGAGGCAGGATTACAGCTTCGAAGTTACGAGCGATGATTGGAAGATGCGAGAAACCTGCTATAATTAATACTGAAAGGTCACAGTTCTAAGACTTGATAAAAACGGTTGGCACCAAGCTGAGCGATTCCGAGCCTAATACACCCGGAAGCAGATTCAACTTGCTGCTCTATCAACTGCAAATGCAAGTATTACATGTAGTCCTAATGGGAGCGGTGGCACGCACAGGTTCCTCGGCTCCGTCCCTCTGCTGCACCGGTGTTTGGATGCGCGTCTACTGAGCGAATGTTTAGAGTTTACTCATGAGGAGTAGAGACCGGATCCATCCAGGCATTAATCTCCGCTGAGATGTGACCTCGAAGAGGTGTATTAATATTAATAACACATGTGCACTGTGAGGTAGACGAACTGCCACGTTTTGCACGGTAATGTGGTGTGGTGCACCTTATATACGTTGCGAGTGGGCTCACGTCACGCTGACGTGAGCGTGAGACCTACGGTACTGGGTGTCAGAAATGACGTTATCGAATTAGTTTTTGGAAGGGGCAATGGGGGCAAGACTAAGAAGGGGAAATAGGTCGGTAGGAAGGACGTGTATTTTAGACTGTGATGTTTGCAAGACGCCTACCTAAAGACTAGGAGGTACGAGCACTTCGCAATCAGCGACGGTATCTTTATTCGCAACGACGTCTCCAGAAGCACGAGCATTGGTACACGTGCAAAAATTGTGCCCGACTTCTCCAGAGTGTTTGCACCGTCGGCGCTTGGCGGTAGAATCACTTGAAGCTTCCCCTTACTGTCTATCCTCTTCTTTTGACGGCTTCCCTTACTTATTGTGAGAGCTGGTTCACGGACTGTTAAGTCATATTCAGTGTCAGATTTAGAAGACCATCTTGAGACGCAGTGATATTGAACGTCGTTGTGCGTCTTGAACCGTGACTTCTTTGACTGGACATGCATATTGAGAGCCGCTAACCATACCTCCATTCATTTTGTCTCATAGTGCCAGCATTTGGCCTTTTTGTGTAATGGCCCTCCCTGGAAATGGCCCTCCTTAGTCTTGCCCGGGCAATGGTCGACTTCCGACTCAAGACGAAGAACAAGATGAACAACCTACTGGTCGAAAGGGCAGATGAAGCCGCTAGGGAGGAGACCAGAGCGGAAGACGCGTCTAGTGGCGGCACGACCGACGTGTTGCGAGGGCTCGCGGCGAGAGGAAACCGCTGCGCAAGAAGAAGCTGGTGCTGTGATCGCGACGAGTTTGAAGCAGACTCGGAGGTTAACAGGCCTACCGGTAGTCGCGATACTGGAAGCTCACAAGACAAGGGTCAGTGGATTACGGAAGGAGGTAAAGCCAACAAGCGCTGCCGCAGATGAGATAAGCTGCTCGTCGCCGTCTCCACTACCAGCCGATGCAACTCCTGTTGGCGCGTCCAGGATACTGAAGTACGTCATCTTGCCACTTCCATCCTTTCACCCGCGACGAATACCGGTATGTGTTTGGCACGAGCGCTTCGGCTTGAAACTTTCGGCGTGGAGCTTCTGAGTACCGGTACATGTAGTGCGTCGTCGTCGACAGCTGGCAACGTTTCTTGTACAACGGGCGCCGCTGTTAGCCTTCCTGGAGAAGCTGATCGTGGCACGCCTTCGCCTCATCGTGTATTTATTTACCGGTACTGGCACTGCGAGATTCCGGTCTGGTGCCTACAAGCACTCCAGTGGAGTGTGGAGTCTCCACCAGTTCGAAGAAGTTCTGTCTGATAGGATGCCAACACCTCTGATACACTTCAAAGTACATGTAAGTTTTTGTCGGGATTGCAACGGAGATTTGCTCATGCACCGGAACTGTACACACAATTTTCTGCCCCGCATGTTCCGCCAATCGTCTGCGTCAGCACTGCCGACGGAGTGCGCGTCACGAAAACAATCGTACAAGCAACTTCCTTCGGAGCTGGTCGTGTTCTTGAAGCCAGCAGGTCGCAGAATGGAGTACTGTACCAGGTAACAAGCAGCGTAAATGCCTTGCGCTCATGTTGAAAGTCTGGCGCCAAGCCTCCTATAGAAGGAGAGGCGAAACGTAGAGACAAAACGTGGCAGTTCGTCTACCTCACAGTGCACATGTGTTATTAATATTAATACACCTCTTCGAGGTCACATCTCAGCGGAGATTAATGCCTGGATGGATCCGGTCTCTACTCCTCATTAGTAAACTCTAAACATTCGCTCAGTAGACGCGCATCCAAACACCGGTGCAGCAGTGGGACGGAGCCGAGGAACCTGTGCGTGCCACCGCTCCCATTAGGACTACATGTAATACTTGCATTTGCAGTTGATAGAGCAGCAAGTTGAATCTGCTTCCGGGTGTATTAGGCTCGGAATCGCTCAGCTTGGTGCCAACCGTTTTTATCAAGTCTTAGAACTGTGACCTTTCAGTATTAATTATAGCAGGTTTCTCGCATCTTCCAATCATCGCTCGTAACTTCGAAGCTGTAATCCTGCCTCAAAGTGTCTCGTGCAAAGCCAAAGCAAGCATGTGGGACCCGGCCATTCGTTTGCAACATAACGAGCGGGCCCCGACTCGCTTCCACCAGTTGATCGAGACAAGCATCCTCACCACGAAGCTCAGTCTTGAATCTTCCACCTCCTGCTCAAGCGACTCGACAAGCTTCATTCACCATGGGCAAACCTTTCTTCACGATGGAGGACGCCAAGGCTGCCTTCAACCTCTTCTGCTGCGTCTACGGCATTGGTACGCTCGGCATGCCCGGCAACTTCTCGCGCGCTGGCCCAGGGCTCGCGATCTTCGCCATGGCCTTCATGGCCTTCGCCAACATCTACGGTGCGGTGGCCATCTGCCGCGTCATGCTGCTCGCGCCCACATCCGTCAAGACGTACGGAGATCTGGGCGAGTGGGCCATGGGCAAGTGGGGTCGCTATCTCACTGTCATCGCTCAGATGGGCAACTGCCTCATCGTCCCGTGTGTGTTCCTGGTGCTTGGTGGCACTCTACTCGACGGACTCTACCCGGACGCCTTCAGCACGACGACGTGGTCGATCCTCATGGCGTTGACGGTTCTACCCGTCTGCCTCGTGCCAACTCTGAAGGAAGGAGCTGGTGCTGCTTTTGCGGGTTGCATGGGAACGCTCGTCGCCGACGCCATCGGCATCGCAGTCGTCATGTACGGCATGCGTGGTCACCCGACGGCTCCTTCCCCCGATCTCAACTTCAAGCAGGTTGTTGGTGCCTTTGGTAACTTGGCTCTTGCATACGGCGCTGGTATTGTGATCCCGGCTCTTCAGCGTCAACACAGTGACCCCACCCGCATGCCCCGCGTCGTGTTCGTCACGATGGCTTTCACCACGTGCTGCTTCCTGGTGCTTGCCAGTACGGCCTACTCGTCGGTGGGTTGTCAGATTTCGGGCAACTTGTTGTGGTCCATTTACCCGCAGGAAGAGACCGGTCTGACCACCCTCGGCTTCTCCTCGGACTGGGGCGCCATCGTGCTCGCGTACATGTTCATGCAGCTGCACATCACCATCGCCTTCTCCGTCATCCTCAACCCCGCTTTCTACATCACCGAGCGTCTCTTCCTGGGAATGCACCAACGTACCCCCGAGGACATGGAAAACAACCTGCTGAGCTACGCGGAAGCTTCCACGCCCAACAACGCGGACCACCAGGAACTTTCCAAGCGCTCGTTCTTGTCTGTGGCTGACAATGAGAACATTCACCTTGGTGAGCCGGAGCTCGAGGCTGCGGAGTACCGTGGTGCCAATGCCATCAAGTACGTCATGCTGCGTATCGCGATTATCGTGCTGCTGGTGATTGCGTCCGTGATCTTGAAGGACCACTTCGCCGACTTGTCCGACTTCGTTGGCGCGTCTTGCATTACCATGCACTCAATCATTCTGCCGATCGTTTTTCTGATGAAGAAGCAGTGGACGGTGATGCCCATTTGGGAGAAGGTGACGGCCGTGATCGTAACGGTGGTTTGCTTCTGTCTTGGCTGCTACGTGACGTACACGTCGGGCGAGAACCTCTTCTTTCCGGACCACGACGGTGTCGAGTTCCCCTTCTGCGCGCCCGAGTTCGAAAACACCGTGTACTATAACTACACGGCGGAGCACGGAAACTAGAAAAGGAAGCGATAGCATTTGCATGTTGACAGTATTAGAGTAGATTCAGCTATACCATAAACACATTTTCCCGAAACTAAATCCATCCATGGGTCGAATCCGTTGATCTTCGCAGTAGGACACGACAAGAGGAAGTACAGTAGATGAAGGTGGCGACTTCATGACAAGGACCAACTCGACCTCGACAAAGTACGATAACGCCATTTCTGACACGCTCACGTCAGCGTGACGTGAGTCCACTCGAAACGTATATAAGGTGCACCACACCACATTACCATGCAAGCAGTGGTCCACACGAGCTGTGCCGATGCATTCGACGTTATGAGCGCCCGACGGGCCTTGGGGCGTAACATCATGCTCTTCGCGAGCGAGGTGCCCGTGATCAGCGCTCTGAACCCGTACCGCAAGATCGAGGACGTTTTCCTGGACGTGTGGAAGCGCACCAACCCTGGCCAAGTGGACCAGCTGCAGGCGCAGCTCTCGCTTGCACTTCGTTCCCCGAGGAGAAGATGCAATTGGTGGTTCAGGACTTGGGAGCCGCCCCCGCCATCCACGAACTCCTTCAGGAGGCCGCAGCGGCTGAAAACATCCAGCAGGTGGCCCAAGCTCAAGCCAAAGTGGTGCAATCATTGCCGTCCACCACCCCAGCCACCGTCAAGGCGGAAGTGGTGCAGTTCGTCACGTCCACAATGCACAAAGGCTTCGGTGTCAAACAGGAGGCGGCGGGCATTGAACAGTACCAGGAGCAGAAGAAAGTGGTCGTGCAGGAGAGGAATCTCAAGTTTCACAAGAAAAAGTGGCGAGCGTCGGAGACTTTGACGTTTTCGTGGGCGGCAAAATCGACGGACGCGCGGACGGGAAGGTCATCGAGGTCAAGAACCGACTCCGGAGGTTCATCAAGCCGCTGCCCACGTACGACATTGCGCAGTTGCAGACGTACTTGTTCATTTTAGACGCCCGAGACGGGGAGTTGGTGGAGCACTTGCACGCTGATACGGCGCAGACGAAGATGACGAAAGTGCCCTGGAACGGCAAGATGTGGAATGCGGACATCGAGCCGCATCTGGTTCGGTTCGGCAGTGCACTGACGTACTTAATGAAGGACCGGACGGCGCAGAGCGACTTTCTGCAGTCGGATGGCGGCCAGCAGCGAGAGATCATTCGGTATCTGTGGAGTCAGGAAGTGCTGCGGGCGGAGGAGTGGTGACAGCGGGTGAGGAGGCCATTCCTGCTGCGTGATTGAGATGAATATGGGATTGTACTCCCAGCTGTCCATTATGGAGAGTTTTTGGGGTACGCTCGACCAATGCTCAACCGTATGGAGAAGTTCCAAAAACGGTGGGCCCTTCACGACAACGGCGAGTGCAACACTTCAATTCGTGAAGCCAATCCCAAAAAATAAACAAATGGGATGGGAAGTTCTTTTCCTCACTGTAGAATCGATGCTAGGAAAGCAGAAAATGGTTTGAGGTTACCATAACACGAAATGATAGCATCATTTCGTGTCGGTTTTGGTATTAAAATAACACGATCCCACAAAAACCACTGCCGTGTGGGCTCCACACACCCCACTACCGTCATATCCACCATCGCCACTGATGCCAGTTCGCCATCTACAGTACAAGTACACTGTAAACTCGCACGGTATCAACGTTTACATACACGTGATATTATTGGGCTCTGACAGCACAGCACAAGGAACTTTTTCTCTCCAAAAGTTGTTGCAAGATCCGACAGTAGAGAATGTCGGCATAAAACTTGTAAACATGCACATGGTTTTTGCAGACGTATTAATACGCCGCAATGTTTCAGACTGCTCTTCATGGAGGACCTGTCCTCGCCACGACAAATCCTACCACTAACACTGTAACTGTACACCAGCACCGTAAACTCATCGTCTGTCACGACAAGTTGCTGATTGCCACTACCAGCTGCCCGACCCTAACCACCAGTTTCACAGCTGACACTACAATCTAAGCCGATGGCACCATTCATTTTCTTGGCCAATCGAATCCAGCAGTTGGATAAATTTTGACCAATAAAATGCAAGGAAACTACTAGCACCCTAGAACTCTTGTACCTTAAACTGCTCATTCTCGAACAAGAAATCCTCTCCCCAAACCTTCCTCTCCACCACCATGCCTCGCAGAATTTCTTGGGAAAGCGTGGCCTCGAACATCTCGCGTGCCGACGCCGACATGCTGCTCGAGGGGTTCAAGCAGTTCACTATAGTTAAGAGTGATTTGGGACAATGCTGCATCTGCAGGGATGCGGCCCCGCATCCGATGCGTACCCAGCTACTGAAGTGTGGCTGCTCTGCCTGCACCGCTGCTTCGCCAGCGCTACAGTGCCCCTGGCGTGGGCGCGTCCGGTCGTGCAAGAGCACTGACGTCATCGCTGTCGACGAGGTGCACTCGCACGTTACCTCGATGCGTTCCCAGCCCAAGCCGCGGCTGACAACCGCGATGAAGGAATTGGTACGCGAGTGGGCTGCTCAAGGCCTTCGACCCGCAAGAATTTGGCGCTCGCTCATCCAGCGCTTCGGTTTATTCGAAGCCACCGCACCCCTTTATCGGTGGTCCAGCGCTTCGTCCACCATTACGTTTCAAAACGTCTTGGTGGAAGTGACGAGATGGCCGCCGTGCGTCTTAAGGTCAGGGCTGCGGCTTATACGGGCCGAGAAGAAGAAACAGCGCCCTTTACGTTTACTTGGACCAAGGACCGAGAGGGGCGACCAATTGTGGGAAATGGAAGTGACCACCGGCCTTTCGTGGTTGGTGTGACAACCAAACGACTGCTGCGCCAAGCTGACCGGGATCCCGACTCGTTCGTATTGCATGTGGATGCAACGTACAAGTTAACCCAGGTTGGGTACCCGGTGGTAGTTGTTGGTATAACAGATCGGGCAAGGCAGTTCCACTTGCTGGGAATGTTCATCGTGTCCCAGGAACAAGAGGCTCAATACACGGAAGTGCTGTCGATGTTAAGCCAGATGTTCACGGCTGTGACTGGAAAGCCGTTGCAAGTATCACGAGCAATGGGCGACGCCGACAGCGCGCAATGGAATGCGCTGAATGAAGTTTTCGGAGGTCTAGACAAGTCTTTTCAGTTTCTAATGTGCTACTTTCACGTCGCTAAGAAGATCTACGAGAAGACCAGGGCGTTTGAATCGAGCGTTGCTGCAATGGTAATGCGCCACATACACGAGCTGCACTTTTCGAGAAGTGATGAAGAGTTTCAGGAACGTTTGACTGCTGTGTTTGAAGAGTGGGATAAGTGGGACCAGCTAGCCTACTTTAAGACCTACTTCTCCCGTGTCTGGTTGAACGATCGAGTATGGAGGTGGCAGTGCTATCACTCGCCGAGCGGTTTTGCCGCTACCAACAACCCTTGTGAAACCTACAATGCCGCCATCAAGCGCGACATCACGCTACGACGCAGACTCAAGGTCGGCGCTCTCCTGGACCAGCTCCTCATCCTCTGTAGGTCGGAGAGTGTTCGTGTTCGGCCTTTCCAAACGGCACCAGCTTATGACGATCGACTTGTGCGTCGGTCGAACGCGTTAGCACGTGCTGGTCTTCTCTACGAGTGTCGGCCCCAGCACAACTCGATCAACTTCCTGCTCGGCAACGTGAACACAGAGAACAATGATGTTGTTAATGTGTTCGCACTCCCCGCACCAAGAGTATTCAACGTTGCAGAACGTCGGTCGCGCGAAGATTTACCTGTAACTGCTCAGCTGGGTGCCGAGACTGCTCGGATGGAGCACCTTGGGATGCCGACGACGGGCTGGGAAGTTGACGTTTCTGCTCAAACTTGTCCTTGCCGCGTGTGCTGGAAGCAAGGCTGCTGTGTGCACGTGTTGTACGCACTGGGACGCGTAGGCAGCATGGACCTGTCCGGCCGCGAAACTCTTGTGTACCGCGGTAATAACAAGCGCAAACGCACAAGTCAACCTGCTGGACGGCCCCGTTTGAATGGTCCTGCACTTTCAACACAGTAAGTTCTACGTAGTGCCAAGCAAATAGAAACATTCTTCTGCGCAACCTTGTTATCACCACTTATCTTCACAGCTACGTGGTTGCTGTACGTCGTATGCGTCAGCTCCACCGCTCGACCGGACGCCGTCGTTGTGCTGCCGCCGCTTCAACGCTTCACGCGCTTCTCGTTCTTGTTGTGCTCTGCGTACTCATCGTTCTTCGTCCACTGCGGTCACCGCTGCGATCACCTCGTACGCCGCGCCCAACCGCTCGCGCCGTGCCACTGCTTTCGCCACTCATCCTGAATACCGACACGTTTGTCGATGACCGTCAGCATCAGTGCGGCACGTCGACCTCGACTACCGGCTCCACTGGTCTCCAGCAGCGCGTCCTTCGCCGCGAACACCAACGGCGCGTTCTCGCTTCTGCAAATGGTTTGGCACTCTCACTGGAACGATCCTATTGGGAAAAGTAAAAACAAAAGATTAGAATTACGAGCTAACAGGCAGCAAATACTTAATTCTTGTCGAACTGACCGGGGGTAACTTTCTTCTAACGTGTTTGCCTCACAAACGTTGCTGCAACAGCTTTGTGGGCTTCATCCTTCCCCATACTGGTGACTGAGAGAGTGCTTCCTGAGTGGCTGGATCTAAACAACAGTAAATAAAAGCGGTCAAGAATAAGATTTCAGTGTAGTTCTACCGGTTACCACACAGGTTGCACTTACCCACGACGGCGAAGTACGTCCGTCGATCCAGTCTCCGCTCACGAAGACTCGAAATCCCGCAGCTCCACCAGTATCAGGGCCGCACGTACATCTCCAGTGACCCGTCGCGCTCCACCAACGTGTCGTGCACCAGCGGCGAGCACCGCCCCACTGCCTCTGCTCCACCGGCTCAGCGCTCCACCAGTCTCATCACAGCCTCAACAGCTTGCATCGTGTCCGGATATGGCGTCATGTCGGAGCTGCCGTCGTGTCGTGTCTGGACTGGGCTGCTCTTTGATTGGGCTGGCGTCGAAGCTGGGGTCGTGGCTGGAGATGGCGTCGCAGCGTCGGAGCTTGCGTCGGAGCTTGTGTCGGAGCTTGTGTCGTGGCTGGTGTCGTGGCTGGAGCTGATGTCGCAGCGTCGGATCTAGCGCCGGAGCTGATGTCGTGGAGTCCGAGCTAGTGTCGGAGCTGGTGTCGTGGCGGTGTCGTGGCTTGTGAGAGTCGAGGCCCCCTCCCCTCTAAACAGATACGGGTGTTCTTGATTCTTTATACAGGGTGGGGAACGCAGCCACAAGATTGATTACTGATGCAGTTGCCCCGTCTCCGGCAGAGTGCCAGTGAACGATTCACAGTGTTTTGTGTCAAAGCGGACGGTGTTTATAGGATTTCCTCCTCTTCATGCACACATGGTACGTCAACACATGGTACCGGTAGTACATACATGAAGGAAGGTAACTTATCCCAGGATGTGACTCGACGGTGCGACATCGGCAGAGCCATTGCCAAAAGCGAGGCTCGCTTTCGTCAACCAAGTCTCACTTGTCAATCGGCTCTCCACACCTCAAGTCTCTCTTTGCCTCCAAGCAAAACCAACCACCAACCACCAACCGATGCGTCTGAGTCTCATCCTACTCGTGGCAGCAGCCGTCCTTGCTTCGACTACCGAGTCGAAGCAGACCAAAATCTCAGCTGTAGCTTCGGTGCAGTCGGCGTCAGTGACGAACTCCCGATTTCTGAGAACGATCCAGACGGACGACAACGATGAAGACGATGACGACGATGACGACCTCGATTCGGAAGACGAGGAGAGATTGGGCATGCCCAGCTTCATCACGAAATTGCTCGGTCAAGGAGATGACGCTGCAGCTGCGGCCAAGAAGCTCCAGCCTCAGCAGGTGGCTAAGCTGAGCAAGGTCGACGACGTGAAACCATCCTACCTGAACAACCCGCTCTTGCGTCCAGAAGGCGAAGCGTTGGCATCCGCCAAAAGCTGGAGACCCAGTGGATGGCTCAGCTGAGTAAGACGGATAAGGCGCTGCTGAATAAAATCAACACTACCCCGGGCGCTGCGCGAAGAATCAGCCAGTGGAGACTGGCGAAATGGGACCCGACCAATCTGGCGCAGCTCATGAAGAAGAGCTATCCCAGTGTCTGGAAGGCCGGTTCTGCGGAGAAAAAGGCCTGGGATCTGTATGCCGCCATGTTTCTGAGGCAACACTTTGCTGTCAAGTAAGTACATGTAGCGACGAGTCTTCGCTTAGTGTTCTTGCTAACTACAGAACAAGCTAAAAGCAACCTCATTATTCACGACTGAGTAGTTTATGAACCTCGAGTATTTCTATCCTGCTTGGTATTTCTGTCAGGAGGTTGGTGTAAAGACTTACGAAAGTGTCGATGGTTCACGACAAGGAGCTTCGTGAGACGGTTCGAGCGGCTTTCGCCTGTTATGACGAAGACAGCAGTGGATGGATCGACGCAGCAGAGTTGCGTCACCTTGTAGCAGATTTGGGCGGTGTTCTCACCGAACGCGACTTTCGAAAAGCTCTTCGCGTACTCGACTGTGACGGCAACGGCGTTATTGACAAGGACGAGTTTACTGAGTGGTGGCAAGGCCAAACGGGGAACAACGAGACTACTGGAGAAGTCGAGAAGACTTTAGCGCGGTTGAAAGACCTTGGACGCCAGCGGTTCCGCGTCGACATCCACACTGCATGCTGGAACGGCTGCGAGGATGTAGTGGCGCGGCTTGTGGAAGATGGATCCGAGCTTCTTAACGAGAAGGACGCATCTGAATACGGGGTACGTTCGGTGCTGGCAGTTTGATAGGGTGGCAAGTAATATCCGCGTGATCATGTCGTTTTACTGGGGTTTCCCATTCCAGAACTCCAACACACCACTGCACTATGCTGCGTACCAAGGCCACGAAGCAATATGTAATATTCTTGTAAGTGACTTTGCTATCATGCTTTGAGGTGATAATTGCTCACTAAAGTCTGCAGATCAAGCAGGGAGCTGGCATCAACAACACGAATGGATCCGGTTGTACACCAGTAGTTTTTGCAGCACAGCAAGGACATGTAGAGATAGTCAAGCTCCTATTACAGGTTGGTGCAGAGTTGGTAGACTTATTACCACACTTCATGCTTACCCGGGTGTATCCGTTCGTGGGTGCTTACAGAACGGAGCAGAGCTTCGGATAGCGGAAAGCAAGGTATTGCCTACGGTAATGCTGTTATGCTGGCAATCTTCTTCTAACTTTTGTGCTGTTTTTGTTTTACTAGCATGGTCTGACACCAGTGGATGTCTGCACGACACCAGCTATAACGGAGCTGTTTAGAAATTTGTCTGGAAAGCGTAAGAGGGTCCTACTTAAGATTCACACCGACATCATTGCAACTGGAGCTAACGACGGTCATTTTGTTTTCATTCGACAGCTCCATCCACCCCGTCAGCTCCGACGTTGGATACCTTGTCAGACGCAGCGTTGAAGATTACATGGTATCTTTGCGTTTGCTTCCCTCTGAGCAATAATTATTGCTGAGCCAGTGCTGCGTGAACGTAGGTCGCCACCACGTCCTAACCTGGACGAGGTTGTTCCCGTGTCAGGATACAAGATCAAGCTTTCTTCGCCCACAGCCCCATCGCAAAGTGTTCTGGCTGTTGCGTTTCCCACCGAGACTTCGATTGGCGGGCTCTGTCCTGATTCCGAGTATGTCGCGGTAATATGCGCCATCAACCTCCACGGAGTGAGTGAGTTTAGTGCTGAGTCTCAACCTGCCAAGACAAGAAGAGGTACATTTCAGGAACCTGACACTTCTTGTATTTTGCTCTAACCCACCGTTTCCATTGCAGCGAAACCCGCAGCACCAGTAGTATGTGCTACTGAAGTTGGGCCAACCGAGATCACCTTGATGTGGGCTCTTGCAGACAATGATCGGCAGCCTGGCACGTCCTGTGTGATTTATCTGTCGTCCCCTGAGCTGGACGGGTCTTGCAAATGGGAATCAATTTTCGGAACTGATGATATCAGCGTCAAGTACGTACAGAGCATATCCCCTACTGACTTCAGTGTGATAAGTTCTCACGTTGATCTGACAAATACTCACTAGCTCGACTGTGGTGGAAAAGTTGCTACCCGACCACCGATACAAGCTCCGAGCTGCTGTTATCGGTGAAGACGGGCAGCAAACACTTTCGGATGCGATAGCAGTTCGTACTGCTAGCAAGACAAATTCAAAGCGAAGTGCTCCCAGTAAAGTTGTGGGCGCGGTCAACGTCCTCCGTGTTTTCGGTAAGTGTAAAGCTATCTGATTGTACAGAAGTACAGTAATTTCTAACAAGTTCTGTAGGATCAAGCAAGAAGGAGGCCAAAGCTAGTGAGGAGGTCAATGCAGAGAACCAATAACGATGATGATACGCTAGTTTTGCATCTGTGAGCCTGTACAATTGTCAAGAAGCAGACAGTACAAGTCGTAACATTTTGAGGTGGATGGGGTGAACATTAAAGCTTACTTGCTTCTTGATATTCGTGGTCTATTTGGCGATCCCGTTCGAGAAGACTTGGAACTGGTCGTACTTGGTCGTGCCGAAGTGGTCGTAGGAGCGCTCTACCATGTTATGAATGGTTGGAGCTACTTTTTCTCGGGAATATTGAGAAATAGTCGGTCTTTCAGGCCCGAGAGCGGACCTGCTGCGCCTGCAACGAAGCACGGGAGCTTGGAATGGTAGCTCATCACCTCCACCAACGTGTAAATAGTCTCGGCGTGCTTTCGTGCAGCCAACGCTCCTTGTACACACAGGTCGGTAAAATACTGGAAGTTGGAGGAGTGACGACCGCCCAGCACGTCAACCATCTCCGTTGTCAGCTTGAATGGGGCTGTTTCAAAGCTGAAGCTCCCTCCTGGTGCTCTTCCTAGGACTATTGACAGGTACAAAGTCAGTATTGACAGCTCGTCTACATGTAGTCGCGATCCATAACAACACTTACAAAAGCCGAAGTCAATGTGGATAATATATCCTTCGATGTCGAGCATGATGTTGCCATTGTGTCGGTCCTTGATCGCTAGAATGTAGCACACAATTGAGTATGCAGCTGAAGAAGCAGACAAAATAACCACACAATTAGGACCCAGTTCATCGTGATAATACGTATAAACCAACGAGACGTACCCAGACTGTGGATAAAGTTGAGTTTCGCCTGACGAAGAAGCTCCGCGCCCTCACCAGCCTTGTCATTACCCTCTGCATTGTTCATCGCTCCACCGTACATTTGCTCAAAGTGACTGCGAAGATTCTTGAAGCCTGGTGTTTTCTTTATGCCATCAAGTGACATGGCATTCCGAACCACTTCAATGAGCCCCGTGCTGGAACCCGTGGACAGGATGCGATACGGATGCAGTCGCAGTGGCAGCTTTTCAAGCTCAAAAACGTGCTGGAAATGCGAGATGAGCTGCATGACGAGAACTTCCTGACGCAGATCATCGTAACTCTTGGACATCAGGCCACTCAGACGCCAGCGCTCCGGATTCGCGCAATCGACAGTTTCCTGGAGACGCTCAGCTTTGGTGAAGGTTAGTTCCCCAAATGTTTTCTCCACTCGCTGCTTCCGTTCTTCGTCCTACCACCAGGAGAAAACATAGTGAGCATAACAGCAAAAACGTACGTGATAGTTTGTGTAGCCGACTTACAGCCAGCAGTTGTTGAAGAAATGACGATACAGGCTTGGACAATGGACTCGATTGAGACTGAGGTGGAGGTTTCACTTGGTTTCGAGGCATTACGATATCGGTGGCATGCTCATCGAATGCGGCAACAGCCTCATCGTCCTCATTGCCTTTGTCCTCACCGTCACTTGCTCCAGTTTCGTAAAGCTCGTTAAACAAGACGGTGGAAACGTCTTCCCGCTTTTCGTTCTCTTCAGTACCAAAGTAAATGAGGCAGGGTGCTCGTTCCTGTAAAAATGTACCAATCGATAAGACAGTTTGAAGCGAAAAGTACCACAGAGAGCAGGACTTACGTTGGTGCTGAAGACGCGACCTTCGTCGCTAAAGACTGACACGACGTTGCAGTATGACTAGTCTCAACACAATATACAAGAGAAGTCAGTCAGGCAGGAGTTCTAGCTTGAGTGCGGCCAGATTGGATACGAACATACGTCTGTTGACTTGCACAGCGGGATGTACGCACGCCTTGGTACTCGGAGCTGCTTCAGTAGAGGCCGTAGCAGCTCTTTGCGTTTTAGAGGCTCAACACGACGCAATGCCTCCGACACGTCGGTGATGGACTTGACAAAGTGAATCATACTGCAGAAGAACTCGTACCGACGTTGTTGATCTGGCAGCATTAGCGCCTGCATCAACGCGTCGGATCCGCAACAGTCTGTGGTTGAAAACTGACTCACCTCGGTATCACCAGCCTGGGTGGAGCAAGTGCTCACAGCTCCACTGCTGAGCATCCGAGTACGCGTGAGGTTTGCAGCTAAAGCTTCTGCAACTTCCACTGGGCGGTTTACACTGTCAGTTTTTGACGGCGAGTTACTCCTCGAATTGCCATCCACGGTGCTGTTCACGTTGCTGGACGATTGCATGATAAAAGTCCGCATAGCGAACGACATCCGTGCTAACGTTCGTTCCGGACTGCTATTGCCCTTGGTGGGACTTCCAGCCGGGGGCTGTGGCAACGCCGCCGTCTTCTGGAGATACGCCACCCAAATGGACAACTCGTCAGCAGATTTTGCAGCAAACTTGGCCTTGGTCTCACTAAAGTCGTGGGTAATTTCAAAGTAAAACTGGCGCTTGTTCTCCACGACCTGGATCTTCGCACCATGCAACGAAATAGCTGCACGAGGTTGCAAATCTGTAGGCTTTGAGAAAACCAGCAGAATCCGTTGCTCCAGGCGACACCAACGCAGCGTCCAGTTGCGTCTTCCGATTTTCCTCGTGCCACCTCCTTTCTTGAACAGCCATCCGCCAGCTAACGGTGCCACATCTCCCACCCCATTAGCAGCACTGGAAGTGCCCGTGCTGCTCTGCTGCACTGCAAAAAGCGTCGATCCGCCATGATGATCTGCTCCATCTCGTCTCTCGAAATGCTTTGGCGCGTCAACAGCTCCGAAGCCTGACGAGCGGCTGGAGATCCGTACACAAAACACTGCTCCAGTGCTAGTAGCAATCTTGCACATCGCGCAAACGTCCGCGGGTTGTTTGCGGTTCGCTTCGGACGGTTCTCGTCCAGCGCCGCGTAAATGACCCAGAAGAACTGCAACGCGAAGTGGACGCTGCTCTGACTGAGCAGCAGCACGAACTGCTCCATGTCCTCCATCGGAAGCTCTCGCTCCAGATGCACCACCATGTGCACTAATTGAGGCAGGTAGAACTCCACTTGGTCCAGCATTGGCCGCGTGATTGGCATGGAGCACAGTCGTTGACAGAGTTCCGCAGTGAAGGGGCGTTGGTTCGGTGCTTCCACATGGAAATCATCAGCAGACGGACGTCCACACTGCCGTCTTGTGTCAGAATGTCTGCGACGTTGGGGGTGGCGAGGAGCGTCGACTTGGTTGGGGACGGAGGCGGTTGGACGGACGGAGCTCCTGAACTTGGCGGAGAGGCCGACAGAGACGCCATGAGGAGCGAAAGTCCTCGGCCAATTTACCGCTCGGGAGAATGCCGTCTGCGTTGCTGCTGGTGGTGCTGGCAGCGTCGGACAAGTCGCTAAATAAGGCGAAGGCTGCGTGCGTTCATTGAGGACTTGGTCGAAACGGACGGCTAAAACGAGAGGGTGCTGGAACAGGAGCGAAAGACATTCGAAGCTGTCACTGCGGAGTCCTCCATGGACTACTGTTCTGACTATTAAGGTCTGTTGGAAGCACTGAAAGCACTTGCTCTTCTGTCTTGGATGCAGTCACCGATGCAGTGATACAGGAAGACGCTGCTACGGTGTAGTGAGCTTCGACTCGTCGCGCGCTAATCTCGAGATTGAGCCGCGAAGCCTCCGGATCTCGAGCGCTTTGGCTGGTGGCTTGGCTGGTCCTCGCCCTTCTTCTCCTCCGACTGCAGGCGTCGTCCTCCGCCGCTGAGCGCCGCAACCTCCGTGGCTGCAGTCACCGGAGCAGTCGATTGACTGAGTCGGCAAAAGTGGGACCCGATCGACCCCGGCCATGCGCGCGAGTCAGCAGTCAGGCAGGCGGGCCTTCCCGCGAGTCAGATGGTCGACAGAGACCTGCTCGGCCCGAAGTGTGTGCGTTTGGTGGCGCGTCCGGACAAAAAGATACGCCCAACTTCAAGCCGCAGACCTCGGGTGGCCGGATAGTTAAACACGACACGAGGCTCATGGGCCATCTCGTGAGTTATGGGCCATAACTTATGGCATGAGCAAAAACTTCAGCGGTCAAGGCAGCCGGCGACTGGCGGTACGTGCTTCCCGTGCTTCCCGGGGCACTTTCTGATGCAAATGCGAGTCGGCGCGAAAGATGCCGATCGGATCCGGTGGCTTTCTCCTGGATTCCCAAGGCTGGTGATTCACCAGGTGAAGGCTCATTCCTTGCATCAAACACCCTGCCGGAGATCTCGTTGGGGAGTCGCAACGATAATAAGATCCAGCGGCGCGGAACCTGGTCGGTTGGCATCGACCAGTCTCACCCTTGGTACGTGCTCGCTTCGACGTAGCCCTCGCCATAGATTCAAGGGCGACTTTCGTGGACTTGATAGCGGTCGAGCCATTGCGCACCAACTTCCGTCCAGCAATTGCCAGCTTCACTACCAATGCGCCGTGAACAAACACCATTCATTGTCTATTGCTTTCCTCTTACTACAGTATATCCCTACTGGACGCGATAAATACCGGAGGCGCTCTGCCCCATAAAATAACTTCTTGTCTGGCTTCCGTCGCCAGCTTCTAGTACAGCCGCACCTTCTCTCTCGTTTGTCGATAAGCTCCACAGCTCACGTCCTGCACGCAGCTGCTCGCCACCTTCTTGTCTGCCACCTGGTCCAGACTCGAGAAGGCGCGGGCATCCAGCGTGGCCCGCACGTCCTGGCAGATGAGCGCCACGTCCTCCACGGGGAACGCGTGCAGCTCCATCAAAACGCGCGCTCGCTCCATCGGGTCCAGCCACAAGTCGCTGCGGCTGGGACGAGAGCAGCCAGGGGACACCATCTCGGCGTCGGAGTCGGAGTCCACGCTCTCGCACTCGCTGTCGCTCACGAAGTCGTCCTCGGCCGGGATCATCGAGTACGAGTGGCGGGTGGGCCGCCCCACGAGCCCCACGGGCGGCCCGCCGCTCTCCGGGACGGCGCTGGCGTTGTAGCCCACGCGGAACTCGAGCACGCTCACGGTGCCCCAGCGCACCTGCTTCTTCATCGCTCTCTCTTCTTGGCGGGGAATTCGATAGTGATGCTGGATTGCGCCCCGGGCGGAGAGCGACGTACAGCGACGCTGCGAACGCAGTTGCGGCACATAAACGACTGGACACATAGACGAGTGCTGGTCTGTGGCGCGAAGTGTGGCAGATCGGTGGCGGTTATACGATCGGCTTTATACGGTTTTACCCCCAATCATTGCGCAAGGTGATTCTTCCGGCCTCCACAGTCGTTATCCAACGGCTCTGTTGCAGGGAGGCGGCGGTGAATCTGCACAGATAATGTCGTTGCTGACCGCTGGCTAACTTCCAAGTGGCGGCTACATGCGTGCGTGCTTCGTGTGCACCACACACAGTGGGATAATGACCCGCTGCGTGTCAATGTCAGAGGCCTGTGGCAGCAGCCTTGCCTCGACCGTCGAGGCCGGTACTGAGTCAACGAAGTGTCATCTGAATGCCAGCTACATGTATTATTAATACATGCAACTACATGCATCGCGATCACGGGCTGCAGCCTGTCAAGCCAAGCCGAGCCCCAATTGCTACAGCCGCTCTACGCCACGTTGATATCTTTGCGAAACGCGCCTTCAGACGAGCATCAAGCACCGTCCGTAAACGTGTGCCAACCGGATGTGTCGGATATCCAGCCAGGCCGTGGCGTCACCTTAGGCAACTGGATGGCACTCAGCCGGCAAGGACATCAAAAGCAGTTGGGCCCCATCCGAGCCTTGAGCATGGTGACCAGCGAGCACTGGACAGTGTCTGTCCCGTAGACAGACCAGCAGCCATGCTTTATTATAGCCATCCCACCTGCGCTCCACGCTCACCAAGCCTCGGAGCCCTTGGGAACCCAAGAGACGGTCTCTCTGAGACCTGGACCAGAACAAAGCTGTCGGCCCGGGAGCCGAGTGTCGATCTTTCGCCCCGACCCGCATTTTGATCAGAACGCGGTCAGGAAGCGCGCACCGCCAGTCACAGCTGCTACCTGCCATCTTGGCACTGGGTTAGCACAACAAACTGACAACACGAGCCAATTGCAGGCAACAGCAATGTAAGGTCTTCGATGCGGGTTGAAGTTGCCTGCACCGGGCGTATCTTTTTGTCCGGACCCGCCACCGATCGCACACACTTCGGGCCGAGCAGGTCTCTGTCGACCATCTGACTCGCGGGAAGGCCCGCCGCGTCTGCCTTGACTAGCGTGCGACGCGCGCATGGCCGGGCCGATGTGGTCCCACCTTTTGCTCCGGTGACTGCAGCCACGGAGGTTGCGGTCGGTTGGGAACACAACCAACTCGAAGGGCAAGGAACAGCCAAGCGCTCGAGATCCGGAGGCTCCGGCTGGTCTCGCGTGTCGATGCGCGCGACGAGTCGAAGGTGACGCACTCACTTCCAGCCTGTTACTCCGTGACTCCATCCAAAGCAAGTTCTTGCAGCTCCAAGTGGTGAAAGCAGTTCAAGAGTGCTCAGTTTTACCAGAGCAAGTTACAACGGAGTCACGTGACGAACTCTGACGATGAATCCACGACGGGAATTATGAGCCTGAATGGCACCAAGCCGAAAGTACGAGTACATGCTGCTTCTGTTCGTTGCAGTGATTTGTCAGACGTAAAGCCATGCTCGACACCAGCAAGGACACTCGATGTGAACCCCCAGCCAAACCCTGCTAATTTGGTGGGAAGATGAAGTATTTCCTCCTCAGTTGCCGGTGTACGTGGCAACGCTGCAGCGCCACTTTGGTTTACGAACGAGTACGTCATACCACAGTCATTGGAGTACTGACAGTACGTATTGGAGTTAGAATGGCTGATATGGTGGTCATCATTATAAAAAATGAGAGATACAATACAAGCAAGTGAGCATAGTACAGTGGCTTTGCCAGGATGAATACCCGGTAAAAATAATAAATTCCCTCAATGTTGCCTGTGTCGTCTCCCCTCTCATTAAGTGCGATGGTGTTCCGCGAAGGTGTATCTAACCAGGGCCCAGTGTTGGCATGGTTCTTGGTTCTTCAGAAACCTGGTTCTACGTGGTTTTTCGAAAAACCTTGGTTCTTCGTGGTATAACCATCAAGAACCTGGTTTTACTCTGGTTCTTGGTTCTTCGCCCAGTTTGTTGAAGCTAAGCTATACGTAAACAACCCCCCTCCGCAAGAAGAACGCCATTTCGCGACCAAGATCTCTGCGAGAAGAATGCCGCCAAGAAGGAGCATGGGGCACCCCCAAGCCTTGAGCGCGCGCAATTTATAGATCTCAAGGTGGTTTGTGATTCTTCTGGAAAGCTGACGTGGCATATTTGTCGACACTGCCATGCATACTACATGGCTTCTCAACCGTCTGTCGAAAACGGGATCAGTGGTTCAACGTCACGTTCAGCGGCCAGTCTCCATCAACCAGAACCTGAGCCATATGCAACACCAGCAACAGGAGCTGAGTCAAGGGCATTAGCTACAACAGAAGCTGAACGATATCCGCCGCCGCCGACCGCAGGAGCGAATCCAGTACACGGACGAGTTGAAATCTTCAAGAGTCACCTTAAACGCTGTGAGCACTACATTGGCTACATTCGGGCTCACCATGCCGTGCAAAATTCTCAACGGGCACCCAGCTTCCAGCACTCACAAGCTACTAGTGCTTTGTCCTATAGTGCTTGCCCAGACGAGGTAGATCCAGCTTCGCGAGCCAACCCGAAAAGGGCGAGGTGCCTCGCTGAGGCATTCATGGGAATCACACAGAATGAAGAGCGCTAGACATTCGAGCGGAGTCTTCTCGAGTTTCAAGCGGACAATGGACTCCCAGACAGCTTTATTGAGCGTTTGTCCACGATACGTGTATTCCAGCAAGCACACAAGATGAGTGGAGGTACTGTCCCGCTGCCAAGTCGAAGAAAGCTGGGAGGAGCTATTTTGGATAAGTACGCTACGGAATACGAACAAAGCTTCACCTCAGCTCTTCGCGAGTGCCAAAATACGACGGGTGGACGCGTTAACTTTCTATCGGACGTGTGGCAAAACATTAAGCGAGAGCACTTGATGGGCTGCCAGCTGGTGCTATTTGGGAAAGAGCTAGTCTATGGCCTTTACTCAACCGATTCACACCATGATGGCTTGACAATTGCTGTACAAATGGAGAAAGCGATGCTGGATATGAAGAAAGACAAGTGGGATATTGGAGGAGTCATTACAGACAATGCGGGGCAGTGTGGGCGCGCTCGAAGGATTCTGAGCCTTCGATGGCCTCGAGTCCCTATGGTTATATGCTTTGCGCACGATCTCAACAATTTGACGAAGGCAGTGCTGAAGTCAGAGTATTCACGCGTCACCAGACAAGCATCGAAAGCAGTGAGTACACTTAAGAGCTCGTCCTCGAAATGGCTGCCGGAAGCTCAAATTTGCATGGAGGATACGTACGGCTACTTCCTCAGCCTGAAACAGCTATGTGAAACGCGTTGGAACAGCATGCATGGATGCTTCGCTTCGCTGTTGCGTGTTCGTGGCGCGCTCAAAGTTTTCGAGTTTAAATTCGGGGACGTGGCTGACTTCCCAAAAGAGCTTAGAGTTTTTGCCTCGCAAACGTTTTGGGACACTTTGAGCGACGCCGAAGTGGTTGTGCGGCCTCTTGTATATGCTTCCCTCAAGTTGCAACGAGATGAAAACACGCTAGCTGACGTCGTTGTTTGTTTCCTTGACATTTTCACGGGGTTTTCAGCACGTCAATTCGGCAGAAATAACCTTGTCAAACTGGTTGAGAAGCGATGGAACTTCTGCGAGCAACCGCTTATGCTTTTAGCTCTCTTTCTGCATCCTGTCCATCGACAAGCTAGTCAGCAAATCGTGGGTAAGACACCTCTGACGACGATCGGTTCAATTTGCCGTATTGGCGTCTATTACTATAGGCGCTTTGTCGGTGAAGATACAAGGGGATTAATGGGAGACTTGCATAGCTGGATCCAAGGTCGCGTCGTAATTCCGGCATGGGAGGGCTTTGGCTCTATCGCAGCATATTGGGACTTCATGCGCTCTGAGATGGACAACGGCAAGTTGCCCACTCTCGCAACTGTAATTCTCTCGATTGTGGCGAACACAGCGACCTGTGAACGCTACTTTAGCGAACTAGCTTTGGTTCATTCCGCAAAACGAAACAGAATGTCAGTCGAGAAGGCACGAAAGACGGCTGCTGTCCGTAAGCACGTTCGTGAGGCGGGTCGTCTTGCGAGCATCGCTAAATCTGACACGCCCCGAAAGTTGAAAAGGCTGATCGATCCTGCTGAACGTCAACGACGCCAAGATGGACGTTTCGAAGCTCCTGAGGAAGAGTCTGACAGTGAAAGCGACAGTGATGCCTCCGGGGCAGCATTTCAATATTGGGGAGACGTTCTTCTTGAACTCGAAGATGATGAAGACCCCCGTCGTCAGAAGATGACGACAATAATCCCAGCGGTGTTGACGAGAATGCCGAGAGGGAGCGATTTCTTGCTGAGGTTGGCAGAATTGCGGACATGGCTGAAGAAGCAATCCCAGAAGGAGATCAAACTCCATTTCCAGAGAACCCCCACCTCGTTCAGTCCTTTCCGCAGGAGACTGTGGTGAAAGGACTTCGTGGATTGAAGGTTACACTGGCGAAGCTGTGTGATGCAGAGGAGAATGCATCAGTGCAACGAGGTAAATCTGCTTGTTTATTTAATACTTGTAGGCGACGAATGCGAATACTTACTGCAGATATCGTATTTGTCAACAGCGTGGCACTTTTTAGTCCGCAACGACTTCAGCGACAGCGATAAGCGAGGAGTGAAGACACGCTGATATATGCAACAAAGCACCTGTCTATATCTGGTCCTGTATAGCAAGAAACTACGGGTCGTCAGCCGTTCGATTTGAAAAATGCATGCTTGTACAACTCAATCCTCTCCTTTTTTCTTGCTGTAGTTCTCGGAACAGGGCTGAAGCTGGAGACGACTCCTTCGTAGTAGGCGAAGGCTTGCCTGTCGTCGTGGTTGGAACAGACGTGGGCGACTCGGTCACCCTCGTCGTCTTTGTCAGTAGATGGTAGAGACCGATTCGAAGACCCCCGCCTCTCAGGCTCCAGTCTTAATCTTCTCGGAACCAAACACGACTCGATGCCAGGTGGAAGTTCTTAGACAAAGTCGTCCGAAAAGTCTTCGACCCCGTGGACATTGCTGAACGCCTCGCATTCGGGGTAGTCCATTTGCTCCACGACTAGGTCCATTTTTCCGTCCAGACGCTCGTAAAGTCCGTCATACGTGGTCTGGGTCCATTGTCAGTAGTGGCCCGAGTTAGCGTCGGTAAGGGTATCATTGTACGTCGTTCCGTCGGTCGAGTTGTCCACGACGTAGATGCCGGTGTGCTCCGTGCAGTTGTAGCCGTAACCAACGTCTCCGGGCGATTCGACAAGTCCGTCGCCACTGCTTGAGTCGTCAGAGTACGAACCACGAAACGAACCGCTTCCACTTGATTCGGGAAGAGGAGGAGCCGTTGTCGCTGGGGCCGTTGTCTCTGGAGCTGCCGTTGGGGGAGCAGTAGTTTCCGGATAAGCGGTGTACGCTTCGCAAATCTGAGTGTTGCTCAGCAACTGCTGCGTCAAAATCTCTGGGAGATCGTTCGAGTACGTGTAGTCTCCGAGCTGCGTCACATCGCCGTAGTTCCACATCTCTTCGCTCACATGCGTGAAGTACTTGCCCAGTCCCGGGTGGTTCGTAACGTCCACGAGCTGACAGTCTATAAGCACGTTCTACACGATCTTCGCGCTTGTCCCAACGCCCGACACACCACCACTCGAGTCCGTCGCCTTGGTAAATGCCGTTAAAGCAGACAGCAGTTGCTCTTAGGTAAGTGGCAAGCCGAAGTTGCACAAATGATACAAGTGCAGATACATGTCGATCGCAGCATGCCACGAGAAGAAGAACGGATCACGTGGTGAGGCAACAGTGGGCAAGGTACTGCCCACGGCGTTGTGTACCTCGTTGTGCACGCTAAACAGGATGCCCTCAAGGAACTTGGTATAGGTATCAGAGCTTCGCACGGCACTCAGGAACGAGGCAAACCCAGCACCTGACGGAACAGGCTTCATGGTCATGTCCCTGCAAACCGTGAAGCCGCAACGACCATAGTCATCGCATTGGTCATTCAACGGGTAGCTGGTCCCTTGGCTGTCTTACCGTTTAGGGTCAATGCGACTTCCTAGTTCTGCGCCTTATTACCTCCGATCTCTCGCAGGATACCGGAGCACTCGTACAGATTGTTGCACTCCCTGCTGCCTGACGAACGTACGCAAGTCTGCACGTCGTAGTACGGCAGCGTCACGCAAGCGTACTTTGGGTCTTGGTCGAGCAGATAGCTCTCCAGTGCGATCAGGAGGGGTCGGTACCACGACAAGAATCCTCAGTAGCTGTAAGCCTGAGTCTCGCTGTTCATCTCGACATGGATGGCCGCGAGCTCTTCGATGACTCCAATCTTGATGGCGGTGTCCATAGCCTCGAGGTATAGCCTTCTCGCTGCTGCAGAGATTCGAGGCTTCTATGCAATAGCTTGAGCTGCAGCTTCTTCAGTCGCAGCATCTGACACTAACGTGGCGGAGACCTAAAGCAAACGCAGGATCCCGCTGGTGCGCACCGCAAGAGCTGCTTCGTGACGTTCACCCGTGGAAACGAATGATTGCGTAGTGACACGTCGTGCACACAATCTGTACACAAAACAAAGAACCACGATAAAACCACGAAGAACCATGCGTAAAACCAAAGAACCTGGTTCTTTGGTTCTTGTGGTTTTTATAACCAATGGTTTTACCAGCCCTGAGGCCCTGGGCCTTAAACTAGGGCTACGCGAAGGCTGAGATAGGCATACGGTAGCATCTGATGCTTAAAGCCAAAGGGTTAACTCACTCAATTATATCGAAATCAACTCTACATATACATCCAACTTAGCTCTAAATGAATAAGTTGTCAGAATTTCACCAAAAACGTCACGGTAGTAAAATGCCTCACCCACGAGCATTGACTGCCAACACGCGCGCCACCTCTTGTGGAAACAAACACATATTTGCGTAGCGGATCAGGTGTTGGTAGCGACGAGGTGGGTCCCGAAGGCTTCGCGCATCCAGCCGTTGACGCTGCAGGTTATTGCGGCGTAGAATTCCACGCTTGCACTCAAAGTACGAGGGGCCTTGTGCGTGTAGTGGCAGCTGCCACGCGCGTTGATGTCTTTCTTCAGTCTCGCCTGGCACTTGGGGCAGCGGTTCGCGCTGATTCCGTACACTACACACGTCAAATCATTCAAATTTCATACAGTTAGTGACGCAGTATCGACCCGGTACGCCACCTCCACGTACTGAACAGTCGGCGGTCGCTGTTTCGCCCGCTCTTGGCCACAGCGTCCGCCAGCATGGCGCTCCAGCCGTCGGCACCGCCGCCACCATCTTGCGCCAAAAGCCAACTGGTCACTAATAGTACCGGTAATTAGAAAAATGGATCTACCGGTATGTACTGGTGATACCGGCCCGTACGATTTAAAGCTTTCTGGGTGTTCTAAATAGAAAGCCCAACGAGGATTAATAATCTTTATTTAGGGGATCCCTAAGGGGCCAGCGGTTTATCAAGCCATTTATTCCCACCCCTGGAGGTGGGAATAAAATACCGCATTTCGCATGTTAAGCGATACCGCATCTTGAGAGATACACGGTGAAATAGACCAATCAGTAGCTCAGATATGATTTACTTACAATCGCATGTTAAGAAATACACTTGAAAATGTCAACCATTGGCTGTCATATTCAAACCGAGGAGATCCTGGACGGAAGGAAAAATGTTAGTGTGACGTTCCTCAAAGTTCAACCGCATGCCACAGCTGTCTCACAGCACAACGAGGCATGGAACCTTCCCATGAAGGATAGCCTACGCAAATTATGGTAAGATGATATGCAAGAGTAGCTTAAGCAGACGACGCGTTCCGCCTCGCTCGACCCAACCGCGAGCACATTGGAGGGTGGATTCGTAAGTCGTGGGGTCGACTTTGCATATTTAGAGCGAGTGGTCTTATCGGACCTCTGCTGGAGGGATCGTATAGATGAAGATCAAGATTTTGCGTTAACATTAGAAGATACTTGTCCAAAGTATTTGTTACCGTTGTACTTTATACTTTATTGACGGGAACATCAACTTATAGGGGTTTCCCTATCCCTATGTACATGGGGTGTGACGCTTAACATGCGAAATGCGGTAAGGGGATCCCTAAGGGCACTCACTAAAAAGTTAAGGGCACACTTTTTGCGCGTAATTACCAATAAATATCGGTATACCGGTACTGAAATCAGTTTACCGATTCAGAAACTGACTTTCGGAATTTGAAGCAGAAATAGCTCTAAGCGTCGCGTGGGCGGCACATCGACAATGGCATGGACAACCACACCCCGTTGGAGTGCTGTCCGACAGAACGTGCCCCGCGCGCGTGTTATAATTCTGCATGCCGACGGGCGTTTTGTCTTCCAGACGAGCGAGACGCGTTCAAAGCTGATGCAGCTTCCATCTCCACTCGTACCTTGAATAGCATTTGCGGGAATGGCTCGTGGCCGCCGCACATGAGTTCGGACAAGTTCGAGAGCAGTGCGTCCTAGTGTTTCTTCAAGACCTCGTGGCTTCGTACTTCACTGTTCCGGTGTAGTGGTGGATAGTTATGTTGCCGCAAAGATTATGTGGTTCACATAAGCGTAAAAAGTGTGCCCTTAACTTTTAGTGAGATGAAGTCGCAAACTTTTCTGAAACCAGCATCAGGACCTGGTCTGCAGACTGCAGCCTGGTGTGTCGGCCCCGTGCGTGCTGCCGCACCGCCACGAAGCACTAGACAAGTTCGTGGAGGATGCCAACATCGCCAAGAAGGATCACGGCCAATTGTTTCGCCTGCAAGGCGCTCGGCTTATTGTGTATGCGTATGACGAACATTTCCCGCTTCGAGGTGGACATCATGTCGGTTAACTACGAGACCTGCGACATTAAGATCAACGAGATGAAGGCCCGTGGCGCTATCCCGCCTACGGAGGAGAGGATGCGCTGAGGTGGATCGGGATACCTTCGAGTCGGATTCGGGAGAAATTTTCATAATTCAGTGATTTTCATTGAGGTTTCGTGTAATGCAGAAAATCACTGACTCAGTGGTTGAAATATATTAGTACTAATACTGCTTTGACTTTTGGACAATGTATACTATTACATAATACTACCTGCAGCGTGCTTGTAGTTTTCCGAGTGTGCCGCGTTGTCAGTGCCTGGCATTTACGGCGCCCATTTCCGGTTTCTCCATTTCGATGGCACCTGCACCACGTAACCCACGCAAGAAGCGGCCCAGCCGCCCGAAAAATCGCAAGACGACGACGTGTTGGCGTTGTCACTTAACGCTCAACACGCCGACCAAGCTTAAGCACGCAAGACTAGTCACTGCCCGAAAGCAGTGGCACTGCAGAAAGAGAAGCGACAAGTTGCAAGTCGTTATGTCCAGTAGATTAGATAGGGTGGTGGAAGACAGAGGAAAAGGCGGCGGGCGAGGACGAGGAGACCAAGGGCGGCGAAGACGTGGCCAGGGAGATGTCTACCGCTTAAAGAGTTTGGGTTACCAGCGCCGACAATCTCAGACCCACTTGCACCACTGCGTTATGGTCAACTTGGCGCAGTCTTGACCATACCATTACGAGAGTAGTATTGTTTAGTACTTATACTGTTTCATACTAACGTTGCTGCTCATCGGAAAATACTATCACCAAGTAAAAATCACTGGTTTATGAAAATTCCTCTCGGATTCGGCGTGCGTGAACATCCCTGCTAAGCTTACTTCAAATATTGAACTAGAGATCACACACGACTCGCTCTGTAAGCTTTACACGACTGGAGAAGGTCTGCTTGGAACGATTCGCCAAAACATCGAAGAGGGCAGCCCGTTTGAACTCAAGCATGGTACCGTAAAGTATACTACTATAATACCGGGGGTAGTAGTACAGTAGCTATCATTGTGTTGCACATTTTCCAATTTCAGAGCTTCTTCGTGCACACGACTTTATTTTTCTGAAGACGAATTTAATTTTACGATATTTGGGCTGAATAGCCGAGATCGAACTCATGACCGGACGGGAACTGGTATTTGCTCGAGTAGTCCTAAGAATGAAGAAGCTGTGGAGGGATGACAAGCATGTGTGGTCATTTGAGAGCGCACTGGAGCGCAGTATGAGTGGATCAAAGATACTTCGAGTACTACGGTACATGTTGGCGAGACCTTCCGACTAGATTGTATTAGCGCTCGCACGATGTCTAACTGACATTGATCTTCGCGACTAGTTCTACATGACCGCCGCCCGAGGAGCTTGGGACCCACAAAACAAGCGAACCTCCGCCCGAACCTGCAAGACCGAAGAAGCCTGGACGCCAGCGGTCAAAGTACAGCGCTTTGTTTTGGAGGATGGAGACTGTCGAGCTCCAAGCAACTGTTGCACCACTCGCGATATTCACGTGGGCGATATCGTGGCCTGCTGAGTGGATGATCACAGTTACGTCTTCCGTATCTGTGCTCTCGAACGTGATATTGACGACACCATCTCCATCTTGACTCCAGTTCCCGTGACTACCAGCGAAGGCTTCATCTTTAGTGGTGAGTGCAAGCGCATCTGCCAGGGATCCATCGTCGATCTCACCAACGAATGCAGTGGGGCCGCAGATCGGCTGGACGTATTTGCCGAGCATGGAGGCAATTCCGGTGGGATCGAACATGGCAATCACATCCAGACCCATGTCCGCGACCTTCGCAATGTAGTTCGTCACTGACAGAGCTTTATCATCCTCGTCGTCTGCTAAGTCAATGAGGTCATCAGTGATCATACTGATCGCTGTTCGAATCTGCTCTCGCACAGTGGAGGCATCGGTGGTGACGTTCTTGATGCAGTTGTTGGTGACTGTCGGGATTTCGCGAAGAAAGAGTTCTGAATTGCCAAGCGCGGCTCGAATGGCTCTAGCGTTAGCAGTGGAATCGGCATTTGCTTCCTTGATCGCAGCTACTGCGTTGGAAACCTTGTTGATGACAGATTGCAGCTCGGTACCACACGTTCGTCCAGCCCTGATGAGGTTCATTAGTGCAACCGTGTCATCTGCTGCGAGTGCTGCAACTGAATCTCCAGCACCGATCGCTTTGATGAAAGTGATGAACGTGTCAACGCTCAAAAGCGACGAACCTCGCTCTACCACTGCGATGAGAATTTGGTTGACGACGCTCACAACTTTGGCAGCGACGTTAATGACGTCCGTGGGTACGGCCAACCCGAGGCAGACGCTGACTGCAGTGGGCAAGTCTCGGATGACGATGTCGGAGTGGTTCAGAAGAGAAAACATCTGCTCTTGGGTGGAGTTTGGGAAGCTCGTTTCCAATTGCTCAGTATACGACACTACATTCCCCACTGTAGTGAAAAGCTTCTGGCCACACTTGACACCCAGTTGTACAGCTGCACTCGCCGTGCTTAGCTGACCGAAGATCCCCGATGTCGCGGATTTGAGCGCAGCGTTGGCGACAGCTTGGATATTGCCGACGAAGTGCAAGGCACAGTCTCCACTCTGCTGAATGCACTCGAGGCCACACTCGACGGGGTAGTTGATCGGACATTCAGCCCGGCAAGCTGCAACGTTGTCAAAGTCATATCCCACTGAGCAAGTGGTGGCGACGTACGTCTTGCGATAGCAGCCGCTGTCGGCAGGATCAATCATCCTTACCCAGTTGGGCAAGAGGGATTCAGCAGTCGTCACCAAAGCCATCAGCGATGGGGATGGAATGTCTGCCGGCTTGACACGACCAACGAATTCGGGAGCACTCCCACCGCTGTCACCCTCGACGAACATCCTTGAGCCGGCCAGAACAACCAGAGCGGCGAGGGCCTTCTGCAGTGTCCTGGGTTTCATCTCTTCTGGTATCTTGGGAGAAGTTTTCACACGTGGAGCAACTACGAGAATGAGTGAGCTTGTCCAACCAAATTGGGCCAACGTTGGATCAGCACAGTTTGTCCACACCGATGAGCAACCGACAACGCAGGTCAGCCATGTGGTGGGCAAGTACCGATATCGAACTCATCAGCTCAACCACACTGTAAGTTCACTGCCTACTCCGCTCGTTTTCGAGTGTCCGAAGGCGGTTGAGTTTCAACTTGAAGCCCAACCGACCATCATAAGATTTCCCTCTGGGAAGGATAAAGAGTGTACTGTTGTTTCCTGATAGCCATCCCATATCACACGATGTACCCCCTTCGAACAGAGAATGTTGCTTGCTGCAGAGATGATGAATACCTGTACTGCTACAGGTGAAACATTGAAGATTTTCACACCTTACCAAGCGCAGTGCAAAGTATATAGAAAAACTTAAAACTCAAAGATGTACAATACATGTTGTATTGTCTGCCTCAGTAAGTTTGCGCTCCCAATTCGTCGTTTTTGCTTCTCGTATGTGCAAAAATAACTCCGTCATTTTGCGCTACAACTCGCACTTGAACGAGATCAAACAACGAATGGTGGTTCGCTCATCCGTCATTTATTGTTTTCCTCGGACAAAGCACCACTGGTTCGTCTAACAACTCGCTATCCCTTTCAAAAGTAGTTGATCGCCCAAGGACTGCATCTTCCTTTCATCTCCGCCAAAATGTACATAGTTCCTCACCAGTTTAGTTCAGAAATGTAGTTTGTTGTTGCCGACACGATAAAAAAACGAAAAAAATCAATAATGCCGGTGATGCACCTTTCCGGGAATTTATTTTGCCTGCACGATGTGTAAGTTGCTCCTCGCGTGTGCTGGTTCATGTATTAATAACGGCACTCGACACAACGAGCCTGTCCCGATCAAGCCCAGCAGACTGCTCGCATCCTGATGTGACCTAAACACCTTCAAGTAGCCGTCCTGTTTCAACAGGATACAGTGCGTGTACATCTCGCGACTACTGTACCTACATGTAGACAGCGCTGTACAATAATTTAGGGCGACAGAGCGATGAGATCGATGAAAGCGAGCTCATTTGCGTCGTGAACGCTACTGCCACACCTAGCGCATACTGCAGTACCGAGCTAACGCATTCGTAGTCATGGCGAGTCGGTCACGAGCTGAATCAAATTAACGATCTACAGAATTTTATTCTACAGGTTCACTGCTCGTCCTTGTTGGACAGTGTTGACAATCCAACATAGACCCTACAAAAACCTCAATTTTGATCACAAACCGGTGGACAAACTCTATTGACATGGGCCGAGGCGAGTATTACCGCAACAAGTACGGCGGCGGTGGGCGTGGCCGAGGGCGAGTAGGTCGTGGCCGCGGCGACGGAGGTGGCTACGATCGCGGCCACTCGAACGACCGCGCGCGGACGCCGCTGGCCACCGCTCCGTGGCACCAATTGGGCTCCACTTTACAGGAACTGCACAACCGGAACTACGGTTCTTACCACGAACTCCAGCGCGTCTTCCAGTACGACGGAGGGGTCGGCCAAGAGCTGCAGTTCTCGCTCGAGTTCGACCACATCCAGGGCGACCCGTACGCCAGTCCGTCCCGAGCTCACGTGACGGTCTCCTCTATTTCGGCCGCTTTTCCGGCCGAAATGTACCTCAAAAGACTCCCAACGTGGCCCTATGTGACTATTTGACGCGGGCCTTCTCGGCCAGTGCTCGTCGAGCCGGGGCCAACGCTAAAACGGTCAGTAATTCGTGGCAGGGGGCCAAAGGAGGAGATATCTCCATTGACGTCCCCGGTCAACATGTCATTGAAAGGTCCAGCGTCAATGTACTGGCCAACGGAGACGTGGAGGCCAGGTTCAATATCAACCTACCGGCCCGTGGCCGCAGCATCTGTGGGGACTGGGCCTACACGATTTTAGTGGAGACTCTGCCGACATTAGTGGAGCGTGCACTGATGCTGAAGAGTCTGGACGTGGCCCATGTGTGGGAACATCTGCACTCGGTGGAAGATCAGGAGACGTTGAGAGGGATGCTGAAGGACGCAGGGCTCGTCGGCTTCGTTCGGGACGGAGCCGTGCTGCCAAGACAGTCGGGGGCCTCGGATCTGCCGCTGAGTAGTGACAAGGCTGTTCTTTTCAAGTCGCCCGAGTCCTTGAGGACCTCGTTCACGCTACCAACCTGCGGTGTTGTGACGGGAATGGGCATCCCGCAAGGTGTCACGTTGTTTGTGGGGGAGGTTTCCACGGGAAGAGCACGGTGCTGAAAGCTCTGGAAGTTGGTGTGTACAATCACGTACCGGAAGATGGACGAGAGTTCGTGGTGATGGATCCGAACGCGGCCAAGATCCGCTCTGAAGACGCGCGCAGTGTGGTGTGCACCGACATCAGCGCGTTCATTGACAACTTGCCGTTTAAGCAGGACACGACGCGCTTTTCGACGGCTGATGCGTCTGGAAGTACGTCGCAGGCGGCGAACATTGTGGAGGCACTGGAGGTGGGGGCGACGACGCTGCTGGTCGACGAGGACACGTGCGCCACCAACTTTATGATCCGAGACTGGAAAATGCAGCAGCTTGTGGCAAAGGACAAGGAACCGATCACGCCGTTCATCTCCAAGGTGCGTGCGCTTTACACGCAATGTGGCGTCTCGTCCGTGCTGGTGATCGGCGGTGCTGGTGATTATTTTTCTGTGGCGGACCATGTCATTATGATGGACTCGTACGAGCCGCGAGATGTGACCGCTGAAGCGAAGAAGATTGCGAGTGAGCATGGCGAGATCCATCAAGACTCTGAGTTTGGCGGGTTCAAGGCTCGAATCCCTCTCAGCCGTGGTTTTGAAGTTAATGGCAAGGTGGTCTCGCGCGGCATGGACAAGATCCAATATGGAGAGGTATTGTACAGATTTGTTGTTGGCCCGTGCTGGAAATGTTCTGATTTGTATTCGGTTGTTTGTGATCTGGTTAGGTGGACTTGGACCTGAGCGCTGTGGAGCAGATCGTAGAGCCCAGCCAAGTGCGAACCATTGCTGACGCTATCCAGAAGACTCGGTCTTTCATGGACGGCAAACGCACCCTCGAGGTACGATCAGTACATTCAAAATTGGAGGTCGATTACGTGGGCTAATTCCTCTTTAAAAAAACTTGTATTTCCTATGTGTAGGAGGTGCTGATCATGTTAGAAGCCGAAATGGACCGCACGGGTTCCCTTGACGTCGTGGGTACCCACAAAAAGTCTGGCTTCTACACTCGTCCTCGTAAGCTGGAGGTAGGTGCAACCATATTTGCAGGTGCTGGTTTACTGTAAGAAAATGATGCTGACTTGCTACTTGATGCGAACGGTTTTCCAGTTAGCAGCAGCTATCAATCGCTTGAGAAGTGCAATGATGACGCAGTAGAGTGCCGGCGGTGATACACCTGGGTAATGAATTCCTAGCGTATGTCTGGTCGGCACTCCAGCTTCACGGGTAAGCATATGCACACTTATGGTGGTGCATTACGCTGGTTATCACACCGTCCGAAGTGCAAAAGGTACAGGACAATGCTAATCAATCGTTCAAGAGGTACCACCTCTGCTTTCGTCATGGCAAATGTAATGTCGCTTTGTGGGGTTTCAGGGATGTGTTTTGGCAGGAGCGGGCATTGCGAATTTTCTGATGTCAGGGAATGGCTGGCCGAGGCAGTGCCTTCACGACTGAACACGTTTTCTGGTCATCTTCTCACCGAGAAGACCTCAAGAGCAACTTCTAAGAAGTCTTCGTCCCAAGCATCAGGGATTGATCCTCTCGAACGGACAGCGGTACTCGTATCCTGCCTGATACATTGACGGTATTGTAAAGATGACGAGCAAACCGTTCCGAAGGCGGCCCGATCTGCTTTCGCGTCGACCGGACCTCGCCGACGGCGCAGGTATTCATCCTGCAATTTCTGTCCCCACGAGTACACAACTTGATTTCGAGTGGAAGACAACGATGCACTGTATACATCTCTGTACGGACTTCCTACAGTACGGGGTTTTGGCGTCTTGTGCCATTTTCCGGAGACGACAACTTTGACACTTTATCCGACGTGGGATTGTAGACTGGACGGCAATATGCTGGTGGTAATACATGTAACATGTATTGCTCCTCCGCTTTCTCAGCTAGGTATATGAATGGCCAAGCCAGCATCCAATACTTACCAACCGTGGTAAACGAACAACGGACATTGTAGTCTTGCCTCATTCTTCAATTTGCTCCGTACTCAACAACTCGGATAGTACAATGCAAACCTGTTTCATTCTGACGGCGATGTCGTTGCTGGCGAGTATCAAGGCTTCAAGCAGCGGCAGTGGTAGTACTACGGATGCCGTCGTCCGCGTTCCCTTTCTTGAGGAGGTGCTAGCTACCAAGCCCCTCCTACCCAACTGGGTCCACTCTGTCGATCCTCCAGACGACGCGTGCTACCGCAAGTTGTTCACGAACTGCCCCTGAATTTCCCCGTCAAGTGTGGCTTTGTGGAATGCATCCAGCAAAACGCCGGCTGTGGTTCCCACATGACCGGCAACGTCCAAGCAGCAGCGACCGTTGTCATGAGTGCTGCGACCGCAGGCATGTTCGGCCAGTTGAAAACTGTCAGCAAGAACGTGGAGAGAGGTGTCAAGTGTGGCCAGCAACTCTTCTCGACGGTGACCGACATTGTGGCGTACACAGAAGAGCTACAGAACAACTCCTCCAATTTGACCCAACAGCAGATCATTTCGCAGCTTGAGATCTCCAGTATCGTCGTCAAAGACCTCCCCGTCGCAGTGAGTGTCTGTCTTGGCCTAGACACGCCAACGGAGTACATGGACCTAGCTACTGGGGTCGTGGTCGTTGTGAACAAAGTGATCGCTGAAGTAGTGAACCAGGGATCCTCACTACTGAGCGCCAACCAATTCATCACGTTCATCAAGAATATCGGTGCGGGTCAGGCGATAGACGCAAACGACACTGCCGTTCTGACGAGACTCATCTCGGAAGGTGAGACCTGCGGCACAGAATTACAGTCTGCAATTAACAAAGTTACCCACGAGGTCGCTGCTATCAAGGGGGCAAATCCGTCGGCGCGTCCGAATGAGATCCGCGTGATCCTCGGCAAGTCGGAGCTTTATCTTCACGAAATCCCGACCGTGACCAACAACTGCATCCAGAACGTCACCGGTGACGCATACGCGGTGCGAGACGAGATCCGTAAGGCTTTAAGCGTGATCACGGACCACCTCATCTCCGCGACCGAAGACAGCAAAGGCCACGCACGCTCCACCGCGGATTATTTTTCAACGTGAAAAACTTGGGGCTGGACGTGATCGCCCTGTTCGACCCCACGGGTATCGCCGCAATGCTGAAAGAGTACATCCAACCCATCTGCAGCACCACCGACTTCATCGGTGAGGTCGACGACGGGTCTTTGGTAGACGCCCTTGCCCTTCGGGCTAAGGGTGCGGCATTCGCAGGCAGCTACGGCAACTGGACGCAGGCTGGAGACGGAATCGTCAACGTCAGATTTGAGAGCTCGGATGACAAAGACGTCACGGTGGTCATCCGATCCGCCGGCAACACTGTCGGCAAGGTGAAAGTTGGCAGTGGCAAGACGGTGATATGGTCGTCCACCGTGGCCAACCTCCAAAACAAGGCCATGTACTTTGACCGCTGGCGTCCAGGCATGTTCAACATCGCTGGGTCTGGTGGCGGTTCTTTGGTCCTATGGGTCCCTGGGTCCTCCACCGGTGGCCACATCGAATTAGTCGCACAAATCAACGTCAGCTAGGCATCAAACAGAAAAGTAGAGAATACCTTCAAGTTGCAGTTCATCTTGATGTAGCCATCTCTTTGTCGTTAGTATCTGACCAATTTGATTGGTTCCTTTTTCGTAATATTCTCCATTCAGGCTAATGGACGCGACGTCAACGCCTGCCTTCGCTGTACCTCGGCGGTTGTTCTCGGGCCGCAAGCGCCGCCCCGAGGCCCCCAACGGCCCCGACAGCGCTCAATTCTTCTCCGTGGACGACTTTGCTGCATTTTCTGTGTGTGGTGATACCCACGAGTCGCGACTTTATGGGGAACTGGAGACCCGTCGACGGACGACTGTCACGTCAAATTCTGCCGCTTCCAAGCGGACAAGCTCCTCATCAATGAAACTCAAGCGAGAGTCGAAGCATTTAATGCATTTGTTGGTGGAGGCTATTGAGACCGACCGCATCCAACGCCCCGACAAAATGTTGGAGCTTGACAATGCGAGGCGTCGCATATCCGGATTTTCGGTGGCCGAACATGAGCAGTACCTCGTGTTGCAACACAAGCTCTTCCTGGCTCAACAGGTGCGCAATATGTGACTTTTGACTATAGCCGGATGGGGGCGTGGATGGAGACGCTGATGACGTTTTTGTGGTGGTGTTTTGGGTGCTGGTGGATGACAACAGCGGGGGCTGCCGGAGGTGCTTGCACTTTCGCAAGATGAGGCGAAGCAGTGGGCACAGATGAAAACTGAAGTCGAGTATGAACAGGTGAGCGGTGCTAAGAACTGGAGATGTGAGTATCTTGTCACTTAACTGGATTTGTGTGTGGTAGGTGGGTTTCTGTCGGATGATGACGAGAGGTTTGGCTGCAGAATCGGCTATCAATGAGACTCAAGTCCCACAGTTTGTTGCATCGTGGGTAAGTTGTCTTCATGTAAAGATGTCTCGGTTTTGATTAGGACTTACGTTTTGCTTGTTGGTGCAGCACAATACGATGCTGACGCAGTGTTGGAACGATGTTTATCGCATTTATCCGCGATGGTTTGAACCGTGCGTGGGGTGCAACTACCAAGTGCCGGCGCTCCTAGTGACAGCGGGCCTGTTGTTAAAGCTAAAGAGGTTTCCGCGCGCGGTACGTGTTGTGTAATTGACCTCAAGCTACTCGAAGCTGGTCAACCTCTGCGGACTTCGGATGAAAATGGAGGACCGGCTTTGGACGTTGTGTCTCCACGTCAGGCTATCTCGGCTGATCCACAGGCTGAGAAGTTGATGGAGCAATACGACTGCGATCTGGCCGTGTCCTCGTCCACGTTGACCACTCTCTTCGACAGCGATACATCTACTCGCTTTGCACACGTGGTACGTCGGAAACAACCAGTGCAAATATATTTACGAGCACTAACCCTGAAATTACTGTACCCGCAGCCAACAGGTTGGGGAATTCCCATGAAGAGCCGAGCGATCATACGTGGAGGAAATGGAGAGACGAAAAAGCGCATTTTCTTGGATCGGCCACTGCCTGGTAGTAGCCCCAGTACGCGAGAGAAAACTGCAGACGCTGGTCGTGCTGCACTATTGTCACGTTTTGAGGTGAGCTCGCAGCAGCAACTGCATCATGTTATGTCTAACAATGATGTGGCTCTAACGGATACTGCACAGGCCGAGTCGATTGCTGAGGGATCTACTGGTGGACGAACAGCGTACCATATCTGGACTCTGGAAGACAAACGCATTCTTGTGCGCAGCACAACGCACGCGTCCACGGTTACAGCATCGATTTCTACGTCTACAGTGTCCGAATCAAGCACGAGTGTGTCAGCATCTCAGCTGATGCCTTTGAGCATTTTCGTCAAGCCTGATTATCATTTGCTTGGCGTCGAGGAGCAGCTCACGACGAGTGAGAGATGCCGGTTCTGGATTCATTCGTGGCTGCGTGGGGGCTCCACAATACTCGTGGCTCGGGTCAATCCTAAGAAGGACGTTGTTACGTCCTGGAGCATGTATTCTCCAGCCTCACTGATCTACGGAGACAAGCAGTCGGTTCCTCTCGAGTTCTTCGAGTAAGTGCACGCACAATTTTCTCTGTGGGTGTATCAGTGAGCTAACGTATATTCTGCTTTTGCTTCATTCTGCCAGCCCTGCATCAAAGTTTCAGTGGTTATCAACGCTGTTCACTGCGTTGGGGGACGTCCCAGTAGGCAACTACGTCTTACGGCCACAGAATGCGCTCGGTCCAAGCACTTTCGGCAAAAAGCGTGGCGGTGTGGAAGTCTTAATGGCCGCTGCTGAACGAGGCCCCGAGACGCCTGCAGTCGATTTGTATTCGTTCATGCCCAATACCAATGTGACAGCAGATCCAGCAGGTTCCGTACTGCCAGCGTGGAATCTCCGTGATCGTATCCCGTACACCTTCCAGACCGGAATGTATTGCCTACCGTTCTTCTTGGAGGGCATGTGTCCGAACGTTTCCAAGGGTGAAAGCTGCGAACACCTCCATCTTCGTCTGCGCGCAGGACCGAAGAGCAAGCGATGGAAGTTTGAGAACTACACCAAAGTGCTGAAGAAGGCAACGCGTGCGAACTTTGAGGTGTTGAATCGGCCCGTGGTGGTTACTTTGAACTACGCGTTTTGCGGCGAAGACGTAGCTCCACCTTCCAACCCAAGCATTACCACAATGCATGCACAAAGGCATTGCCCCAAACCGCCAGGCGAGTGCTCGCTGCCGCACTTCACGCTTCACCAGATTCTGGAGCGACTTGCAGACGAGCTTTTGCGTAAAGGAAGAGGAAAGCGCCGAGCACAGAAGAAGGAGAATCGCCACCAACGCAAGCCAGTGGTGGTCGACGAATCGATGAGGGCAGTGCAAACCAGTGGGGAATCGAAGAGGACACGCGAATGGAAGCTACGGATAGTGAACAGTTAGTAGTATGCAAGCAGAGACTACAACATCTTCTTACCGGTATCCTCTCCTTTTGGATACATGTAAAACTTGTCCGTGTTGCGTCTAGAGCTGACCGGACAGAAGCGGCCGCCGCTGCTGCACGCGCGGCTTGTCAACCTGGCGCATGAGTTTGAAGATGCCCGTGCCCAGAGGAATCGGGATGCCCATGATAATGCACTCGCTGACGCCCACGATGGCATCCGTGCGCGAGTGGACAGCAGCGTCGAAGAGGTGGTCCGTCGTCTTCTCGAACGAGGCCAGCATCAACACACTCTCCTTCATTTTGGCGATACCGAAGCGTGTGATGCCCAGCACCTCGCCCTTGAAGGTCATGATGTCCGACAGCAGCATCAAGTGGCGTCTGTCGATACCGATGCCGTACGCGCTCATGATGTAGTTCACCTCGGAGCTGATGAGCTCGCGCGCCGCCTCAATACCGAGCGTCTTCTCCACCTCGACAATGTGGTTCGAGGTAGTGTGCAGACCATCCACACCTGGGATGCCCATGACTTCGGCAAGGCCGTAGCCCTCGACCAGCAAGTGGAGCGATTTACCAGCGCTCGAGTCCTGCTGCTCCTCGTAGTTGATCACCGCACGGTTCACCGTCGGAATACCCTGAACAATCACGCCGGGAAGCTCAGCCTTGAGCGCCTGCAGAGCGAAGTACGCACCGCGCGTGTCGCCCTTTGCGCCCTTGTAGTTGGGCGGCGCCAGCAAACGCAGTCTGTCCGGGCAGCGAGCATTGAGGAGAACGTGCTGCTCCTTAAGCAGTCGCAGCACACCACGCGGACCCACGCCAACAGCGTTCAAAATGCTGTTGCGCACTGATCGTGCCGTGATGTTCAGGTGCAACTGCTCGATAGCACTCAAGTCCAACTTCACCGAAAGGTATGCCTGGTCACGCGCGAAGACCTCCTTAATGTGCACGGCAATCTCTCCCAGCGTGGTCTTCTCGATCCGGCCCTTCACGATACGCGCCGAACGCTCGTCGGTCTTGCACACCAGAGCCGCCGTAATAATGGGCGTACTAATAACCTTCGAGGCATTAATAATTTCTTTGAGACGCGGCACACCGAGCGTCACGTTCATGCTGGCAACACCAGCAAAGTGGAACGTCTTCAACGTCATCTGCGTACCGGGCTCAGAGATTGACTGCGCGCCAACGGCACCTACCGCCTCGCCGGGCTCCATGCCAGCGCGGTAGTACTTGTACAGAGAGGTTTCAAGAAGCTTCTCCACCTGCTTCGCCGTAATACGGCACACATTGTGCGACAGCAACCACGCCGCCTCTTCCTTCTCCGCGGTTCCGTCCTTGGCCGCACGCTTGATCCACTCAGTGCGAGCCTTTGCTGTTTTGAAGCGAGCGCGCTCCCACTCAGGCAGACCAACCTTGTCAAGCCCCTTGCTCTTGTAAGTGGTCAGATCAAGGTTCATCTCTTCATCCGATTCCTCCGTGTCATCGTCAGACTCGGCCTCGGGCTTTACAAGACGACGTCGACCATTAGGCTTCGCAAGCTTCTCTAGCTTTGTTGAAACTTGAATCTTCTTCTCATTCTTCGTTTCTCCAGTTTCAGTCTTGGTCTTGAACACACTGGCAGCCTCATCATCGTCGAATGCCTTCTCAAGTTTCGATGCGTACGTCTTTACATCCTTGTCCAGTGACCCAAGACCGCAGCCCGTACGGTTCGCAGCAATCTCAGTCGCTACAGAGCCCAGAAACTCTTCGATTTCGATCAAGAACTTGCGTCCCGTTGGCAGAATAGCCTGGAACTCCGGACGCTGCACAGCCTGCTTACCCAAGCGACGCAGTTCGAGGGGAAGCAGTGCCGGGGACTCTCGATCGGGTAACGTACTACGAATGTGCTCCAGTAGACGGTGGAAATCAACCGGACGGTCATCTCCTTCCATATACGCCGGGTTCAGTCCGTCATCACCGTAGGTGAACTGCACCACAGAACCTTCAGAGTTACGCACGGTTTGGTCGTACTGACACGACAGGTCCTCCAGAGCCTTCATGAGACGACGCGCCATGTAACCAGTTTCGGCAGTCTTTACAGCAGTATCGACCAGACCTTCACGTCCGCCCATTGTGTGAAAGAAGAACTCCGTGGCTGTCAGACCACTGTAGAATGAGTTGGCTACGAAACCCTTGGCAGAGGCGTGCAGCGCGTGTGGCAGGAAGTGGGGCAATGTGCGGTTTACGAACCCTTCAGGAACACGCTTTCCGCCCACCGACTGCTGACCCACACACGCCATCATCTGAGAAATATTAAGCGCACTACCCTTCGAGCCACATTCAGCCATGATACGCGGGTTGTTGTGGAACGGCAGCGTGCGCATACACTCGGCACCAGCAGTCTCACGCAGCTTACCAAGCACACCGTTTAGTTCACTCTCGAGTGACTGGATAGCATTACAACCGGCCTTCAGTGACAGTTTGCCACGGCGGTATTCCTCAATCGAGTTGTTGGCAGAGTCATAACCTGCCTGCAGAAGTCTCTGCTTTTCCTTAGCCAGCTCTGCCGAAGGAGTCACATCGTCAATACCGATCGAAAATCCCTTGAAGTTACCCAGCCAGCGTGCACAGAGCTTCGCCAAGCGGTTCATGCAACGGGCGGCCTCGTGAGATCCATGGTCACGGATCAGCACGTAAAAAGACCCTGCTTACTACCGTCACCCAGCGTCTTCTTGCCTAGGTTACCGCAAATGAGCTCGCTGTTGCGGAAGCAAACGTAGCCGTCCTTCCAGCACATATACTTGTTGTCTGTGTAGTTGCGCTCTTTGAGCTCCAAGTTCGCTAGCACCTTCGTTTGCGCGTTAGGCTTAACCAGAAGGCTGATTACTTGTTTGCCCGTCCAGAGACGCACAGGAAGTACGATCGCAGGCGGCGGCAGATCAATATGCTCGTTCGCGTCGTTCATAAGCGAAATCACCTGACAGAACTGCTCACGGTTAAAGAAAATGTTCTTCTGCGTCAACAGGTAAGAAGCCGTAAGGAAATCCTGAGTGGCTGCGACCAGCGGCTCACCATTACGAGGCGTGATAAGGTTCTGCTCCACACCCATCAACGTAATGGCCTCGGTACGCGCTTCCTCCGTCTGAGGCAGATGCATGTTCATTTCATCACCATCGAAATCGGCATTGTACGGTGAGCACACACACTCGTTGAAACGGAAGGTGCGCCACGGCATCACCTTCACGCGGTGGGACATAATCGACATCTTGTGAAGAGAGGGTTGACGGTTGAACAGGACAATATCGCCGTCTTCCATGTGGCGCTCCACAATATCCCCGATTTTCAGCTCATCAGCCAGACTCGCGCGGTCACCGTACATCAAATTCTTTGTAAACTTCTGGCCTTCAATGCGGATGATATTCGCACCGGGGTGCACGTTCGGGCCGTTGACGACGCACTTGCGTAACTTCTCAATGTTGTAGCGCGTCACCTTCTCCGGGTACGTCATCGTCTTGGCGACGTGTTCGGGCACACCAACCTGATCAATACGCAGGTTCGGGTCGGGCGAAATGACTGTACGACCCGAGAAATCCACTCGCTTTCCAGACAAATTACCACGGAAACGGCCCTGCTTACCCTTCAGTCGCTGGCACAGTCCACGAATGCCGGTCTTCGTTCCAGGCGGCTTCACCAACCCTGGAGTATCGCCATTCATGAGCTGCGCCACCTGAATCTGCAAAAAGTCCCAATCCTCCATGACCATCTTTAACGACGCTCCCTTCTGCAGCGCCGCGCGCAGTGCAAAGTTCACCTGCACGATCTCCTGCAGCTTGACGGTAATATCATCTTCATTACTTCCAGCCCCTCCATCCATAGCAACAGACGGTCGAATACACACGGGCGGGACAAGCACCGTACTCAAAATGAGCTTCTCGGGGCGTCCACTATCAGCGTCCACCCACAAGAGCTCGCAGTCTTGATCCGGGATCTCCTTGAACAGCTGCTGCACTACAAGCGGACTCAGATCCTCTTGAGCCTTAGGTAAATGCGTACCAATCTCCGGGTTTGTAGCTTGGGCCTCTGCGAACTGCGCCACAAACACGTTGCGCAGGTCGTGCGTGGCCTTGGCCCGGAACTTGTCGTGTACCAGCTTGAGTGTGGTGCTGGTGACTTTCCGCACGGTGCCGTTGATAGCGTCGCAGTACGGACACTTGACCGTCTTCTTGCACAGCGTCGAGATCTTCTTCCTGAGTCCCACCAGTCTCAGAACGTCTGCTTTCGGGTCCCTCATCCTGCGTAGAAACGTCTCTCGTTCGGTCGGCGGCAGCAGCACGCGGCTGCAGCTCTTGCAGATGTTCTGCAGCACCTCCGTGATGGCCTTGAAGTAGCCGATGTGGAAGACCGGCAGCTCCAACTGGATGTAGCCAAAGTGGCCCACGCACTCCGACAGCTTCAGGTGGCACGTCTCGCACAGGTCCTTCTTGTTGCTCACGCCCAGGCGCTTGTCCAGCACGCCGTCGGCCGCGGGCTCGCGCGTCTGCTGCTTGAACAGGTCCTTGCAGTGCACGCGCAGCTCCGACATCTGCATCATGTCCACGGCCGAGAGCAGCCCGAAGTTCAGGTGGCTGATCTTGGCCGGCCGGTCGTTCTCCAGCACGAGCTGCTTCACCAGCGGGTTGCGCCGCTCGCCGCGAGGACGCCCACTCTGCATGGTGGTGGCCTCTCAGAATGCGGAATGAACCTGCTGGAACTACTGGTTGATGCGAAACCTGCGCAAAGTGATAATGTAGCCATGTTGAGGGGATTTGATAAATGTAGCCACGTAGTGTGTAGCCATGAAGCGTTTCACTGTTGCTTTCTTATTCACCTACCGACTACATGCTGGCAGCTCAGCTTCTTCATCTGCTCCTCGTCGGAATCCAGCAGTCGACAGCTTGCTTTTGTGTTGCTTCATTCATAGGGCAGTCGATGGGATCAAGGGTGCACGAGCTGCTGCTGCATCTGCGCCTGCATGGCCTGTTGCTGCTGTAACTGCTGCGCGGCGATCTCCTGTGCGTGTTTGGCGCAGTGGCCGTTCTTCTGCGCCCACTTGGCGCAGCCCGGGTATTCGCAGCGCTTGCCGCCGCCGTGGCCACGGCAGAACCCACCGGACTGACAACTCTTGGTGCACCCTCGAACTTACACCGCACGCCGCCGCCGTGCTGCTTGCACAGACCTCGCGACTGTGCCGTCTTGGGGCAGCCCTCGACGTTGCAGGGCTTGCCGCCACCGTGGGCGATGCACAAGTGGCCGGTCTGCGCGCTCTTCATGCACCCTTCGACCTTGCATCGACGACCACCGCCGTGCAGCTTGCACATGCCCTTGACTCGAGCCGCGTGGCTGCAGCCCAGTGCCGAGCACAACTGTGTACCGTTGGCATCCGTCTTAATCGCCTTTCCGTTCTGTGTAGATATCCGCATTTGTTGCTGTGGGTGGCCGCCTCGCATCTGCTTCTGCGGGAGCAACGCGGCTCCGGGCTGCATGAGCATATTGGGGAACTGCGGCATCGGCTGGGTGGCCCCAACGTACCCAGCTGCGGACATCATGAGTCCATTCTGCTGTTGCTGCTGCAGCATGGCGTTCTGATAGAGCTGGTTGTACTGCTGCTGCTGCTTCTGCTGCTGCTCTTGGCGCTGCAGTTGCTGTTGCAAGAGCTGTTGTTGCTGTTGCTGGTACGACACGTTCTGCTGGTTCATCATGTCCATCGTGGGAAGCGTACCGGGCGCACTCGGGTTAAATCCAGGATGCTGCTGGTTGTCCAACGCCTGTCCGAATGTCAGGAAGCCCGGCATGGCCGGGTTCATCTCGGTGTAAATGGACCGCGACGGGTTCATGAGCGTCTGCGTGTCTACAAAACCGGCCGAGGGGGCTGCGACGCCGGCACGCTGGTTGTTGTTGTGTTACTCGCCGAGCTGGCGTTGGATCCATGATAGTCCAGCAGGTTGTCCAGGTTGTCCACCTGCACGACGTCGTCGCCGCCATAGTCTTCATTATCAATAGCCGACACGTCCGTCTCAATGGACTCCAGCGTCCTCGCCAAGTGCTGGAAGCGGAAACTGTCCTGACTCGTCATGGGTTTCTGAATAGCCTGGTTGGACGTGGCGTTGAGCATGGCCTGGATGATCTCGAAGCTCGTCGTGCGTGTGCCCATCCCTCCCGGAGCGCCACTCGGCGGCGCCGCGCTGGTCCCTCCTGGCGCGTTGGGCGTCATGAAGCTGCGCATGAGCTGCAGACTCGAAAGCCGCTGCAGCGTCCCGGCCTCGCAGTCCTTGTACACCTGCGTGAGCGGCTCGGGCGTGTTGCTGGCGAACGAGTTGTCGATGAAGCTCAGCAGGTGGCGCAGACTCTCCTTCTTCTCCGTCATGGAAAAGTCGTTGGAGCTCAGCAGCTTCTTGAGCGACGGCTTGGCTTCCCCGCCGGGCGCCTTGGCGTTCTCCGAGTTCACCAGGAAGCTCCCGCCGGCGCTCTGCGAGCTCATCATGCGCGCAGACGGCGGCTGCTGGTCCAGCAGACAGGCCAGCACGTCCTGGATGCTGGCTTCGCGGTGCAGCGGCTGGCGGAAGTCGCTGTGACCGGCCACGGCCGCCTCGTTCAGCCCCGGCGTGCGCGCCAGCTCCGTCTTAACCATCGCCAGGTCGCCGCCCGAGAGCGACACGGGCGCGTGCTGCTCGGCGGCCGTCGTGAGCCGCGCCTTCATGTGCGTCCAGTTGGCCAGCTGCGCGGGCGAGAAGAGCGACGTGTCCACGCAGTCCATCATGCTGCGCAGCAGGTCCGGGTTCACGTCGGGCAATTCTTGGGCGGAGGAAGAGACTGAGGAGGGGGCGGGAGGAGGCGCCGACGTCGGGTGCGAGCCGCCAGGGTGCGCCATGGGAGCTTCTTCGCGTTGGAGGGTGCCTTTTGATTGTGTTCCCCCATCGGCAACCTACGGTATGATTCTCTATGGTGTGGCGGACATAAACATATGCAAACCGATGTAAACAAATGTCGCATAACATACGTAGAGTAGTACTACTTGGATAGTAATGGCTGAATCGGGTACTATATTAGTGAAGGTATGTCGAAAACTTTGACGGGAAGATTTGCGTATCTCCCCGCTGCCACGAGCCCCACGCTGCTGGGGCAGTGACGTTGAGCACTAGAACAACACCCAAGGGTGTTTGTCAACAGGCTCGCGATTTGTAACGGAAACGTGGTCCAAACGTTTTGATGAAGCTTGCTGAACACATTAAATGTAGTAAAATTTTCTGACATCTTTTGGTAACTTGGCTGTTAAAACTGTCTTCATACGTTCGATTAGCGGTCTTTTCGCCGCTGCCCCAATCACTTTATCCACGCACACAGGAGAGGCACCAATTACCATGATATTCGCGCCCCGCTGCTGCTGAAGAGGAACTCGAGTCCGTCTGCCTGGAGTGAAGTGACTGCACATCGGTAGCATTTTCGATATATCGCTTTCGTCCACTCTAACCAAAGGTCGCGCTGGAGGTGTAATGACATCACTATCAAAAAGATTCGTACTTGTACGATTCATGAATAGTAGTTGCGCAATATTTTATTGTCACTGGTGCGAGTAGTATTACTATGGAAAGTATCACTTTGACTAATATCGTGGTAATTGAATTTTGGTTGTAGGGTGGCAATTTGGAGGGCGATTTCGTATCGGATGCCACTACGGTAGTGCAGTCTGAAGAAAATACGATTGTGTGGCGGTCTTGCTTACAATGCATTAAGCATTAAGCACCAGCTTTTTCCTCATGCGTCAGTACTACAAGGCCCTGCGTTTGCTGTTACCAAGCTGCTCCTTGTTTGACTTCAACTTGCCGGCGAATCAGATGCCGCGTAGCCATCTCAGCGAGCACCGCTAATGGCAACACCCGTGTCGATATTCCTGGTGACTACACGGCCTCTGCAGCAGCTATTCCGGGCAATCAACGCTCTTCCAGCATTTCGAACGTGTCATTCGCAATGTGGTGATCGCTGCAACGTCCTTTGGTTCAGTAGTTCCTGCAGACATGGACATCTTAGAGCGCCTTCAGCAAATGCTGCTGCCGAATTCCCAGACCACCACGATCGATCTCGATGAGCTGCGAGCGCTGGTATCCAGAGGCATTTCGGGGACGGACTCTTCTCCTCTAGACGACAAAACGAAAACATCTTCCAGCTCGATTTTTCGGACCACCTTCGAGTGCTGGCTTGGCGCGTCCTGCTTGGAGTGGTGAAAGGCGGTCCCCACGAGTGGCCTGAGGAGCTGAAGAACCTTTGATCCGACTACGAAAGGTGGAAGCGCGACTTGGTGGGCGGCAACTCCTGGTGGAGCCATTCGAACGGAGACGGAAACCCACCGCGACATTGACCTCATGAAAGAGATTGAAAAGGTACGCTATACTCGATATCGTAGCTCTCAATTACAGCGAGTTTCACTGCATGTGTCGATGGTAGGACGTGTTTCGCACCCGCAGTGAGCTCGTGTTCTTTGCATCTGGGAGTATCGCGATGCAGCAGATGCTGTACATTCTTTTCGTCTTTGCCAAGCTGCATCCGGACGTCGGGTACGTCCAAGGCATGAACGAAATCATCGCGCCGATCTGCAGCACAGATGCAGCAGCTACCAGGCCATCAGAAGTGGAAGCCGACGCCTTTCACTGTTTCACCTCCGTCATGGCGTCTTTATAAGTCCTCTACGGTCGGACCCTAAACGACCCTCTCAGCGGTGCAGATGTACAGATATCTCGATTGGCGAAATTGCTCCGACAGCATGACCCCGCTCTGTGGCAGCACTTGGTACGATAGTCGCAGCCAAGTGGAGGTGTCTCCTAGCGTTACCATCTAACTTCTGTCCTGTAGAATTCCGTCGACTTGACACCCGACCTGTACAGCCTCCGATGGTACATGGCTCTCTTAGCGCGCGAGTTCTCCATGCCCGACACTCTGCGCGTCTGGGACGCTCTACTCGCAGACCCGAAGCGCTTTAGCTTCTTGCACTACGTTAACTGCGCCCTCGTTCGCTCGCAACGCAACTTTCTCCTCCGACACGACTTTTCCGCGGGCCTCAAGCGGTTGCACAATCTTCAGTGCTCCGACAGCCACCTCAACATTTCCGACCTCCTCTACGTGGCCGGGGAAATGTGCCAAGTAGATCGAAACCTTAACCAGGCAGCACCAAACCTGTACATGTAGCCATCTTAAATTCGGTGACCCGAAAATAAAAGGGTCTCTTTTTAAATCCCGAAAATAAAAGCATAGTGAAACCGAGTCAAGATTATCCCATCCCACTGGTGGAGCTCCCTGGACTTCTGCTCATGCCCCGAGGCCGCAATCGCAGCCAGTCGCCGCCCCGTCACCGCCGCCGCCGCCATCGCAGCCGCTCGCCACGTCGTGATCGCTCTCCGCGCTCCGAGCCGCGCAATTCCCACCGCAGAGGTCGCGAGATGCCCAAAAGAACAAAATCCCCGATAATTGGGCCGATGTGCCTAAAATGGGTACAATTATAGGCACATCCAGGTTCCTGCCACTGCGGGTGCCTCTCGACGACAAGTACGAGGCCCAATTTCAGCGCAAAAGGGACCAAATTTGGACCCCGAGAGATTTTTGGAGGTCCAAAAGAGCCAAAACCTAAACGTGAAAATCCTCGTAGACCTCACGAATACCTTCAAATATTACGATGGGGAAAGGGAATTTCAGGACTCCGGGGTGGAATATGTCAAGCTCAAGATCGAGGGCTTCTTGGGGCCCCCGAGCGCCCGAGATGTGGCGAAATTCACGGAAATTGTGGACAATTTCGTGAAACAAGAACCGGAAGGGGCCGTGGCCGTGCACTGCACCCACGGCCTGAACCGAACGGGGTACCTCATTGTGGACTACATGGTGAACAGGATGCAGTGCACCGTCACAGAAGCTCTGGCAGCTTTCAAGGTGGCGAGACCCCGGGACTCATCAAGCACATGTACGTCCAGGAGCTGTACAAGCGGCTGGGGGTGGAGGAAGAAGTGCAGCTGCCAGAACTGCCGGACTGGGCCAGTGCCAAGTACAGCATCAGAGACAAACCACGCAAAGAAGGGAAGCATCGCAACCGTGGAAGACGTGGCAAAAGAATTTTGACTCGAAGGAGGAAACGAGGGGCTCAAACGAGGAAAAGAGCTCAAAGAACGAGGATGGAGCGTTTAAGGCAGCTGTTGAAGCCGCAAGTTGAGAGCGTGCTGGATGGCGTCGCGTCGCTTCTTGACGAGAAGTTCGCGGGTTTTCAGAAGCTGTTGAAGTTCGCGAGTGAGCACGATGGACTGCGGACGGCCAAACAGGGGTGAGGAGGTTGGTTAGACGTCGTAGCGGTAATATACGGTTACTGCAGCGGGGCTGGCTCACCTTTGTGTGTGTTAGTCGTACGCAGACACGGATTCGCGCCGGTTGCTCGCGCGGCTTCTTCTCGAGAATTTGCTGCCGTAAGGTTGGAGGCATCACGTGCCACTCCTCGTGGTCTTTTTGGTCGAGAAGTGAGCGCAACGGGATGGTGACTTCGCCTGCTACATCCTCTCGCTTAGTGTCTACCACTTGGACTCCAAGTTCTCTCTGTACGGATGACACTGCTGTGAGTTGACAGCGAAACTCCCACACAGGATCGCTATCAGCGATACGCAGGTCGGATTTCAACACTTCGGTGTCTTCCAGTGCAGAGGTTGGCCTTAGGAAGACGCGCACGTAAGGATCAATCTGCAAGGTGCAATATGTCAGACGATGTATCGGCTGGGGTTTTTGTTGGTTGCAACGTACCAAGTCGCCAATTCGTGGGTCGCGATATGGTAAGTTCTCTGCTTGGTCAACGAAGACGTCAAGTGTGGCGAGACTCTTTCCATTCTCATCCCTTGAGACGCCGTTCGCAGAATCAAAGTGTTCGTTTCCTGTAGCCGTCTGCAGCTGATCGCACAGTTCCTGGCATGAAAAACCAAATTATCGTGAGAATTGGTTCGGGTGAACTAGAAATGTCAACCATTTCAAGACTAACCTTCAAGGTTTTCTGGAAGGAGACATATTCGTGTTCGAGGTCTTTCGGCGGTTGGTCTGGTGGTGGTCGAAGTTTCGTTGGGGTGATCTCTGACAACATTTGGGCTTTCGACTCGGTTCGGATTGCTTTCTTTTTGGTCAATTTTTCTTCCTTGTAAGCCGTGGTCGCAGAGGGTCTACTTCAAACCAGTGTCGTTCACAGAACGACAAGATGTTGAGAATGGCTCGTTCAGGGATAAAACGAGGTCTTTCGTTGTCTCGAAGCTTGTCCACAGCATCCTGGATTTCTAGTAGCAGCACTTGCCGCTCATCATCATACCGGGAATCCGCGGCTTCCATCGCCGATAGTTTTCTCACAAGGGTTGGCTCGAAGCTACTTCCGCGCAGATCCTGGTCGTAGCGGACTTTCGCCTCAACACATCTGCGTTGCAGCGTCTGTTTCAATTGAGTGAGATCCCTGCGCACGGCAACCCTTTCAGCCTCGTAGACTTCTCGCTGATGTTTGCTGATGAGAGCGTACACGAGAGATACCTGGCGAAACTCTACTGGAAAAAGAGACGCGTTCTCACATGACCAGATTTGGCATGCACGCTCCACAATTTCCCCGTTCGCCTCATCTCTCATGCAGTCGAATACCGTCTCGCCCTGTACATCCTCGACGTGAATTCGAGCACCTTACAAAGAAAATGAAGTTAGCTGGCAAGAATTGGTGATTGCGTGGATGAAGAAGACGATTCTTACCATAACGGAGAAGTTCCTTTAAGACTGGAGGTTTTGCACGACTTGCAGCCTCCATAAGTGCTGTTCGACCGGTTTTGACATGTGCGTGGTTAACATTTGCCCCACTCGACAACAAGCGGCGAACAACCTCCAGGTGGCCGCTCTGACAGCCTGCTAGCAGCGGAGTTAACCCCATCGCCTTCAAAATTGCAATCAAAGATCAGACAAACTCAAGTGAAGAAGCGTCTTGATTCACCTACACTTTCGGCATCCGCACTAAAGCCCATGTCAAGCAGTTTTTCGATCCGATCCATGTTGCCTCGCATCGCTGCCTCTCGAATGGTCTCCACGTTCTCTTTCTAAGAAGCAGACGAGCATTTCACGATCAATACCGACAACGTACGTCAATATCCGAAGTACCAGCCCACTTGTTTGCCGTCGTAGAGGTCCTGCAGAAGCTGTTGGTTGTCCTGTTTCAGCCTCGCTTGTCTCTCCTGTCGAGCCCGGTTCTTCCCGTCCAGTGCGTTCCTGTCAAAGCGGTGCATGGCACGTGCGATCTTCCGTCGGTGACGAAGCATCAACTCGTGCTTTTCATCTTCGCACTTCTGTTTAAACGCCAAGCTTTCTTCACGTCGCCTTTGACGGTCTTTCAAACTCAACTGTACCACGGGATCGGAAGTGCTCTCAGGTTCGGCTTCAAGCTTCACCTCCAGAGTGTTGACATCCTCGTCAAATGGTGAAATTGTGCTACCTGGAGCTTCCACGATATCTCGAGCTGCCAGGAGCAGAGGCTTTTTCCAGGAGGACAAACCAGTTTGCAAGTTGCAGTAGTAAGCCAACCCACTCACCGTATCCCAACATTTGAGGTAGGCACCGTTGGCCAATTCCACCGCCTGACGACGAGCACGACGAGCTCGATACAAAGTCTGAAGACGCACTACAAACGCCTCATTCTCCTCAGTCACTGCAGGTGTCGAGTCCTCGGACATCCTTGGATTAAATTTAGTTAAGTACTCCCCTGGAAGTGAAAATACATTCCATGTTGAGTGTTCCATTTGATTGATCTATGTCTATTTTGCAGCAAGCTGCTCATAAGTGTTACACTTCCACTAACTAACTTTCACTATCTCTAATACGCGCAGCATCTAGCTCACGTTCAATCTCGCGTTCAGGTCCAAATGTCCCCCTTGAGCTGCATGAGGCACCCACAGCATCAACGACCCACCTCCAGTACCCGGAAGGCCTAGAAAGCCTGGCCGCCAGCGATCCAGATACAGAGTCTTGCCCCCAGTGCTGTGACGTTGGACTTCCACTGAGCTTTGGCCCCTGCTGCGACGTTCACTTCGTCGATTTTGTCTCCGCCAGACATGATGTTGACTGTCACGTCTTTGGTGTCGTAGCTGGCGAAGTTGACGACAACTTGGCCGTCTCCCTCCTTCGTCCACGACATGGTGCTGTTCTGGAAGGCTTTCTGGATGGTGTTGAGGCCAAGCGTGTCGGGGTCGGAGCCGTCGTCGATCTCGCCCATGAACTGCGTGGGGCCGCAGATGGACTGGAAGTACTCGGAGATGAAGCTCGAGATGCCACTCATGTCGAAGCCAGTGACGACCCAAAAGCTGAGTCCGTTGTTCACCACCTTGTACGCGTACTCCTTGGCCTTGTAGGACGAGCCGTTGTCGCTTTTCCCCGACGTGATCAAGTCGTTGATGATGACCCCGAAGGTTTTGCGGAGCTTGTCCCGCGTCGTGTACGCCGTCTCTTCGTTGGACTGCGAGATCATGAGCTCCATGCAGTTGCTGGTCACCATGGCGACGTCCGTCTTGACGAGGTCCGTGTCCTGAATCTTCACTCGTAGTTCGTCCTCCGTAATGGCGGGGTTCTGCTCTCTCAGAGCCTCCACGGTAGCCCACGTACGTTCGACCAGTCCCTTCAGGTCGTGTCCGCACGTTGAATTGGACTCCAGTGCATCTTTCAGGTAGCCAATCTCCCCTTGGTGATCATCTCAGGCGGCGCTGTGAAGTTGGCTCCCTTGATGAAGGCCGTGAATCGGCTCCAGCTCGTCACGAGTTCGTCGTCGTGGGTCAAAACCTGCGACAGAATGAACTGGGTAGACGCCATGATGCGGTCTGCCAGCCACCACTGCGGTCCTGCCTTGCCGCCCAAGCACAGCTTGATGGTAATGGGCAGCTCGACCACCACCGCGTTCGACTGGTACAGCAACGCCAGAATCTTGTCCTGACTGGCTTGTGGGTCCGAAGCCTTGATAGTGCGCACGTAGCGGAGGATGGCTCGAATCTCGCCGGCGATCATGCACGAGCACATGACGGCCGTTCGGATGCCTTTGGCCATCAACGAGAACTTGCCGAACCAATTGTCCATGACGCCGTTGATGCCGACGTTGAAGGCGGAGTTGACCTTGTAGAAGATCTCGCGTCCGCAGTCGTCGTTCTGACGGACGCATTCCATGCCGCACTCAACTGGGAACTCGATCGGACACTCGGTCCAACAAGTGTTGGTTGCATCGTTACGGTCGTAGTTGCTCGGACACACGTCCATGATGTGCGCTTCACGGTAACACGCGCTGTCTGGTTGAACCGAGCGAGGGCCGACCCAGTTGCGGTACACTGGAACGACGGAGCTTTTGGCGGTGAGAGCGGAGGCAATTTCGTACGAAGCCCCAGACCCGTCCGTGACTGTAGCAGCGTTTCCAGATGACGAACCAGTTGAGACCGTGACCGAAATATCGTGTACAGACGCCACCGACGTCCGCGCTCTCTCCGAAGACTCCGACCCAGAAGATGACAACAATCTGAAAGCATCAGCAAATGAAGCGGAGCCCGACTCTGAAGCTGAGGCCGACAACGCTTCCAAGAGCTCGGAAATATCCACATCCGAGCCTGAATACTCCAGGGACTCCGAACCCGAACCAGACAGTGCCGAAGGAGGAGGTGCTGTGTGTGAAGGCACCTGTGTGCCGTATTTGGTGACGACGACACCGGTCGAGATAGGAGCAGTGGTGACCAAGGCCAGACTGGCGAAAAGCGCTTTCAGCCAAACCATCGAGTGATGTGTGCTTGACGCCGCAAAATGGAGAATGATATGAACAGGCTGGGGTTCTTTTTGAACGAGGGTGAGTCGAGGATGAGTCGCTGCGAGTGTGGACATTGACCTTTGAACAGCGCGTGGTAGAACTTGTCGTTGATTGGGCTTCTGCAGTTCTAATCGTAGTTTTCAGCTCCTGTTGCGGGCTCCGCATGTGTTTCCCGTTGACGAACCAACGCCCTACGATTTCCGTTGGTTCACTTTTCTAGTACATGTATTAAAGAAACTTTCACGACAAACTCCCTCTTGCAGTCAGTTTAGCGGAACCCTCTCACAACACAACTGCAGACCAAAGCGATGTTTCCCGCCAGTAGCTCAATGTTTATACATTTGCGTTGCCCGTCTTTCGTTATTCCAGTGAATGAAAGTCTCAGATGTAGACGTCCAAGTTGGATGGACCTTCACCTCGTCTGATCAATAGTCAGATTGACTTCATGAGCGATTGCAGGCGGCTATAATACGTTTGCGGCCGCAAAGCAGCGGACATGTAGTGGCTTCAACAACGACTCATAATAGAAACTCATACTGTGTAATTCCTCGCTTACTTTAAAAGTATACGGATACTCGCAGGTTTTCACGAAATTCCGAGCGAACTTAGAATAATTCTTTTATCGCCGATGAATGCTGGGGAATAGGCCTCCATGCTGCCAAACGGGATTTGCCCGTACAGCGCAAGACCATTTCTCCGGCTTAAATGTTTGGACCCCGCAGGTTGTGACTAGAGTTACTGCAAATCGGCTGTGCTCATCGACGGAGCCCACGTCCGCGCTGTGATTTAGCAAGTCGCGCCACCTCACGGTTGTCATAAAGGCTGATTGGGCGAGGAGGCCCGGGATGTAGGTGAAAGTGCGTCACGCTCAGCGGCATCTGGTTTCTTTGCCTGCTTTCCCAGGGACCAACATACACGCTCAAGGCAAATTAAATTTGCCTTGAGCAAATTTCGTTGCCAAATGTATTTTAACTTTGGTCATCTAAAGGGGCACTACGAAAGCTCGGACTGGAAACATTGGAATGAGCGCGATCATACAAGTCTAGTGGTGGTGTTTGCATCTTTGAATGCGGTCTAGTTATCGAGAGATGATGCTATGAAGACAGCCATCTTCAGCGCCTCCTCGCCATAAATTACACTTGGAACGTAAGGTACTATGATTTCGACGTTGTGAAGTTGGTGTATCAGTGGCAAACACTGTCAAACCTCGGGTAAACTACTGAGCGACCTTGGACTTAAGTAAATTCTACAATAATGAAATTACTCGATCAAATAAGGGGGTGCTTGCAGCGACGTCCACAGCTCCACAACGAACTCTTGAAGACCGACAATCTTCAATTACCTATGCTAGGGCCCCATCAGCGCACCCTGCAAGTATCGCGGGGATCAGACAAGCATAGATAAAGCGAATTTACCAATTCCCCGGAATCGGTTGTACAGCGTTACTGCACGCTCTGTATAGTAGTCTGTCTTTTGGTCGAGCACCCACTGTCCGAAATTCACTTTCCATAAGATCTGAGTGAAAGTTAACAAATGAAATCGTTTAGCTGTTCAGAGTCAAAATTACACAGAACAGTGGCACTCAAAATGTTTTCCGCTATCCGATTACTTTTTCAACTTTGGAAACGGGCTCACCTGTTTTTGATCAGCGCGGGCGCAACAATCACGAAACAGTAGGAGACCTGAGATTTGCGGTGCAGTGTCTTAAGGTATCCAGACCGAAACATGTAGAGAGCATTTATGTTTACTTTCGTTGGCTGCGATTTAGCAGTCGAGAACACCTCACCCTCACGGCGAATACGTGTCTGAGTGGTTTTCGTACATGCACAATTGTGGACCGAACATGGTCTCTTGCCGGTTCTGATGAAGGTCACATCGGTTTACCCCGGAGTATTCATTCGAGCTGGACGAAAAGTTCGTGTACCGCAGTCTGGCCGAGTGCGTGCCTGGTCGCGATGAAAGCCGGAGCTCGCTACGCTCAGGATGATGAATTTGCCCTACCGGTCGTGACACGACTCGTGTGCACCATCAGAGCCTTCAACTCGGAGGTCCCGCCCCGATCTCGACGTCCTTGCACCGTAAAACCAATGAACACCCCGGAATAACAGCATCACCCTCAACGAGCGAAGCAGCCGCAAAGCAAGCAAACTTGCCCCGCGCTGAAGATCCGGCGTTACTTTTAACCAGGCAAGCGCAGGGCAGAGTTTTTCAGCCAACATCCTCGTGTCGCCTCTCGTCGGGCACGTGCTTCGGCGACAATTCACTGGTACCTTGAGCGAGGGTAAACAGTGCGTTGTCAAAGTAGCTCGCATTGACGACACACCCAGGACGCACTGGATAGGCTCATCGATGCGAGCCTGCTTCTCTCTCCTACGATTCGTTGCAGAGGGAAGCGGCTCGAAAAATAAAAGAAAATGCGTTGAGACCGCCATTTGGTGACGACGATGAACAAGCGAGAAACCTACGGTCGTTCATTTGCTTAGTTGAAGTAAATTGACCAATGAGGGGGTTTCGAGGTGTAGAATTGTGCGAAAGCATCGCGAACTGGAACTATTTTCCAGGTTCGAGGTTCCAAATTTAGGTGAAAACGCCAGCGGTGAAGGTGGTCAATCAATTCATGAACCTTTTACTGGGAGGTAGTTTGCGAAGCATGCTACCGGAAGCTCAACGGGGATTATTTGTGAAGTTAACTAAGGCAACATTTGAACACTTCCCAATTTGCGACGGGCTGCGCACGACTCTTCGGGCGGACCAGCAGGCAACCTCGCCAGAAGATTCCAACAACCCGGGGGGCTTTGGAAGGGCGTCTGAAACCCCGGGGTATACAAAAACCAAGATCAATTCGTGGAAAGGCGCGAAACCACCATCCATGAGCGACAAGGACACGAGGAAGGTCGCGCACGAGGGTGGAGGGGAGCGTCGCGGGGAGGAAGTGGAGCTAACCGCAGTACTGACCGACCCAAGGCTCATGTCCCGCCAGGCGAGGACGGGTGGGTCACTGCTAGCTCCAAGGGCAAAGCAAAGCAACAAGGCAAGAACGACGACAGGAAAGGCGAAGTCCAAGGAAGACCGAACCGCTCGCAACAAGATCGAAACGCAGCTCCGCTGAAGGCTCGACAGCATGCTAAGGTCCAAGCTGGATCGAAGCTCGCGGGTGGAGGAAAGAAAGGAAGGGGAAGCGGTGTATACTCAACTGTGGAACTATTTGAAGGGGGGTGCGCTGCCTGAATACGTAGCGTACCTAGCTAATCGACTCAGCCTGTTGGCCAAAGAGCGCAGGTTCAAGGCATACTTGAAGCACCTCTCGGGAGAAGAGAAGGAAGGCAAGGACGAGACTCAGCTGCGGGCGGAATGGAGCGATGAAGCACCATTTTGGAGGCAGGAAAAGTACGAATGATTGACTAGCACTTGGGACATGGACCTCGACGAGAACCAGGACAAACTGGCAAAGTTGCTCTACGAGTGGATGGTCAACGAGAAACTTCAGCAGCGAGAGATAGAAGATCGGCTTCAGTTCATGACTTTCACCCACAGTCAAGCGGAGAAGGATGCACCTGACGGGAGGACAACATCTGCAGCATCCTACAAGGACGTAGTCCGCGGCAGTGTCAGCAGTCAAGTCGAAGGACTAACCAATCAGCAGAAGAGAATGCGAGAGCTATGTATGCAGGACTTCCGCCGCTCACGGAACTCAGAGAGAGGACAAGGGAGGAGACGACAGCCATCGAGATGCTCCTGAATTACGAATTTGAGATCCCGCAGGTGCCTCAGTTCTTGCAGCAGAGCATGTCAGCCTGGGAACTGGAGTGCTTCACTGACATATTCATGGATATGGAATACCCGCTTTTCGCGCATTGGCACCAGGACATAGATTCTACGACGATCTGTCTAAGGCGGCTTTACTCAATTTGATCTTTGTCGGGGAAGAAGCAGCACCTGCGCAGAAGACGGCAATTGAGACGTTCAAGGAAGACCTAGCCAGAATCTCACTGGATATGCAAACCAGGTTACTGACAGTGACTTTCAAGGGTAAGAGAACTGCGGCAAAGTGGGAAGGATGGCAGGTTCCGCTGGCTTCGAGGTTGATCACGCTGGTAGACTATGAACGCAAGAGGGACAGGGCTAGACTGACGCACGAACTCGTGCTCCTAGACTACTTCAGCTTCACGATGGAGGCGCGCAAGGGAACTGTGAATTCCAAGGACATTTTCTGGATCTCGAGTACCAAGCTTGGACTCGAAGTCCAAGGCATCACCCACCCCACAACCGTCAACGGAGGTGTAAATGAACAGCAATGGGTAGTCAGAGTGAAGGCGGTCGGATGCCCCCAGCTGACGGGTGAGCGCTATGTAGTGGTAGACCAGGTGGAAGTGGTAATCCACCACCACACCGTGAACCTCAACTGGCCATGCCGAACCTGTCGAGCTGCGAACCATTCCACCAAATGGTGCAAAATCCCTGCGGAAGAGCTACATACTACTCAGGATGAGGTCACGAGAGAGATCCACGGTGATCGCCCGTCCAAGAAGACCAAGGTGAGCCTCAGGCAAAGATCAGAGAATGAGCCGAAGACATGGGAGCAGCTACAGGCGATGCTGCAGCAACACAACAGCCTTCTCGAGGGGAGCAATGCAGGTGACGCCAAACAGCGGGAGAAGAAAGGAACGCGCCCCTCCTCACCAAGGAACCAGATCAAGAGAGAGAAAGGCGAAAAGCCCTCCTTTCCTGGCGGCTGGCGAGAATCGCTAGCCTCTACGGCGAAGAAGGCCATCATGCAGAGTGAGCGAACAGCACTGTCCCGCGACAAGGTTGCGGTTGATGATGGAATGCGTGACAAGGAGGACAACGACTCACCGGTGAAAGGAACCAGTAGGACCGCTACCGACGGACCTGGACCCAGTACCGCCTTAACTGTACCTGACGAGGACATCGAGATGCAGGAAGAAGGCCACAATGACTGGTGGGAAAAAACCAAGAATTCTGATCCGGACAAGAACCCGGGCGCGGACCACAGCCATGCCGAGGACATGGAAGCACCTGAGACGCAGGAGAGCGAGAGCAGCAGCAAAGGACTGTCGACACCGAGAGCGGAGAGGATGAAGCGACCCCGAGAACAATCACGCGTGCAGACAGGCCCAGATGGAGAGATATCTACAAGGAAAAGGCAAGACATCTCAAATCCTATCGCCGAAAAGGAAAGCTTCGGCAAATTGGGCCTACAACCGAATGGGTGAGGAGGAACCAAACCAAGCGATTGCAGCCATGGGGGGACAACGGAAACACGTCCGCTCCCTCTCACCCAAACGCAGAGCAACGGAAGCTGCCCCGGGAACTGACAGGCCAGCGATGCAACAATTCATCCATCAGTTTCTGATTGCGGTCACAGACCAACCTGAACTGCCACCAAGTGCTGAGGCGGCGGTCGCGGAGGCCACAGAGACAATGGAGGTCATCGCATCGAAGGCGGCTGCCACCTTCCGGAATGACATCGGCGACATGGTGGTAGAAGAGAAAAGGCTCAAGGATCTTCTCGAGACTACAGTGGAACACCTCGAGCAGCTGGACAAGGAAGGTTTTCAGTTTCTGCGGGCAACCAAGCCAACGGATGCTGGAGCGCACATATCCCAATGGACTGAGGTACTTCAGGGCCAGATCACGGACGTAGCAGCCAACGGGAATTGCGCTTGGCTCGCGTTCTACGCTGCGCTCTATAATGTTCAGAAGGGACTTGGGAAACCATCGCGGAGGTGGCCACAGCGACGAACACACTGAAGGCGTTCGTGCTCAGCGAAATGATCGCTAATATAGCAGAAGAAACCCAGCTTCACCCGGACCATTTGGACGCAGCTCTGAAAGGATGCGGACGAGCGGATCTGCTCAAAGCCAACTGGATTGAGCAAGTCGACGCATTAGTCACGCATTACGAACAACAGCGGGACAAGTCTGTGCGAGCACAAGTGGATTTCAATTTCTGGGTTGGGCCGGAGCACATCAAAGCGATGGCCCAACACGCCCGTGAAACGGTCTACGTATTAGACGTGCGCACAGACCAACGAGCGTGGATGCAAGCGTATGCATACCAGGACATGACTACTGAGACAGGGGAGACAGTTGAAACCGGCACAATTTGCGCTGTACCAACGGAGCAGGCCCTCTCGCTCATGACGGAACTCACCAAGCAGAAATCCGGCCACCTATCCTTGTGCTGGAATGGGCTGAGTCCTCCGGCAACCACTTCAAAGCTTTCACGTACAAACCTGAGCAGCATGCTCACTACGCTCAGAATTTGGTACGCCTGGCGGACGAACGCAATTCCATTCTCGCACGAAACGGCTGGACAGAGCTTGATTCGGTGGCCTACGATACGGAGAAGACCGAACTCAATGCAGCCAAAGTCTCTGCCGACTTCAAGCGCAGGGTGGCCACATTGAAATCAAGCGAAAAACGCGACAAGGAACAAACAAGTGACAAGGAAGGAGCCGCCACTACGGTGCGTAGTGTGAACAGCACGATGCCAGCTCGTACGATCAAACAGGAGGTACTTTCACTACAGATGCAGGAGGGTCAGGCCGAACACGCTGCGAAAGCAGCAGATGCAGCAGAAGCACTCACGGAAGTGAAGATCACGGTCGAGACGGCTGCACAAGGGACAACAGTGCAGCCACAGGAGGTGCAAGCTACCAGGACCCGGGATAACGCGCCTCCTTCCAGTGGAGATCATGGTGGGGGTCTCTAGCAGAACCTCGCGGAGCGCGCAAGGTAGTGCAGCAGTACGGAGGAATCAATCGACGCTGCGCAACTACTTTCAGAGGCAAGGTGAGGAGGAAAGAAGAGCAACAATTGCGACCGACTTCAGGAAAGAGAGACGGAGGGTCGCAAAAGAAAGGAGAAAACGAGAAAGGAGCCAGCAGGTGGTCAAGACTAATCAACATCAACATGACCGAACGATTGGAGTCGCAACACTAAATGTTCGTGGATTGGCCACTGCTATCGCGAAAGCTGGAAATAAGATGAATGGGCTTAAGGAGCAACACAAGAGGGGGATCGTGACGTTGTCTTCTTACAAGATACCTGGTTGCATCAATGCGAACACGCTGAAGCAGCACAACAACATGTAGCCCTGTGGGGTTTTAAACACACACAGGCAACCAACTACTCGTTCTGGTCGTCGACGACGAACGAAAGGCGCGCTGGAGTCGCTATTTTAATTAATCCCTACGGAGCTGTGAGGAACGTGCAACCCTGGAATGAACATTTGTGGAACGAGCACTTAATCATGACGACCGGGGAGCTCAAAAGTAAAAACTTCCTGTTTATCAATATCTACGCCCCAATCAATGGTGTAGTTCGAACTGCCTTTACAACAAACTTGCAGAAATGAAGATGCCACCAGATGTGGAGATAATTTGCGGAGGCGATTATAACTGTGTAATTCGGAGTGGTGTGGATCGAAGTGGAGGGAGTGGAAGAGAGGATTTCGGAGCGAAAGCTTTAACCAATTTGATTGATAAGTGGGGTCTTTACGATGCAGGGTATTACAATATCCCTGGCAGGTCCGGAGAACTCGAAAAGCGAGAGTACGCACGACGGCACCATACCCACCGTCACAAGAGTGGATCTGGGCAGATTGGCACGTCCCGCCTTGACCGATTCTACGTAGGCATTGCAATAAAGAGGATGGTGCGAGGGGTGGAGACTGACGAACCGCCCTGCAGGACCGATCACAAAGCGGTCCTATTGGAGTTGCATGCACCCACTGGGGCAATCCGGGTTAAGCAATCAACAAAGGTCTGACCCCCCAGCATCCGCGGCAGCAGCGACGAAGAGCTTGGTAGAACATGAACTTCAAGACCTAGCGCTCTCCCTTGCGGACGCCTCGGCCGGGAAAACTGTTACAATCTGGGATCGCTTCAAGACGAGCCTACGGAACAAAGTCGTCAAACTCAAAAAAACTATCTGAATCAAGGTGACGCATGGCTACCGGCAAAAGATAAGGCGGGTCAAAACTAAGCTCCGCAAGCTGGACGAACACTCGCCAACCGACGACAATGAAAGAAGGAGAGTGATCGAAGAGCTCCACACACTCCAGGATGCCCGGCGTGCCCTGCAGAGACGGACACTCGTCACGAACAATGCATGGAGAAAGGAGGCGACAACTGAAGCCTTCTACAGAAGATTTCAGGCTAAGAAGGGGACAACACCATCTCCACTCTGCACCCCACACAGACTGAGACGCATCGTGATGCCCACGATAAGGCAAACATTATGGCCGACAGCTGGTCGGAAGTATTTCAAGGAGAACAGCGTGACTTAGGAACGATTGAAAAAATTATCAGCAAGTATAGTGGAAGTGGCAACAACTGGATCCAGCGACACTAGACGCGCCAATTACGGAATGTGAGGTGGAGGCAGCCATTGCAAAATGCCAGACAGGGAAGGCCTGCGGCCCGGATGAAATACCAAATGACTGGCACCGGGACTACAAGGAGCAACTGGTGCCCATCATCACCAAGTTGTGCAATGTATGCCTTGAGAACGTCATCACCCCATCCAGTTTTCTAGAAGCCAATATCTGTAGCATTGCCAAAGGGGAGACTCCTCAAACCCTCTAAACTACAGACCCATCGCGTTGTTGAACACAGACTATAAAATACTCACGCGGATCTAGCGTGGAGAGTCCGGGAGTTCATCACGAAGCTCGTCCATAACTCACAGTACGGATTCGTACCGGACAGGTCAACCCACGAAGTAATTGACATGATTGAAGCAGCGAAGGAAATTTGTGCAAAGAATGGGAAGTTGATAAAGGCTCAGGTTCTTCTTCTTGATTTCGCCAAGGCATATGACTCCATGGATCGGACATTCTTGCTTGCGATGCTACGAGCTAAGGGTTTTCCCCACGGTTTTGCCAAATTATCCTCACCACGCACTTCAACACTAAAATACGGTTCAAGATCAATGGCAGGCTATCGGAAAAAGTCAATATGACACGAGGCATTAGGCAGGGCTATCCCTTAGCACCGCTGTTATTCATCCTCGCTGTAGATCTAATTTATGATGTGATTGAAAACGAAGCCAGCATCTCCGGGATCCCGCTCCAGAGTGAGTCGGGCTATACGGAACTGAAAATCGCTGGTTTCGCGGATGACACGGCAAACTACTTGGGCAACAGGTCCATGCAGTCAGCGGCAATTGCAGCAGTACAAGAATTTCCTCTATTTCAGGGCTGCGGTTGAACATTAAAAATCTGTGGCCATACACCTTGGGGGCCAGCCACAATTGGGAGTGCATCAGGACGAAGAGACAGAGGAGAGCGCTGCTGATGACGCAGTCGAAAATGCATTAAGCACGAGATATCCCGGTCAAATAGCCGGGGTAGGCGACACCTCGGCGGAGGCCTGGGAGAAAGCTTTCGCTTCGCTCCGAATTCGGCTGACGCTCGCCGAGGCAAAAACCAATTCAGTCCTACAACGGGCAGAGATAGCAGCGGCTGTTATCATACCTAAACTGCTCTCCGTGGCCCGGCACGCTTGGCCCTCAGAGCAAACTGTAAAAGACGCGGACGCCGCAATCCGCAACTTTGTCTGGAAGTCCATCTTCCAAATCCCGGACAGAGCTGTAGCAGGATGGGTACAGGCTTCAGTCGCTGAACAAGTCAAGATGCAAGGAGGGTTTGGAATTCTGAACTTCACGACGGAACAACTAGCTTTAAGTGCCACGGTAGTAGGGCAATGGGCACTGACGACGAGAAGGCAAACGCACATAACTGGAGACATCCACCAGATGAGGGATACGGGGCACGTGATGTGGCTCCTACCAGCGGCCGCGAAGCCAACAGTAAAAATTGAGGATTCCTTATGGGCTTCCGGGGCTCCGTGGGCAGCCAAACACTTCGAGGCCAATGCTCAGGAGACCGCAGAGGGGTCGGACCAATTCATGAGCACTCGAAAGCTTCTCAGGAGCAACTCCGGTGTCCAAACCCGATGGACAGCGGAAGGATTAGCGATACGATGCTCAGGTCCGGCTCTGGCGAACCTCCAGGAAAGACGCACCGAACGAAGGAGGAGATGGGGACAGTGCATGGCGGGGGCTGTGGCGGGACTCCCGGTCACCAGCCTCCGAATTGGGGACACGCAAGGCAAACCTCAGACCTGGCGAAACTACAAGGCAGTGATTCCACGAGTCAAAGACATCAGGGTCAACGATGTGCTGAGAATTACTACAACGGAGACGGGAGTCACCATGTTTGCTCCAGCTACACAGGTATTACCGATGGCCAGCATTGCGGCTCATTGTTTCCGGCAGTTCGCACTCAACATTATAGCTAACTACCCGGAAGTGGTAGGCATGACACCGCGAACGGATGTGCTACCAGTGCACCACTGACTACAAGATCAACACCACCTTTTTAGATCGACCACGGACCAGGTCAGAACATTGTGCACTCATGGGCCTCCTCAACTACCGTAGTACCCTGGGACGCGGAGAATGAAGCTGCTGAGGTTGCGATTGCACACTTCCTGCAGGTACCGGCTGGCTCAGTTTGGGCCCCGCCGCACGAGCAGCTCACAAGGATGCGACCGCTATGGACGGGGAACCGGCGGTGGGCTCAAACTCGGAAGAAGTACAAGAGTCTCGTCAACAAACGCAGAGAGCAGGGGGCCATAGCAGCGAAGCAAACCATCCGGGACAAGCTCACCAAGGACAACGCGATAGCAGCTGCGGCCCTCGACACGCTCACCTGGAAAGCTGCCCATCGAATGGAAATGGTCACAGCCTACCAGACCCAGAATATAGTGAAACTCAAGCTTAACCGACTTCGGCTATGGGTCAGTGAAGAACAGGGGCATCGGTGTCAGAGTGTGCAGTGCGCTGACATCAGAGAGCAAGGCACCCTCCATCTCGCATGGGGATGCAGCGAAGCCCAACGGATCTGGAAAGCGGTGGTGGGGCAATGGGGAATCACGAGCGCCGACGGCACGATGCCGGACACTGACGAGCTTGCGGCAGAAATTCTCGGTTTTAAGCTCAGGAGGACACCACGATGGATCATGATGTGGGGAACAACCACTAATGTTGAGGACTGGGATGAGTTATTCCGGTTTTGCAACGAGATGTGGCAACTCACTTGCGCGGTCGTCCTCACCTGCATTTGGAGACGCAACGTAGATCGTGTAAATCACAAAGAGAGGAGAGTCGCACCGATCGAAGAAGCGCAAACAGGAGTATTGAACCAAGTGCGAGAAGCTATCCGCAGATACAGGTGTGGCTTATACCCGCTCACGAAGCGTACACTACTTGGAATGCAGACAGCAGATCTCCTGCTCGAACGGTGGACCAAGGAGGAGGTCGACCAGACGGGAAGCCACGGGCACATGATAACTCGCATCGGATTCTTTGACGGCGGGTCCAGGGGCAACCCCGGACCAGGAGGGAGCGGAAGCACAATTGTGGAACTGGATCAACAAGGAACCACAGGAACATTGGTGTGGGCGGCAACGACTGCACTGGGGAGAGAACAACTACGAATAACGTTGCCGAATTTGTTGGGCTGCATCGATTGCTTCAGCAAGCGGCGGCACGGCAATGGACGGGCATTCATATAGTTGGAGACAGCCAGCTGATCCTACGAATGATGCGGGGCAGAGACCGCCGAAAGCGGCCAAACTTCAGCGTTGGTACCGGCAAACGAGACGGCTAGCTGATCAATTGGAGGTGGGTTCCGGGACACACCACTACCGCGCCAACAATAAGATAGCCGATTGGCTCGCCAACCAGGTATGGACAGCAAAACAAGCAATATGGTGTCGTTCACCAACGGAGAGGAAGGGCACATGCTCTACAAGGGAGTATTGGGTCTATTGAACGGAGATATGCAGAAGTGGACGAGCACAAGAGAGAAACAACTGACAAGAGAAATGAAGGCCACGGCAACAGAAACGGCCGGGGCGGAGGCTGGGAGTCCAGCACAACTCACTGAGTAGGATGTCTTTCCCTACGAGGAATGGATATTAGAGTTCACTCTGAACGGAGAAGTAACACAATATGCCCACCCTATTATTATTAAAGAGGCAACATTTGAACGACACGCACGAACGGTATGAACGAACGACATGCGAACAACATGTATGAACGTTAAATGTGTTTAATTGTTTTTGGCTGGGTATTTTACGACGAAACGGTGGGGTATTTTACGACGAAACGGTGAATGGATACTCACATGCGAACAACATATATGAACGTTAAATGTGTTTAAATGTTTAGGCGGGGTATTTTACGACGAAACGGTGAATGGATTCTCACATGCGAACCACATGTATGAACGTTAAATGTGATGAAGTGTTTTGGCGTGAATCAACCAAAGACGCAACACGACCGACGTAGGGTGTATCATGGTAACTAGTTGGCATTCGTAGCGTCGTTTCCCTGTAAATTTCGCTTTCAACGGTTGAATTGGGGTGATGGTGGCTAGTTGACATTCGTAGCGTCCTTTCGCTTTGGACTTTCGCTTTCAACGGTTGATTCAACCAACGCAACAAGTGTTGGTTGAATCAAACCGTTGAAAGCGAAAGTAAGACCGACGTAGGGTGCGTCATGGTAGCTAGTCGTACCAATGAAAAAATGCCTTCATTTTCCCTATAGCCTCATCACCGTTCAAAACCCCATTTGCACAGTAAAACAAAATGGTCCTCCCAGCCAAACCCACCGGAATCTTGCTCGCGGTGTTAAGCAGAAGTGGGCACGAATATTTACCCACTTGGCGGATACAAACGAAAAGGGTACCCCTGGATAGATCTGACACAGACCTATTTTTGCATGAGCTCTCAGATGCTAACAAAGCAGTATTGATAGAGAAATGGGTCGATGAACTCGATTTGGCCCAAATTCTGAGAAATCAATTCATGAACCTTTTGTTCGGGTGTACCACACAAATTGCACATAAGGGGAACGGTCAATTAGGGTCCGCTTGGTCAATTCAAGGCCGCGAGTTTTGGCCAATGACTAGGCTGCTTTCCGCTCCCCTGACTCTTATTGCCCTATCCCTTCCAAGACGTTGGCAATTGACATACTGAATACAAGTCAAAATCCGGCCTTCAATTGGTTTATGTCGATTTAGAGAGATAGTTTTGAATTGAGAATTCGATGCATGATCTCATTGGTGCAGGACCGAGTTTAAGCTGAAAGATAGCTATAACAACGGGCGACTCAGTCCTGCCTTATTTTGCCCGTTTCGATGCTAGACGTTCCTTGTAGCGCCGTCAGCAAGTGACACTACAGAACCGGCCCCTAATTGACCGTTCCCTTACTAGCTGAGCATCACTTCATGTTGCTAAATGGAACGACGCCTAAAATTAGGTGGGGCACATATTTTTGGGGCGACGTCCCCAACTGGTTCTTATTTCACAAACCAATCTGAGTATTGGCGATCATGGCGCGGATTAGAATGGCGGGAGCCAAACCGGGAAGTGCAGGCAGCGATGTGGACGGTAAGTGGTGCTATGCAGAGCTGGTGCGCTTTATATCTAATACACGTTTGTTGTGGATCAATAGGGCGTTTGCAAACGACGCGTTCTCCTGTAACGCGCTCTGCAGGCGCAATGAGAGCTGGCCCAGTTGGATCGAGTGCAGTTGGAGCTAGTGCAACTGGAGCAGGTACATCAAACGCAAGTCTGTTTAAGTTTGCTAGCTGTATTTAACTTACTAGTTTTGTTTGCTAGAGCAACGTGACATTCCTTCAAGCGTAGCAGCACTTCCCAGTGTGACTGCTGCCATTAATTTAATGCACTTGAACAGTGTCGCCGCCTCGGGCGGTAACGAGTAGCACAAGAGACGGATGGAGCAACGGGCAATGCGCCAGCACTGAGCGCCAGTGAAATGCAAGCGAAAAAGAAGTTATGTGCGCTCGAGCGGAAAAGATTCGCCGCCGTATGTGTACTTGAACCTGATTGGACTGTACTAGGATGATTTGTTTTTTGCATGTGTTGTTGGCTGACAGGCCGGGAGGTATACGAGTTTCGCGTGGGGCAAGCTGCGCATGCACGCGCTGCCAAGGGCGCCAACAAAAAGCAGCAGTAAATGCAGAGCGTTTGGGCAAGTGACGTTTACGACTAATGGAAATCTCGGTTATTGGTATTATTCAAACTCGTCTCTAGGTATGTGTTCAGGAGTTCTACCTGCCGCTCTTTCTGTTTTGGCAATTCACACATCATGTGAAAACTAACATCTCTTCTAATCTGAACTAGTTTCTATACATAAAATCTGCCAGGCACCTCGTGAAACGTACGCGCTCGTTCTTTCTCTGCTTTTAGTGCTGCATTCATCCTTCGGGCTCGTTCCCGTCGCGTAGCCACTCGCTTAGCCTACATAGCTATCTTTCGTTGCGCGCTAACGGTTTCTTTGACGTCAGCATTTCTCTCGATGCCGGCATCTTCGATGGCCTTGTGCTGCTTCGAGTTCTGCTCCTGCGGCCTGTCGTAGTCGGCCGACTGGAAAAAGATTGGAGCCGGCGTTTTGGTTTCCTCGCCTTTGTGAGCGCCGGTCTCACTGCAGGTTGGCGCCTTGAACTTCTCCGTTGGCTAGGCAGTGGAGATGTTAGGCAGTTGGCGTTACTGTAGATGGGCGACGCCGTAGTTGGGAGCTCGCTCATTGTCTGGCTAGAGAAAATTGAATAATGAGATGACATCCGCAAGATGCCTGCCACCGGTTGCCTGCCGATGCCTGGAGCAGCTGCATAAAATCGAAGGATAATCCGTCAGATGAATAACTATAAGAAGAGCCTCACCGAGGTGCTAAAGATCGGTTGTTCTGCAAGGCTATCTGTTGCATGGTCGAAATTAGTGTGTCAGATTTTTAAGGTCGTACGTACTACTAACTGAATTCGTTGTTCCTCGATAGCAAAACTCGTCCTCTTCTCAGCCGATGTTTTTAGTTTGTCTAAGGTTAGCGGTGCAGTGAGTACAATATCGTCACGAGACCTAACTCTAGATAATGCCACGTATGCAAACGATGTACTTGGAATCATGAGCGAATGGAAAACGACTTTGCTGCAAGTCAGACCATGTACTTTGTGGACGGTGATTGCATACGCCAGTCGTAGCGGAATGCCTTCGCGATATACTGTAAGATCACTTGTTTCTTGCCCCAACTAACTTTTCGAGGAACTCCAGGTACGATGTTAGCAACGTCAGGTAGAAATGAAGGCCCAGCGCACATATCCAAAATCTGAACTAGTATTATGGGCAAATCCATCTCAGCTGTGAAAATAAAGTCATAGATAACGCCGTTTTTGCCGTTGCAAAGGCCAGCGGTTTGAGCCACATTGAATGTCAGCGTAACTGGAGCGCCGACAGCAAGATCAATACTTCTTCCTACAACTCTATCTCTGTCTGGACTGGCCGATTCTGCATCTTCTAACAGAGCTTTCCTAGAACTAGAAGCCACATTTCGCTGTTTAGCGAGTCGTTGTAGCTTTACACTATGCTTTGCGCGTATATGAACTATAGGCTCTGATCCTTTCTCCAGACTGCTATGATTTGCTCTAGCCACATCTGCATTTAGGTAAGCAATGTGTTTTGCCTCTGACGCCCAAGCTGGCATTTGCTTTTCTTTGCAGTATCCAAGTTGACGTCGGCTTGTGTTGGCCATTTACAACGAAGGTGCCGCAATGCATCAAACCACTCTGGATCTGCCTTCCCTCGATTTTGACTTGTGAGTGCACACACAATTGCAATGTTTTCCCAAATTTCGCGTCCGATGCGCTGAGTGCGATTTTGAATTTTAACTGCTGGCGTCGATAACGCGTAAGGAATAACAGGATCTAGTTGCGCGAAATCACCCGTAAATATAACATCCCTTCCGCCGAAGGCAAGGTGACTACATCTAGGCCATATCTCTCGCATTCGCTGGTCGATCCAAAAACGCATACCACAGGATATGACGCTAAACTCGTCAATAATAACAAGATGAACATCGTTGTAGTGATCCTGAAGCCTCTTTAGTTGGCAGGACCTCCTTTTAAGACTAGTTAAAGAGGTATATGGAGTGGAAAACGCTCCACGCGAAAAAGACACCAGTTCTAACGCAGAACATATCGATTTACCTTTAATGTTAAAGGCAGCCGTAGCTTGGTGTGCGAGTAAAAGAACGCGTTTTGATGTTCGTCTAGTAGCTGTATGCTCGCTGAAAACAGTGTGAACATTTTTGACAATGTGCTTTATTAGCCAGCTTTTCCCACTTCCCTCCTCGCCATGAATAATCATCTGCAGCGGCTCACAGATCGCATTTTTAGCGAAGCACGAAATCGGGCCCGCGATTGGGCCATAGCAAATGCGAATGGTTTCCACTGGGATTCATGCATTGAGGCAACGTCTACATCGCTATCGTGATCAACAATCGGATACTGGTAATTACTACCTCGTCCCTCAGTATGTATTGCGTGTACAAGTACCAGTTCGTCGGACATCTCGCTGTAGTTTTATCCAGGGTTTTAATAAATCCTTTAGATTTAACTACGTCTTCTTTTGTGTACGCCCGCCTACTTTTCCATCGGCTCGCAAACGTTTCTGAACGATTTTTAGTACTGGTTTCGCTTGACGCAGTATCATCAGCCTCATCAGCCCCCACGAGATGAACTTCTTCTGAATCTGGTTCCGCGTCTACGAACACATACTCTGATGGGGGCAAAGGTGTGCACATTTCGGTATTCTTTGCATTTTTCAACGCGTCCATGCCTTGCTTTCCATCTAATTTCATTCTAGATTCGCGGCGAAGTTCGCTGTCAAGGACACTTTGTTGCTCTTGGTCGAAAACCGTAACGCATTCATCATCTGTCTGAGGTAGCTCTTCTAAAGACCTCCATGGTTTGTGAAGAAATAGCTCAGCAAAACAAAAGTTGGGGTTAGCTGAATCAGGAGCGAACCATGGAGTACTACGGATAACGTGTGGCTTGCCACGAAGTTTGATATATCCTTCACGATCACTTCGTGCCCAAGACGCGTCGACAATCACACCGGTCAGCAGGATGGTCGGCAACGCCCACGGAGTTTGCGGCTCCGACCTGCATTGGGCAGTACAATCAAAGCATACAAGGAGTGGATAGATTGGACCAGATCAGAGACAGATTTTCTATTGTTGACTGTCACTCTTACAAGTGGTGGCACAAGAAACTGGCACTGGCCATGGTCGACATTGCGCGGGCGAACGCGTATTTGACGCGCCGATTTACAAAACCTGAATCTACTGCGCGCGACGCGCACAGACAGTTTGTCATGGACCTAGCTAGTGAGCTGATGAACCGCAAGTGGTCTGAAGCCTCGAGTAAAGGCCGCATAATATTTGGAGCACAGTTGAATGACGACAATGTAGGCTACGCTGTAGAGTCAGTGCAGTGGGGCTGCCGTAGACTGTAGCGTAGAGGAAGACTTAGTCGGACTCAGCGAGTTTCTTAAGCAGGTAGCTTACCTTGGCGTTCTTATACAAAGAACAGGGACGAGCGTACGACAGTAGCGTACAGGCTCCAAGAAGTAACAGTCTTTACAAGACAATGAAACTCTTAACCTTTACTCTCCAAGTGCGCATACTTGTATGATCGCGAGCGTACCAGTATGCTCCACTGAAACATAGTTTTTAGAAAAGCGACAGTTATTAGAATGCTATTGTTAGCCTAGCAATGAAAACGAAGGAAACGACTACATTCTCCTTTTTCTCGGGATCAAACACGCGCGCGAAAGCTACGATGATGCAGGTCGGGTCTCGCGTTGTTGGAAAATCTGACTTCCTCAGTTTGTATTGAATTTCATATGGTGCTCAAGAGATTAGTCAAATTGAAGTGGAGAGGCTTTACCAAGCTATATCTCTCCACTTCAATTTGACTATTCTCTTGAGCACCATATGAAATTCAATACAAACTCCTATACAAACTAACTTTGTCCGAGCATACTAGTATGCTTTACTCCAGTCTACCTGTATGCTTTGGACCTGGAGAGTAAAGGTTAAGGTTAAAGGTAAACTGAATGTATTATTGCTATCGGCGGCATAGCCGCCCTGGTGTAAATCTATAGGTCTCACTATCTAACATAGTAGAGCCTAGTCTAATGCATATATATTGGCTGTGAAGCCACCTACTGATATCTTGTTAACTTTCACGTACTGAGTACTGTTTTAGGGAGAGTGTGGTCACACCAAATAGGGTAACCTACATAATCGTAACTCTTTGCGTAACCCCGTTACACTCTCCCCTCCAGACTGAAGACACCACGTGTCGACACTCGACAACTCGCCTCACGTGAGGTAGCGTCAACTGACGCGTGTGACGGGGTCACCTTCCATCAAGCTCCTCGCTCCAGAACTGTCCAAGTTCTCCCAGAGCTGGCCGACGGCCCGTTGTATGGATCACAACTGTTTCTGGTCCTTCGACCGAAGTCTGATCCCAGTCTCACGCCCCACCTCGCCCGCACTGAGTGCACTAACGGCCAGCGGCCTCGAAGACATTCTGTCTCCCGCGATCGAGAAGCTCTCAGTACACGAGTACTACTCCGAGCACAAGCGGCGACACCCGTCGGTGGACATGTCCAGCCCCAAGGCTTCCAAGCCAAAACGTCCGCGTACCGCAAACCAAGCCCTCTTTGAGGAACTCACGGAGACCTCAGTGGACTACGAACAGTCCGAGGCTGGGGAACCCGGGGAGATCCCGAAGATGAACGCCCTGCACCAAGTGCGCCCGCTGAGCGCCCAGCGCTTCGCACTCCTAATCCGTTCGTTGAACGAAACGGCGTTGACGGCCTTAACGCGCTGCGCGCCTCGCGCGGTTTGGAGGATCCTCCGATCTCCAATCCCCTCCACGAGTACAAGAGCTGCAGCTCAATGAGCAAGAGACTTCCGTGACCCGCCACCCTGTGGCACAGCCTCTGTTAAATCCACATTCGGACTATCGGTGTATATCAAACAACTCGGGAATCGGCCGTTGGCAGCGCATGTCATTGGACCAGCGGCTCGTACGGCATCAAAGTTGGCAACTCGTCAAGCGCTGCGCGCTCGGTTCCTGACCACACAGGCCGCAACTATTGCCGAATATCGAATTCGTCTTCAAGCTCAAACGAGCAGGCAGTCGGTACCCATGGTACGCACTGTGGTGCTGGCGCTGGCGCCCGGAGAAACTGAGTCGGAGTATGATACTCTGATGACTACTTGGGCTCACCGGAGCCGTAAGTTCTCCTCCATGGAGACTCTTCGAGCCAGCTTCTCCGAGATCGACGTGCGCCTCGAGCGCAAGTTACTCTTCGAGTACGCGAAGGGTCGAGCGAAGGGTACTCTTAGAAAGAAATACCAAGCTCAGATTTCCCAATATGCTCCGTTGAGCTCTGCAGCATTTGCTGCCACAGCTCAGGATCAGCGCTTGGGCGCAGCTGCTGATCCTCTCGCTTCCCTGCCTATTGGCGGGAGGCGTGGAGCAACCGACGACGCGGTCTCTGGTGCGCGGCACGCATTAGATCACTCGGATCAAAAGCGTCCACGACGTCTGGGAAATCTTGCCGGAGCGGGCCCTCGAACTCCCACGAGTTCTCGGGGTGAGGATATTCCCTCCACTTCACAAGATATTGGGTACGACCCTGGCGACTTCGTCGCTTCAAGATCTCTTTCACGTGGAAGTGGAGATCTCCCTGCTCATCGAGCAACGCCGGCGGCGGCCGAAGCAAAGGAGAAGGCTGATGAGCCGATGGAGGACGATCCTCCGCTGCACCGCTCGGAGTTGCTCGCAACTCTTGAGCAGGTGCAGGGTGTGCAAGGCGATGTGAATCGTTCCGTCGAACTCTGGACGGTGCAGAGCGGGCGTATGATCAGTCGGTGAACTTGATCGATGATTTTTCAAATCGACTCCGTTGGGTTGGGAACACCGAGTCTGGCGTTCAACGCCTGATTGCTCTTGAGCGCGGTCATGCCGGGACCGTGGGGAAGCTTGATAAGCTTGGGGAATCTGTTGCTCGGATGCAGGGTCAGATTGACGGCCTGTACCGCCTTCTGCCCGGCGCTGTGGCCCCACCACCTGCGGCGCCAGCTCCTCCGAGCTAACCTGCGACGCGTCCCGGTACGGCTTGAGCAAGCCCACGTAATACACGGGATGCGTTCGCATCCTCTTGGGGAGGTTTAGCGTGTACGCCAGGCTCTTCTTGGCCACGACCTTGAAAGGCCCCACAAAGCGCGGACGCAGCTTGGTCTTGAAGACCGCGGTCACTGCATGTGTAGGTAGGTTTTTGGCATTTAATAAAACCAGGTCTCCGAACTCAAAGCTTTGCTCATTTCGTCTGCCCTTGGCATCTGCGTATTCCTTTTGTTTGTCTTGGCTCTCAGCCATTGCGTCACGCACATGTCGAAAGACATTCAGACGCGTTGATAGAAAATCATCAACCTGTTTCTTAACATCATTAGGGCTGACTTCAGCAAGTCGCTCAGCGAGATCTCCTCCCCCACCAAGCCCAGAACCACGGAGTGGTAGCGTCAACTGGACGCGTGGGTGAGAGAGGCCGTTAACGTAGAACGGCGTGTAGCCTGTAGAGGCATGCACAGCATTATTCAATGCGAGCTCAACGAGTGGGAGCATGGAGCTCCAAAGCTTTGGTTTTTCAGCACAAGTGCTTCGGAGGATATCCTCCACAACGCGATTCGCGCGTTCGGTTTGACCGTCGGTCTGCGGATGATCCGCCGTGGACATGTCCAACTTCGTGCCCAGCACGGTGAACACGGACGACCCGAAAACGGCCCATGAAACGGGGTCTCTGTCAGAGACGATCGATGCGGGTAAGCCATGCTGGCGAAACATCCTATCGATAAACAGCTTCGCTGTACCTTCATCATCGATGGTGACCGGCACAGCCGCAAGATGTACCATCTTACTCAATCGGTCTACAAAGACCACGATGCCTGTGTTCCCATCCTGGTCTTTAGGAAGACCGAACACAAAGTCCAAACTCATAAACTCCCAACACCCCGATGGTACAGGCAAACCTGCCAGCGGCGCAGCCGCATGTGGTGAAAGCTTCACCCGTTGACATGTCTCACACTTGCGCACATAAGTGCTCATCCATTTGTAGAGCTTGGGCCACCAGTAAGACAGGCTCACCGAGCCGTAGGTCTTCTTGCGACCCAGGTGTCCGCTCAGCGGCGTATCATGCGCCTCATACAGGATGCAATACTTGAGATCCTCATCATGAAGGACGACAAGCACGGGAGAATCCTCAACATCCGTGCTGTAGTACTGCAGGCCATCATCGATGGAATAGCGATGTAACCTCGCGCGCAGGCGCGCCGACAATTTAATGTCCGAGTTTTCGAACTCCTTGCTCCCAAGAGCAAGTAGCAGAGCTACACACGTATCATCACGCGCATACGCAGCGCGGATTAACGTCGTCCGGACGAAGTCACCGTCGTGACATGAGCAAGCTCATAATCTGGGCTACGCGACAGTGCGTCCGCCAGATCGTTCTGGCTGCCAGGCTTGTACTTCACCTCGACGTTATACTCCGCGAAGAAGGACAGCCATCTGACCATCCTTTGCGAGAGATGAGGCGATTGAATCGCGTGGCGTAGCGACGCATGGTCTGTAAGGACCACAAACGGTTTAGAACCGATCAGGTGCACCCTGAACTTGACAAGGGCATACTTCATTGCAAGTAGCTCCTTGTCATGAACTGGGTAGTTCTTCTCTGCAGCTTTAAGGTGGCGAGACTCAAACGCAATCACGCGTTCGTGCCCATCGGCATCAGCTTGTAAAAGCGCACTGTCAATGACAAAGTCGGATGCATCACAGACGACGCTGAACGGGCGTTCAGGGTCTGGCAACGCCACGATAGGGGGTGAAGGAGACTTTCCTTGACCGCCTCAAAGGCATCATGATGCTCGGTGTGCCAACACCAGTCCGCATCCTTCTTAAGGAGATTGGACAATGGCCGAGCCATCTCAGCATAGTTCTTGCTGTACTTGTGCAAGTAATTGGCAAGGCCAAACCACTTCCACAAATCCTTCTGGTTGCGAGGAAGCGGCCAGTCCACGATGGACTTGACCTTGGCGGGATCCGCACGAAGGCCACGCTTTCCAATAAAGCATCCCAAGAAGGGAATCTCTTCAGCACCGAAGATACACTTAGAAGCATTAGCGTAACGTTTGTTAGTGCGCATGCACGCGAGCACCGCTCTTAGATGGTCGATGTGGTTCTCCACGTCCGACTTCCCGTTCTCCGCACGACTATGGACAAAGATGTCATCAAAATACGTTTGTGCAAACGCTCGAAGAGGCCTGAATAGTTGCGTCACAAGACGATTGAACGACACAAACGCGTTCGACAGCCCTTGGGGCATAACGAGCCACTCCCAGAGCATACCGCTCGAAGGGCTCACCGCTGTTAGCGGAATATCGCTCGTACGCATGAGCAGTTGGTAATAACCATCGACTAAGTCGAGCGCACTGTACATTGTACTACCAACCATGTTGTTCTGCAGAACATCTTTTCTAGGAATCGGCGTCTGCGCCGGGATAGTGGCCGCGTTGAGCTAATTAAAAGCGTGAACGATACGCCACTTCCCATTCGGCTTTCTGACACAGAATGTCGGCGTGGAATGCGGAGCCTTCCTCTCTCGCACCATTCCTGCCGCGTGCTTAGCACTAAAGAACGCATCAATTACGTCGCACTGCTCCTTGGCAAGGGCCACTGTCGTGTAACGCAGTATTTGGTTCCAGGAACCAGGTCAATCGCATGACGCACACCTCGATCGGGAGGTAGAGATGACGGAGGGTCATTAGAGACCATGTCTTGGAAGTCCTTCACCAAAGGATAGAAGGGATCCGAGGGATTATTCAGGATCGCGGATCCACTACGATCACTTAAGATCTTCTTGGTGTCCTCAAGGACTGCTTCATCCATAAGCAACGAAGAGTTCAACTCTTCTTCATGTCGTATAATGACCACTTCGGCGAAATCGCCCGCCTTCAAGGCCTCGCCAAACTCGGCAACGGACATCTCGTCCAGCTCTAGCAGAGCATCGACTGCGGGAATACTTTCCAATGTGATCTCACCATTGGCCTCGCCAGTCACTCCATCAACGAGTGTGTATAGCTGTTCTCTATCATCCTCCACTCGAGATACATCCTGTATCAGGACAGACGCCTTGCGTCTTGCAGCCGACATACGGCGTCGCTGCCGTCTCCTCGCGGAGACCGAACGTCTCGGAGAGACCAGGGTTTTAAGACAAAACACGTCTTCGGGTGCCCTCACCTCTTGTTGCTCCAAAGGAGACTCGATGTCATTACCGACATCCGGCAGCGGGCTGCTTGACTCGCAGTCGCCACCCAGTGGATTACGCACGCGCATCACCAGGGCCAGGCCCAAGATGCATCAACGATCCGTCGACCACGCCATCATTGGCATGCAGCGAAGGCTACTCGTCAGAGCGAGCGTCGCTCGGCGAATAACGTGTTACCCCACGCGCTTCGGAAGGGCCCAGCCCCACGTGCCTCGACATCGGGTTGGCCATGCTTTCGGAAGCAGACAGCGGCAGCTCGTTCACACAACGAGGGCCGCTCAGCGGTTTACGTGCCAACCCAAGACTAGTGCTCAGGCTCGCGTCAGTGACGCCAGTGTCCAATAACTCGGACACTCCAATATCCAGCACATTGACCGTCTCGGTCCAGTGCTCGCGCCAATAGCGCTTTTGCTTCCTAGCAGAGGTGGGTTCATGACTCGCCAAAGCTCCGCTAGGAGGCAAGCGCGTAGCGCCTAAGGTCTTAGACCTCCAATCGATCCATGACTCATGGCGTTCCAGCCAGGCCATGCCTAGGATGTGATCGTATCTCGAATCCAGGTCAAGAACCAGACAGCGTTCAACGCTATCGAAGTCCAAAACCTTCACGCCCAGGTTCACAGCAACCTTAGGTACCGTAACACGGGCTCCCGTCGCAAGACGTACAGTGACCGTGTCACTCGCGCCACTTGCGCCTCAGCATACTGCTGACTTCCTTCATCGTGGCGCGTCGAGCGTAATTGCCCGACGCACCAGAATCGATAAGGATTACCCATGGCTTATTAAAGCCCTTCACGGTCGCTTCGATGACCAGCAATCCCGGCTTGCATACACGTTCCGTGTTATAGAGCACGGAGCTCTCCGGGGCAAGCCCTGCTGACCTCCTCTCAGAGGTTCTACAGAACAAAGTTCTTCCCAGCAGGCCGCCCCGCGCCTACTGGGTCTTGACGTTTCCCTGCCAAGGGCCCGGCTTCCGGTCAGAGGCGCGGCCTCGGCTCATAGTAGCTTGGCGTTACTTACGAAGCGGACACCCAGGGCGCAGCTGTTGCGTCCCGCACACATAGCATCGGCGGACGCCAATGCGCTGCTCGGCAGTCTGAAGCTCGGCTTCTTCGTCTTCAGCGTAGCTGAGATCCATCGGCTCCGGTCCATTGGACGAACCCGAAGCTCCAGACGAGCTGTTGTGCGAAGCACTCCAACCAAGTCGAGCGGACTTAAAGTTGAACTCGGCGTTCAACGCCACGGTCACAGCTTCTTCAAAAGAAGAAGGATGAAAGCGAAAGACTTCCGTCCTAGCAACGCCAGTGCGAAGACCTTCCATAAAGATGGTCACCGTGACCGCCTCGGGGAGAGGATACGCTGCCATACCGGCAATCAGAGTTCGCAACTCTTGGACGAAGTCCACCAACTCCTTCTTGCCCTGTCGGGTAGAAAGGAAGCGTGACCTCACGCGATATGCCTGGATAGGCGGCGAGAATACTCGCGAGAGTTGCAGCTTGAGCTGATCCCACGACGGGAAGGCGTCGTCCACAGACGTACCGCAGGTCAGTGACCATTCTCGCGCTCGACCCCGAGCTTTAAGATAGATAGCGCCACGCGCTGCTGCTCGGTCTTGAGCATGGCAGACGTCATAGCCATCTCAATTTCTCTGACCCAGAGCAGGATATTCTCTCCTTCCTTTCCCTCGAAGGTCTTGACGCTCACCATGAGCGGTTTAGCTCTGGGAGCTCCATCCGATGATGGCCTGGGCGTCGTAGACGCAGCGGCCACAGTAATGCGTTGCTGCATGTGCTCCAACAGAGCATTTTCGTAGTTCGAGAACGCCTCTAGACGTGCGTTAACAACGTCGGGGCCTTGCGAAGCAAGATGACCACGCTCTCCGGACCAACAAAAGACATCAGCTTTTTAAGCCCGTCTTGTTGACTCGCCGGTAAGTGGGCGAAATGTTCCATTCTCGCAGAGGGACAGTCTTTAAGACTCAGGTGTAGGATTGACTACAAGTGCTACCAAGTGCAGCGGGGCTGCCGTATACTGTAGCGTAGACGAAGACTTAGTCTGACTCAGTGAGTCTCTTAGACAAAGGTAGTTACCTTAGCGTTCTTATACAAACAAACAGGGACGAGCGTATGACAGTAGCGTACAGGCTCCAAGAAGTAACAGTCTTTACAAGACAATGAAACTCTTAAGGTTAAAGGTGAACTGCATGTATTATTGCTATCGGCGGCAAAGCCGCCCTGGTGTAAATCTATAGGTCTCACTATCTAATATAGTAGAGCCTAGTATAATGCATATATATTGGGACAGAGACTATTATTACAAATTAAAGTGCTAGCACGGGACGGGTGTCACGGCCGTCAAATCCTCAAAGTTGGAGGTGTCGACAAGAACAATACCACCCTGCCTCACCCCAAAGCCCCTTCCCTGTAGGTGTTAACCCTAAGGGGCCGAGCTAGATGTGACCGTGGTTGGTCCTGGGTTTAAGCCCGTGCTCCGCACACGGATCTTAAACCACAGGCGTTGTTTCGGCTTGCTGAGCACATTGGTCTTCACCCCTCCGGAATGGGCTGTTAAAACCGAGCCATTTACATTCACTCTGACGCCGCATACAAAAGAGTATATGCTCCAGTTTGTACTTTTAGTCACTCTCTATATATTGGCTGTGAAGCCACCTACTGATATCTTGTTAACTTTCACGTACTGAGTACTGTTTTAGGGAGAGTGTGGTTACACCGTAAATTTTTGCGTAACCCCGTTACAAGCAACGTCCGAGCTAGGCTCACGTTTGCCGAACGAATTGCACTGCCCAGTTTGCCGCACTCCAAATTGTTAGGGATCATTCGCGGTTGGTTGTCCTATGTGCTGGCAACGCGCTTGTCTTCAAGATGATCTTTCTCTTCGACAATAAGTTTATCTGCTGGGCTGATCAGCAACTTCAATCGCTCCGTTTCTTCGTTTGCCTCCCGTTTTAGGCCTTCAAGGCGATCCAGCTCATGTTGGCATCCCTCTACCGTCCATACGCTGCGGTCGGATTCGGTGTTGTGAAGTCCAGACACGACTGCAGAGTCATCTCCAGGCGTACTTTTGTTCACGGGGAAAACATGGAAATACGGGTTCGGGGACTTCTTTTCGGGGACATGCACTAGGTTCATGGCCTTACGAAAATCATAGGGGCGGCGCACGGGTGGCTGCGTCTCGTCGATACAGGAGCTGCTAGGAGTACAAGATTGTCAGTCGCCTCATTCTTCGAGGAATCGTGGACTTCCCACTTTGCTTGGGGTGCTTGCTTTTCTGCCTCCGCCGTGTTGGGGTCCTCCAATGAGTCACCCTTCCCTGAATCAGCTCCACTTAAACCTTCACGTTGCCAGGCTTGAAAGTCGCCCCCTCTTCCTTCACGTATTTTGGCATCTCCGTACCCGCATCCAGCATTACCACGTCCTGTTGGTGTGTTGGGACCTCGACGCCCTCAGTCGGTTTCTCTGTGGCAGTCGTTGTCGTCATTGGAGTTGCAGCTACAGGTGAGTACGTGAACTAGCCGGAGCCTCAACTTCTTCTGGCATTGCGACAACCCGTTCGTCTTCGCGGAAACCAACCTCTGGAGCGTCCTGCACTTGTTCCTGCTTCAGCCCTTGATCTGTTTCAGCGTCCTGCGCTTCCTCCTTCGGGTCTGGTACAGGTCAGCCTTACTCAGGTGCATTTAAGTCCTTTGCTGCTTTCTCGACCTTCATGTTATCGGGCACCGCCACTTTCTGTTGCTGCCACAAAACTTGCGTACGGTCCTGAACCACCTGCTGCGCGGATGGTGCAGGCGTCCATCCCCAGCTGAAGCTGATGAGTACTGCGAACGGGTAGAATCCCAGTACCACGTAAAAGAGCAGCCACCAGTGCTCGCGCGAGTGCCTGTAAGCCCAGAGGTAGGAGACGTCGGCATGGTGTCCGCAGCTTGTTGACCGCCCAGCGCGTAGGACGGAAGTACAGTCACCGCGTCGTGCACGCTGGGCATTGTCATTGTCTGTTGGTGCACATTTTGGCGATGAACGTCTTACACCAACTTTACATTAAACAGCAAAACCGTGTAAAATCATGGTGGTGCAACCAAACAACCAGGTGATTTGGTTGTTTGGTTCTGGTTTTTGGGGTTTTACAACACTACCTTACCCTACCCCGTATGAGACGCCTAGGCTAGGCGTCTCATACGGGTAAGACGGTACGTGTAGATGAAACCCAGGAATAGGCGCGGCGGCTTTTCTCTTGACACAATGCCTACTTTTAAGAGGCCTGATCAATGATCATTGCACTATTGTATTGGCACGATGAAACCCACCACCAAAATTTTATATTGTCCGTAAAACATACAGTATTGGTCATATTGATACCGGAAGACCCGCAATGGAAAGATATGATCAGTGACAATGCATTAACACGCTTGTTGTTCAGGTAGCTCGAAGCATCATCGCCACGGAATGGCCGACGTCGCCAAGGGCAAAGGTACCGATCATGTATGCACGACACATTGTATCAATATATCTTGATCTAATACACATCCAGGGCAGAACTTTGCGCTGGAATGGAGCTTGGTTGCTTGTGGTTCGGATGGATACGCTTCTAGACATTGCATTAACCTGGAAAGCGCACCACGCCATGTTGATCTCGACGCTGCTCGCAGCTTTACGAGCAATAATATGCATAACCGGTTCTTAAAAGGGCACACGTATTTTGTATCAAGGTTTGTATTGAAAGAGCCATCTGGAGCCATATGGTGTAAGCATAGCCTCGATTTGGTGGCATTTCTGGGGGATTTCCGATTTTTGTTTATATGTAGTGCAGCTGTGCGTTTGAGTTAGACGGCGTTATTTACTTTGTTTAAAAGAGGAAACGGAGAGCTTTTAAGCCACAAAAGCACACCTAAATATGACAATTGGGTGTTAAGTTATGGGTCACCAAAGTGTGGTGGTGGGTTTCATCGTGCCAGTACAATACAGAAACCGCTGAGAATCTGAAAGGGTTGAACCTTCAAACCTCCTAAAGGTTATACATAGTATGCCAGAAATAGGTTATCGCAGGAAATTGAAGAGGTGTCTTTTAAAAGTCGTCCTAAAATTTGAAAGTGATACTTCTGATCTAAACGATTTGGGCAGGTTATTGGATGTAAGTGCATTTCAGTTTCATCTGTATCACAGATGCACAGGCCTCCATAATTGAGGGAAATCGGATCTAAACACCTCGCTTTACCTCGATTAATGAGACCGATCACATTAATACCTCAGCTAAGAAATGCAGCAGATGTAGAGATTGTTCGATTGGGCGTATGTGTCGCAAACGCATACGAGAGTGACTAAAAGTACAAATTGGGTATATACTATTGTGTATGTGGCGTAAGAGTGAATGTAAATGGCTAGGTTATAACAGCCCATCCTTGAGGGGTGAAGACCAATGTGCTCGGCAAGCCGAAACTACGCTTGTGGTTTAAGATCCGTGTGCGGAGCACGCGGGCTTAGACCCAGGACCAACCACGGTCACATCTCGCTCGGCCCCTTAGGGTTAAAACCTACTACAGGGAAGGGCTTGGGTGAGGCGGGGTGGTATTTTTCTTGTCGATACGTCCAACTTTGATGATTTGACGGCCGTGACACCCGTCTCCGTGCTGGCTCTTCAATTTGTACGAATAGTCTCTGTCAAACGCATACTGAGGCCAAGTGAGCTTTTCCAAAAGAGTACCCGTAATCACTAAAGTCTCAAAAGAGTACTTTCCCAAAATTCACAGTTTGTAAGAACTGTGTATAGGAGGCCAGCTTTCTGTCACGATGGCTACAAAATACCGGTATTTCTACACCAACCTTACACTAACCCAAAAACGATGCCAAACCTGTCGCGCTTGGCATCTATTGAGAAAAATGGCCAGTATCCACACCATCCTCACTCAAAAATAGCGCACTGCACACCACAACCCCATTCCAAGGCCCTGTCACTTTTTGACCATCGCACGCTGCAACCGCACTGCAAGCAGCATACCACACGCTACATCACTACACATTGCACACACTGCACACTATCAGTAAGCTGCTACAACTGCCAACAAACATCTAATCCAACTAGGAACAGCACAGGCGCTGCGTGCTCGACGACGACGTGCGCCGGCTAAGCTTTGCCAGGGACAGTGTGTCTGTGACGCGCGCACACTTGACTTCACAGTTTCTGTTAAGAACGGCCGGGTGGCGCAAGTGTCTGTGACGCGCGCACACTTCACTTCTGGCCTTTTTTATAGAAACGGCCACTCGATGGCTTCACTACGCAGCTGCGCTGTCCCCTTTTATGGAAATGCCCTCGATGGCATTCGCGTCCAGGCACCGATCATTCATTTCCGATTTTGCGACGGCAGGGACGGACGGCCAATTGGTGACGTCGAGGATGGACCGGGAAAGCACACGCCGAGCCCCCGACCCCGCGCACAGCACGGATGACGGCGACGACTGCGACTGCCTGCAGCACCTGGACGAAGCGCGGCGTCGCGAATTAGCGCAGTGGAACCAGAATCGCTGGCGTCGTCGTCAGGAGCGTACCGATTCGTACGGTGCTGCTGGTGATCACGTGGAGATGGAGCGAGCTGGTGGTGATCACGTGGAGATGGAGCGAGCGGGTAGTCACGTGGATTGGGGTCGAGCTGGTGGTCACGTGGAGGTGGGTGGAGGTGGTGCACTGGAGGATATGGATTCAGAGGATGGCGCCACAGCTGGTCAGGCATTCTTACCCCTGTGGCAAGCTTGCTTCAAGCGCTTGCAAGCAACAGCGGCCGCTCAAGAAGCTGCGGCTTCACAAGGAGCTTCCAATTTGGTGTGCGAAGGTGGCGTTGTGGAGAATGGGGAGGACGTCAGTAGCAATTGGGACGCTGATCTGCTTTCGGTTTTGGAGGTGGAGCGACGCAAGGAGTTGAATCGGCGAAGGCAGCGACGGACACGTGCGAAACAGCGAGTGTGTGAAGATGTTAGCTTCGACAACGAACTCAGTGTGGAGGAGCGGGCAGCGTGCATGAAGAGACTTCAGCAGGCGCTCGGCCCAGAAGGACTTGACGAGTGCGCGTGTGCTGCGTGCGATCGCTTGGTACTGTGTCAGGTCGCCAAACGGACGGATGACAAGGATACCTGCTGCCTGAAGAAGATAAAGGGCAGTCTTACGGTCGACAAGAGCAAGATTCCTCAAAAGCTTTTGGACATGTATCAAGCTCCGACTCACTTGACGATTTTAGATGGCATTATGGTATCACCCCGTGGAATACACAGCTACACCGATGAACATGAATCTTTGCGGGCGTGGGTTTCGGTTTGCAAGGAATGCGACCGCGCCATTCAGCGCGGAATGCTACCCAAGTTTGCTATTGCTAATGGTTTTTTGTGGGACGACTGGAGCGTCATTTGCAGAAGCTGACGATCCCGGAGCGATTCATGACCCAGCTTGCCAATATGTTGGCCCTGAGTTCAGTATTGCGCAGAATTAGAGAATAGCATACGGTTTGTACGATCGACGTACGTCGAGTTTTCAACAAAGTAATCCTTCACCAAGCGCTCTCCCCACAGCTCTCTCGTTCCTTGCTCGTTTACCTGGGACAGAGCCTTCGGGCTTGGACTTGCCTTCAGTGGTGCCTCTCCTGGCCAAGTAGGTGATATAGTACTCATCGTCCGAGTCGTCGAGTCCTTCGAGCATCGCGTCGACCCACTCCATTGTTGCTTCTGTTGCTTTGTCGGCCAAGTTATGTGATTGGTCAGCGGGTTTTAAAACTCGGCGAGAGTTCCTACCGGTGGGAGCAAACGAGTACGATGCAGATTTATCTTAAATTTTCAGGGCTTCAAAGCCTGGTTAAGACTTCAGATAAGTCCAACCGGTGGAGATGCTCTTAAGACGCTAACGCTAAGTTTTTCACGCCCTGCTTTCATCTTCCTCCCACTGAATGTGTTCAGGGGCTGCTGTCGTTGGCTTCGGTCACCTCAGCTTGGTATTGAGGTCTAGGATCTCGTTCCTCCTCGATGCGCCATGTCATACGAGCTTGGCGCCTACGGCAGTTCGGACACGTCGCTGTCGCTGTCCGACAATCCCACTTCAACTACCTCGGACATAATCCTGCTCCTCTTCACTGCTAGAGCCGAATCATCATCATCATCACCGCTATGCTCTTGTTGACTTGAGCTGTTTGCATCCGTGAGCGGCGCTGCTGAGCTGTTTTCAGCTTGTTGACGAGAGCTGCTTGCATCCGTGTGAGGCGCCTCTGCACCTTCTTCTCCGTACTGTCGACGCTGAAGTGATTTGATTCGCACGTCCTGGGCCCGATTCCGTTCATCACGCTCGCGTTTCAGAGACCTGGCATAGGCGTCCACGCAATAGACATCAGCCTGCCCGGAATGAAACCTTGTCTGATCCACGTTTTGTAGCTGAACCCGCAAACGTTCACGAGCTGCAACCACTGGACGACTGTTAGAAACGTAGCGCTCTTGAAGGCTGTCCCGGGCCTCGATAGCTGCAATTGCTCGGTTGACGGCCTCGTCTTCATCCTGGATGGCCTGCCGGCGTCGCTCAAATAACGGGTCCATCTCGTTTGCCACGCTAGCCGATATGCCACCCCCAGTCCTCCACTCCCAGCTTCTATTCGTTCAGGTTCTGCCACATTAACTTGATAGCAACTGACGATGACATTTTGTCAAATGCTGTCAGTCATGGCAACGGTGTGGTGCAAATCCTGGAAACACGCATACTTGAATAACGCATATAACGCTGATACTGCATATACTGATACTGCATATATTGATTAATGATATTATATTCACAGTTTGTAAGTACCTATTATATATCCTGTGGAAACGCATATGACGCTAATAATTCATGTTTGTACAAAATTAGAGATCACCACACACCACAAAACAAAGTTGGAGGTCACCAACGGTGACATCCAATTTTGATCCACCACACCACCAGGTCCACACCAACCGTTCTTACAAACTGTGACATACCGCCGGGACCCACGAGCCCGGGCTCGCAATAGTACCAACAGGTAAAAGTCAGTGTTGATATTCGCACGTAGCGCATTATACTCGTACAAGAACTAACACTGGCCTTCGGAACGCTCGCATCACTCATATGAAAACTAAGATCAACCTTCTCAACAAATCTCCAGACCGCGACTACGATACCGAAACTTTACACAACCTCAACGCCGAGTATGCACGTCTGGGCATACTGCTCTCGGTCATCTCGGTCCACCTAGAATATTCTCCACGTCCTCACTCATCTGCCTGGTGACAGACGTTGTCGGACACAATTCCGCTGCCCCAGTAGACTCCTTTTGCATAAGGGAACAACACGAGGCCTTCAAACGTAAGTCTATCATTGGGCTTGTTCAGTCGACGTCATTGCAGTCGCGATATACAAAGGCGCTTTGCAGAATTCTACATTCTTGTTGATAAGGGTACTATTTTTGGGAAAGTACTCTTTTGAGACTTTGGGGTGATTACGGGTACTATTTTGGAGAAAAGCTCGTCTCTGGCGCCGAGTGATGTTTTGGTTAGGGGTTACAGGTCGACTCGACGGCCTCCAGCCGTGAACACGAAGTCGTCTCTGTGATACCAGCAACGGCAACTAGTGTCTTGCTTGGCTGCATAAGGATTTAGTATGGGCTACTGCATGTTTCCTCTATGCGGCTACATGATGAAGATTCTACACGGTTGTCGTGCAGGTGGCTTCTGCCACAACATTCCGTCTCCCTGGGGGCATGCCGAGTGGACACGAGTTGGTCAGCATCACTCGTGCCCTCGGACATCTCTCACTTTCCATTTGGCTTCCTAGCCAATACATCAATACACTAGGCCTCTATTTCCATACCCGCATATCTGGTCAGCGAAACACTACACAAACCAAGAGAGCACTTTCACAAATTCGGCGTGCTGACTTCACGAACACTGTGTGCTCTCAGCAGTAAGCTCAGAGAAAATGGACGGGATGATGTCGTTTGACGAAGAGGCCAAACCAATGGAGGTTGAGGAACAGATAGAGTACGACACGCTCAGGCCACCAGTGTCAGCATCTGCCCAAGCTGGCCGCGTCCTGGACGAAGGAAAGGCTGCAGTGCGTGTTGGGAAATCTGCACCCACGTGGGTCGAGAGCAGCGTCATGGAGTTTCCAGAAGAGTTGCCCACCGAGTTTACGTACGAGGAAAAATTGTTTTACGTACGCAAGTGCTACCCGCCGTACTACGAGATGATTAAAGAAAGACTAGAGGTGGTCGCTGCTGAAGTTGTGGTGACAGTCACCGGAGCACCAGGTAAGTCAGTGGTCAATTTTTCCCTTGAAGTGTCGTCGCCGTCAACTAACCCTCTGCTGTGGCGCGTCTTAGGAATCGGCAAGTCTGTTTTCTTTGGCTATTTCTTCGAGCGGTACAGATGGGAAAACCCGAATGTCACGATCATTACGGCCTCCTTCAGGAACGCCGAAATGATGAACGTGGTTGTGTGGAGAGGCACCGAACGCATCGGGATGGCTCAGACAACATGGGAAATGGAAGCTCTCATTAAAGAAGCTAAGAACCAAGGAGCAAAGGATGGCGTGCTTTACCTGTACGATGGATCGCCTCGTACATGCCCAACCCGAACGAAAATGGTCTGTTTTACGAGTCCAAGTGAGGTGTGGTTCAGGCAGCTCAAGAAACAAAAGTCTTGCCGAAAGCTGATAATGCCGCTGTGGGCATTTGAGGAGCTCCAATCTGCCGCCGAAGAACTGAACCTTGCGATGACGGTACCAGTTGTGTTCGGGCCCACGTTGAATCGGGCAGGAAGAAGGATCACAGCAACCGATGAGTCCGAGGACATGTTTATGGTTGCAGATCAACTTGAGCAACGCTACATAATTTTCGGTGGCATTGCTCGTGAATGCTTATCGACGGACGCGGAATTTGTTGAGGACCGGCGACAATTGATTGAAGACACTATCAAAATGTTCGAGCAGATCGACAAGATACGGTTCGTTCTTTATACCGTGGAGGGCGAACAAACTCGTCACCGCATCTGTCACTACGTGCCGAACCCTACGAACCCGTTCATGAAGTATACTCTTGCCGAGCCTGCAATATTTGTGAAGAGGCAGCTGGTGGAGCGCTTGGGTAGACTCGTTGCTGACACGAGGAAAGCAATTTTTGCCTGTTTGCGAGTCTGTCCAGAGGCTGCCTCATTTCGCGGTACATTATTCGAAACTGGCGTACACGAGCTGTTGAGCTCAGGTTGTAACGTTGCAGCAACATCACTTGGCACTGCTATTCCAAAGACCAGGAGGTTCAAGCTGAAAAAGTCGACTCCAGCCAAGAATGGTGAGCGCTACTGCTTGTTTGACCGCACTTTTTCCGCGTCGATATTGTCGAGTGGTCCGTACCACGTGCCGAGTGCGGAGAATTTTGTGTCCATCGACTCGTTCTATTACTACCCTTCCTCCATTCCAAGTTTTAGCAGTACAAGAAAACTATTGCTGTTCCAGATGACGGTGGCACAGACTCATCCAGTGAATGGTGAAGGACTCGAGTTCGTTTTGGACCAGCTGGGGCTATTGGAAACAGTGACAAGGCAACCTGAACAAGCCGCATTAATATTTGTGGTCCCCGTTGAGAATGCTGAAAGCTTTGTGCACCAGAATATTGAGCTGGAGTTATCAAACGATGAAGATGATGTGAGCAAAGTTCGCGATATTGGAGGTAAGAGAGCGGCCTCTCTGAAAAGTGTTGAGATCCGCACAATTGGTGACCTTCGGAAGCGTTTGGAGGACGCCGAGTAGGAGAACACCGGTGACATGACGCAGATTGCGACGGGTCTATCGCTTAGATTCCTACGCAAGGTGCTAGCCACACATGACGAGAAGAAGAAACGACCCTGGCTTAAGCAGACGCTCAGCGCCATTCCGCAGTTTGTGTGGGGTGCTAAGCTGGACCCTCTCTACGCGATGTCTTGAGGAAGTGCCCGATTGGTTTTCATGTCGGTGATGCATTTGTGCGTCCTGACGTTGGAGCTCCTGATTTCGTAGTCTGAGTTGCAGCTTTACAACGTTTTCAATTGATACACGACTGCATGAATAATCAGAAAGCTTCAAATTCGTGTTCTCATTTATCATGGTGCACGATTTCTTGGCTGGAATCGGTCATTCTTGTCATCCATTCCGACGCATTTTAGATCCACTTACTACATCAACTGCAGACGCTACTACAGCGGTCTACGAGAGCAAACTACGAAGGCGGTAGACGCTCGAGTACTCTGTCAGCACCTTGTGCTGCTGCGGGGTGAAGCCGAGTTTGTTGGGCGTCGCGTGCTTCTCCATCGCCACGACCGCTTCATGCAGCAGACGCCAGTGGTCGGACGAGTGGACGTGGCTGCAAGCGTTCGCAAGTCTCACGAGCGCGAGCGGCACGTGGCCTCCGAGCAGCAGGACGAACTCGATCGAGCGGTGGCCGTCCAGCATCACTAACGCCAGCAGCAGCCCCGTCGCGACGACAGCCCAGAGCAGCGTCAAGCGACCTAATGTTAGCACGGTCGTCACCACCGCTGCCAACTTCCAAAGCAGCAGCTCGAACCGGATGACGATGCACGAAATGGCCTCGTCAGAGAGGAGAAAGAGCTTCGCTATAGTCAGCACCGCGTCTTCCATGGACCGGTAGCCCACCACCTGTCCAAGCACCGTCTTCCACTCGGCCTCGTACTCGGCCGCTTGTGTGGGAACGATGATGCTCTCCGGCCGAAGCCCTTCACGGACGCACCAGGACAAGGCGTCCTGGTACCCTAATTCGTACAGCCACTTCATCTCTCGCTGCGAAGGGGGTACATGGACCACCAAGGAGGCACGTAGCGCGACGGCCGAATGTCTGCGTCCGCGAACACGTTGGGCGTGACGGTGATGGTGCGCACGCCGTCTCCAAACAGCGGCTGGTTGTCCAGCAGGCCGCCGTCGATCACGTACTCGCCCTCGTGCTCGAAGGGCAGCCCCACCAGCGGCGTCGCGCAGCACGAGGCCACCATCGTGTGCAGCAGGTGCACGGGGTTCTTGAAGTGGCAGACGCGGCGAGTGGCCCACGACGACAGCGACGTGTACACGACCGTCACTTTGCCCTGCAGGCGGTGGATGTTGTTGATGTTGCCGTGGCGGGTGATGGCGTCGATGAGGTAGTCGCGCATCCTGAAGGGCCCCGTCCAGCTCGCGTGCGCGGCCGGCACGTAGTCGTTGACGACCGAGTCGCAGATGGCGTCGAAGTCCGAGTCGAGCACCAGCGACACGATGGACAGACACCCGGCTGAGGTGCCGATGAACTTGGCGTTCTCGTCCAGCTTCTGCGCCCGCAGAGCCTTGCACACGCCGTACATGTAGACCATGAGCCAGCCGCCTCCAGAGAAGGAGAAGTGCAGTGGCTCCGTCTCGACATTGGGGTTGGTGACTGGGTGGAGGGCGACATCCTGCACTTCATCAAGGCGGCGAGCCTCGATCAGGAGACTGTGGCGGTCCCAGTTCGGCAGCTTTGGCAGGATGTCTCGCCCACTGCGTCTCCACCTCAGGAAGGATCGACGGCCACCATTGGACCGACGAATCGAACGCTTCCGTAGTTGGCGCGCGTAGTGCTTGGTCTTGAGTCGGTCGACGAACTCGAGCGTGAAGACTCGTCGCTGTTGGAGCTGCGGCATGGTAGGCCGAGTTGCTTGCAGTCCCAACGCGGCAAATTGAGAAGTGGTCGAGTTATCATAGCTTGTCGTCGGCCATGGAGCCATCCACCAGTATCGGGGTAGAGTGGGCTGAGCTGTTCCCGCGGATAGCTCCGCGCGGATAGCTCCGCTGCATCACAGCCCACGGGCAAGATCTAGCTGACAAGAGCCACTCGAAGCCAAAATATAGACCATGAGTGTTGCCATGGGAAGACAACTGTCGTTTGCTAGTGTCATCAAGAGGTCTCGGTGCACGACAGTCTGCAGTGATTGATAGAAAAACAAAGGAACCGCAACTCGTATTAAGGACAATTGCTACAAAAACGCTTGCAGGAACATACCAACCCATCCGAAAATCGATAGCGCTTGAAGCGGTCTTCTTCACGTCGCAGCAAGTAGCTGTCCACCGACACCTGCACCGCTCGCTTGCGTGCCATCGAGACTTTCTTCAAATGCTTCAAAACGGGAAACGAAACAATTTCGAATCAGCACAAAAACTAATGACACGAGCGTCAAAAACTGAACGTGTCAACGAACGTGTCAAAAAGAGGACGACTCAGAATGGCGCGTCCGATCCGCGTGCTGTGCCTGCACGGGTGGCGCACCAGCGGCCACATCCTGCAGCGCCAGACCTCCGCCCTGCGCCAGGCCTTCGGCGCCAAGGCCGAGTTGGTGTACCTCGACGCTCCATGGGCCGCTTCGGGTCCCGCGCCGGAGCTCGTGCGCTCGTTCTACGGCGAGAGCGGCCCGTTCTACCAGTGGTGGGACGCCCTGAAGCGCGAGGAGACGGACGAAGCCTACCGTTACGAAGGCTTCGAGCACTCTCTGGACTTCCTCAGTGGCCAAATCCAAGCTCTCGGCCCTGTGGACGCCGTGCTGGGGTTCTCCCAGGGGCAGCTGCAGCCACGTTACTGACAGCGCACTACCTTTCACTCTACGGCCACGTGCCCTGGAAAGTCTGTGTCTTGGTAGGGGCTTCTACCCTCGCACCCCCGAGACACAGGAGCTGCTGGAGCAAGCCAAAACGTCAGTGGACGGAGCCATTGACGTGGCATCAGTGCACGTCATTGGTAGGGCCGACCCACTCGCCCCCAAGTCCGAGAAATTGGTCAACAGCTTCACAGCCACCAGAAGAGTTCGCTTCGAACACGACGAGGGACACAAGTTCCCGTCACCGATCAAGTACCGGCAGATGTATCACGATATCGCCCAAGAGGTGCTGGCCATGACGGGCCAGGCGTGGGGATAGTGGAGACTTTTATTTCAGGAGGACTCGAAGTTTTGGTTTTCGGGTGTCATTGGTCACCTTTTCAGTGCTGTGAGTTTGTTGGTGTCAGGTTGTTCGTTGCTGGGTCTATTTGGTTGGCTTCGGTTGTTAGTAGAGTCGTTGGAGTTCACGGAGAGCGGTCAAACTCTTTTCCGTTGCGTGCAGGTCGGTTTGCAGCTGAATGAGACGCTGTGCGTCTTGAGCTTGCACAGACTCGGGCACCTTGGAAGCGTAGTGAGGTCCCTGCTGACGACGAACGAGGGCGTCGGCTGTGGAAGCACTTTTTGAAGCACGCTTGTTAAGCCGGGAGATCTCGCTGGCCACGCGCTGGGTCGTCTCGATGTCGTCCGGGACGGCAAGCATCACTGAAACACGAGCAACTCAAGAGTTAGATAGGTGATACAGTACAGTGTAGTAGATGGCGAGTGCAAACCAACCTCGACAGGAGTCGGAGACCGAGTGAGTGAGCACGTGAGCGGATGATGACGGCGAAGAACCATCGCCAGCAAGAGCGATGTCAACATGCACTCGGCACTGAGTCTCGAGGTCACGCTGCGCGTCCTTCAACTCGGAGTGGATGGTCGAGTTGGAGCACACGATACGGACAATAGGGAGCTCGCTGTGCAGGATATGCCAATTGCAACGATCAATTACAGTGGCCTCAAAATTGATGTAGCCCTTTTGAACGTACCTGTCACCCGCCGGTGCTGCATTTGGCGCTAAAACCTTGACAGTGTGACGTAGTGAACGGATGCCATGGATAACGTCGATGACAAGCTGCACCACGAGAGCGACTTTGGGTCAGAAGCTGATGTGGACTGTGGTAAGAGGCGAAGGGAAGAACGTACCGCCATTCTCTCTTCGGCGTCGGCATCGATCCAGGTGCTCATATGCACTTCCTCCGGATACTCGGAGCACAAGATAGAGGTCTCCACGCCCTCGCTTGACGACGCATTGAGAGGGTCCGCGTCACGAATGCGCTGCCACAGCTCTTCCGTCACAAATGGCGTGAAAGGGTGCAGCAGACGCATGGAGAAATCCAGGCATCGGTGCAGCGTGGCTTGAGCACTAAGCTTTCGCGCAAGCTGTTCTTGCTCAAACGCGACTTCATCATCAGACTCGTCAGTCTGCAGGCGGTTAGCGTACAACACTGGTTTGCTGAACTCGATGTAGACGTCACATAACTCCTGTACAAAGAACCTTTGGATGGCTGCGACGCTCGAGGCCAGTTGATTAGCCGCGATGTCATTGTTTACCTCGGACACCACTGCTGCCTAGAACAAGTAATACGACATGGTTAGCATTGCACACTCGAGTTTAAAGCGCACTATCACGAGAATATACCAAGCGGCTCATAATCCAGCGATCGGCAAGCGTCATATCATCCCGCAAGAGCGAGAGATCTGTTGGCTTGTCGTCTGTAGTCTCCGATGCATCGGTAGTCTCCAGCAACGGTAGGGCAAAACGTACAGCGTTCCACACCTTGTTGCAGAAATGGCGATAGGATACAACGCGCTGCACGTCCATGTTGATCTGCCGGCCTTGCTGAAGGTATGAGGCCAGCGTGAAACGTAGTGCATCGGCACCACACGTAGGGATACCCTTCGGGAACTCCTTCTTGAGCTCCTTTTCGGCCTTCTTCAGCTCGCGTAGCCCAACATTTCCACCCTATGCGTTTCATCGTGTAAGTCCAAATCCCAGGCATTAGCTATTGTAAAGCACAATTTACCTGCAAGTCCATGAGTAGCTGCTCAAGGCTAATGCCATTGGTTACATGCAGCGGGTCAATTACATTACCCAGACTCTTCGACATCTTACGACCAGCCTTGTCACGAACCATAGGGTGCAGCAACACCTTTTCGAATGGCACGCGCCCGGTAAACTACACAGAAAGAACCAGCAGCACATTAAAACTACTTCGAGTACTTCATAACACGACCGCGGAAATACACAGGAGTTTACCTCTTCACAGAGCATGGCCATCCGCGCAACCCAGAAGAAGAGGATGTCGGAACCTGTCTCCATTATGTCCAATGGGTAGCTTGAGCTCAGATCCTTAGCTGTGTCGTCGTTGCTCGCATTAGGCCATCCCTAATAGCACACCAACAAGCTAGTTCAGTACACCACGAACACACGTACTGGGAAAACGTTGCCGCGCTTTCAGCAAAAACTTACAAAAGCCGAAAGCGGAAGTAAGCCTGAGCTGAACCATGTGTCAAGCACATCCACATCCTGCTCAAGATCATCGTTCTGCAACTTGTATCCCAGCTCAGCCTCCGCCTTTTGCCGGGCTTCGTCCTGAGATGCCGCCACGAACCACTGGTCGCTCCCATCGGCGCCACCAGTGCCAGGTTTGAGGCGATACGCTGGGATGCGGTGACCCCACCAAAGTTGGCGGCTAACGCACCAATCTTGGATGTTGTCGAGGAAAAAGAACCAGGTATGCGCGTGCGACTTCGGCTCGATAGCCATCACGCCGTTGCGGACGTTGTCAGCTGCGCGACGAGCCATGCCACCGCAGTCCACGTACCATTGCGGCATCAAAAGTGGCTCGATGACATCTCCTGAGCGCGAGCAGATCAACAACGCAGTCGGGTGGTCAAGCTGAAACAATGCATATAACCAGCAATTAATGCGACTTCTGCGTATGCGTCATGTCAACAATGGATTGCGACGTACCTTTTCCACATAAAGGTTCATTTCCTGCAGTTCTTCGACAATTCGTTGACGCGCGTCAAACCTGTCCATCCCCACAAACCGCTGGTCGATGTTGCCGCAAAGCTTTCCGTACTTGTCGATCACTTCAACTTCCGGTAGTTCGTGACGACGACCGCACTCAAAATCTTTCGGGTCGTGCGCCGGCGTCACCTTAACTACACCTGCTCATCCAAACCGATAAAACAAAGCAAACTATCAGTCTAGAACATTCACCTAGGAAAATTATCAGCATCAACGCGTCCGTACCTGTACCAAGCTCCATATTCACCAAAACGTCATCTGTCACAATCGGGATCTTTTCGTTCGAGAACGGATGCAGCACGAACTTCCCGTGGAACTTCTTATACCTCGGATCCTCGGGGTGCACCGCCACCGCAACATCTCCAAAGATCGTCTCCGGCCGCGTCGTATCCACCTCCAGAAAGTCGTCTTCACCCGCCACCTGATACCTGAATCTATGCATGACGCCAAACTCCACAGGTTTCTCCCTCCCAGGAAGCATCTTCTTGGTCGCCTTCTCTAGCTGCTCCGCGTCCACTTCAATGTCCGAAATGGCCGTCTGCAGGGTAGGACACCAGTTCACCATCCTACGTCTTCGGTACACGAGTCCCTTCTCATGGAGCTTCACAAAGGCGTCCACCACCGCGTCCGACCGCTTCTCGTCCAGCGTAAAGTACGGTTGGTCCTTCTTCACAATTGCTCCTAGATGGTCGATCTGGTTCATGATCTTGCCTCCGTATTGCTCGTTCCATTGCCAAACTTGGTCCACGAAAGCTTCTCGTCCTAGATCATAGCGGGTTAACCCTCTTTCCTTGTGCAGTTTCCGCTCCACAACACTCTGAGTGGCAATTCCCGCATGATCTAAGCCGGGCAGCCAGCGCACGTCGAAGCCCCGCATACGGTGCCAACGTGCGATGGCGTCCTGGATGGTGATGGTGAGTGCGTGGCCAATGTGCAGAGCACCAGTGACGTTGGGCGGAGGCAAAATCATGCTGAAGACCTTGGCATTGCTCTTCAACTGTGGGCGGAGCGCTTGCTGCCAGTACGACTGCCATCCTTGCTCTACAACTGTCGGGTCGTAGGACGCTGCGAGTGGTGCGGCTTTTACTCGTCCACGCAGCTCGTTGGTTAGCGGAACGGACACCGTAGGAGCCGCCGATGAGTGGCGCTTCAGATGAGCGCTGATGCAGGAAGAGAGGCGACCTGTGGGGCGCAGCACATGCGCACGAAGAGAGCCACGCAGACACCCACGCCGAGCTAGCATCCTTTTGATGCGCGGCTGCCAAATGCCGTTTTTCAACCAATCAGAGACAAACGAGGTGGACCACAGCATTCTTCTCTGATTGGTTGAAACATGGCATTTGCTGTGCACCACATTAAATTATGGAACATGGCTAACACTCCAGCATGCTCTCAATTGCTGCACTGTGGCGGCTTGGGAAGGCTCCCCATGTATTAGCGCTAGACGCTTCTAGAGTGGTTAGATCTCTGTCTGTTCTGTCGGCTCGAAGGTTCAGTTCGTCAGTCTCGAAAGGAGGAGGAGTGGGGGACGGTCCGACGAGAGGACTCGACCGCTCATTGAGAGACGACCGTGTCACCCGCCACGGAGCGCACTCGTTCTGGGACAAGGCCATTCTGCCTTCGCTCCGCCGCTTCTTCAAGGTGAATGGACACTCCGATGTCCCGAGACCTTTGTCGTCCCGAGCGGCGATGCGGCCTGGTCAGAACTGGCGTGGGGCTACCGACTCGGTGCCGCACTTAATGCCATTCGCGTAGGGGCGGCATTTGGTCCTCAGTTGGCCGAGTCCGAGAGAGAAATGGAAGAGCTGGAGTTCTGCTACAAGACGACGACTTACGAGCGAGACTGGACGGAGAAAGTGCTGTCATCGCTGGAGGTATACACTCAAGTATTTGGACATTGCTTCGTTGTACGGTCCTTCGTCGTTCCTGAAGCCCCCAAGTGGCCACGCAAAGCATGTGGGGTGAAGCTTGGTGCAGCTGTCAACAGGATACAATTCAAAAGACGTTATGTGGAACAAGCCGTTCCAGACAGACTCGTTGTTGTTTGCGTGGAATCGAGACGAAGACACTTGGAACGAGCGTATTATACCAGCCATCCAAGTATACGCCGAGGTTTGCAAGGATTGTAAAGTGCGGCAAGCATTTATCGTGGCTTCCGAAGAACCTTGTCCAAGAATTACGTGGGGGTGAAACTAGGGCAAATTCTCGCCAGCGTGCGGCTGAAAGGAACATATTTTGCATATTTCGGTCGTGATGTCGACATGTTGGCCGAGTTGGGCTTGAATGTTAAGTTGTCGGCTCGAGCATGGACACAGCACGTCGTTCCGCTGCTGGGGATATACACGACAATTTTTGGTGATAAAGACAAAATACCGGTAGACGATTTCGTCGTTCCGTCCGGAGATCCATGGCCCAAAGACCGGTGGGGCGTTCGACTGGGGCTCATCGTGGCTCACAACTCGTAGCACGTTCCTCGCTTGTGATAATCAAGATCGAAGCTGCCAGGCGATCCTGGTTGTTTGATGAAAAATTGCCCCTTCAAGTGCATTCACCAGCAATGAGCAAGTACGTGTACATACAGTACATGGAGAGAAATTAGTTTTTTTTCACGCTTCTCCGCTTATGCAGCTCATTACAACCTTCTACCCACAGTGACAGAGCTGCTGTCCTTCCAATATACTTCGAAGTACTTCGAAGTAATCCACTTTCACAACATTTTGTGATCTGCTCGTCTCTGATGGACCTGCTTACCTCCCCGTCACGCTGCCCTTCAGGTGGCAAACTTGTATTTCGTGTAACGCATTGCAATCGCCGCTGTCGTTAGCTGGTCGCTATATTGACGCACTCGATGGCTGTGAGTTTTCGCGGCCAATGTCCGCACCATATTATACATGTAGTGCGTGTGTAGCAATGGACCATTTTCATCATCTAAACGTTGATGCGAAGGAGCCATGCCACGCACTAAATCTTTGCTTCCACCTCCGCAGTGAAGTCTCGAAGCGCTGGATAAAATATGTTTCGCTCTGGATAACGCCAAGTGGGTCGACTCGCATCAAATGGATCTCACGGGTATCGTCGAAAGCTAGCGCTGCGCCATCTGCAGACCGTGCATCCACAATGTGTGCTTGATGTGACAGAATGTTATCGTCGAAGAACACGGCGTGAATATGCTCCGTCTTGTCCGACGGATCTAGAATTAAAAGCTTCCCAGCAGTAGCATCCTCGCTGTTGCGAAACCAGTGTGGGTAGAAGTCGCGCAACGCCAAGGTGGCCTGTGATCCGCGCCAGCGATGAGCCATAAGATCATGAATCTGGGGTAGACCTTGCACAATTTGAACAGTATCTGCTCCGGATGTGTAAAATGTTAAAGGATCTGCATCGTCAGCGGCTTTGGGCTGCTTGAAGGTCCCCATAACCAGCGCTGTAGTGTTTTCCGTCCGCAGAAACGTTCCAAATCTAGGCATCTCTCTATCCGGCGTCACATGCAGCTGCATCCGACGATCAACCCCTCCATCCGATCCATCCATAGGTTTCGTCAACGGGAAACACGGGTGGCGTCCTTCACAAAGAAGTTGAACTCCTGTGCCACACGATGAAGGTCGTCTCCGTACGTCCTGAAAATGAGGTTGAACTTGACCTCCTTTTCCTGCAAATACTGCAAAAACCTGAAGAACGCCGGCACAATGAAGCAGTGCGGCGACTCATGCAGCCCAACCTTTTCCATCTGCACGTCACTCGCTGCTGTATGAGGCAGCAGCAAGTGTTGCAGCAGTTGGTCGTGCTCCGTCTTGAGTCCCTCTCCTGGATTCCGTTCGGCTGTGAAATCTTGGCGCAGCACCTTTCTCTGGTGTTTATTTTCCTTGGCAACTTTTGGGTCTTCTGACAAGGGGAACTGCATTGTCAACAGCGTCACACCGTCAGTTCCACCAACCGCCAACAGGGGCACCACCCGACACATCACGCACCTTCTCTCTCAGAAAAGCTCCATAGGACACCTGCCCGTCATCCTTTGCTGCAACTTCCTCCGTCGTTCCCAGTGCCTTCCCCCATTCCAGAGCCACTTGGAATCTCCGTCGGACCCGTCAACCACGCGCCCAAAGGCCCGTTCCGTCAGTAAATCGTTGAGAATGTTCGGCAGCGTCTTCCCTGCACGGGGTCGTGCATGATCACCGTCTACAATACAAAACGTCAGTCCATCACCTCCGACCACCTCCATCGCCCTCCTCGCAAACCTTGTTCACATCGAAATACAGCAGCACATGCGGCTCCATCCTCCAGCACGTACGTACCTAAATGATCCCTACATGTCCCTAACCTCCAGTGGTCCACACCATCTGCAATCTAGGATGCATCCTACGCTACCCTCCCACTACACTATTTCCGGTCTCCTCCCTCATATACAAAACACAAGTCAAAAACTTCGCGTCATGGACCCGCTGGAAACGTTGCGCGCTGCGCGCGCACGTGATCGCGGCCAAGCCCGTGGAGGTGGAGGACGCGGACCTGGTGCTGCGTGACGCGTCGGGCGCGGAGCTGACGCGCCTGCCCAAGCACGCGGCCACCGCGTACCACTCGAAGAAGCTAGACAAGAGCTACGACCTGCTGGCCGTGTGGACGTGCTTCACGCACCGGGCGCTGAGCTTCAGCGACTACGTGCTTAAGTGCAGAGAGGGTAAGGCGGCCATGGTGTCCACGGTGGACAAGAAGGAGCTGGTGGCCTTCCTCAAGGGCGACATCGACGCGTCGGCGCAGATCCTGGACGCCCAGGGAAGGCCACGGCCGCCTCGGGAGCTTCAGAGGGTGGTAAGAGAGCGGACAAGGACCGCAAGAGCAAGAGCCACGAGGAGGAGGCCCGAGCCGCCAAGAAGAGGAAGATGGAGGCCCATCGCCACCACAAACAGGAGGAGCACAAGGGGAGGACGCCGTGCTCAAGCGAATCGCGCACAAGGAGTACGTGAACCGCAGCCGCACGACCGTGCTGGACGCGCACAAGACCAAATTCGACAACGTGCTCAAGACGCTGGAGCTGGTGAACGCGGAGACGAAGGAGAAGATCGAGAAGGCCAGCAAGCAGGCGGTGCTGCCGACCACCACGGCCAGGAAGGAGCAGCTGCCGCTGCACCGGCTCGTGAAGGACAAGATCCTGGGCACGCCGATCATTGTGGTGCCCGCGGGCTTCTCGGACCTGTTTACGATGCTGAACGCCAAGGACTTTCTGGAGGACGGCGTGTACGTGTCCAACGTGCAGAAGAAGCAGGAGGGGCAGCGCAAACAGCAGTCCATGATCATCAGCCACGAGGAAGACGGACACGTGTACACGTTCAAGGTCGTGGACACCGTCAGCCGCTTCCGCGAAAAGGACTGGTGCGTACTGCAGGAGGTTTTGCTGTTGTTTGCTGATCTCACGGACTGCCTCGTGATGAAATAGGCGCTCGGTGGTCGGCGTCATCGTGTCAGGACAGTCATGGCAGTTTAAGGGCTGGAAGTGGAATTTCCCGCTTGAAGTGTTCAAGAAGGGTAAGCTTGTAGTTACGAAACGGAGTGTTGTGCGGCATTTACTGACCGCGGTGATGTCGTGCTTCAGTATGCGGAGTTCACATCTACAACCAGGGATCCCAGCTTGGTGCTGAAATCAAACAGTGGGACGTGAAGGTGCTGATGGTAAGCTGTACTCATAATTGCTGCTTTTTCATTAACATTACAAGCTCTTAGCGACGTGAGTCTAACACTACGGCTGCTACACTATATCTAACAGATCCACCCGGACAAACGGCATTTGGACAAGGTGGCAGCCAAAGAGTTCTGGCGCTACTTGTTTGCGTTCATCAAACTGAAGATGCAGTAAGAAGTGTGCGTACAGCCAATACTGCTTCGCCATTTCGAGGCCTTCAGCACAGGCAGGATCCGATAGTGCTGCGGTTTGCTTACGCAGCAAGGTACAGACCAAAATCATAACAGGCTAACAACTGCATGGTGGATGCTTCTAACCGCTAAATCCTCGGGGTGCGACTCGTTTTATACACTGCGATTGATGTGTCGTCTGCACTCGCTACAGCAGAACAAGTGCTGCTGCCTTTCGTATCAAGAGTTGGTGATCTAAAAGGAGGAGATTAATCACGTGAAGCTAATCATGTATGGCTGCGAGTCGTTTTCCTTTGTTGAAGCAGGTCGTCGAAGCCTGATCAGCCCCGGAATAGCAGAGGTGAAGCTTTCAGCGCTTTATATGGAAACGACCGCACCGGTCGTTTTCATACGTGAAGTCTGAACTCTAATTCGAGATGTGGTGCGACGTGCTTTTCAGGGGAATGGTGGCATTTTGTCGTTTGTAGCTGCAGCCCCGAAGAATTCTGGTCGAGCTATCGGAACGGTGTTGCGTGCAAAGCAAAGTGATTGTTGAAGGTGCTCCCGGTCCAGGCAACCATCTCTTCGAAGCTGGTCTTACTGTGTAAAGGCTACTGAACAAGGTTCGGCACTCAGCAAAAGTGGCGCTACGACATCGCAAAAGAATCACGACGAGCAGCCATCGGTTCTGGAGACAACCGGTACTGACGAACAGATAGAGGACCAAAACAAACGCGAGGGACCGCAGATGCCGGCACTGTCGGCGAGCAGCCAGCGGGGATCCCCGTGAAGCAGATCAGCGGAGGTCATTCGAATGGTGGAGCATCAACCAGCAGTGATGGCGTTGGGCCCAAACGTGTGCTAAAGCAGGCGATGACCTTATCACATTTCCCGTCCAACCGAAGCTTGAACAAAGTTGCGCCAGAAGATGTCGCTTCGCCTCCGCTTCTGACCAGAAAGCAGAGGGTGATTGCATTCGTCGAGCACAAGTACGTGAGCTCGTTTATGACAGCATGCACAATGTTCGCACTGTTTGGAGACGACTTTCGAGTGAGCTTTTTCCCGAAAAGTGGCGACACACCAACGTACAACTTGCTGTTTGCGCTCTTCATCTTCTTCGCGATCGAGCTCGTTCTGAACGTGTACAGCCGACCCAACTACTTCAACCATGGCCGGGGTTCTCGTTCTACATGGACCTCATCTCCACGCTTTCAGTGATTCCCGACGTCGACTGGATTTGGGTGCAAGTTGTCGGGTCATCAGACTCCTCTAATGCCTCGCAGGCAGCTGCACTCAAGGCAGGCCGCGCATCGCGTGCAGGTACGAAAGCTGGCCGAATAGTGCGCCTTGTCCGACTATTTCGGATGCTGCGGATTATGCGTGTGGTCAAGAAAAAGAACGGCGAGTCCAAGAAAGTGGAAATATCGGAGCCGTCAAAGATCGGCAAGGTGCTGACTGAGAAAACTACAAGGAAGCTGATCGTGCTGGTTCTCATGATCATTATCGTATCGCCCATTATCGATGGCACGGTGGACTTGACGCAAGATGACTTCCAGACGTCTCAATTCGAGCGACTGCATCGCTACACACAAGACTACAATCAGACCGGCGCGATCACTGTTGACCGCATGCAGAGCCTCGTCAACGAATATGTACGCGATTCTAACGGCCTCATTGTGCAGATGGAACTCGCCAACATCGACAACGAATTACTGAAGACTTGGCTGAAGGCGATCAGGTTCCAAAAGCTGAATAGTGATGAGAGCGATTGGGCATTTGAGTCCAACCAAACGCTGGAGGAAAACCCCAAGACGGGATGGTCTGCTTCGTATATTGTTGATGATCCGAGTGAAACGTATCGGACAACGGAAATTGGGACTGTGAATAACCTTGGATGCTATGTCGAAGATGTGTGCATTGATTGTGATGCTGCAAGTGGCACCAGCACTTGCCACTCACTCGTAACATACGACATATCTTCATACACGAAGAGCGCTGCGCACTTGAATATCGTCAAGACGATCGTAGTGATGATCTGCTTCGCGGCCTCCATCTTTGTCTTGACGAAGGACGCCGAGTCGATGGTTATCGGCCCCATTGAGCGTATGATGCGCCTCGTGACGCAACTAGCTGAAAATCCACTAGGATCGACAGAAGCGAAACGCGAGGACTACGAGGAAGACGCGCCAGCAGGTACAGATTACGAGACCAAGATGCTTGAGGACACACTTAGCAAAATTGGACGGTTGCTGCAGGTGGGTTTTGGCGCTGCTGGCACAGAAATTATTGCCAAGAATATGGGTGGCGCTGGTGATCTGGACGTGATGATCCCGGGCAAGAAGATCACATCTGTGTTTGGCTTCGGCATCATCGAGCACTTCACCGAGACGTGTAGTATCCTCGAGGAGGATGTCATCACGTACATCAACACCATCGCCGAGATCGTGCACAGTGATGCCAAGATCTTCCACGGTGCTGCCAACAAGAACATTGGCTCGGCATTCTTGCTAGCTTGGAAGATCTGTGACGGCACGCTGCCAGGAATGCGTGACCCGCGCGACCCTGCTGACAAACCTCGGATGCTGCCCGCGGAAAAGGTGAGAAAGCGTGAGGGCATCTACGTAAAGAGCACAGGATCCGGTACTGCTGTTCGACGCATCGGTCCAACGGAGATGGTAGATAGCGCGCTTACCGCTGTGCTCAAGATGCGCGTTGACCTCCACAACGCGAATCACCACGGAACACTTCACAAGTACTGCAACGATACGAAGCTGCTGGCGGCGTTCGACAACTTCGAGGTACATCTCGGCTTCGGTCTGCACATTGGCTGGGCTATCGAAGGCGCTATCGGGTCCAAGTACAAAATTGACGCGTCGTATCTGTCACCGAACGTGAACATGGCGGCACGTCTCGAAGCGGCAACTGGACAGTTCGACGTGCCAATGCTCATCTCCGAGTGGTTCGTGGACGAGTTGTCTGCAGAAGCTCGTCGGTTCTGCCGGAAGATCGACCGAGTAGCTGTCAAAGGCAGTGAAATCCCCATGGACTTGTGGACTTTCGACATCGGACGATACCCAACCGAAGGCGTGAAACTCGACGTCAGCGCCGAAGGTCGGCAAAAGCCCGTCGAGTTCGGCTTCGACCCCATTTACCCTGCACTACAGGAAGGGATCCCTTCCGCCTTCTTCGCCAGTTTCAACGAAGGTATCGGTGCCTACTTTGCCGGCAAATGGGAAGTCGCTCGAGCGAAACTCTCCGCCGCCAACCAGATCTGGGAAGATGGTCCCACGAAAGTCGTTCTTGAGGTTATGGAGGCAGAAGGAAGGACAGACGAAGGCGAGTTCATGGCTCCGAGCTGGTGGAAAGGGTACCGGCAGCTCACGGAAAAGTAATAGCCCAGGCACAAGCAGAAGACCAACCTAACAAAACATATATATTTTCCACTTCAACTTGACCCTGTAGCCATTTGCGAAAAGATTGCATCATTCGCTTCAAACCATTTTCGACCAATCCGAAGCCCGCATTCTTATTTTGCCACGTCAGTCACAAGATGCGCGTGGATGCCACCTCGCGCTTCCGGGAGCTGGCGCCTGCGCGTCCCCAGACCACTCCCAAACGCCCCGGAGTCTTCTACGTGGAAGCCGTCGATCTGGTGCGTCTCTGAACCTAAAATTCCGCCTACGAACCGCGCTCTACGAGTCGTAAAACAATATTTTAGGATAATTTTAACGTTATTATAAATTTTTCTTATTTTCTTATTTATTTATTCTAGCTGAGCAGCTTGATGGAGCTGGAGAAGCTGCTGCAGACAGTGAAACCCAAATATTTGCTGCCCAAGTGTTTTGTCCGGACCAAAGGGTCCCGGATGAGTGAGGAGGACAAGGACGAGCTAGACGCGGTGAGTTCGGGACACTTTGCACCGGACATTTTTTGAAATATGTTAGTTGATTTATTTTTTTATTGTTTGTTGTAGGACTTGGTGGAGCTCATTAAAAACTGCGGCAACAAAATTGATGTTCTGAAGACAGCGGTGGAGGCCCAAGGCAAACTTTCAAATTACAAAGCTGGTAATTTACTGCAAGGACGGCTGACCTTTTTGTGCAGCTCTTGCACCCAGTGTTGCAGAGTACCAGAGAGAAGTGGTGGCGTATTTGTTGGAGGTATGAGGAGAAGATGGAAGGGGGTTGGTTGTCTAGGATTGCTGATGATTTTTTTCTTCTTCTTTCTCTTGCTGTTGACGTGTGTGCAGCGTTTGAAGAGCATTGCAGATGGAGCTAAGCAGATGCAGAAAAAGAGATACCAGCAGCCATTTTTGCTGTCATCGCGGTAAACAGTCTCGTGGGAATGAGACTACTGTAGAAACTTATTTTGCTGCTGGTTGTTCATTGGAATGCTGCAGTTTGTTGCCAGAAACTGATCGCCAGGACTTGGATGCTTTGGAGCAGAAAATCATACTGAAGAAGGAGAAAGCCAAGAAGAAGCAGGTCGTTATTACTTCTTCGAAGAAAGGCGAGCTCCCGGTGCTGTCGTCACCGATGGCGTCCCCTCGTAGCGGGCCTTCGTCACCGCTGGCTGTTTCCTCCCCAGTGAAGCAGGCAAAGCCAGAAATCCGGCAGCGCGGTACCACGAACGCACGAAACTCAACACTTGGAGCTCCAGTTTTCGCCTCTCACAAGGACGACCTCGAGTTTACGGACGAAGAGGACCGTCGTTTCCGCGTTGAAAACGTGATGCTTCACCGTCATTTCCAAGAAAACTTGGAAGATGCAAAGTGAGTTTGTTCAGCTAGCTGTGGCGTCAAATTGGCGTATCCAAGACTAACCACAGCTTGTTCACACAGAAAAATGGAGTCGAAAATGGCCGAGATTTCAAATCTCATGGGTCAGTTTGCCGACAAGATCATAGAGCAGCAGACAGACATCGAACTCATCCAGCAGCACGCCCAAGAGACAAAGTCCAACGTCACCCAGGTAAGAATTACTACTGTCAGAAATGGCTTACTGTGAATTGAAAAACACAACTCACGTTTTGTTTGTTCTCTGGTGCTCAGAGTAATCGCATATTGGAGCAGACGCAGCAGATTGGACGGGGCTATGGCTTCATGATCTTCTGCTTTTATCTGGGGTTCTCCTTGATTCTGCATATGCTGCACTACTTTAACAACTAAATACACGCGGCGGGGGCAGTCGAGATCGTGTGTGTTGTGCCAAATCTTGAAGCAAACCCGGTGACTCAACGGTGAGTTTGTTTATTACAGTTTGACTAACCTAGCGATTTCAGTATTTATGTGTTCTAGATGGCGTCGACAGCTTCCTGGCTCAAACCCTCGTAGCACGTGAGTCCGTCCGCGTTCACTAGATCATCTTTGGCCCCCTTCTCCATCATGTACTCCATGAGGTCGTGGAATCCGTACTCGTGGCAGTAGTGCAGCAGCGACTGGCCGTTCAAGTTCTGAGTATTGATGTCAGCCCCGCGGCGTAGACACAGCTTTGCGATGCGCTTGTTGTTGTTCTGACAGGCCACAGAGAGCAGCGTGTTCCCAGTGGCGTCTTTTGCATCGATGCCGATCGACCAGTCTGGACTGTTGAGCAGCAGTTCGACTTCGTCGTATTTGCCGTGGCGACAGAGACTGAAGATGGAATCGAGCTGCTCGGATTCCTTGACGGCCTGGGAGACAGCATCGCGTTTCTCTACTTGTACTGCTGTGGGCTTTGCTGGAGAATTTGTACCTGCTGCTGGTGCTGCAGTGTCCGTGGCATCCTGAACTAACTCCGGACGGAGCGTGATATCCTCGATGAATTGCGTCCCAAACACTGCACGACCAGCTGTCCAAGGCGAGTATCCGATTGCCAGCCACTCCGCCAGAGCTCCACGAGGACGGACGATTCCAACACTTCTCGGTTGGTTCATGTTCTTGATGATCGGTAGATAATTAGCTTGCATCTGACAAGTCTTCGTGCTCGTGACAGCAGCGACGAAGTCTTTTGGAAGACACGCGACCCGCTGGTGCAGTGCGCCACCAAAGCCGTCCACTGCTGTTTGGCTCTCAGCGGATGAGTCGACAGGCTTTTTAACCCACGACTTGCCTTCTCCAGGAGGTGGATGAGTCACATACCCCGGTGTCTTCTTGCCTACGTGGGGTCCTCCACTGAGCTCGACATCATCTGGAGTCGGCGAGAAATCAATGGATGGTGCTACGGAATACCCACTTCTAGAAGAGAGCAGAGATGACCCAACAGAGCTCGCCTCTGACCGAGAAGAGTCAGGCTCTTCGTCTTCGTCATCCAGCTCGTCGAAATCCTGAGTGCCGTAGTTTCGGTTAGTGTGTTGGGGCTTACGCGAAAACTCTGACCTCGTCGATATCGCCCCTGGTCCTATCGTCGATCGAGTCGGTGAGGTTTGCTGCTGTTGAGCGCGTAGACCAAGTCCCATTCCAAGACCGATACCAAGCTGCAGCATGTCGACACCTCCTTTCGCAGCTCCGCTCGCTTGACTAAGTGCTGGGAGTGCCGAGCCTAGAGCTTGCGTGATGCTGTCGATTATCTGCTGAGTGCTGGAATCAAGTGCCGACACGGCTTCTCCATTGGCTTCAAACTTCTCGTGCGATGAAACTCCAGGAAGCTGTGCGCGAGACTTTGTCGAACTGGCCGAAGACGCTCTGCGCTGCTGTTGCTGACGTTTTAAGGACAATTGTGGTACCTGAATTCGTGTCAGCTCTCCCTTGCTGGTAGAAACTTCCCGGGAGCCCTTGCCAGATGTAAGATCGACAACGATGTCGTGCTTCTTCGCACTGGCCGTCACAAGCTTCACACGACGGTCCTTCTCTTCAGGAGCCTCCAGTTTTGTCGTCATGTACTTCCGGAGATTTTGCTGCGAGTATCGTGCAGCTCCGCCGTCTTTTGCAGCGTCAGGATCTCCAGAATTTCCAAGTCCGACGCCAAGTGTGGCAATTTCGCCTTCTCCCGTTGCAATGACACCGTCGATGTCGCCGTCTTTCCCCCTATGCTTCTCCGTTGGCAAAATGGGACGCGTCCAAAAGTATCCCCGTGTTGCGATCGTACCAGTACGCTACACCATCTTCAGTGACGAATTCATCGTATGGACTGTGCTGCATGTAAGCCCAACTACGGTAAACGACACTGGAGCAGAGTCCAAGAGCACCTTCGGGGTCGGAATTTTTCATGAAGTCGCCAGGTTGCTGTCTGCCAAGTGTCGTAAACGCCTGCGGCTGGTTTCGACTGGACTGGCCAATCCAAAGCAGATGAATGTACTCCACCGGTGTGTTTTCTCGCGTTGTGGGCACGCAGAACGGGTAGCTGCGGTCGACGCGGGTGGTTATCGTCGCGTTCATCGATGCTACGTTTGGTGCCAAGATTGCACTCGAGGGTGCTACTTGCACCCCTGCAACATGATCTGGTACATCAAATGGATCTACGAGCCAAAACGTGCGAAACCCGTTGGCTTCTTCCTCTCCGGTCTGCTCAGGGCGATTCACCGGCAATCGACGTGACTCCAGCAGCAGAATTTCGCGCTTGGTTTCGTCTGTATCCAGCGGTGAAATGAGGTGTATTTGGGCGGCTATGACGATGCAGGGTGGTCTCCTTCCATTCAGCGCGTGTTGCAGAGCTCGGAATACGAATTCCGGCGCGGTTGGGTCGACGATGAGGCACGTAAATGCGGCTGTTTGGTCGTGTGATGGTGACGGTGCTACAGCGCGCCTGTCGAAGACGACGAAGTTGCCAAATTGTGCGGGGATGTACGTCGTAACGAGCATGTGAATGAGCAGCTCGGCCGATAACCCACCCACGTCTCGATTGCCTGGCTTGGATTTCCGTGCGAAAGTGGCGAAGAGCACGACAAGTGGCCTCATGTGCTTTGTGCGTCGTGCATCAGTGGACCCATGCGGTGGACTGCACGCTCCGATCTGTAGTGCCGCCTTTTGTAGTGCTGCGATGGCCATTCGTGCTGAAAGCCTCTCAAGCCAACTTGCACAGTGGCCTGCATCAAAGTGTACGTTCGGCACCGGCAGTGGTAATCTCTCGAGGAAGCTGGGTACTGGCATTGGTACGCATCGAGGTGGCGGTAGTTCATAGACTCGCGGGCGATAAAGAGCGATGGGTTTCGTGTACTCTGTCACGAGGATCCAGTTACACACTTGTGGTCGCGCTGGATGAATCATGACGACATCGCGCAGAGGAACGGGATGCTGACCGGTACGGTCCTTAATAGTTACGGGGGCTTTCGGGTGGAACTCGGCCACGCTTTCTGAGTACTTTGAGACCCACCGAACATTCTGAAGCGTACTTTTCAGCTTGAAGAGCGACGGCGGACGACTGGCATCTTTGCCTCCGCTGAGTTCTCTCGGCAAACGATCGGTCCGAACCTGTTCGAGAAAGGAGCGAAACCAAGCGCGCGTATGGAGTTTGCGGCGCATCGTTTTGTTCCAAGCGGTTAAAAGATGGTCCAACACACGATAGATCGGATGTCGACACTCAATGACCGTGACATACTGCTGCAATTTTCGATCATAGCGCAGAGACGCTCGCTGCTTCATAAAGATTTCCTGGATCTCCTCCGCTCGGTACTTCCGTCGTAGTTGACCCAGTTCCCAGTTGGCACACATGAGGGCACTTTCAATGGCTCGCACCTTGCGGGTCGCTTCTCGTGGATCTTCATGCAAGTCGCAGTGACGCCCATTGCTAGCACTCCAACAGTTGAAACAAACCCTTGCTGCTTCACGTCGAGCAGCTTCTTTTGACTCGGGATCCGAGTCATCTTCCTCTTGCTGGTGCGACGATTTCTTCCTAGAAGTATCCTGATTGAAACCAGGGTCCACTAGGTCACGAATGTGAGGTGTACGTCCAGCCCGAGTCGCTGCTCTCGCCTTGTTTCGGATCACTGACCTCGTGGGGGACTCGGGGTTTCTCTCTTCGCCTTTCGAGCGTCTATCTCGATCTCGAGCCAGCACCGCGACAAACACGGGCTCCTCACGCTTCCCCAGCACAATTTCACGTCGGCGACTGCCAGGAGTTGCAGGTCCCTGGTTGCGTGGATGTCGTCCAGGGATGGATTTCCGACGCAGCACGACATTTGAGGCGATGAGGGACGAGATGGAGTCGAACTTAGACACATGCAGCGCACTGCGAATGGTATCTCGCAATTTTGTGTTCCTGGTACCGTCGGCTCGAAAGAGGGTGTCGTTGGTTTGCCAGTCGCTGTTGTCATCTTCAGCAGCAAGTGGAGCGATGTCTTCGTCATCTTCACGGTCTTCACAATCAAGTGGCAGCGATCGCCACCGGCCGAAAAGTGCTTCACCTCTTTCGCTGTCATATTCTTGCTGCTCGCTGGAGAGACTGCGGTCTGTAGGAAGAACGGAGTCGCATTCCCATGGGTTTGGTGACGATGTAACGTATTCAGGCTGGAGCGCAGGTAAGCAGCGTGGAGACTTGAGCGTCTTCTTACTCATCTTAAGCTCACTCGAGCGACGGGCGCTGGAGTGTTGCTGCTCTTGCTGGTCACTAGATGTCGATCGAGCCGATGAACACGTTGGTGAAAGAGGTGGCAGTTCAGAACCGCCAATTCCGGACAGTGAGCGCTGGTTTGTGGCTCGTTTGATGCTGCCGCTTGTACTCAACGCAGGGAGTGATCTGATCGCTGGTGTTGCTGGCGTAAACGCTTGTCCTGCTGGAGGTTCCCACTGACTGGCACCTGTCGTGGCATTATAATACCAGACTTCGTCGCGCTCAACGTCCCGTACTTCGTGCCATTGGTCGGCTTCGGGCTCTTTTGCTGCTTTCGCAGCATCCGCTTGCTGTTTCTCCTGCCATCTGCGCCGTCGACACAGAAACCCTCGAGAATGTGCTTGGATCAACGTGGCGCTGGTCTCTAAACGGTTTTCAAGTGTCAGCTCTCGCTTCCGCTGCTTCTTCTTGATAGTTTGCTCTACCCGAAGGTGTTCACTGGCGTGAATGTCCTCCTGCCGATTTTGCTCACGTTGAAAGGCTTTTTGCTGCCATTCCACCCCGTGCTTCGACGGTCTCATGTCCGGGTAAAAGGTGTCTTTACCCTGTCGAATCCGAGCTTCCTCGGCGTTGAATGCTGAAGGATCAACGGGTGTTGCTGATGGAGACTTTACCTTTTCATCAGCAACGGGTTTGATCTCGTGTGGAGCCTCGTCCTCCTCTTCGTCATCGTCCAGCACTTCAATGGTCAAGCGAGTTTTGCCTCCGGTCGAAGTGGCTCTGGTGCTAAGCTTGGAGCTTTTCTTCGTCGACTTTGGTTGCGTCTTGACAAGTCGCAGCAGTTCTGCAGTCTCTGCGTGTAGCTGAACGAGACTTTCATCTCCTTGGAAAACCATTGGACTCCCATCGGCGGAGACCCTTTCAAGCTGCTTCCGCTTCCGTGACTGACTCCCGCCATTGCGCTTGGAGAAGAAGGAAGGCATGCTACTGCGGCATTCCGGCTTCTGCACAATTAGCACAGACAGGAAAAGGCGACGCGGTGGTAACGGCCAACCTGTATCCATGGATGCTGGTAGACGAATAGTCTGTGCAAAGCTTGACAAGGTTGTCGCAACGAGAGACTTACCAGCTATGGAGAAGTGAAAATTTGCTTTAAAAACCTGCGGTCTACCGCCACCAATAAGGCGGCGATAGTGCTCGACCAACTAGCTCATCGGGCGGAGGGGGTCGCGTACTTGGATCGTTGTAGTCCGCTGTTTTAGGGACTTCCAGGGTCGTGGCTGTTGTGAATTCTTTGTCGTCTGGGGAGATCAGCGAGAGTGAGTGCTCTATATCTCGCATCAGAAGACTTGGGTGACTATCGAGCAGACTGTCGAGATTGCGATCTACAAATGTGCAAATCATTGCAATTGACATTGTGAGTATCAACGACGCGCGCACGTTCATCGTCGCTGCAACGCGATTAAAGACCAATTTTGCGCCTGTAGAAAGGTCTATTCGATCCACCTCGTGTTATCTCCTGCTTTGCTGCAACACGACAATTTAATGGCAAACAGTGAAAACGATTATTCGCTCATACGTGATACAAGACGATACCAGCATTCTTGTAGCCACTCGGACATCCACCGAAGTCGTCGACCATGTGGATTCGTCTCATGCATCTAGTTGCACTAAAGTTTCCGACAGTCGTCCCAACCCAATTCGGCAGCACAGTACTCGTGAAATTGTCTTGATGCGCCATTGACCCGCCTTCTGCCCCGTTTAGATATCTTGAGTCCGTCTTGCAAGTAGCTCCACTCGTGCGAGCTACGAGTACACAGGCAAATAGCAACGTCCTGATCATCGGCCAAGCCGCCATTTTCGTCAGCCTTTATTTCTGTTGTCGAAAGCAAGTTTCCAAATGGCGATCTTTTTAATATGCGTGGATATTTTTCCTGTCGAGTTTGAGACGGATTGTGTTGCTCGACGCCACAAAGACACTCTCATGGTAGCTACTGAGGTTATCTCCCGTCCAATTGCAGCTGCCAGAATAATTTTCGCCAGTGCATTTAAGTTCTTTCTGAGAAGATTGGATCCAGACGCTTCGAAAGGAGCGAGTTCCATTGGCAGCGAAAAGCTTGGCTCATGGATCGAGTCCTCGACCTGTGGAAACCAACTGAAGCAGCTCACCGACCGAATCATCTCTAGAATCAATGATATTCAAGTGGCAATGCCGGATTTCTCGAATGAAGCGATCCGAGTGGCCGTGAGTGACTCGTCTATCTTGTCGAAAGACGCCCCCGCAGCGATCAACCACTGCCTGAGTCAATTTCTTCTCACGAAGACGAACGAGACCGTGCAGCAAGTGCGCAATGTGTTACGAAATTCTCTTTCTGTGGTCGTTGACCAGGCCATCGAAACATCAACCGCTGACTTTAGTGCTTCGCTTCTTGTGGATGAGAATATGGTGGAAATTTCCACTATTGCACTGTCAGCGTTAGCTGTGATCGATCCCACGGGTCTTGCGTTCTCAATGACACCCTCTGTGAAGCCAATCTGTGGTATGACGGAGTTTTTGGGCGAGATTGACGATGGCCCACTCACTGAAGCCCTTGGTCTTGAAGTTTCTGGTAATGATTTCGCGGGTAGTGACGGCGTCTGGACGAAAGCTGGCGATGGACTTGTTTCCCTGGTACTAAGGGGTTCTAGCTCTCAAGATGTCGTCATAGTCATGTTCTCGGGGGTGATATGATCGCCGAAGTAGAGGTTCCTCGTGGTGAGACTGTGATTTGGATGTCGACCGTGGCGAAGCTACAGGACAAAACGATGTATTTGGAGTGCAAGCGTCGCATGCTGCTTGGATATTTCATTTCGAGTGGTAGTTCACTTGTCCTCTGGGTTCCCCGATCATCGGACGGTGGACACTTGGAGCTAGATGTGATTATTCTCTGATACTCGTTCATTAGCCGAGAGTATGGTATGGAACATGATTTTGCAAATACACATTGACCGTGAATTTGACAAACTTTTATGCACTGAAGCCTTGTATGTGCCATGTCGAAGTATTGGAATCTTTGAAGATTTTTCCAAGACCTATTGAAATCTTTGGAGTTTTGCCTTAACTGTGGACTTCTCGCTACGCAAACAAATTATTATTAGCATTTTATGCAACATAAAGGTAATGTCTTCGATGTGGTACTCAGAATCGGAGGCTTACATGTTAAGCCCACGGCCAGGCCTTTTCCAGTTTTCCTTGGAAAACGCCATCATTCATGGGTACGTTCGCATCGCCAAAGCTCACAGTGTTGAGTGCGTCGCGGGCCTCGTTCGTCATCTGGTCCCACATAATTAAGTCTTGGCTTTCACCCCTTCGTTCGTAATGTCGAGCGCGTGATTAACCGGCCACTTGCTCTCGTACTTGACTTTGACTGCGGTGCCGTCGATGGTGTCGGCAGCAGGGAGGACGTACTTGGAGTAGCCGCTATGGGCGGAAGGCGACACCGCGAGAATCGTCGGATTCACTTCGGGGTTACTGACCCACACGACGACGTGCTCCCAGTCGTGGCGGTGACCAAGACCAGTCGATGGTGAATCCTTGGGGAAGTACCAAGAGTACATGATGGCCCAGACGCCATTGTACCAAGCAGAGCGTCCGTAGACTTGCGATCCCCAACCGGATCCTTTGCAACCGGCACTTGGGTTTCCACTGGTCTTGAGGCCACCACTCGTCTCACCGGCACCGTTCACCGCAGGGTAAGGGTGACATCCGTTGCTGATGTGGAGTTGAGGCTTGAACATGACACCGGCCCTCTCCGAGATAGTGATAGGTTCCGGTTGAGGGAATGGCTGCACTTGATCGTGTTCGAGAGCAGAGACTTCGACAGCACAGACTGCCGCAATTATGGCGATTAAGCAGGAACGAAGGTTCATCGTGGACTGGTCCGGTGTGTTGGTCTGGCGTAAAAATGAGAAGTGAGCTCTAGTCGCGTTACCGACGAAAACTAACAACATAACTACGTTGCGGTCTGTAAAAAGTATCCAAAAGCTGTTTGCTGGCAAGTGGTACAGCTCACGAAATATCGTCTCCATATCTTGGGATGGGGCAGTCACGACAATTATTACAGTAGTGAGAGTAGTGGAACGCGCTCTCGTCTACGATGGGAAAATTTTGTTTGCTCGTAAATATGTGCATTCACGTGTTGCTCCGTCGATATGTTGCTCTCAAACCAATTGCCGTTGTAATATAGTGGCGGCGTGTGTACGTTCAAATTTGAAGATGAGGGGTTCGTAGCACTAGTTGATAGATATACGTTGGCGCATTATTTAACTGATAGAGAACAGTGCTCCAGCGATGTAAAGTACAGTGTAGTACCGTGTACATCTTAAACGTCGGTACTTCGGACAGAACTCGTACGGAATCGGGGCTTCCGAAGTGATGGAGGTCTTAGGAAATTTTTCGTTTTTCCTCAATTGTCGCTGTGGACCATACATGTATTGTGCTCACCACGCATTTTGCCTATTTCACATCTAAAAATTCTGATTAAACGGTCGATTTATAGTAACTCACCCCGATTGCTATATATATACTCCACCCTACTCTAAATTAGGTCGTGAACTCCTATTTGCAGGTGGTCGATCTATTCATATAATTCCCTGCGAATGCCGAGGCTAACGTGGGCATTCCAAGGCATTTATAAATATATCGCCCGCGCAGGTAGTAATGCAAGTGCAAGTTGCAGTGAAGGTTGGTGAGATCGGGCGAACAAGTCGAACCAATGCTCGAGTCCAAGATAATAGTTTTATCTTTAATGTAGACAGCGAGGATTTTCCACAACTAGTCGCAAAAGCTGAGGCGCTGGTTACTGCTGCGCTCAACGACTATGACCCTAGACGATCCGAGTATCTACCATAGTGAAGGCACCACAGAGGGAGTGGGTTGCTGTTTCGGCTCCTAACACTATGTAAGCCCAAGCACTCCCTACATGTCCACGTGAAGGCACTACAGAGGGAGTGGGTTGCTGTTTCGGCTACTAACTGCTGCTCGCATGTATACTCCTAATTACTCTATGCCATTCGTATTTGTTGCGATCTGGGTACGCTAGCACAGGTGTAGGCAGAGTAGGAAGCAATCGATGTTAGTCGACACAGACACTGGGCGGCAAAAGCCACCTTTTGGCACGGGGTATATTCCTCCATTTCTGCAAGTTCTCGACTGAGCCTTCTGCTCTAGTCCTTCTTTCTCTTCTCATACCCTCTCATACACATAGTCTCACACCAACTGTACGTGCCATAGTGTAGATCAGAACAAATCGCAACAGTATTTACGCTCAGATTTATGGTCACAGATAGGTCCAGAATACACACCGCAAATCCGACCGATTTGGACTTCAATTTCAGAGGACAAAATGCATGGCGAGCACAATACTTGTTATTTTTGGTATTATTTCATATTTCATGCATGCAAAACACGAGAAGTTGAAGCCAGTGATTGAAAAAATGTATTGGCAAGCATTGACCGTAATCCGACGATTGCAGTTTACTTGGAGTAGATGCCAACACTGCTGCAAGGCAACCGTGTCTTGCAGTACTGCTGGAGCTTGCAATACAGTATTGCAATATTCCAACGCAGTATTTTCAGTGATTGGAAAAAATATCAAGGAGCTACAGGGACGCAGATGACTTAAACAAGAGCGACTCGCGGCGTACGAAGACCTTCACTTCATACTTGTCACATCACCTTCAGTCTTCAAAATCGCAATACATTTTCGACTTCTAATTGGGTTATTGGTATTGTGGTTGCCAATACTACATTGCAGTACAACTTTTTAATCCAAGATATTTTTCCGACTGAACTTACAATATAATTCAAGTGATAAATCTCGCCATTTCTCGGAAGTGTAGAGCAAAGATTCGTTGCTGCTGTTTTTTTTTACTAAAACAGCAGCAACGAATCTTTGCATCCATGCCAGCAAATGATGAACCTCGCGTTAAATCTTCTGCGAAAATGTTGTGCTCGCAAGTAGCGACGAGAACAAATTGAATAATGTTCTTCTGCGTACCAGCTGTGCTCGATCTTTTCATACGCACCCACGTGACTTTCACGGGTTTGCTGATCGGTAATTCTCCGGAAGTTATCTCCAATTCCTATATAAGCAGAGTTCCTTCGCGGTTGTCATCTGCGTCGTTGTGCTCACGAAAGTAGACTTTTCGGAGAACAGGAGTTGCAGCGAACCCAAAAATGTTGGACAGTGCGTGCTGGTCCAAATCACAAATAGCAGAGCGGGGCATTTTCTGAATCGTGTGCTTCTTCTTCTTGCCTTCTCCATATTCACTACCATGCGCCAGTTGCACACTCAGGAATGCAATGTTGACCCCAGTTGAGGGAGCTAGAACTTGAGATATAGGTTTGATATGGTGTCGTCGAAAGGCATGGACGTAATGTTGCAGCTCGGCAGTTGTGCTCACCTCGAGATATTCCAGACTGTGCTTCACCTCCAGCATTTGGAGAAGCGCCTTCAAGTTGAGCTCGATATCCCTCGCGACGTCGCCTTCGTCATCATCACAGCGAATGACATAAATTCTTAGCCGGCGCAGAATCTTGTAAAGTGGGTTGCTACTGGTATCATGCAGAGCATCAACTATAGATTCATAGTCACTTCAGTCGTTACTGAAGGCAGTAGGACGTTGTTCGTGTATGCGAACCTCCGTAAAGTCGAAGCGTGCAGCTACAGTAAATGTGTGCAGGGCTAGTTCCTCCAGCTTTGGGCAATGTTCAAGGATTTCATTCTCATCGAATCCCCGGGGGTTCATAAGTGTTAAACTCTTCAGCATTGGCCCAATTGTCTTGAAGAAATAGGACAGGCCTTCATAATCATCGTCACCGCCAAATTCAATTGTGGGAAATCAATCCAGCGGTGCTATCGGGTTCCAATACTGCTGATTGAAATTCAAGTTGTTCACGCTGCACTTGACACCAGCCAAAACCGGGAATGAGAACATTCGCCCAGTGGCTCGTTCCGTCGTTGCCGAAAACGCGAACTAAGCTTCGTGTTGGTAGACTAGCAGTTGCATCTGCCGTGAATTCTCCGTATTCATTTCTCTCGAAACGAATTTCAGCCCAGCAGAAAGTAGTGCATCTTGTTCATCGACTGAACCATGAGGGCAACCAAGCAAGTCCTCTTCCGCGTGTTCGGAATCCAATACAGCAGCGAACGCCTCCATATCATCAACGCTCATGCTACAAACGCTGAACAGCGCAACGGTATCTACAGACGACAAGCGCCTCGCTCGGCTCGAGAAAATCACTTATGCTAGCCACTGCCGCCAGATACTTGTGACTTCCGGGTAGTAGTCTAGGCGTATCGAGAGCTTTTTAGTCGTTTGGGTGGATACGATGCTCGCGTAGATCGCCTTAAACGCGGTAGCTTCCAAGCTTGGACCACAATTCAGATTAACAAGCCCAAGTTGCCGCGAGCATGCTTCGTTGTTGCCAAGCCCATGGTCAGCGCCATAACTTCTTCGTACCACTTCACGAGCACGACGTGTCGAGTCAAAATGGTAGTGTGGTGGATGGCACAAATAAAGACAGCTTCCGCCACCTGATGTCTGGCGACGGAAAGGTTGCCAACGACCCCAGGTTGACGACAGTGAGTGACGTGCTGCAGCCACGTTAATCACAGAGACTGGCTGTGATTCTCTGGTGCATCAGAGGTTGCAGTTGGTTTGGCGAGACAGATCTGGAGATCCAGATCTGCCAATATTCATGAAGAGCTTTATCACAGACTACCAGAGATCCAAGTGGAATCTCTGGCGGCCTTGCATGTTTCCTTTCCTACTGGCAGCAGTGGGAAGGAACTGTATATTTCATTTAGAGATGGAAGCGTGGCGACGGCCATCCCGAACTCTCACTCTACAATCTGCTAGCTACAGCACACATCAAATACATTTGGCTAAATACTCTCGCGGGATCGCCACCCGTCTTGCCTGTGTTTCCAGTTTGCTCGGTTCCGGAAAAACACCACAGGCAGTCATGAATTGTCCGAACGCGATTCTCGAACGACGCCCGTCGTGCAGCGGATCAAATGCAGCTGTCAGTGATACTTCCGAAAACGAAATATTCTCGAGCATGGCCGATTGCATCGTCTCGGCCAGTGGTGCAGGAATTATTGTGAAGTGGCTCAAATCCGCAATCATGGGTTCCACAACAAATGTGCACTGCAGTGACCTGGGCGGCACCGCATGCTCCCCACTTCACTGCACACCTTTCCATTGGTCTCGGATCTGCTTCTCCGCTCTCCAGAACCCTTCCACGTGCTTATCAATGGTCGAGTCCACCAGCATTTGCACGGGCACCTCAATAGCCACCCCAGGATGGTCTTGTCCCAGTCTGCTGTCCATCCCTGCAATTATTGCCAGGGCTTCAATGTAATCATCCGAGATCGTTTGTTTCTTTCCATACAGCAAGACCATTAAACTGTTGACGGTCACTCCGTTCTCGGTCGTTTGCTGGTGAGAGCTCAGGCGAAGCACGAACCGAACCGGAATATCCATTTCGAAAATGTCACTTCCCTCTTTTCCCAAATTTAGAGCACTTTTCAAAAGTAGAAATTTCGACGCGGCTGGCGCAACATAAGCCGCCGCCGCGAGCAACTTAAGCGCCTCGCGCACCCTCGCCGAGAGCGCAATGCGGCTGCCGTCGCTGCTCGTGACGAAAATTCCCCGCGGAAACCACACCTGGAGACGCGGACATCCCGAGTTGGAAAGCTCCTGGTCCGTCGCCAGAGGCTCGTAGCTCACGAAACGCTTGAGAGCATGACACCAAGGCGTCAGGAAGCCCCAGCGCTCCTTCATGGTTGAACATTTGGATTTTGGATTCGGATATTCCGCAACATAAAGAATGTTAAAATCTGTTTTCGCAGGTTTAAAAAATCTGCGAAAACCGACCAATTGTGTCGAATATTTGGATTTTCCGCAACATAAAGAATGTTTAAATCTGTTTTAGCAGGTTTAAAAAAATTGCGAAAACCGATCAATTGTGGCCCAAGTTGATACATGGATAATGTATGCTAATATTGTTGAAGCACTGTTGACAAGATCATTTTTGCAGAATGAACAGGAAACATAAATCAAGGCGCCTAAATTGGTCACTGCGCAAGCAAACCTTCGTAGTTCAACTTTCACAAACCACAATCTACTTCGCTTCCGGTCGGGTTACCTATGGCCTCCACACGTACTGTGAAATGCCTTGAAGCATCGCTCCCTTCATTTCACAAAGCTCAGAAGTGCAACGAATATGTTGCTATCTTTCCAGAGCTCACGTGGCCCCCAGTAGCGACGTTGAATCGCTGACAGCTCTACGAAGATCTCCAATCGTCTCGATAATCAGATTATCAATTTCTTCGCTTGCAAGACTGGCAAGTTCGTCAATACTTTCACAATCCGCCTTCTCGTCCCACCGAATGGTTGCTTATTGGTGCGTTTGTCCTTGTCAAATTCCGGAACGATACAAATTAACACGACACTGCTTGGATTCTGAATCGCAGTTTCCAGCAACCCAAGATCTTCCAAATGCCCACTATTTCTTTCCCGTTTACGACTCGAGTGGATTCAACAAGCGAATGGAAAAACACAATCTTCTTCTCCATCGTCTTCAGTTCAAACCTACTCTTCTCCTCGTACGGATAGTAAAATGAATCGATTGACTCGTTGGACGAGCGAGAAATGCGATAGGGTCCAGGTGAATTCAATAGCGACACAAACATCTCCGGACCGAAAAAGGAATGATGTTCGCTCTCAGAGAGCGTAAACTTCCGAGACCGTTGCCTGCTGTGCCCATCATTCAAACGTAGAGTCTTAATGAAGCTACCGTGGGCCAATGTTACCTGAACAAACACATGAGCGCGACTTACTGAAGCTGACGGTTCGTAAGTGACGTCAATTTCCTGGTCACCTTTGAACACGACAGTTCTGATAAACCTGGAATCCGATGAAAACGGCGCCGTGACAATGGTAAATTTGGGATGTTCACGTCGGAAGCGATCGAAAAAGTTCCCGGCGAAAACGGATTTCCCGATTCCTAGTGTGGATCAGCAGCAAACTTAGTTTAAGTCGTCCAAGACGTTAGATCAGGTGATGCCGTTGACGGTACCTGCCGCCCCAGTGACTGCGAGCATGGATAAAGTGGCGTTCGGCTCCAACGATTGAGCTCGTCAATGATCGACATTTCTTTCGTACCTCTCTCGTTTTTCTTTCTTCAACTGTACTTCGAAGTATTAGGTCTAGAAATTCAGCAAGACAACTGAAATGGTCGCTATTCATCAATCTAAAGATATTATTCTCTAGTTTTCGATTTTTTCACGTGTGTACTGAACAATTTACAGGCAAGTTTCGGCCAAAATGGTGGTTTCTTCCGTGATCAATGTCTACACGCCTGTTGCGTGCTTATAATTTATTGATCAAGTTCTATCTAACTAGTCTAACTTTTGTTGACCTTTACAGTCATTTCTAAATGGCCACCTTCAGAAGATCTTGGCACCCACAGCAGAAGAGAACCTCCGCCAGATCCAGGCAGACCGAGGAAGCCCGGACGCCAGCGGTCCAAGTACATCGTCTTGTCCTCTAACTCCTTCACCGTCGAAGTCCACGTCACCGTTTCGCCGCTTTCAACTTGAACTGAAGCGAACTTCTTACCTCCGGAATGAATCACCACCTCTACGTCCTTGTTGTCCGTGCTCACAAACGTGATGGAGACGACACCGTCTCCTTTCTTAGACCACGTGCCTTCACTGCCCTTGAAAGCGTTGTCGATGGTTGTGAGCCCAAGAGCATCCGTGAGATTTCCATCGTCAATCTCTCCAACAAACTCGGTCGGACCACAAACGGGTTGCACGTAGTTGAACATCAAGAAGGCGATACCCGTGGGGTCGAGAGCCGAGAGTCCTTGAAGTCCCAAGTTGCCAATGCTCACCAAGTAGTCAATGCGCGCCATGGCCTTCCCCATATCATTCGTATTTTTCGCGATCAATTGGTCGATGATTACTCCGAACGTTTTCCGGAGAACATCGCGGGTTTGGTACGCAGTGTACGGCTTCTTGGTCTGCAGTAGTTCGCCCATACACTGGTTGGTGATGGCCGGAACATCCGTCAACACTATCGAAGACTTGCCCATTTCCGTACGGATATCCTCATTTGTAGAGGAAGGATTGCCGTCCCGAATGTCGGCTACCTTTGCCGCCACGCGGTCTGTAAGCTGCTTGAGTTTAAACCCGCACTTTGTCTTAGACTCGATAAGAGACGTGAGGTTGGCGATACTTTCAGCGTCTAGGTCCTTTGTAGATTTTCCCGCCGTCATGTTTCGGAAGAACGCCAGGAAGGCGTCAAGCGAGCTCATGACCAAGTTGTGATTCGTCATGAGCTGCTTCACGATGGTCTCGACTCCTGTCACGACTGCGTCTGCAAAAACGCTCTTCTGGGGATCTCGTAGCCCATGCAGGCACTGACAGCAACGGGTAAATCCACGAGGAAGAGGTCGGTTTGGTACACCATCATGAGGATCTCCTCCTTGGTGCTGTTGGGTGCCATGACCTGCCGGAACCGCATGAAGCGCGAGATGCCTTCAGCAATGTTAAACACATTGAAAGCGCACATGAGGGAGGTCTTAACGCCCTTGAAACTCTTGTAAATCGCGTTGAACACGCCAGCGGTTGCCATATTGAGCGCGACGTAGCCCACATTCGTGACCTTGGCCATGACTGCTAGCGCGCAGTCGTCGTTTTGTGGGATACACTCGGCCATGCATTGGACTGGATAGGCTATCGGACACTCTGCCCAGCACCGGTGTCCGTTGTTGTGGTAGCCATTTGGACACTCGTCCAACGAGTTCTGCTTGTGGGTCTTCCGGTAACAGGCCGTGTCGGTGATGTCGCCGATGGAGGGGCCAACCCAGTTGGGAGGAACGGAGCCGTCTTTAGGATTGTCGAATGGCATGTCCGGCACTGCAGTGAAGGAGAAAAAGGAGGATTCCTCATCGGCTTTGCTATCTCCGTCTGCCTTGCTCATTCCACTGGCTCTGCTGTCGTCGCCTCCCTTGCTCGTGGAAGGAGATTCCCATGGTGCAGTCGATTCGGTCGGCCCTGGAGTGTTGTCGGGTGGACTTGTGAGACTTGGTACTTCAGTGTCACTGCTTGCTGGGGCGCCTTCTGCAGTGTCGAAGCCGAAGACTGTTGGAGGCTGCAGACACGCGGTGAGGGCGACCAGCAGGAAGAGTGACAACCAATTCCTTGACATCTCGAGGAACTTGTGCCGGTGGCACCGCAAAATTAAAAGTGAGCAACCCGACACCTCGAGATGGTGGCTCCTGCATCTTGTTGGCCTGCCGTTGCAGTCCGGACGCCCGGGTGACGATTTGGAGGGCAAGAAAAGCTCTCTCGGGGTTCGGGTGTTACAGTCCGGTTTTGTTTCGTACCGCTCGTAGAGCTGGTGCAACCAGAGCAAAGCCGTTGAGACGCTGCATGAATTCTGAGCAAGGACCCAGACAAAACGCAGCGATACATCGACCTAGGAAGGAAGAAGAATGTTTACCACCAGACCAGGTTGAACCTTATGAGCTTCAAGCCGTTCCTTCAGGTCTGTTTGCAGGTCGCTGCGGTACCTACAGAGCAATACATGTACATGTATTAATACTACCAGTACATGTGTACATGTATTAATACTTGTTGTCGAGCTTGAAGATCGCACTTTCAATGAATATGGGCCAGCAGTATAACATGAAGTAATACTGTAACTGAGTTTGAGGTCAAGGACTGTACATCATCGCCGCGTCTTCCTCACGCCACATGGGCCAACGGAAGTCTCGAGTGAAGTGTTGTCGCACGTTGCTGTTTGAGACTTTGTTGCGACCACCAAATCTTACCCAAACTTTCATGCAAAGTATTCAGCGGCGCTTGCAATCAAAGGCTTTCGCTGGGACCACCACCCGTTTCAACGTGGACCAGCATTACAGGTTGGCAGCAAAGACACGATCCCGCTTGATGTCATGCAAATTGTACGAACAGCAAGAGACTCAACGATTCGGAGGGCAGGCAGACTTTCCGTCTCCCTTTGTGCGGTCAACCACCGGTTTCAGTGCTGTAGGCGGGGCGCAGGGCCGGCTCTCGGTGGCTGCTGGCCTGTCCTCAGGATGGGGACCGTCGTGGCGTTGAGAAGTCACATGGTATGGAATGAGTGAGCTGTGACTTGGCTTTGGTACTGTACTGTACAAGTTTCCAGTGACGTGGAAGCGCTGAGCACCAGCTATCCTTGTGCTGAGCAGCAGCCTGCAACGTGTTTTTGGTATTTGCACCTTGCTCGTTTCTCGAAAATATCTTCTCGATACACAGTGCTGCTCGTTTTCCGATCCTGAAATTTGAGAAGCTTCCTCGGTCGTGCGGTACTGTACCGCCATAGAGCTCGACAAGAACTGGAGATCGACGCACGACTGGCAGTTCCCTCTTCTTTTGGCAGTCGTATTGTACATGTGCGGAGTTCTTCCGCGTCACGGCAGAGCCAAGACACAACTCAGCCAGAACTTCCAACCAGAAGCACGATTCACATTTCACTTTACTGTATTTCGCATGTAGACCAATACCGCACCTTGAGAGATACACCCCTTTTTCAGCCAATCGTTGTGCGTCAATCCGATTACAGGATTTCGCATGTAGAGAGATACAGACCACTATTCCGAAAGAGTGACGGCATTTTTTAAAACTGACCAGTTCTCGAATGGCTCGTGTGAAGCCGAAGCCAAAGGGCCGCCCGCGCAGAGGTGGCATCGGCCGCCACGTACAGCAGTACAAGCTGCAACCGAGTGCGACTTGTATTGCAGCGAGCTCTTTGGTTTAAGAGCTTGAGAAGCTATCGCTACTTGAAGGACCACATCTAGACGAAAGCAACGAGTTTGACCAGGAAGACGTCATTGTCGAAGAGGCGACTGTCTAAAAATAAACTTTTTCTTTTTCATAAATTTGAAGCATCACTTTTGACAGGGAAGATTTGCATGTGAAGCATGGGGTGTGTTGGTCTACATGCGAAATACTTCTCTGGTCCACAGTAATATCGCCCATTAGGTTTTTGGTGGGCCACACCATTTTGATGAGAGCATATGATTGGCTAAAACGTTGTGAATTTGACACCACCTCTTCGCGCCTAAACTGAAGCGCTGGCGTGGATAACTTATGGCGCGCTTTCAGCACCACCATCCACTGCAAACCAAGTTATTTATACTGTTGAGCTGATATTACTTTTTACCGTACGTGCCACAAGCCATACCAGCCCTTCCGACATGCCACGCCGCCCCAATAAGTTCGACCTTACGCCGCACGTCAAGGTGGCCGTCGCACTGTACCTCGCCCATCGGTCAGTCGGCGGCGAACTTCCAAGAGGCAGCATTGCTGTCGCAGCTAGAGGCTTCGGACTGCACCGCCACTCCATTCGCAAGGTGTGGCGACAGCGTCAAGACTGTGATGTGCTTCTGGAAGGCCGCCAGGCGAGGCCGCCGCCCCTCGCCACCTCACCGATGAAGAGGTGATAGAGCGAGTCCGTGCTGCCCCTCTTTGCCAGCGACAGAGCTTGCGTTCGCTCTCCGCAGCAACCAACATCCCCAAGCCCACTCTGATGCGCTACTTGAAGCGCAGCGTCATCCGCAGGAAGGTGTCTCGTGTCCGACCAACGCTCTCGGCTACCCACGAGGTGCGACGCTTGACGTGGGCACTGGCGCATGTGGAGCAACATATTGGTATCTATTTTGGTTGATGTACTATACAATTTTTAATAATCTAACTGATTCCCAAACTATTTTATATTTGGCAATGTTATATTCGCAGGGCAAAAGATGTTTCGAGTCCACCATATGTATGATACCGTTCATCTAGACGAAAAATGGTTTAACCTGTACAATACAAACTCCAAGTACTACCTAGCGAAGGATGAGGACTTGCCTTACCGTTCGTGCCCTAACAAAAGGTACATCGGAAAGGTAATGTTCTTGGCTGCTGTTGCTAGACCTCGCTATGATTTCCGAAGGAAATGTCATTTCGACGGGAAAATAGGCATTTGGCCCATTGTAGAGAAGGCTATGGCGCAACGAGCATCCAAGAACCGTCCCAAAGGCTCCCCAATCACCAAAAATATTTCCATGACACGGGAAGTTTATACCAAGATGCTGCGAGAACAGGTATTTCCTGCTATTCGGGAGAAATGGCCCGGTAAGCTCACATTGATGTTGATTATGTTGCTATATGATCTTATGTTGATACTATGTTGCTGTATGTTGCAGGTAGAAAATCAATCACGATCAAGGTGCAGCAGGACAACGCGGGCCCTCACGTGAAGGACGGCAACGCTGACATCATGGAAACAGGTCAGGAAGGAGGCTGGGATATTCAAATGGTGAGCCAGCCTCCACGATCGCCCGATTTGAATGTTTTGGACCTCGGGTTCTTTCATTCTTTGCAGTCCTTGCAGTTCAAGACGCCCACGTTCGACACGGACGGCCTGATTGCAGCCGTGGAGTCTTCGTTCACTAGTGTGAGCTCTCGTACACTAGACAAGTGTTTCTTAACACTGCAAAAAGTACTAGGTGTAGTTATAGCGTGCAAGGGGGCAATAACGACAGCCTTCCGCGTGTACGCAAGTTCCACATGTCAAAGGGCATCTCGCCGACATCGCTACCCGTAGAAAGCAGTATAGTTGCAGATGGCTACAGGCATTTAAGCCAATCGCTGCCTCCTGCCTAATTTACTGCAGGGGTAACAATAAATCGTCTCTTAATTCTGTACTGTGCCGTGATTCGTCGACCTTGCCCTTCCCTTCTTTCTTATCGGCTGCGGTATCGCCAATGCGGAGAGTAAAACCTCAATTCGATTGGATCAATTTCCAAGCCCCCAGAGCACTTTTCGTGCCACGCCTTGGTGCGGCGACGTTCCTAATCCAGTTCGCGAGCTCCTGTAAAAGTGCGACGAATTATCGCTAATTTTTGGTAGAGTTACGACATTTAACCTCGCTGGCTCTCGCAGCTTCCAGGAAAAAGCTCTGTTATCATGCGAAAGGAGACCTCGTTCGGAACGGTTGGACCCCTGGGGGCACGCAGCAGGTCATCAGCTTTCTGATGCAGTGCTTGGTGTTTCCAACGGCAGCATAGTTTTGCTACAACATCCTGAATTGTGAATGGGCGATATTACGGTGGACCAGAGAAGTACGGTACTTGTCTAGACTCGCCCCAGAAGCCTTTTACTCGACGCGTTACAACTAGCTTAGCTGACATTAATATTGGCCACGAGGTCCATGTGGCCACCTTCTGATGAACGCGGGACCCACAGTACTAATGATCCGCCACCCGAACCGGCAAGGCCAAGAAGACCCGGACGCCATCGATCGAAGTACATGGTTTTATCCTGCAACGCTGCCACCGTCGAGTTCCACTTCACAGTCTCCGCACTATTCACCTTGACAGAGTCGATGGTCTCACCGGTCGAGTGGATCTCCACAGTCACATCCTCCGTGTCCGAACTCTCGAACACAACGCTCATTGCACCATCACCAGCGTGTGACCAGGTGCCGTAGCTGTCAGCGAACGCGTCACCATCCGCAACGAGTGCTAGGGCATCAGCTAGGGATCCGTCGTCGATTTCACCGATGAAAGCAGTAGGGCCACAAATCGGCTGGATGAACTCCTCCAGCATGGCCGCAATACCCGTCGGGTCGAACATTGCAATCACATCAAGACCCATATCCGCCACCTTGAGGATGTAGTCCGCAGTAGAGAGGTCCCTTGACGAGTCGGTCAGGCTGTCCGTGATCACACTCAAAGCCTTTCTGATCTCGTCTCGCACAATGTACGCGTCGCCCATGATGTTCTGTACGCAAGTTGTTGGTCACGGTAGGGATCTCATTCAAGAAGAGAGCAGTGTTGGTCATCGCTAGACGGATCGCACTAACCGTAGAGATCGCATCGGCAGTCTTGATATCGGCCACCGCCTGTGTAACCTTGGTCAGGATCGACTGCAGCTCCGTACCACAAGTTTTGCCCTCCGAGATGAGTTTCTCCAGCGTCGACGTGTCGTCCTCGTCTAGCGACTCCACTGAGCTGCCAGCACCGATCGCACTGACGAAAGTCTTAAAGTAGTGACGACCCTTTCTCAACCACTTGGATGAGAACTTTGTCCACTACGTTTACAATCTCGGACGCCAGGTTTAAATAGTCTGTTGGTACATCTAAGCCGAGACACACAGCGACGGCCGTGGGTAACGCCTTGATAACAATGTCCGAGTTGTTGAGCAGTGAGATGATCTGCTCCTCTGTACCATTCGGGAAGTCGTCTGCAGCTCCTCCACGTAGCCCACGATATCGTCCAGGACGACGAAGAGTTTCTGTCCACATTTGACGCCCTGTTGCACCGCAGCGCTGGCCGTGCTCAGCTGACCAAACACACCCGATGTAGCCACATTGATGGCCACCGTCGCCACCGACTCGATCTTGCTGATGACTTCCAGGGTGCAGTCGTCATTCTGGGGGATGCATTCCATGCCACATTGGACAGGATAGTTGAGCGGACACTGGGCCCAGCACGTGGCGACGTTGTCGTAGGCGTACCCCGTGGAGCACGTGTCGGAGATGTAGGTTTGTCGGTAGCAGGCGTCTTCGGACGGGTCCACCGTCCCCACCCAGTTCGGCAGCAACGACGTCGTCGATGTCATGTCCAAAACTAGCGCCGCAGAACTCGACTGTGTGGCTTCCAGCAGAACTGTTGACGCAGAAGTGGAGGACGAAACAGCCGAAGAGGTTGAGCTTGTCTGGGGTTGCATCGCACTTTCAGAGCTTGACGACGTCGCCGTTGCATTGGTGGTCCTCGTGAAGAACGAAGTCGAGTTAACACCGGCTTTAGAAACGTTGACAGCCTCCACGTGACCGACAAACTCGGATGTCGAGCTGGACGTTGAGGTTTCGTTTCCGAACGCCGGGTCGCATTCGACAGCAAGTGCAGCAAGAACCGCTAGCGACTGCAGTAGTGTCGTTGCCTTCCACATGTTCATCGTTGTTGGGCGAAGTAAATTGTAGAATGAATCACGTGAATCACCAGTCGAAAGCGGTGCGGCCGCGGTGAACTGCAGCGCGTGAATGCTTGAGCGACGACACTACACTAAGGACGCAATGGAACTTTAGGCTGCTGACCGAGGCCTGCCGGGTGCAAGTTGCATCGGATGGTGGCGGACGTAGCACCATCCGGTCCATTGGCAACGAAACGCTGGGTCACTGTAGACCCAAAGTCTCCGAAGTGAAGGTTAACGTAAAGTATCTGCTGCCGTTGTGCTAATCGCAATCGCATCCCCTTCAAGTCGCCATCGTTGTCAGATCCGCTCCTCTAAGATTTGCTAAGATGTGCTTGAGCATTGGTCGACATATACAACAATTGCCGAGTTCACCCACGGCGAACTCGCCAACGTCCAGCACCGACTATCACTTGAAAACCTTCACGCTGCTTGTCCCCATTTGCGCGTCCAGACGTTTTGCGAGTTACTCACTCGCTACGCCGCACTGACGTACCGATGGCTCCCACTCGTGTCACCCTAGACAACATAGGTGCTGTGCTCCCATGGTTACTGATCCATTTCGAGGCATGGCTGTTTGGGTCAGAGCTCGGAGACGCCACACTGTACCAAAATGAGAACTCTTCTCGAAGGTCTCCAGCCAGCGGAATCCAGCAGCGCGGCACAACCAACACGTGCTTAACACCATGGCTCCTATACGGCCTCTCAACCATGGCACCTCCGCTTCCGGCTCTCGCGAACTGGGTCAGTGATCCAGTGAGCGCCAGCTATTCCTGGCCGTCTCGAAGTTTACATGGCGCACTAGCGAAACTGTTCCTCTCTCTCACAATAGCCCCTCGCATTAGCTGTAGCTCGACGTTAGTTCACTAGCAAGTCGAGGCTGTCGACGGAGTGATGGCCAACACGAGAACTCAGTGTTAATAGGCATCACGAATGGGCTGTGTGGCCAGCAAGCCTCTTGCTCCGCCTTCTGCTCCCGTCCTCCAAGACAATCAGGCTGTAGACGAACCAAGTACTGCTACACATACCGACCAGGAAGAGACCAGCAAACCTCCTCCCAACGCACTGCTAAAACTCGCAATGGAAGCCGATGAAAAAGCTGTGAAACCGGAGCTGCCAGACCAAGATCGAAGTAGTTCAGCAGCTCTTGACACTATCAACGGGAGTCCGACGAAGACACGACTGCACCCGGCCATTCTCCGTGATAAGCATCCGGAAGATGCCTCCTTCTTGCCAGACGTATCGTATTCGATGCGGGGTCCTGGTCAAGCGGCTACGCAACATCCAGTTGATGAGATCGACCAAACACCAAATGCTGCGTCTTCTGGCCGGAAAAGTGGCGTACAAGGTGCTGGTCAGAGTCCGACTCGACAGGGAGTAGCCTCTGGCGCAGCTCAGAAGCCAATTCTTGTTCCTCTGCAACAGCCACAAGTAGCGAGAGCTCCCGGTTGGGTGTCAGCACCACCTCGAGGACGAGGAGCACCAGTTCCGGCCGGGTATCGTGCACCGATACCACGTGGGTCTCTACCAGCTACAAGAGGAAGAGGGAGACCAGTACAAGTCACGGGTCCTGGTGACCGACATGCGACACAAGGAGGAGGACAACGGCAATCATTTCCTGTTGTCGGGATGCCATCACCAGAAAAGAATAGCCCACAACCAAAAATTGTTCAGAAAGTGGAGAGTAGCAGCAGTGATGGAGATGACGATGAAGATTTCGAGGAGGATGAGGAAGTGGAGGATTGGGATCTCGGAGATGAAGCAGTAGCGATCATCGCTCCAACGACCAAAGTTCCGACAAGTAGCAGTCCAATGAAATATCCTCCTCAAAACAGTGGAAAGAGCATCATTCCCCACAAGAGTCTCCACCACCTCGGAAATCCTCAGGATTTCAACCTAAATTCCGGCCAGCACTTGAATTGACCGACGATATCGAGAACGTAGTGTCCGACAGCAATGAAAGCAGCGATGATAGTGACGATGATGAATCGGACGACTGTGTTCAAGACTGGCTGGAACCTTCAACAGTAGAATCCTCACCAAGCCCGTCGCCCTCGAGACGATCTGTAAAACCTTCGATAGCGATACCCACCGTAGTGGAAGTTCCTCCAGGAGCTCAATCGCCTGCAACTCGTGCCAATTCCCGTCAGTTTTATGGTCTCTCCATCGTTCCTCCCGTCAACAACAGCTCTCCTACCAATACGAGTAGCACAACTCCACATCCTCCAGGACGAACTCCACAGCCACCTTCATACCGCCAAGGTAACATGTCGCCTACGAAAAGTGCAGGGGGAAATCTTCACATGGTTGTGGGTCCTATGTCGCCGGTAAAGCAGTCTTCATACCGTTCAGGAATCATCAGCAACGTCACACCAGCAGTTGTCCCTCTCGTCATGTTTGGGGATCAATCCCCACCAAATCTGCACTATCTCCAAACAGTTCTGCGGCTGCTACAATTCGAGATACGAAAGTTGTAAAGAAGAAGAAAGCTGAGCTGCCGCAGCACAATTTGCCTCACCCAGTCCCGAAATTCGGCGACTGGCTCAACTCCCGTACGATGATCAACAATTATATTATTCTGGAAACGCTTGGTACGGGAGGCTACGCTGAAGTGAAGCTCTGTAAGGAGAAAATGTCCGGGCAGCTCTTCGCAATGAAATTCATCAGTCGAGATGTGATGAAAAGGGACAAACTGGGCAAACAGAGCAAACTGGACGATATCAAGCGTGAAATTGCTATCATGAAGAAGCTAAGCCATCCCAATGTGCTTCGGTTGTATGAAGTTATGGATGATCCAAAGATGAACAAGCTGTTTCTCGTGCTAGAGTACATGAAGCACGGAGATATGCTTTCGTTCCAGAAGAAGAAGCACCCTCAAGGTATGTTGGAGAATTTACGTGACCGGGATCTACACAGTGTTTTCCTCCAAGTTATCCTAGGACTGGCGTATCTACACGAGCAGAAGATCGTTCATGGAGATATCAAACCTCAAAATCTTCTTGTTGGAGAGAAAGATGTCGTCAAAATTGCTGATTTTGGTATTTCACAGTCGCTTTACGGTAGTAAACAGAAGATCGCGGATGTAGCGGGTACACCTGCCTTTATGTCACCCGAAATGTGCTCCGGTGAGGAATATTCGGGCCAGCTTGCCGATGTTTGGGCGCTTGGAGCCACGATATTCATGCTCAAGTTCGGGAATCCGCCATTTCTTGCAAAAAGCGCCATGCAAATGTTCGATCGGATTCAGAATGACCCTCTCGTATTTCCATCGGCAATTGATCCTTTGCTGGCGCATTTACTCACTGGAATGCTGACTAAAGCCCCACAGAAACGACTCACATTGATCGATGTCATGGTTCACCCGTGGGTTACTAAGAACGAAAAGCACAATCTGACATTAGACGCTGTTCATCGTCCTTCACCGCCCATCACAGTGTCAAAAGACGAGATTGAGCATGCAGTTGGAGCTAACCACGTTCTCCTTCTTGTGAATATCCGAAAGCAAATGATGAAGAGACTCAAACGAGCTCGAGAAAGTCTGGCAGCGAAAGAGAAGAACTCGACTCGACTGTTTGCACAATCGCCCAAAGCGATTAGTGCGAGAAATTCGGCTAGAGCGAACAAAGTTTTCGCTAGCACTTCACACACAGTCGCTGCCACCGAAAACGACCAAAGTTCGCTAGAGCGTAACGTGCTTTCGAGTGAAGAAATCGACTATCGCTCGCTGCTGTTCTCGCGGAAGAAAGCAAGCAACAAAAATGCCCTAGAAGCAGCCCCACCCAGCAATCCAGAGCACTTTACCAATGATGCTGCTGCTGTAGTTCACCCTCATCACGTTGTGAACGGTATTCTTGGGGACGAAGAAGCTTTTTCAGACGACGACGACGAGTTAGCTGTGTCCCAATCGGCTCAACTCCTAGATGAACTGCTACTCACGACATTGTCCATGCCGCCGCTGAGGAAAACTTCCCTCGAAGCAGCGAGTTTGCCATCTCTTTTCGTCAACCGAGGTGAAAGGAGCAAAGAATTCAAGTCTAGCTCGATTCCCATGGGCTCCAAAACAACGACCTCCTGTTCAAGTACTTCAAGCTGGGCTCGAAACACGGACGACGAATGTTTTTACGGTGAAAGCCCCGTGCTTGGCTTACGCTACGGTGTGTCGTCGTTGGAAGGTCGACGCAATACACAAGAAGACCGATGGGTGGTGTTTCCTACAATTGCAGCTACTCTGGAAAACAGTTGCGGTGAATTTCCTGTCTGGGCGACAGAAACGGCATACGTTGGGATTTACGATGGCCATGGCGGGGAGGAATGTGCCAATATTTTACACGAGCAGCTTCATACGTGGATTTTCCGGTCCCATGAAGCACCTTCACTCGCAACGAAAGACTTGCAGGACTGCTTCGAGTCGCTGGATGCATCTGTCTGCGATTATTTGCTGCATAAGGATGATCTCAGCGGCTCCACCGCCACAGGTCTGGTACTTTGTCCAGCCCCGAACGGAAAAATACTCATCACGATCGCACATGTGGGCGACTGTCGTCTGGTTTTAGGTAAACGTGATGGTAAAACAGTGGAGCTAACACAGGATCACCGCCTCACGCTGGAAGCAGAACGGGATCGTGTTATTCAACTGGGAGGACGAGTCGTGAACAATCGTGTGAATGGTGTGATGGCAATCACACGCGCTTTCGGCGACCTGGAATTTAAGGGAAGGTTAGATGCATCATCTACCAGTACTTCGGTGAGCTTCAGTCGCGCTTTCCGCGATAATGAAAAAGTGCCGCCGTTGCTAACCGCGAAACCCGACGTGCTAAACGTAGAAGTGGAGCCGAGCGAAGACTCGTTCCTGCTTTTGGCCTGCGATGGTCTCTGGGACGTCTTGACAAGCGACGAAGCTGCGGATATTTTTCGGGAGCGTGTGGAATTGCATGGAGATTTACAACTTGCAGCGCATGAACTGGCTCAGGAAGGCATTCGACGCTACTCAAATGACAACATCACAGTCATTGCCATCCTTTTGCAGCCTCCGAGTTTGTGCCCCACTTTGCTTGGATGTACATGAATTGGTATTTAATCTTTTGACTCTTTACCCGAGTTCACTCTAGCTCACGTTGAGTTTCGCGTTGATTTCCAAGTGGCCTCCCTGTCCTGCCCTCGGTACCCAGAGCAATAGTGAACCACCCCTGTACCGGGAAGACCAAAAGACCCGGGCGCCAGCGATCAAGGTACAGCGTCTTACCACCCAGTGTCGTGACATTCGAAGTCCACTTCGCCTCCCCCTGCAGCGACGTCGACTTCGTCAACTTTATCGCCTCCAGACATGATGTTCACCGTGACATCTTCTTCATCCTCACTTGTAAACTTGATAATGACTTGACCGTCTCCTTTCTTGGTCCAAGAGATGGAACTACCTTTGAAAGCGTCCTGAAGCATATTCAAACCTAGAGTAGCCGCTTCCTTGCCATCATCGATCTCGCCCATGAACTGTGTGGGACCGCACACTGTTTGAAGATACTCGGAAAACAACAGCGTGAGCCGTGTGGGGTCGATCAACATGGCTGCGACTCCGGAAAGACCCGCGTCAACCACCTTGTACGCAGTCTGCTTCTCGTCAAACGAGGTGCCATTGTCACTTTTTCCAACCTTAACAAGGTCTTCGAGGATGACACTGAAGGTCTTGCGTAGTGTTTCGCGTGTTTGATAGGCGGTTGCTTCGCTGGACTCGGAGATCATTTGCTTCATGCAGTTGTTGGTCACCGCAGGGACGTCATACAACACCAGATCCGACTCACTGACTTTCAAGCGGATTTCATCGTCCGTGATGTCCGGGTTCACCTCTCGGTATTCGTTTACGCTCATCCAAACGCGGTCCGTTAACGACTTCAAGTCTCCCCGCAGCTCGAATTCTGCTTCATGGCCGTCTCCAGAGATTCGATCTCACCCTCCGTGATCTCATCCGCGGCCTTCGTGAAGTTCGCCCCTGTCATAAAAGCTCGGAACGTCTGCCAGTTCATCAGAATATCATCGTCGTGTGCAAGCACTTGCATCAACATCCACTGTGCTGTACCCAGGATATACTGGGAAAGCCGCAGGTTTGGAGGCACCGCCTTCCCCATGCAAACGTAAATGGCGATAGGTAAATCCGTGACTACCGTGCCCGTCTGGTACAGCAGGAGAAGCAGTTTGCGATCTGTGGCTTGCGGGTCCTCCACCTTCATATTGCGGACGTATTTGATGATACCTCTCATCACCAACATGAGCGAGTTCGAGCACCGGACGGCCCAAGAAATCGACTGGCCAAGCTTTGCCAGCTCGCCGAAAACGCCCATCGTCGCAGTACTGAAGATCGTCATGGCCACAGCGGAGACTTTGTTGGTCACTGCAATGCCACAGTCGCTGTTCTGCTGGATACATTCGGCGCCGCATTCGACGGGGTAGTCGATCGGACACTCGGTCCAACAAGTGTTGGTCGCGTCATTGCGGTCGTAGTTGGTCGGACAGATATCCATCACGTGGACTTTTCGGTAGCACGATGCGTCCGGTGAAATGGTCCAGGGTCCTACCCAGTTCCGGTACGTCGACTGTACAGTGCTTGTGGCCGTGGCGGGTGTAGCATAGTTTTCCTCGAACATAACGCTGTCAAGTGAAGACCCGGAGCCTGGAGTTTCGGTGGTTTGAGGAGTCTCCGCATCAAGTGACGCCGAACCGGAAGAACTCTCGTCGTCGTTCCAAAAGTCCAATCGATGGATTTCGCAGTCGTGAAACTAGCGATCGCAAGTAGTAGGGTGAACGTTACTCTTTGACGAGCCATGATGGAGATCAAGTCTTGTGAGGACTTGTGTGCTGGTCGGCGGATTGAGTTGGTGAACCGTAGGATACTGGTAGCGTCCGAATCTTCACTTGATGGTTCACTACCGGTAGGCTAACATGCGCAGATACGGTATCGGCTGCAGCAAGCACGGGATGGTGATGGACTGCCACTGAAACACGGTCGGCTTCCGTTTGTTGACTTGCAAGATATTTCAATAGGACAGCTGGTGGAAAGCCCTCGCGAATTTGGGCAAGACACTACGCATATGATCACCATTCACGTGTACTTGTACTTGTGATGGTTTACGGGTGTTGCAGCGGTGATTTAAGGCCGTATTCCATTCTTTCAGAGAATAAGACTTTTGAAGTACATGTATTCATGTACATATTTGTATTTTGAACCTGGTGGAATCCCAATGCATTTCTTGATGTCCGCAATCATACAGTAGAGGAAAGTGCATCTACATGTATATCAATTTCAGACAATACACGCCAAGTTGGCACGCGTACATTACATGTAGCAACGTTGTAGCGCCAACATTTTTCGGGGTCAGACGCTGTCACTGCATGTAGTTGTCGACTTCATTGCATACTTCTTCGTACATTAGATACGTGTTAATTTGTAGGTCCCGTAGAACATTTTTAGTAACACACACCAAGTCACATGTGTCATACTTATACAGACGCCGTCGCCCCCATTCCTGCCGGTAAGTAGCTATCGCATGAAAGATTTCGCATAAATGCTGACGGCAGTTTTGGAGGCTTGGATTCTTGCCCACAAGCTCGGTATCATATGCGTGCAACCGATCACAACCTGCGAGCTCTTCTTCCAGCTGTAGCCACTTGCCCGCAGCAGCTACTGTTGACTGTGCCCTCTTTTGCACAGTCTATGGGGAACTCTGCGTCCACGAGATCTCAACGAAGATCCGGGGCGGACTACTTCAAGTACATGTACTGCAGGTGGCGGACAAGCTAAACTTATATCACAGTAATATGGATTTAGCTAGGATAATACAGCACAGTAGGAAGGTGGGACGTCTGCCCCCGTTATTTGGTAGGTAAGAGCTTCCCTCGATTGATCCAACAGAGCAGAAAAATTCAATTTATGAGCCGTGATAAGTGAATATAGCGTTGATGAGTCCCAAATCGTTCAACACGATCAAAATGACGCACCCAAATCCTTGCAACTCCAAATCGTTGAGTAGCGGTTAGTACGTTGACTTATCAACGAGGAGAAAACAGTGATGTCGATCATTGACGAGATCAACCTACACCAAAAATGCGACTAGTGCTCCCTACAGAGTTCCCACACAACACACATATATCCTACGTGCGTGAGCACAATCCGAAATATTACGAGTTGATCATGAACAGACTGTTTGGGCTGGGCGATTCTCCATTGTCACTGTCACTGGGGCGGCAGGTATTAATAATGTCGACTGCATCACTTGATCTACGTTTGCAGATATACAACTAAGTTTTGCCGTTGATCAAAGGTGACCAGCAAATTGGAGTTAGTTAGGCCCTGGTCTGAGTAAAACCGTACTTACTGAGATTTCTTTTAGGGATAGTAGCCGATCGAAGTGGCCTATTATAGTAGACGCGTTCCGAAGTTTGTTCCGAGTCGGAACTCTGTACAGAACAAGTTCTGAGCAAGTATAAGTTGGCGAAGCATGAACTACAAAGTGTAGCTTGCGGCACCGCATTTTTAAATGGGACCACTTTGTCCTGGGGTTTTGCATGGCTCTCTCGAGCGTTGCCGAATGAACGTGTTCGCATGCCTTTCGGAGCACCACCTAAGTCTACAGCGATCGCCGAAAACGGCCGTAGCAACGCCAGGGACAAGCGTGATGCTTGGTATGGCTGAAAATAACCCTCGCACTGTTTCTTCGGCTGAAATTGTAAGCTAAGCATGATATATTTCCACTAACATTTGGCATCGACACAATCCATATAGACAGTAAAACTCGTTCCGAGTTCAGAACGCCTCGCGGAGGTGTTCTGAGTTCCCCAGTCAGAACGGTGCAAATTCTGAAACTCGTTCCGAGTGCCGTGCACATTTTAGCCAATCAGAGATGAATTTCGCTCAGAACGAGTTTCAGATTTTCTACTTAGACCAGGGCCTTACAAACCCTCTGCGGGGCGAAATTTCAGGAAAAGTATGACCCGATGTCCTTCACCTGTTCGATGTACCACCACGTGCATATACCCCACCTTGTATTACTTCAAGTAATAAATCTAAGCCAGGACGTACCGTGGTTTGAGAGATGTTATTATGATCGTGATGAATTGACGTTGTGGATGCCTCTGTGGGATTCAGAAGAGCTGTCAACGGCAGCGACTTGTCTAGGCCTGGGTCCACTTATTACGAAAGCCGTGATTACCGGTAATGTCAAGTTTAGGGGGCTCGAGAGTGAATTGCAACGGATGAAACAAATCTGAATGAGCAGTTGGAAGCTCTCGAAGGCGCCACTGCTAGTATGAACGTTCGGGTGGGGCCTTGAAGACTCATTGAATACGAGCACAGTCCGAAGCACAATCGTTTGTGCTATTATGTGCCGCGCCGTGAAAATCCGTGGAGATTAAAAAACACATTGCATCTAACTGTGCTTCTCACTGCGTTCTGGAGGAGATCAGCGCGTCCGAATCGAACCAACAAATAGTGTTCGAAACTCCAGCGAGTGTTGCACTCACGAGTTTGGAATGAAGGTTCACGCATTATTGGCACGCGGTAGCTCCATTAATGCTATAGGTCTGCATGGTGGACACAGCAGACAACGGTCTCGGAAATTTACCCTCTCTGAGAGCGAGCAGTTTTCCTTTATTGACCCGATGATGTCAGAGTTGTGGAATTCACCTGGGCCCTATCGCATTTTCTCGGGCGTCCAACTACACGTCAACCGCTTCATTTTATTATCTGTATGTGGAGAAGAGATGGTTTGGGCTGAAGATGACGAAGGAAATGATTTTGTTTTCCTGACGTTCGTTCGAAATTGAGGCATTTTGGAAAATTTTGGGTTACTGGGTACCGCGATTCGGAATACCAGTCGTGCCGTTCCGTTGACGAAGGCTAGAGGCATGCAAACCTTTCCGTGGGACGAGAAGGCGGATTTCGAAAGCGTCCGCCATCTCGCCAGTATTATTCCTCACGACGAAATATATCGCCTGATTAGCCAACATCGAGATCTTGGCAGAGCTATCAGCAATTCAACTCTGGGGAGCTTGCGCGCTTAAAGAACTTCGATGAGCTAAAAAAATGAAGGGGGCGATGCTGCGGGGCTTTTCACAGTACTTGTGGAAACCATAGGTAAAGCGCGATTGAAGGAAAGTCGTTTGCGGTTGTTCAAAGTTAAACTATCGATGATTTGCTTGCGCAGTGACCAAGTTAATTGCCTTGACTGTTCTTGTTTTACGTTTTCCTGTCATTCTCGGTAGATCGGTGCAAAATCTTGTGACAGCATAGTCTTGAAACAAAACCATGTTGATGTTGCTTCCATGATATTTTTCACCATGTGTACTGCATGTAGTATTGTACTTCGAAGAACAGCTATACGAAGTTAAAGGTAATTCATCTTTGGCCTCCTACCGGATGTCGGTGTCATCAACAGCATTCTCGACACGTAGCAGAACGATTTGCTTTAGATTCTTTGCTGCAACTCCTGTCCTACTTTCATGAGTATTGGGACGCGTCTAGGATAAATTCCGCAGAATAACCGTGGTGGGCAAGAATATTCTCTGCATAGTGTTCGATTGGTTTTTTTCATACGTGATCACTTGATCTTGCCACGAAAGCTTTAATGACATCTTTTCACAAGACGTTTTGGAGGCAAGCCTCCTCTCACTTGTGGTAGGCGCTTTAACGTAAGCTTGCGATGGACATCCTAGCGTGAGTTCAACAGGCAGACAATCACGAGAGAATAAAGCTCCTGCCGACTATTTTTTGGTGCCCATATTTGAAGACACCGGTGCTGCTAAGTTACAGTCTGTGTACGTTTCCCGGAAAGACTCAGATGCAGGATTGAGCCTCTTGACTCTACCTAACTCACGTTTAGTTTCGCTTCAAGTTCTAAATGACCTCCTCGAGACGCTCTAGGCACCCACAGTACGAGTGAACCACCTCCCGTGCCAGGAAGACCCAACACGCCAGGCCGCCAACGATCAAGATACAGCGTCTTGCCTCCCAGCTCGTCGATAGTTGATCTCCACGTCGCGTTTGCCCCTGCAGCAACGTCCACCTCGTCGATCTTGTCTCCACCAGACATGATGTTAACCGTCACGTCCTCAGTGTCGGTGCTTGTGAAATTAATGATTACTTTGCCGTTTCCTTTCTTGACCCAGGAGCTCGAGCTTCCCCTGAACGCCCTCTGCAACGTGTTTAAACCCAGCGTGGCGTCTTCGTTGCCGTCATCGATCTCGCCCATGAACTGTGTGGGACCGCACACTGTCTGAAGGTACTCAGAAAGGAGCGCTGATATTTGCGTGGGATCGATCATCGTCACCGAGAGAGTAGTGAGGCCAGTATCGATCCACTTGTACGCAGCCGCTTTCTCATCCATCGAGGTGCCGTTGGTGCTCGTTCCAGACTTTATGAGATCACTTATGATAACGCCGAAGGTCTTGCGCAGCAGATCTCTGGTTTTGTACGCGGTCTCTAGGCTGGATTCGGAGGTCATTTGCAGCATGCAGTTGTTCGTCACGATAGGGATGTCGTAAAGCACAAGATCGGACTCGGCCACCTTCAAGCGAATCTCATCGTCCGTGATGTCCGGTTTCACCTTTCTGTATTCGTTCACAGTCAACCAGACGCGGTCCGTCAACGACTTCATGTCGCCTCCGCAGCTCGAGTTCTGTTGCATGGCCGTTTCGAGTGACTCAATTTCACCCTCCGTGATCTCTTCTGCGGCTTCTGTGAAATTGGCTCCTTTCAAGAAGGCCCGGAACTTTTCCCAGCTTGATATGATATCGTCTTGGTAAGTGAGAGCCTGATAGATCATCCACTCCATGGAGGTCAACATGAGCTGAGTAAGTCGCAGGTTTGGATGGATAGCCTTCCCCATACATGCGAAGATGGCCATGGGTAAATCCGTGACGACAATGTTTGACTGGTACACCATCAGCAGCAGCTTATCTTGGGTAGCCTGTGGGTCTTCGGTCTTCACGTTGCGAACGTAACGGATGACACCTCTCACCACGAGGAGTACCTGGTTCGTGCACTTAACAGCCCACGTAACCTTTTTGCCCAGTTGTGCGAGTTCACCAAACAATCCAAAAGTGGCACTGCTTAGGATGGCCATGGCCACCGCAGAGACTTTGCTGGCGACTTCGAGTCCACAGTCGCTGTTCTGCCGGATGCATTCCATGCCGCACTCCACCGGGTACTCAATCGGACACTCCGTCCAGCACATGTTGGTTGCTTCGTTGCGGTCGAAATTGCTCGGGCACACGTCCATGATGTGAGCTTCGCGGTAACACGACGTGTCAGGCGAGATACTCCACGGGCCCACCCAGTTGCGGTGGATCGACCTGACAGTACTCACGGCTGTCGAAGGGGTAGCATACCTTTTGAGCAATGCCCTGCTGTCGAAAGAAGATGGATCCGACATGGCGCCGGACACGGTTGTTGGCGGTGACTTGGTGGTCGCTGACGCTGCCGTTGAGGGCTCCTTCATGTCTGTCTCTAGAACGGAGGGGCTAATTGTTGCCCTGCTGTCGCTACCGGTGATACTAGCGAGCACCACGAGCAACGCGAGCATGAGACTCGATGGAGCCATGTTAGGAGAGTACGACCTGGCAGTTTATCGCGAAATGAACTGCTTGCCGCCCGGGGATCAAATCTAACCGAGCTCACTTCACCCGTTGTTGGTTCCCAGCCGTCGATCACAATCCAGCCACTCACGATGGTGACCAGTACAGTATTGAACTTGTTGATTCCGACATTGATGTTTGTGTCGCCCGCAAATGGCCTGGACGTACGAACTGAGGAGCGTCGAAATATCCAAAGCGTCAAGTCCACTGGTGGAGAGCAAGACGAAAACCATTTTTTAAAGTGCTTTGTAAATGTAGCGCCTTCAGTGTGGTCCCATTGTTGCTCGTATATTTTTGTGATCAGTTGGTTGATGATGACTCCAAACGTCTTCCACAGAGTTTCACGAGACTTGTCAAGCCGTAGCTTCAGTCGATTGTTGGGTCATCAGCGGCATGCAGTTGTTAGTCACCGTAGCAACGTCGTACAGGACGAGATCAGAGTTGCTGATTTTCAGACGGCCGTCAGCGTCGCTGATGTCGGGATCCTCTTGTCTCTACTGCTCGACAGTCATCCACGTCCGATCCAGCAAGGATTTCAGATGAGCCCCCCACGTCGAGTTACACTGCATCCCTGTCTCGAGTGATGAAATACCACTCGGAATCAGTCCGTCGGCGACTTCGGCTAAGTATCCTCTGTCAAGAAGACCTTGAAATGGTCCCAACTTGATATGATCTCATCATCGTTTGCCCAGAATCTGCGAGAGAATGTACTGTGAAGTCGCGTGGACGTACTTGGACGTGAACAGGTTTCCCGGGACAGTCCCTCGTTAAGCAGTTTGTGGTGGCAGTGGGGATGTCTGTCACGAGTTTGTTCGTCTACAGGATTGGGTTTGAGTCCGATCTTCAAGAAACCACACGAAACATACTACAGTAATTGTTTAACATGGAAATTCGGTTGGTGGTTGGTTGCAAAAACCTAAACTGCAGGAACCAACATGCTAATAGAAGACGCCTCATGTGCTCGAATAGTCGGGAAGTTATCGAAAGTTTGCATCGAGTCAAGCGACGCATAGTATCTTCTTACCATAGATCGAGTTAGTTAGCAAACATGTCCGAAGTGGAAGAGACTCTCGAACGTATCAAGAACCACAAGGGCGTGGAGGGCTACGTGATCGCCGACCGCAATGGCAACGTGCTGCGTCGCCACCCCCAGATGCAAGTGGCTGAAGCTGAAAAATACGCGCTCTACATGAAAGAGCTCACCACGAAGGCTCGAGGTGTGGTACGCGACCTGAACCCCAAGAACGATCTGGAGTACATGCGCATCCGTGTCAAGAAACTCGAGCTGCTCATTGCCCACGGTTAGTATAGCAGTCCGTTTCCCCCAAAATGTCGATGTCTCCTCATCTCTTCGTGTCTACAACAGAGAAAGACTTTCTGGTTGTCGTCATCCAGAGATGGAGCCCAACGAATGGATAAACTCCAATCCTGTCACTGAGCAAGCACACGAGTCTTTTGCAGAACTTACGCCAAAATGCGACTCGTTCTTCATCTATCTTGTCTTGATGCCATTTTCACTCGGAAGCGTTGTCACTGGGGCTACGTGCTAGTCGCTGCGTCTCCAGGGCCACCATTGCATCCCAAGAGTCTTTCGAGATTTGTCCTTCCCCGCGACTCAGAGCTACTAGGCGAGCGATACGCAGCCAGCGGTGCAGGTCCTCGAGCTGCAGCACAATACATATAAAACACTTGTTAGGGTATCTAGCGGGGCACTTCGCCAAGGAAAAACGTACCACCACTTTTTGCTGCGTTTTGCGGCATTCCACGTAGTGCTTTTCGGCCATCTCGGCTCCTTCGTTTCCGATGGACACCGTGAAAGTGCGCAAAACGCTCAGGAAGACACGAAAACACTCTAAAATCTGCTCCTCCGGTAGCGACTGATCGTTGCCTGCTTCACCCGACGCAACAATGGGCACAGCCGCAGTCACCGGCAAAATGCTTTTCCCCTCTGACACAGTGACAACTGCCACGTCCTGCGGGAAATCCATGTTGTAATAGTGAAAGTCGTACGGCAGGAGCATCTTGTCAACCAGCGATTGCAGGGCAGCAACATTCTTGACACCTTGCTCGTTCAGTTGTCCCGCCGTCAACGCCGTCTCGTTCACCAGCATAGTCGTGCCATTCGCCACCTGCAACACACCACTCAACAGGAGTTCTCGGTCGTAGTCCTTGTGCGGTATAAACTTGGTCGCATTCAGCTCTTTCAGCGACAAGTCTACCCGCGCCACCATAGGCATCAGCGATTTGAGCGTCTTCTGGACCCGCGCAATGAACGCATCGATCTGCTCTGTCGTCGACGCCTTTCCCATCACCAAATTGAGCGACAAGTTGCCCAGCGGCGTCGACGGGTCCGCTCTTGAATACACATGCGACAACAGAGCAAGCAGCAAATACTCTGCAGCAAGCTCATCTCCGCTTACAGTGCGTGCCAAGTAGTCAACGATCTGTTTGCGCATCGCAGCTACATCCACCTCCTGGCCGAGCTTTTTCCACTCCTCCTGGCAAAATGTGGACATCGAGTCGTTGCTCTCGTGGATCTGCTTGTAGAACTCCGCGGACTCGTGAGGACGCACGTGGTGGACACTCTCCAAGCTGCTGGCGTGACAGCAGTGCAGCACAACCCCGACGGACTTTTGGGCTGCATCCCGTCGATGCAGTCCGAGATCTGCAGCTCCTCGAGCTGAGCGGCACTAAGTACGTTCTCAGCGTCGCCTCTTGTCATGTCGGTGCCAGGTACCATGAGGTCTAAGAGACCCACGAACTCGAAGGCATCGTTCACCTTAAACGCCGACACGGGCGTGTCTTTGTGCTGTCCGTCGTACACGTAGATATTGACTGCCTGGGGTAGTAGTAAAGTGTCCTCCGTCGTCTTTGTCTCCTCGACAGCCTTGGTTTTCTTGGTGTAAGTGTCCTCTTCGTGTCCTCCGTCGTCCATCTGTGTGTCTTCAACTGCCGCAATGGAGCGCTTGACACCGTTGGACGTTGAAGTTGAAGGACCTTCACTCTCAGTATTATTAGTGTGGCCCACTGAAATGTAGGCTTTTGTGGCCCAGTCACTCGCATGGGGGAAAAGAGTGATAGTCAATGGCACGCGCTCCACGAACTCCGTCCCCGTCGACAGCTGCACCAGCTCCGGGTCGTGCACGTCGCGCACCACGCCGCGGAACTTGAGCGCGCTGCCGTCTCGGTACTTGCCCAGGTTGAAGGAAGCTTTGTCCAGCACGGGCACGGCCGACACGTCGCGTGGAGCCGCTAGGAGCGTCGACAAGTCCAGCATTTTTGACAAATACAGTAGTACTTAACCGTGTTCGGCTTTTTTACATGTAGCCATTTTGAGATGGCTACACTGTTGCTGCAAATTTCGTGTTTGAATCGAAGTGAGAGGGTGTTGGTATCGTGAAAGCCACTCGATGTCTAGTCGAGGAAATGGATCAGCTCAACGGGCGTAACATCTCATCCCGCGCCCTTTTACAGTTCTAGAACACGTGCGTACTACACTATTTACAAGACGATCTAACGTCAAGTAACTTTTTACCCGTTGATTCAATTGCCGGAACATGTATTCATACGGGCTTGTGCCATTGGGGGACGTTTCTGTGCTGAGGTTGCCCAGCGGCGGCATAATATCGAGACCATTGTGCAGTACATGTGTGTTGAAGAACACGACTCTGCACGGTTCAGCAGTGGTGACTAACCACAGGAACGCTCACCTGATTGGCTAAAAGGTCATGGGTGGTGAGCAGACGTTTCTAGAAGGACAAGGAAGGAAAGGAGGACAACACAGAGTAGTTTTAGGTAACTTCAACCTGTTCACTTCGGCTTTTGCCTCCAACTACCTCAATAGGTTAACAGCCGCAGCTCGGACCGTGGCAACAAGACCAAGAACGCCTCGCCTCACCCGGAACGCTCAAGATGAGCATCAAGCGCGCCGAAGTCCTCCTGGGGAGTGGAAACTATTTCCACTGGGAGTTTAACATGAGGATGACGCTCGCCAGGAAAGGACTTCTAGCGCACCTGGAGGTGGTCAAGGCTGAGAGCGAGATAACGGAAGCGTGGTTGGTGAACGACGCGAAGGCGCTCGGCATCATCGCGCAGGGTGTGGAGCTACCGCACCAGACCAAGATCCGTTCCTCGACGCGTGCGATACAAGCGTGGGTAACGCTGAGGGAGTTCTACAATCGCACGACACTCCACAATCGGGTTACGATGACGCGTCGCCTCCACGAGTTCAAGATGGAGGGCGGAACGGTCATGTCGAAGCATTTGGACGCTTTCGACGAGCTCGTTGTCGGTCATCAGACGCTTGAAGAGCCTGTCGACGAGGCACGGCAGCTCGTGGTGCTGCTGAGCAGCCTCCCTTCCGAGTACGAGCTGATCTCGTCGATCATCGAGAACGCCAAGGACATCACGCTCATCGAGGTGAAGGAGAAGCTGTTGAAGGAGTACGAACGGTTGGAGAAGAAGGGTTCGACCCCGGAACGAGCGTTCAAGGTCAACACTGGACGGTTCAAGGGCAACAAGGGGAACGGTCGCAAGTGGAACGGTCAGAAGAAGAACGCTAGTGGATTCCAAGGCAAGCGTTTCAAGTGCAACAAAGTTGGGCACATGAAGCGGACTGCCAGGAACGGACCACTGACGGCGAGGCCGATGCGGTGTTTGCTGCAAGCACGGAACGCTCTAACGGATGGCTGATCGACAGTGGCGCGACCTCCCACATGACCCCTCACCGTTCCGATCTGTTCGAGTATGAAGCCGTGAACGGTGACATCGAAGTAACGATCGCAGACGGAAAGAAGCTGCGGGTCACTGGCCGTGGAACGGTTCGCTTGCTCGGACTGGACGGTAAACGGATCAAGATGGTTGAAGTTCTTCACATCCCTGGCCTGGATCGGCGTCTGTTGTCAGTGGGGAAGCTCGCGGACCGTGGCCTGAACGTGGAGTTTCAGCGTTCCTCATGTGTGATCTGGGGAACGGCTAGCGCGATCGTAATGGGCAAGAAAGTCGGCAAGACGTATAATGTGAACAAGAAGGAGCACGGTTCGTCCAGTACGCCGGGGCTGACAGCAAGTGGGAGCTTTGGCACGCTCGCATGGGGCATCTCAACAAGGACGCTTTGACTAAGACACAGCATGCCACGAACGGTATTCCGGCTGTTGGTCAACCGTCCCAGACTTTGTGCGGCGGATGCATGAAGGGGAAGCAGACGGTGGCTACGTTTCCGAACCGTTCCAGCTCGAAGACGTTCTAGAGCTCGTCCACACGGATGTGATGGGACCGATGAAGAAGCCATCGAAAGGTGGTGCCAAGTGTGTCCTGACGTTCGTGGACGACTACTCGCGCTACGTGGTGGCCTACTTTTTAAAGAAGAAGAGCGAGGTGGCCGCCAAGCTGAGAGAGTTCAAGGCGTTCTACGAGAAACAATGGGGAGAACGCATCAAGTATTTGCGATCGAACAACGGAACGGAGTTTGTGAACCAAGAGGTGACGAAGATATGTACTTTGAACGGTATCGTGCACCAACGGACCGTCCCGTATAGCCCTCAGCAGAATGGAGTGGCAGAACGGATGAACCGTACCATCACGGAGAAAGCTCGAAGTATGCTACACTACAAGAGCGTTCCAACGGAGTGGTGGGCTGAAGCAGTAAGTACTGCGGTGTACCTGATCAACCGTTCCACGAACACGCAACACGCAACCGTGACACCGTTCGAGCTGGGTTTCAAAATGAAGCCTACGCTAAATCACCTACGCGTCTTTGGCTCCCGTGGATACGCTCACATCGACAAGGCGAAGAGGACGAAGCTTGAACCTAAGAGCTTTAGGTGTCTGCTGCTCGGATACCCGGAAAACGTCAAGGGTTATCGTGTCTATGACTTGGACGCTTCCAAGGTCAAGGTGTCCCGCTCTGTGAAGTTAGACGAGCGTGAGGTGGACGGTATTTACGACACGCAATCGGATCAGAACGGAACGGTCATCCACGTCAGAACGGACGCCGATGATGCAGTAACGCTTGCACCAGTGGAACGCCAACCCGTCGTAGCGGAACCCATGGAAGGTGTTGAGAACGACGCACCGGACGTAGAGATGGAGAGCATGCAACCGGAGCAGGACGCTATACCGCCCCTGCTGATGCCAGAAGAACGGTCGGCTCCTACTGGACTCGAATTGGAACCGTACCGTGGACCACCGACTGTCTTCGAGGAAGATCGAGTGGTGTTCCATCCCCGGTGGACCGTTCGAGACGGTCCCGCGAACCCGTGTTCCTTCTTGAAGATGGAACGGACGCTGAGGAAGAACGGAAGTCGGAAGGAAGTGATGGTCCGCCCTCTCCGAAGCGTGCGAGGATCGATGAAGACGGTCTTATCGCCGAAGCCGTTCTCCCGTACGCTGCAAGCATTGACGCAGTGGATCTTCGGACAACGTACGCTCAGGTAATCAACAGTGAAGATGCTACGCAATGGCGTGAAGCCATGGATGCTGAACTGCTCTCACATGAACGGAGTGGTACCTGGACATTAGTTCCACGCGGAACGGCTAACCGTACCATTGGGTGCAGGTGGGTTTTCGCCAAGAAGCGTGATCAGAACGGTCGCGCGGTGCGCTTCAAAGCGGGACTGGTAGCGAAAGGTTTCAAGCAGAAGTACGGTGTTGACTTCTTCGAAACGTACTCGCCGGTGGCGAACATGAACTCGATTCGAGTTGTCCTTTCGGTCTGCGCTGCGCATGCGTACCGGATGGAACAGTTGGATGCTGACACAGCGTTCCTCAACAGTGATTTGGAGGACCGTGTCTACATGGAGGCACCGTTTGGCATTGAGAACGCTCACAACTATGAGTGCCAGCTGAACAAGGCAATATATGGACTGAAGCAAGCTGCGAGTGCCTGGAACAAGACAATTCATCGTGTGTTTCTCCGGAACGGTTTCAAGAGCTGTGGAGCGGATCAGTGCGTCTATGTCAAGCGTTCTGAGAACGGTTTCATCTACGTCTGTCTTTATGTCGATGATATGATCATTGCGGCGAAGACTAGTGATGAGATTCGTGACGTGAAGGACGCGCTCAAGAGTGCCTTCAAGATGAAGGAGCTTGGATTGGCGAAGTTTATCCTGGGAATGGAGATCGACCACGACATGGCTGCTGGAACGCTCATGATTAAGCAAACGCGGTACATCGATGATGTGGCGGAACGGTTTAGGCAAGAGAACGCTAAGCCGGTGGACAACCCGTGTGCAACCGGTCTAAAGTTGTCAAAGTCGCAATCGTCAGCAACGGATGCAGAACGGAGCGCGATGCGATCGAGACCGTACCGTTCCTTGATTGGATGCCTGCTGTACATTACGACGTGCACTCGCCCGGACATTGCATTCGTGGTAACGCAACTGTCTCGTTTCCTGGAGAATCCCGGGCAGCAACATTGGAACGCTGCGATACGTGTGCTACGCTACTTGAAGACGACACGCCAGCACGGCATCATCTACCAAGGTGGTACTGGCAGCGTCACGGCGGAAGCCTACTCGGATGCGGACTGGGGTACCAACCTCGACGACAGGCGTTCTGTCTCGGGTGTTATGGTGATGATTGGGAACGCTCCTGTGGTGTTCAAGTCCAAGTTTCAACGAACGGTTGCGCTCAGCTCTGCGGAAGCTGAGTACATGGCTATGAGCCTATGCGTTCAGGAAGTGCTGTGGGTGCGTGCGATGCTGACGGACATGGGAACGGTTCAGCGGAACGCTTCGCAGATCTGGGAGGACAATCAGGGCGCGATTGCCCTGGCACAGAACGCTGGATACCACGCTCGGACCAAGCATGTGGACATCCGTCAAATCACTTCATCAGGGAGATGATCGAAGACGGAACGGTTGCAGTCGCGTTCGTGGACACCAAGAATCAGTTGGCCGACATACTGACCAAGGCGCTAGGATCCAAGACGTTCAAGGTTTTGCGCGATGCGAACGGGATCAAGTGCAAGGACGCCGAGCAGTAGCCATGAGTGGGAGTGTTGAAGAACACGACTCTGCACGGTTCAGCGGTGGTGACTAACCGCAGGAACGGTTCACCCGAACCGCAGGAACGCTCACCTGATTGGCTAAAAGGTCATGGGCGGTGAGCAGACGTTTCTAGAAGGACAAGGAAGGAAAGGAGGACAACATAGAGTAGTTTTAGGTAACTTCAATCTACTCACTTCGGCTTTTGCCTCCAACTACCTCAATAATGTGGCTTCATGTCTGCAACCAGGTAACTTTTTCTGTCGTGTAAGACTGTTTTTACTTCTCGAACACATTCTGACAGTCCGCTATGTTTTGGATAGAGGAAGACTAAGACGATCAATTTGTCGATTTAGCATCCAGCTCATAGCACATATGTCTTGTAAACGAATATAACCCCTATGCACTGTTGCATTTGTTTAGAGCACATATGCCTAGTATGCGGGGTAAGACGGTAGTAACTCCTTAACTGCAGCTCCGATTTACACTCGGGAGTGGAATCCAGGTCACTACGTAATTGGCACCGATTCTGTTGCGCACCACCATTCAGTGCTGGCTAAAAGCCTTTTTCATGACCACTCCTGCATTTTCCACCAAAAAGCGTTTTACCTGCCAGGGCAAAATTCAAATAAAATATTGTGCCTTTCTGTTCTTTTGGCGGAACGGAGATGAAAAACTAGTTTTTTTACAGTGGTTAGGTCTTCTTCAGTTGTTTACTTGGCATTTGCTTCAGATTAGCTACAGTTTACCGGCAAACCAACCAAATAGTGCCGCCGCCCAGCTGGTCCAAGAACCACTCATTCGAAGGACTTTCGTAGGAGGTTGAGCTCCGAATGGCGGACAGTTCGTTGCCATTCGGAGTTTGACAAGACTTTGAAAACCCCGATGTATTCGGTCGATCTCCGCTGGAGAGGTATAGTGCTTCTGTATGTGTACGGAATAGATGCCACCACTGTGTCGACTGTGCTAGGAATTTCAGATCGCAGCCTTTCACGCTGGTACCAGCTCTTCAAGTCTACTGGAAACGTGCTGGAGGCTCAACCTGATGCTCGAGCTTCTCGCTGGCCCCCGGCTGTGTGTGCGTTCGTAAGAGAGTACGTTGATCTGCATCCGTGCTTCTATTTTGAGGAGCTGCGCTGTGAGATCAAGGCTCGCTTTGCGGGCACTAGAAATCTCTCGGATTCGACTATCTGTCGCGCGCTGCGCTTCGACTTTAGCCTCACGAGGAAGGTCCTCACCAAACGCGCGCGGGAGAGCGTTCCGCGGGAGCGTCTCGAGTACAAGGCACGGCTTCGACCATTTTACAGTGGTCCAGACCAACTTGTGTTTATCGATGAGACGTCGAAAGACGGCCGGTACGTTTTGCTTTTATTATGTTTGTTCGGTGGAGCCTAAGTATGTGCCTGCGCTCTCATGTAGGTCAGTGATGCGGCGTTTTGGCTGGTCCACCAGAAACACGCCTGCGACTGTATCCGTGCCGTTCAGCCGCGGTAAGCGTGTTTCCTTTCTTGCCGCAATGGATGTCACCGGATTTTTGCCTGGGGAAATGTAGACGACACTTTTACCCGCTTCGAGTTTCACAAGATGTTCAAAGAGCAAATTCTTCCGTTCCTCAATCCATGGCCACTTCCACGATCGATTGTGGTCATGGATAATGCAAAAATCCACATGTACGAAGAGCTGCAAGATCTCGTGCACGCTGCCGGTGCACTACTCTTCTTGCTCCCACCATACTCCCCGATTTGAACCCCATTGAGGTGGGGTTTTCGTTGTTGTAGCGCTGGATCCAGCGCTACGCCAACATGGCTTTCCGAGAAGCCCCGCTTGCTGTTCTCAAGGTGGCAATGCACCAGTGCACACGTCAAAAGGATTTAGTCGGAGAGCACTTGTACAGTCATTGCGGCTACCAAGTAAACGAGTTGGTGTTTAAGGAAGCTTAAACAAAATGGAACAAGAAAACTAGCCTTGGTGATCAATATCTTCCATGTCTTCTTGAGGGTCCGGTGTATCTATGACAGCTGGCTGTCGGAAAGGTGGTCGGAGGCTGTAAGCGGGAAGCCCGAGCGCTTCTCTCAGGTCCGCAATGTTGACCGCGATTGGCACCGGCACGCCTTGAATCTTGATCCGGACAACGCGATACTCAGCGTCGTGTATCTGCTGCTCCAGTCGCAAACCCTCGTCGATAGAGGCTTGCTGAGCGTCAATTGACTGCAGCTGCCTGAAGGTGGCGCTGTCCGGAACCTGCAGTGGGCTGCCTTCAGGCAATCGTGCTTGGGTCACTGCCATGTAGTCCCTAGATGCCGAGCCAGATGCCACCCCTTGCTCATCGAGAAATGCTGCTACCCGGGGAGTTGTTCCTGGATGCGCGCTTCAGTTGCCCGACGCAACGTCGTGTGGTGTCCTTCCGGCTTCGGTACGTAGACGATCAGCATCAGGACGAAGCTTGCTTGGCCATCTTTGCGGAGGCGCGCTCGGTGCCAAATGCTCTTCAGCTGTGATAGTAGTGCATCGGAAGAAGCGCTGAGCTTGACGTAGTCTTTCTGGGGCGCGTGTTTACTTGGCTTCAAAAAGACATCCATGTTCTGGTTCCATTGACCGGGCAGAGCAGCTTCGAACTTCTCTTCAATAGTGGCCCGTAGAACGCGCCATCCTGTACTTACACGAAAAACAAAATCACTCGGAGCAACTTTGTCTCGGCAGGCTGTGTACGGCGCTCCGTTCTTGATCGTCAGTCGGCAAGACAACAACTCAGGCAAAGGGATCTCCATAGTCAGCTCAGAAGTAGTGGGGAAATGAGGCAATGCATTGATCAATATTCTCGTTGTGCCTTTGATACCTCTGCCACTCACAGGAACCTCTACCGTGAGGACAAATGCAGATGCTTCTCGACTTCTCTTCCACTACACACAGTACACCCAATAGAACACCATACCACGCATAGTCAGCTACGCATCGCACTAAATAAGGCAATCCAACGCGCAATAAAAACCGCAATATGACGATGTCACACTCCAGGTCGACGGGCATCTGCTGCATTCGCTCGCCACACAGCTGCCGCTTCTTGCCACACCGCACGTCTTCATGATCTGGTCCACAGTGTCGAGCACACCAGTGGGGGAATTGAACCCCCTTCCTCCACGACGGCGCTTTCCCTTTAAGCTACGCTGGTTGAAGCGTGGACGCAGATCTTGTGAAGTGCGTGGGACCGGTGCGAAGCTCTGGTCGGCCTGGGGAGATTCTCTCTGCGTCGGCTTCAGAAGATTCTCGAGTGAGCAGCGGCTGCCACCCGCTGCAGGGTGTGCCAAATATTTGGTACATAGTGCGCGTGTTTTTAGCGACAGGCCGGTGTGATTTAACAACTGGACAAAGTCTGACGGAAGTCCGATGGAGCACCGGCGATTTGACAGAAAGGCACAATACTTCTTAACTTTTAGCATGTGAACACCCTTGTTAAGTACGGTTGGTCGAGAGAATATTAGTTACTTGGATTCAGTATGTAAATTGTGTACCAATTGTGTACTTCATGTAATATATTTATAAATATATTTTAATTGCGGCAATAATTATTATTGCTTAGCACTAAATTGCAATTATTATTACTGACAAGTTGACGCCAAAATACAATATTATACTGTATTGGCGGACCTCTGCATGGTACTGCACAATGGTCTCGATATTATGGCACTTCGCCAGCGATGCACGCAATCTTCGATATTTCATCAACATGTGGAGAGAGAAGAGAGGCGGTTGCGTTCACAACTCTTTGTGAGCAGTAAGCATAATAAGCGTGAATTTCTCGCACCATGGGTTTTATAACGAGGACGGTAAGTTTTAGCGCTTCCCGACGAGCTCAACGCAGAAGCGCTCATCAACGCTCCGAAGCGACGACATTATCTACCGATCTGAGCATCAGGTTAGCGGAGCGACTCATCAGCCGTGCTGTATCGAGGACCTTACAGCAGGCAAAAGATTTCCAGAGATTATTTCGTACTCTCAATAAAGTACTGGTAGATACTGAGAATGTATTGGAGCTCTTTGGTTGCTGCACCTTACAGCTGCGCGACAGAAGATAAACGTAAAGAGGAACACGATTGGAAGGAGCATAGGGATACAATCAAAACATTGAAGACCTTCCTTACGAGAGAATCAATATTTACAGAAAGTTCGCGATATCACAACTATGAAGTGATCCACGCTTTCTTCTTGTGATTTTCTAATTGGTAGCCTCCATTTATCGTGGAAACGTTACGACAAGTGGAAGTCGAGATACATGTACAGGCCACCCAAAGTTTGGATGAAGACTGACCACTGCACTTTCGTCGATTCTTCGTGCACACAGCCAACCAGCGTTTTCCCCGCATATGAATGCCACCACAAGCTTCTATGCTTCACCAGTGCGGCTACCGGTACTCATAACTACGAAAAAGTGGCACAGCTACTTTAGTTTAGCAGTGTAACTCGTGTTCTCTCATCACACTGGTATTTTCTAACGCTATTTCAACAAATGTTGATATTGGACACGGCTAGTTTCAAAGCTTTCAATTTAGCATTATTAATAGGCGGCCTACTGCTATTTATTTGTAGCATCTGAATAGCAGCAGTGGTGGCAGATCAAAAGCTATTTTCTGCTGCCAAATGTGGATTGAGCCGTCGGATAGCCGCACTGGTGAAGATGCTCTGAGAGCTCAGGGAAAGGGTCCTTCCCGAAATATGGAGCCGTAGTTTCGCCCACAAGACCAACCAGCAGTACGACCGGCTTCCTCTTGGAAGCGCTGACAAACACGACAAGATGAAGAAATACCAAACCAAAGTTGCTCTTCAGCAGACCAAAGCCGAACCTTTGGTACAGAACAATCGATGGGTACATGTACCAGATAAAGTTCCTATCCAAATTTCAGAGCTTCTTCATGCAGCATGCGAATTTAACCCTTTCAATATTACCGCGGAGAACCGCGAAGCGCACATTTGGGAAAGTGCAGGTATTAATAAGTTTTTGTTTTGTTTTTAGCACTACCGGTATCGTACGGCCATATCGCATTTGTGCGCTCCCAGACTGGTCTAAGCTTTTGAAGCGAGCAACCGGCTCCTCGACCGACATATTTCCACTACTGTACATGTAGCAGATCAGGTGAACATCAATGTCAATCAGTAGAGCTGCGTAGTCTGTATAATACATTATTCATCTGGTAAGCTTAGAATATTTTTGGTAGACTTGGTCGAGGTTGAATCTTCAGGCTTTAATTGTTCATACCGGTACAGGCTGTATTAATACATTACTACAATATGAACTTACAGCAGACACCGTGGAAAGTCGAATGCCTACAGTGCCCGCCAAATCATTAAGACCCCGATTTGGCGGGACACTTTTGGCAATATCTCGGCTTCTAGGCCGAGTTAGGAGCTGCTACTTTGATATCTTCTCTCTATTATGCGTACGGAGACGCCACTTGTGTTAACAACTTAGACTTCAATGTATCTGACAGGGCTGGTATACAAAATCAAGGGTTTTGGCACCAGCGTCAAATTATTAAGACCACATCCTTTTTATGATGGAAAAAGCACTTTTATGAACAGACCATACAAACTTCTATATTAAAAGTTAGTACTTAGTCAGTCCACCTTTCTTCTTGATCACCGCTAGACAGCGGCGAGGCATGGACTCCACTAGCTTCAGCAGGTAGTCTAGCTGAATGGCGTCCCATGCAGCCATGATTGCAGCGTCTAGATCAGCAACGTTTTGGTACTGACGACCATGTGCGTACACCTTGACCGCCATCGCCGACCAGACGTTCTCGATTGGGTTGCAATCGGGCGAGCGAGCTGGCCACACCATGGTGTTGACCTGCATCTCCTGCAAGAATTGTTTGGTTTCATGCGAGGCATGAATCGAAGCATTATCTTGCTGAAATACAAAATCAACACCATAGTTAGCGTGAGCGAAAGGTAGTAGATATTCAGATAACGTGTAAACATAGTCACCCGAATTCTGACGCCCACGCAAAATGGCCAGCTCACTCTTACCTGCTGCGCTAAAAGCGCCCCACACCATGACGCTCCCTCCGCCATTTTGGCGACGCAAAAACGACTGTGCAGGCTGGCGCATGTCCCTCCAGTAATATTTGAATCCATCAGGACCATCTAGATTAAACTTCTTTTCATCTGAAAAAATAGTATGAATCCAAGTGTCTACATAAAAAATATTGTTAGAGTAAGTAATTGCAGTAAGACCATAACGTGACAAGCTTACCTGGCTTCAGTATGTACTCTTCCGCCCATTGCGTGCGGGCAGCCTTGTGCGCCGCCGTGAGGGGAGCGTGCGGTCCATCTTGGTGTAAACAAGATGGTCCACACGCTGCAGAACCCGCTGGATTGTCCTCACGGACGCCTTGATGCCGAGCTTGGTCTTGAGCTCGGCGGCGAAGAACTCGCCTGTTGCCGCTACACGCACGAGCTGCCGCCCAGCTCTTCGCTCTCCACCGCTGTCTTCCTGCGGTCCCCGCTCCGCCTTGACTGCGTTACGGACGGACGTACGGGACCGGCCTGTCTTCCTAGCGATCTTGTGCAGAGAGACGCCTCCGTCGTGGAGCCCGACGATAAACCAATGCTCTTGCTCGGAGAGGGCCTTGCCGTGGCCCATTTAAAAATGAAAGGCTCACAGCCTCAGTAACCTCCAGCCAAACCTTCGTTTCCGCCAACCATCTTCTTATTTTGACCAGCACTCCTTTAATATAGAAGTTTGTATGGTCTGTTCATAAAAGTGTTTTTCCATCATAAAAAGGATGTGGTCTTAATAATTTGACGCTGGTGCCAAACCCTTGATTTTGTATACCAGCCCTGTCAGATACATTGAAATCTAAGTTGTTAACACAAGTGGCGTCTCCGTACGCATAATAGAGAGAAGATATCAAAGTAGCAGCTCCTAACTCGGCCTAGAAGCCGAGATATTGCCAAAAGTGTCCCGCCAAATCGGGGGTCTTAATGATTTGGCGGGCACTGTATTACCGTATTTCGCATGTAGACCAATACCGCACCTTGAGAGATACACCCCTTTTCAGCCAATCGTTGTGCGTGAAATGTTTTACAGGATTTCGCATGTAGACAGATACAGACCACTATTCCGAAAGAGTGACTGAATTTTTTAAAAACTGACCACCACCCATCAGTTCTCGAATGGCTCGTGTGAAGCAGAAGACAAAGCCCCCTCCCCGCCACGTACAGCAGTACAATATGAACGCCAAAACTGTCGGAGAGAAGCTCACTGTCCTTGCTTTTCTCGACAGAACCACGCGCCACCGGGCTCAGTTTTACCCTACGCTTGCAGCCAAGTCGTACCAAAACAAGCGAGTCCAGATTTTGCGCTGGAAACTAGTGAGCACTAAACTATATAACGCAGCTAGCTTTCGTAAGAGCGAGCACAAGAAGATTAGAAAGGTAGAAACTGCAACAATTGTATCTAGTGACATGGAGACGACGTTGGTAGTTTGGATTACCGTAATGAGCTCCCAGAGGAAGGAGTTCCGGTGTTTGAGGAAGTAAATTGCAATCCAGCGAGACTTGCATTGCAGCGAGCTGTTCAGAGCTAGAGAAACTATCGCAACTGAAGGACACATCTAGACGAAAGTCGTGAGTTTGACCAGGAAGACATCATTGTCGAAGAGGCGACTGTCTAAAAATAAACTTTTTCCTTTTCATAAATTTGGAGCATCACTTTTGACAGGGAAGATTTGCAAGTGAAGCATGGGGTGTGTTGGTCTACATGCGAAATACGGTATAATCAATGGGGTTCATGTGCATCGCCGTACGATGCCGAGCAACGCCGTACACGTTGGTGATGAGCTTCGTGCAATCGCGATGCTCATTAATCAGTTCAACGAGGAATTAAACTAGATAAGTAGATGACGTGCAGTTGGAAAAATGTAAGTAGATCGATGTTAGCTTATAAGTAGGTATTGCGTTCCAGACTTGGACGTGTTACATGTACACGAGATTTGACGTGGCAGTTAGCCAGTTAGGCAGAATCTGAGCTTGCGCGGGTTTGAGCGACAGATCTTGAAGCGCGCGAGCTCTAGCTCCTCTTCTTCCACCCGGCGAGGGCAGTGCACAAGCTTGTGCACTCGGTAGAAGAGCGTGTCCGAGTTCTTGAGACCGTGGCTACCAAGCGAGTAACAGTTCCTGCACAGGTCGAACCCCACGGATGTGACCGGTATCACCAGTACATACCGGATGACTATCGGTGCAAGGGTACGGGCGGGTCTCATTAGGACCTGTGGCAATACGAGGCTTTAAGCTTGATGAACGACATGTAGTTTAATCGGAAGCAAGCAAACTATAGCTCGGCTGTAGCAATTACTTTTGCTGAATAGGAAGCAATTCATTGCTGCGCAGCCCAACAAGGGTCAACTCTGTCTGGTATACCGACCCGCTACCAACCTTTAGTACCAGTCTACGATGCCCCACAGTGACCTTGTAGCAACAAAGCATACCGTGCAGATGCTGCGGCTGCGAAGCAGATGCTGCGGCTGCGAAGCAGACGCAGGAGATGCGCCCTGAGCTAAGTTGGACGTATAGTAGAGTTGATCTCGATATAATTGAGTGAGTTAAACATCAGATGCCACCGTTTACAGATTCTAGTATTGCCTATCTCAGCCTTCGCGTAGCCCTAGTTTGAAAATCATCGCCTACTTATAAGTAGGTATTAATAATAGCGACCTACTTACGTTTTTCCAATTGCCCGTCATCTACTTAGCTAGTTTAATTCCTCTCAGTTCAACATACATGTACCGGTACTGTACATCTCTGCTGTTTAACTTCGCACAATCGCGATGCTCATTACCGGATCTCTGCTGTTTTAACGTCGTACAATCACCATCCCATTGAGAGTGACTAAAATTATAAATTGGAGTATATACTCTTTTGTATGTAGCGTAAGAGTGAATGCAAATGGCTCGTTTATAACAGCCCAACCTGGGGTGAAGACCAATGTGCTCGGCAAGCCGAAACAACGCCTGTGGTTTTAGATCCGTGTGCGAAGCACGCGGGCTTAAACCCAGCACCAAACACGGTCACTTCTCGCTCCAGCCCTTAGGGTTAAAACCTACAGGGAAGGGTTTTGGGGTGAGGCAGGGCGATATTTTTCTTCCAACTTTGAGGATTTTACGGCCGTGACACCCGTTCCCGTGCTGGCTCTTTAATTTGTACAAATAGTCTCTATCTTACCATTGACAGCCATCTCAAACTATATTACGGGCAGCTGGGCGTTCTGGAATCCTGAAATCGTGCAAGACATGGTGCTCATCCCGCTGTCAGCTCGCCAACGACAGGCCTTCCACTCGTTTGCAAGAACCTTTCAGTCTCCGTTTCTCATTGTCGACCTCACCCGACCAAGCTTGTTTACCCCACGCGATGGTCCGAGCAGCATTAGTGTTCACACTGTTGGTTTTCTTTGCCAGCACCAGAGTTGAAAGCAGAGTTCGGCTCTTCTTGGATAACGACGATGGTTCAACGTCAAGTACCTCGTCAATTGAAGAAATACCTTCAACTACTGCACCGACTACGCTGACGCTGGAGTCTATCGATACCAAGGGTCTGCTAAAAGGTATGCTAAACATTCGACAGCTGTGAGTACTGTCAAGTCGACCCACCGCAACTGGGTGGGTCCGTGGAGTATCTCGTACGACACGACGTGTTACCGCGAAGCTCACATCATGGACGTGTGCCCGAGCAATTACGACCGCAATGAAGCAACCAACACGTGCTGGACGGAGTGTCCGCTCGACTTCCCGGTGGAGTGTGGCATGGAATGCATCCGGCAGAACAGCGACTGTGGACTCGAAGTCGCCAGCAAGGTCTCCGCGGTGGCAGTCGCCATTTTAAGCAGTGCCACTTTTGGTTTGTTCGGTGAATTCGTAAAACTGGGCAGAAAGCTCACGTGGGCTGCCAAGTGCGCGAACCAGGTACTCCTGGTGGTGAGGGTGTCATCCGTTACGTTCGCAACGTGAAGACCGAAGACCCGCAGGTTACCAAAGATAAGCTGCTGCTAATGCTGTACCAGACAAACCTGGTCGTCACGGATGTCCCCATGGCCATCTACGCATGTATGGGGAAGGTTATCCCCCAAACCTTCGACTTACTCAGATCGTGCTGGCAAGTTCGCAGTGGATGATCTATCAGACTCTCACTTACCAAGACGATATCATATCAAGCTGGGAAAAGTTCCGGGCCTTCTTGAAAGGAGCCAATTTCACAGAAGCCGCAGAAGAGATCACGGAGGGTGAAATTGAGTCACTCGAAACGGCCATGCAACAGAACTCGAGCTGCGGAGGCGACATGAAGTCGTTGACCGACCGTGTCTGGTTGACTGTGAACGAATACAGAGCGGTGGACCCGGACATCACGGACGATGAGATTCGCTTGAAGGTGGCCGAGTCCGATCTGGTGCTTTACGACGTCCCTATCGTGACGAACAACTGCATGCTGCAAATGACCTCCGAATCCAGCCTAGAGACCGCATACAAAACCAGAGATCTGCTGCGCAAGACCTTCGGCGTTATCATAAGTGAGCTCGTCAAGTCTGGAACGAGCACCAACGGCACCTCGTTGGATGAGAAAACAGCTGCGTACCAGTGGATCGACCTCGGTCTCTCCACTCTTTCGTCGTCGATGGTTGATCCCACGGATCTCTCAACGTTGATTTCCGAGTATCTCCAGACAGTGTGCGGTCCCACACAATTCATGGGCGAGATCGATGACGGCAATGAAGATGCCACGCTGGGTTTAAACACGTTGCAGAGGGCGTTCAGGGAAGCTCGAGCTCCTGGGTCAAGAAAGGAAACGGCAAAATAATCATTAATTTCACAAGCACCGACACTGAGGACGTGACGGTTAACATCATGTCTGGTGGAGACAAGATCGACGAGGTGGACGTTGCTGCAGGGGCAAACGCGACGTGGAGATCAACTATCGACGAGCTGGGAGGCAAGACGCTGTATCTTGATCGTTGGCGGCCTGGCGTGTTGGGTCTTCCTGGCACGGGAGGTGGTTCACTCGTACTGTGGGTGCCCAGGGCGTCTCAAGGAGGCCATTTAGAACTTGAAGCGAAACTAAACGTGAGTTAGGTAGAGTTAAGAGGCTCAATCAATAGAGCTGTACCTGCCGAGTCTGTATTTCTCAGTATGCCGAGGAAGAAGTAGAGATAAATGGGCATGAGATGCTGGATCTGTTCGCTTCTAGAGACCACCTCACGAATTCGCAACCGACTTTGTCATCAAGCTACCCCCATTGCGCACCATTTTCATGTTAAAATTTAGGAATTGGCGAAGTGCGAATCTGGACCGAGTGCTCTGACCTCGTTTTGAAAACGCCCACTGGATAGACATCGAGTGCCAACAGCATTTTGCTCGCGGTTCGGAGCTTTCTCCATCGCTCCATAACGCAACGTAAATAGGTGAGTAGGAACCTGCAGGCATCGTAGTTGGAGGTGCAAGGGCTTTAGCAAGAGCTTGCGGAAATTCGTACAAAGAATTCAAGTGCCATGCAAAATTCACCCCACGATGCCATCGAGCGTTAGTATGTCAAACTTACTTTATAGGTGAGTTTGACGTATACTAACGCTTGGACAGCGAATTCAAGGGGCACCAGCCCGCAAATCGATTTCAACTCTGAAATCGTGTTTTGCACAAATAAGCTTCGATAACGATTGATAATTTGTTTTATCATTTCGTTGGGCGAAATGGTAAATACAAACGAAAACCAATAATTGTAAAAATGGGTTCTAATAACTAGTAGGCAGCGGGGTATTGCGAATATTGCAATACAATATTGGGATGCAAAGGCACCCCTTAATAGCAACTTGGGCCAAAATTGGGTACTTTCATACGATTGAGCAACTATTACGACAACCACTTTCATACGATTACCGACATTATAAGCCAAGTTGCTCAATCGCAACCTTTGCCGATTGTCGATCGTACGAGGCATGCTTGGACAATTACTCAAGCGGCCGGGCGTGCTGCTGGGCGGCGCGGCGCTCTACGGGGGCGTGGCCTTCGCCACGTACGTGACGATGTACGACCCGTCGACGTCCGGCCAGGCCGCCTCTCTCTCCGCCCGTGGACGACGCCCGACGGCTGGAGGTTTTCGACACGAACGCGGCCCAATACGACCGCGAGGTGGACTGGGACGAGCGACTCACGGGCATCTCGCTCATGCGGCGCTTCCTGCTGCAGAGGGCGCGCGGCCGCGTGCTGGAGGTGGCGGCCGGCACGGGCCGCAATTTGGCCTTCTACCCGGCCCAGTCGCAGCTCTTTTGACAGATTTCAGCCACGGGATGCTGGACCAGGTGTCACAGACGCAGACGCAGCGGCTGTCGAGCTGCGAGCTGCGCGTCATGAGCGCTGGCGACCTCGCGTTCCCGGACGGCCACTTCGACACGGTGGTGGACACGTTCGGACTCTGCAGCATGGACGACTCGCTGCAGACGCTGCGGGAGATGCAGCGCGTGTGCAAGCGGGGCGGCGGCCGCATCCTGTTGCTGGAGCACGGCCGCAGCAGCTACGCGTGGCTGTCAAACGTCCTGGACAAGTTCGCGGACCTGCACGCGCAGAAGTGGGGTGTCACTGGAACCGGGACATTTTGGCCATGGTGGAGCAGGCCGGACTGGAGGTCGAGACCGTGCACCGCTTCCACTTCGGCACCACCTACTACATTGTAGCCAAGCCGGGCCCCGATGCAAAGGAGGGCGAGTGAGAGAGATCGAGAATTTATAAAGAAGTTCAAAGTTTGGAGCTTTGCTTTGTTTAACAATGTACCGTAAAAATCTTATCAAAAGGCACCCCTTGCAGCACCGGGTCCCGTACATGGGTCTTTCAACCAATCAGATCACAGTATTTTTGTGACGTATCATGACTTGTCAAAAGGCACCCCAGATAAATTACCATCCTTACCCCACAGCCATAGCCATTTATCGGCACACCTTTCGTCGATTACAGTAAAGAAAGCATGGTGCGAGTCGGACGTGCACGCTTTCACCACACAAACCACCGGATGTCCGAATTACTTTATGTCTGCATAAATTACAAGTGAGATGACTGCAAAATATTGGTAGTTTATTTGTAGGTGGCATTTCCCATGTACCGGGCACCCTGGTGCTGCAAGGGTGCCTTTGATAAGATTTTTACGGTACCTATCGTGCTCGGTGCTCACTGCTCAGGGTGCTTCCGATCTCGTCGGCGCCGTGCGGCAAAGCTGAACGGTAAATCAATCTTCGCGGACAGTTAATTGACTCTTCTGACAACCAGCTGAAGCTGACGAACGCCTACCAGTTCCGACCTGCAAGTAGAAAGACGGCTTACCGATGTGACTTTGTCAACCCCACACAAGTCAATGCCGTCAGCCAACTTTAGTACTACTAGTACGGTACATGTATTGTTCAATTCCGGTTCAGGAATAAGTAACACAACACACCTCAATTTAAAATAAAATAAACATGTATCCGTGTTTCCTGCAGGAGGTTTTGTTTTGGACAGCAAATCCTGTCATCTTCGTGGCTCCATGGTGCAGTTTTTCACGGCAGGGAAGGGTTCCTACTTTTGGGGATGGCGTGGATATGCATGGAATATCGGCGCTGACTATTACTACTACTAATACAGTAAAGAAAACAGTACTAGTAGTAATGGCGGTTTTCTAAGGCTGTGGCGTGGATGTTGAGGAGTCCACGCGACTTTCGAGTTTGCATTATTGGTCGGGGCAATACGTTTGATCTACTTCGAGGTACTAGTATATTATGATTCTATCCTTCTCACTTACTCGCCAAATTATCACTTTGACAAACTACAACGATCACACTCTATAGCTATCTAGCTTACATTGAGCTTGGCCTCAAGTTCCAAGTGGCCTCCGTCACGCGCAAGAGGCACCCACAACACGAGTGAGCCCCCGCCCGTACCAGGAAGACCCAGGAAACCCGGACGCCAACGGTCGAGGTACAGCGTCTTGCCACCCAGTGCCGTGACGTTGGACGTCCACTGGGCCTTGGCGCCCGCCGCGACGTCAATTTCGTCGATCTTGTCACCTCCAGAAAAGATGTTCACAGTCACATCCTCTGTGTCCTTGCTGGTGAAGTTGATGATCACCTCGCCATCGCCCTCCCTTGTCCACGAGAGCGTACTGTTATCGAAAGCTTTCTTGAGAGCATTCATGCCGAGGGTGGCGGCCTCCTTGCCGTCGTCAATCTCCCCATAAATCGAGTGGGACCGCAAATGGTTTGCAAATACTCGGCAAACAAGGTCGACAGATCCGTCGGCTCTAGACCCGTAACTGACATCATGGTGAGGCCATTATCAATCCACACGTAAGCGGCCTCCTTCTCGGCAATGGACGTGCCGTTGTCACTTTGAGCCGACGACACTAAATCGTCAATTATTACTCCGAAGGTCTTGCGGAGCGTCTCACGCGTCGTGTACGCAGTGGCCAGTGAGGACTCGGAGCTCATCTGGCTCATGCAGTTGTTGGTCACCGTGGCGATGTCGTACAGCACAAGGTCCGTTTCGCTAATTTTCAGTCGGACTTCGGCGTCCGAGATGTCGGGGTCTCCTCTCGGTACTCGTTCACGGTCATCCAGACGCGGTTCGTCAACGAACGCATGTCGTCGCCGCAAGTCGAGTTCTGCTTCATGGCCGTCTCGAGATCCGCAATCTCTCCATCAGTGATCTCACTGGCAGCCTCGGTGAAGTTGGCTCCCTCCATGAAGGCCTTGAACTTGTCCCAGCTCGACACGATGTCATCGTCGTAGGAGAGAATCGTGAGAAGAATGAACTGAGCGGAGGCCATGAGACCCTGCGAGAGACGAAGGTTGGCGGGCACAGCCTTACCCATGCACGCGTACATGGCGATAGGGAGGTCCGTGACGACGTTGTTCGTCTGGTACAGCAGCAGCAGCAGCTTGTCCGTCGACGTTTCCGGCTCGTTGACTGCTTGGTTACGCAAGAAACGGATGATAGCTCTCGTTACGGTGAGCAGCGAATTGGTGCACTTGACGGCCCACGTCACTTTCTTCCCCAGTTTGGCTAGCTCTCCGAAGACACCAAAGGTAGCCATACTCAAGGCGGACATGGCAACGGCCGAGACCTTGGCAGCGACTTGGCGTCCGCAGTCATTGTTCTGCTGGATACATTCCATGCCGCATTCCACTGGGTAGTCCATCGGACACTCCGTCCAGCAAGTGTTGGTTGCGTCGTTGCGGTCGTAGTTGCTCGGACACGTGTCCATGATGTGAGATTCTCGGTAACAAGCAGAGTCTGCCGATTGACTCCAAGGACCCACCCAGTTACGGTACGTCGACGTGACTGTACTGGTTGCACCGGCGTGTGTTGCAACGGTGACGTCTGCGGGCAATTCCAGATCCAAAGAGGATGATGAGGAGAATGTCATAGGTGCAACGTTGGTTGGGACCGTGTTGGACGATGAACTTCCGTCGAGCGACGACCCGGATCCCGATGCCAGCATCTCCATGACGTTGTCCATGTAGTCGGAGCCCACCATAGTGTTGAGTGCTTCGGGCGAAAGCGTCTCAGTAGCCGCTGAGCCGGACGCGGCAGTGGAATCGTCGTCATCGTTCCAAAAAGTCCAATCGATAGCTTGTGTACCGGTGGTGGTGGCCATTGCAGCCAAAACGAGGATTGCAACCTTTGACCGGATCATCTTGAAGCGCTTGTGACTGGGAAAGTGGCCCCAAGCTAGAGTGTGGCCGAAAGCGCAAAATGCAGAATGAGTTTGACATTCCCGGGCTCCTTTCGGAGTTCTGCAGTCGAGGACAGATCCACTGGAAGGGCGATTTGCGGAAGAAAGGTGATGGGTATGCTTGCAAAAGCAATCGAGCCGGTCACTCCGCCGCTGCAGACTGCACCCAGCCATGACTAAAAACGTGGCCAAGATGGGAGCTGAGCAAGACCGGGCGAATGCCGCTGGTTTCCGCAACGTTGCCGGTAAGCTACAGTAGAGAGCAGCTTTTTGGGTTCTTTTTCTCGGTTTCTCCGTTTTCATTTTTGTAGCTGGACACTGCAACTTGTGCATCACCATCTCAAAGATACAGTATTTAACCCAAGGAGTGGCGATACCGACAACGGTGCACTTTGTACAGTGTAACACCGGGCGAGAGTTGGAAGGGCGACAACCACGATGAAAGTTCCCATGTTTGCGGGCAAATATGCAACACTGGCACACTTGTCTCTTCTGGTAGTTTTAACAAATTGAGCACGTGAGCATGTTTCCTAAATGAAAAGTCGAAGACCCAGTTTTCATCCTCACAACGCGCTGCCGATCGTGAGTTTGCATTACCAATTGTTGAAACCTTATTCTAATGATTTGTTTCTCGGTGATGCAGGGTTGGTAGACTTTCACACCGAGCGCTCATTGGAGAGAGAGTAAGTTTACGTGTATTTTGGTGCATGAGCGAATTGTTGTTTTGACATTTGGGTACTTTTATATGGTAATGGATCATATAATATATATTATCCATATAATATAGTTGTAAGGTTGATCTACTTCTTCTTAATTTGGTTTTGAGTTGATGCAGATTCCACACCTGAATTCGATCCGCATCACATCTCAAACTTCATCACAAGGATATTTTCTGCCAAGGCAGTAACAGGCTAGTCGAAGGGACTTGAGCGCAAAACCGTAGCGTTTTGAAATGGGCTTTAGAACATGTGCATGAATACTCACGGATTCGCTATTGCCATGATTCATTCCGGTGAAAAGCTCCTCTGACACCAATGAGCGTTGCTTTACGAGCGCTGGGTCATTAACGGTAAAACTCGTCTCAGATTTGAATGACTACCGATAACTATCGGTAGGATAATTTACATTGTCACCGCCAGCACAGCTCGTCAATTCGAGGCTGTCCTGCAGGTTAATATTTGTAACTAATTCGTCTTCATTACACGTACGAAGTATCATTTGTTGTACTGTGTGCACACTACGCGTAGTTGTTGACTTTCTACCTTTTGCTTTCATATCCTGAATCATTTGTGTAGGAAAACGGGTCGGACGAACGCTCTGTTTGGCAAAAAGCCCCGGACCTCTAACCAAGAAGGTAGGTACCACTAGACACAGAGGATGTTGCTTCTACATGTACACTACTGTACGTATTATAGCGTCAGGCAGCTTAAAGCTCATCCTTTGCCATCCGCTTCCTCGGAACGTAACACTTGACAAAGAAGGTATCTGTACAAGGTCCAAGACCGCGATTCGTCTAGAGGTCCAACACGCTTTGCCACTGTGATTGTCCAACCTCCATTCGTTGTGCGCTCGGTCTTGCTCGAGTACCGGTACCGGTTCATGTGCTGTACCGTCGTTTTGAACGACTTGTTCAAGGATGACCACGAAATGATCACATATTGGCCATCTGCTTACCTAAGATCACAATTGGGATCTGCTCGCTTACTTTGCCATGTCCTTGTTTATCCGTATCGACCAGCGTCTCGTGACGTCTTTTGACGCGGTGGGCGTCGACAGGTTTCCAAGAGCGCATTGGCCAGAACAACCAAGAAGACCTTCGACTCGCCAGAGACCCTGAACGTCCAGCGATAGTGCGGCGTGGGGACCTCATTCTTCTCCTGGTCGTCGACGACAATATTTAAGCGTGCTTTAATCGGCAACAAATCTGCTTTTGTGAAACCCACAACATTTTGGTTTGTATTTGAACCGGTGGGTGGTGACCCCATTCCAGAAATTTTGAAATAAAGTGGTGGTGCACCAAAACCCTAGAAATGAAGGTGAAGAAAGTGAAGCCGTCGAAAGTGAGCAAGATCTCCCAACTATGTGGCACCCTGGGGTTCATTCGCAGGCCCAAAGGGCCTATAAACACTGAAAATCATAGTCCAAAAAAATAGATACCAATGGTAGACTACCATACAAATCTATTACAGTATACAGAATATGATTTTCAACAGTAGTTGAGAACCTGGTTGTTGGAGTAACCCCAGGTCACCCACCGCCCACTGGTTCATTTCATGTCATCGCCACTTTACTTTAGTCATTTGTATTGTCAGTCCGGTGATTGGAAGCACTTTTGGTTGAAGCAATGTCGTTGAAGTGTTCAAAGGCCATGCATGCATCAACGCTGCTTTTTGTTTTGTCTTGCCTACTCCAACGCTTTGCTCACCCCTCGCGATCAAAACTCACACCAACACATCCGACACCGGGAACCCAAGTGAAGTAGTGCTTTATCGTGGTGATTTTTATCGTGACTGATTTTTAGTCGGCTGGTGCGCTAGAGCGAGAGAGATTGCTTAGAGAGGGACAGTTCGCGCGTTGCTTTTGGACGAGACCCGCACCCTCAGTGTTACTGGTCCCAGGATATGGAGTACGGTCTGCAGCATGTGTACCAGTAGCCTGCCTACGGCGGCTGACCGCCGCGATATTTGACGACAAGACGACTGCGAATGTGTTGTGCTCGACTCGAGCAGCTCGAGTATTCAAAACGCGACGCGATATGTAGGACTGCTGAATACCGACTCACTGAACATTGAGCTGCATGTACCGGTATGTACTGTAGCGTTTACTGGTCCTACGTTTCGTTGATGAATCAATATGTACATGTACATGTATGTACCGGTATCACATGTATTGGGTCCTATTGCCTCGTTTGGATAGCCTCCATAATCAAAGTGTTGATGATAGCGAACCAAGCTTACATTTGTTATTTCATACACATACCAGGATCGATCAAGTGCAGCGGTTACTGCCCCTCGGATGTGCATATTGGCCTTAGCAAAGGCTCCTATGTATAATAGTGTTTGGACATCCGTCGAAGCGTAGAGGAACGGTTTTAAAAAGATAATCGAACGCAGAAACATGGAGAGCGAAGCTATCAAGCATAACAAAAGAGTTGGTTATGGAGGCATCGCATCCTCAATCCGGTGCTTTCTTCACCGCTGCTCCGGCACCACCAACTCATGCATGCCGCTCCCTTGCTTCAACGTTATTTTGACATCAACGTCGCTTCATGGTACAGTACATGTAGAAATTTCGCTAGTATCACGCGTTTGTCCAGTGCTCTGACAGAAAAGCGTGGAAGTTAGTTTTTAGGATTGGAAAGTACCATGATGCCTGCTTCGTCATACTCTACAGGCCTCCATAATTGAGGTATCACACCTCAACCCCTCGATTAGCTTAATTGAGGGGCGAAAAGACAATTAACGCGAGGTACCGCGAGGTATGAAGGTGAAAATTGGGAAAGTATACTTACTTCAAGTATATGTTAAGCTCTTACGGCACACATTAAAAAGTGTGGAAGCGGTCTTGTTGATACCGGTAAACAAAGGCACAGCAATCAGATGTACGTTGACAAGTTCACCACCGATACTGTGAAAACGCACGCGGATGTCGAGGTATGACGTGCCCTGGACACTGCCGACGTCAAGAGCTAGCGAGTACGCCCAGCAAGTTTGAGCAGACGATGAATGCGATCTAAACTCACAGCACAGACCGCTCGAATATAGGATGCGCAGCGAGTATCCGTGACTCCTCTGAGATAACTTGTCTGCATCACTCTCTGCGTCGTTTGTACATGAGCAGCCGCAGCTCGGAACGAGGCACCGTCGGTCACAAATCCAACCAGCAGCGAAAACAACTTCGGCGAAGAAACATGTACATTGTATCCATCGTAATTTGCACTTGGCTTGAAAATCGTGAGTGCCTTGGCACATGTCGATTGGGCTTCTACATCATCTGGATTGTATAGCAAGCCGCCGATAATCTCATCAACAATGGATCCTTTAACTTCGAGCTGGAAAGGCTCGTCTCGCTTCAAATGTCAGTTTGCCTTCCTCGTTTGATGCTGAGTACTGCTTCCATCGATGCGGATGGCATGTTTGGAGATGGCGGCTCATATTGTCGGCACGGAAAGGAAATTGAAAGTACATCACGGTTGTGGTCTTCTTTCGCTTTTCATTGGGCTTGGCCTCCCGACCAAACTTGACGCAGAATCTGCACAACACGGACCGCACGGTTCTTGGTGAGTCCTTGTCCCTTTCTGCGATCTTCAATCCGTACTTGAGCTTATGTCCAGGCTGAAACAGGGTCAGCACGTCCCGTGGCATGTTGAGCTTGGATGCGCACAACGAGCTGGTCTAAACTGGAAGGAGAGGGAGTGGGAGCTTGTTTGTAGATGTAAAATGAAGTGAGTTAATTGGTGGGATCGTTGGCGTAGAAGCAACTACAACTATTCTATGTTGTCCACTAAACATCCAGATTCGTTACAGGGTTTCAGTATGGAAAGCTGAGAACCGTAACAGAAAGGATGGGTGAAAGCAGGCAGTAGACTCGCAGGGATAATATACTTAGCACTAGTGCTTTCAATAGTGAAGTGTTCGAAGATGTTGCCAATGCTCTGGTGTCTTCGGTCTATCTTAGCTGAGGTGTGACCGGTCTTCTTAATTGAGGTACAGCGAGGGTATAGGTCCAATTCCCTCAATTATGGAGGCCTGGACATGCTAAATTAGAGAAACCTTGAACCACCTGACACTTCGTCGGAAGTACTTAAGAAGTACCGTAGGCGTCATTCGACGTGGTTCTACGAACTTGGCTTGGGGTGAACCGAAAGAGCAGCTCACCACTTGAGCCGTCGGGCTGGTGCATACTTAGTCGCAAGTCGGCTGAATCTTTGGTTTGCAGCACAAAGCTAGATCCTGATCACCGAGAAAATGTACAATTCGAGCGAAATCGAGGGTGATCCACGGGCAGCTCAGTTAGAGAGGGACATACTGTCTACTAGTACTAGTATTTAACTTTAATGTTTCAAGATGTCTGGAATTTCCTAAGCCAGGTTAGCAACGCCGGTGTCGGTATCCGATCCGGTGGTTGTACGTGGCTCACCGCTAGACGCGGTGCTTCTGTGGGTTGGTGCGCTATGAGACCTTGACATAAAAACAGTATCGTGCCTTGGATATGTGTGTGTGCTCGTCGCCGCTCCCTTGTGGCCAGAGCTCGGAAGTGTCGTAGCCCTGTCTTCCTACTACGTAGTATATTCGTTCACTGCGCCACCAGATCCGTTTCCATTCGGCTTCGTAGAGCGTGGCGTCATCTTCAAACGCGACACGGAGCCGAGCTTGGATGAGTTTTGCTAGTGGAGGCGGAGATCTCGATAAACAGTGCTGCTTGACAGTTGTCATTGCTCCAGTAGTGGCCATTGTTGCCCCGTCCAATACCGATCAGCCACCTCTAGCATGCCTGAGCACTCGCCGAGTGCTCAGGAATGAGTGCCACTCGGACACTCCCAGAAGATGTGGTTCGGCGATTCTTTCTGTCCCGCACAACACGGTAGCTTTTTTGCAGCTATTGTCGTTTGCTCTCCCATCGTAATAAAGATTGAGTTGCTTCGCGGCCAGTATGTAGTCACCCAGACTTGATATTCCCTGATTGCGTTCCTGTGGGCCCATAGTGGTTTTGGAGTCTGGTGCATGACTCGGTTTTGGAAATCCTCCCGCTCCGCCGCGACGGATAGTTTATCGATGGCTCCGGTCAGCTCCTTCCCTAGCTCTTCTTTTGCTGTCGTAAAAGCCTGTTTTTTCAGGCTTTGAGAATGGGCTTGTTGGCAACGTTGCTGGACACCGTCTACGGGAATTTGGTGGGCTCGCGGGTGTGCTGTCAACACAATTCCTCCGTTGTTCTGGACCTTCTGAAGCGCCCCGATATCTCGCGATGCGGCCATATCCCGTCGCTCATTTGGTCCAAAATGGTACGACTCGCTGCTTCCGGGCAGCTCAGTTACTAAATTGTCTCTAGACCGCACTTCGTAGCGCCTCACGAATATATTAGTCTGGGAAACCAAGCAACTTTGTAGATTGTCTTTGAAGCAGCAACAGAAATTAATGCACCAAAGGTGCTCACTCTTCCTGTTCATTCTCCTTTGTATCGGAGCGCGGCTTGGCTACAATGTAGTAGGTGGTGCCGAAGTGGAAGCGGTGCACGGTCTCGACCTCCAGTCCGGCCTGCCCCACCATGGCCAAAATGTCCCGGTTCCAGTGACACCCCACTTCTGCGCGTGCAGGTCCGCGAGCTTGTCCAGGACGTTTGACAGCCACGCGTAGCTGCTGCGGCCGTGCTCCAGCAACAGGATGCGGCCGCCGCCCCGCTTGCACACGCGCTGCATCTCCCTCAGCGTCTGCAGCGAGTCGTCCATGCTGCAGAGTCCGAACGTGTCCACCACCGTGTCGAAGTGGCCGACCGGGAACGCGAGGTCGCCCTCGCTCATGACGCGCAGCTCGCAGCTCGACAGCCGCTGCGTCTGCGTCTGTGACACCTGGTCCAGCATCCCGTGGCTGAAATCTGTCAAAAAGAGCTGCGACTGTGCCGGGTAGAAGGCCACAAAATTGCGGCTGTAGCGGGGCTGCCGTAGACTGTAGCGTAAAGGAAGACTTAGTCGGACTCAGCGAGTCTCTTAAGCAGGTAGCTTACCTTGACGTTCGTATACAAAGAACAGGGACGAGCGTACGACAGTAGCGTACAGGCTCCAAGAAATAACAGTCTTTACAAGACAATGAAACTCTTAAGGTTAAAGGTAACTGAATGTATTATTGCTATCGGCGGCAGAGCCGCCCTGGTGTAAATCTATAGGACTCACTATCTAACATAGTAGAGCCTAGTCTAATGCATATCTATTGGCTGTGAAGCCACCTACTGATATCGTGTTAACTTTCACGTACTGAGTACTGTTTTAAAGAGTGTGGTCACACCAATAGGGTGACCTTACATAACCGTAACTCTTTGCGTAACCCCGTTACACTCTCCCCTCCAGACTGAGGACACCGCGTGTCGTCACTCGAAAACTCGCCACTCTTGAGGTAGCGTCAACTGACGCGTGTGACGGGGTCACCTTCCATCAAGCTCCGCGCTCCAGAACTTTCTAAGTCCTTCGCAAGCTGGCCGACGGCCTCTTTATGGCTCACAACTGTTTCTGGTCCTTCGACCGTCGACTGATCCCAGTCTCGCGCCACACATCGCCCGCACCGAGTGCACTACCGGCCCGTGGCCTAGACGACATCCTGTCTCCCGCGCTTGAGAAGCTCTCAGTACACGAGTACTACGCCGAGCACAAGCGCCGGCATCCTCCAACGGACATGCCCAGTCCCGAGGCTCCAAAGCCAAAGCGGCCGCGTATCGCGAACCAAGCCCTCTGTGAGGAAATCACGGAGACCTCAGTGGACTAGGAAGAGTCCGAGGTTGGCGAACCTGGGTGGTTCACGAGGAGGAGCCTCCTGCACCGAGTGCGTTTGCTGAGCGCCCAGCGCTTCGTGCTCCTAATCCGTTCGTTGAACGAAGCGGCGTTGAAGGCCTTAACGCGCTGCGCGCCTCGCGCGGTTTGGAGGATCGTCCGATCTCCAATCCCTCGACGAGGTTCAAGAACTGCAGCTCAATGAGCAAGAGGCTCCCATAACCCGCCACCCTGTGGCACAGCCTCTGCTCGATCCGCACGCGGACTATCAGTTCACAACCCCGATCCCGAGAAGTATATCAAACAACGCGGGAATCGACCGTTGACATCGCATGTCATTGGGCCAGCGGCTCGAACGGCTTCGGAGTTGGCAACTCGTCAAGCGCTGTGCGCTCGGTTCTTGACCCCACAGGTCTCAACCATTGGCGAATATCGCATTCGTCTTCAAGCTCAAACGAGCAGGCAGCCGGTACCCATGGTACGCACTGTGGTGTTGGCGCTGGCGCCTGGCGAAAGTGAGTCTGAGTATGATACTCTGATGACTACTTGGGCTCACAGGAACCGGAAGTTATCGTCAATGGAGGCTCTCCGAGCCAGCTTCTCTGAAATTGACGTGCGCCTCGAGCGCAAGTTACTCTTCGAGTACGCAAAGGGTCGAGCGAAGGGTACTCTTGGAAAGAAATACCAAGCTCAGATTTCCCATTATGCTCCGTTGAGCTCTGCAGCATTTGCTGCTGCAGCTCAGGATCAGCGCTTGGGCGCAGCTGCTGATCCTCTCGCTTCCCGGCCTATTGGCGGGAAGCGTGGAGCGACCGACGACGCGGTCGCTGGTGCGCGGCACGCATTAGATCACTCTGATCAAAAGCGTCCACGACGTCTGGGAAATCTTGCCGGAGCGGGCCCTCGAACTCCCACGAGTTCTCGGAGTGAGGATAACCCCTCCACTTCACAAGATGTTGGGTATGACCCTGGCGACTTCGTCGCTTCAAGATCTCTTCCACGTGGAAGTGGAGATCTCCCTGCTCATCGAGCAACGCCGGCGGCGGCCGAAGCAAAGGAGAAGGCTGATGAGCCGATGGAGGACGATCCTCCGCTGCAGCGCTCGGAGTTGCTCGCAACTCTTGAGCAGGTGCAGGGTGTGCAAGGCGATGTGAATCGTTCCGTCGAACTCTGGACGGTGCAGAGCGGGCGTATGATCAGTCGGTGAACTTGATCGATGATTTCTCAAATCGACTCCGTTGGGTTGGGAACCCCGAGTCTGGCGTTCAACGTCTGATTGCTCTTGAGCGCGGTCATGCCGCGACCGTGGGGAAGCTGATAAGCTTGGGGAATCTGTGGCTCGGATGCAGGGGCAGATTGACGGTCTGTTTCGTCTTCTGCCCGGCGCTGCGGCTCCGCCACCTGCGGCGCGAGCTCCTCCGAGCTAACCTGCGACGCGTCCCGGTACGGTTTGAGCAAGCCCACGTAAAACACGGGATGCGTTCGCATCCTCTTGGGGAGGTTTAGCGTATATGCCAGGCCCTTCTTGGCCACGACCTTGAAAGGTCCCACAAAGCGCGGACGCAGCTTGGTCTTGAAGACCGCGGTCACTGCATGTGTAGGGAGGTTTTTGGCATTTAATAAAACCAGGTCTCCGACCTCAAAGCTTTGCTCATTTCCTCTGCCCTTGGCATCTGCATACCCCTTCTGCTTGTCTTGGCTCTCAGCCATTGCGTCACGCACATGTCGAAGGACATTCAGACGCGTTGACAGAAAGTCATCAACCTGTTTCTCAACAGCAGTAGGCCTGACGTCAGCAAGTCGCTCATCGAGCTATCCTCCCCCACCAAGCCCAGAACCACGGAGTGGTACCGTCAACGGGACGCGTGGGTGAGAGAGACCGTTCACGTAGAACGGTGTGTAGCCTGTAGAGGCATGCACAGCATTATTCAATGCAAACTCAACGAGTGGGAGCATGGTGCTCCAAAGCTTTGGCTTCTCAGCACAAGTGCTCCTGAGGATATCATCCACAACGCGATTCGCGCGTTCGGTTTGACCGTCGGTCTGCGGATGATCCGCCGTGGACATGTCCAACTTCGTGCCCAGCACGGTGAACACGGACGACCAGAAATGGCCCGTGAAACGGGGTCCCTGTCAGAGACAATCGATGCGGGTAAGCCATGTTGGCGAAACACCCTATCGATAAACAGCTTCGCTGTTCCTTCGCCATCGATGGTGTCCGGCAAAGCCGCAAGATGTACCATCTTACTCAATCGGTCTACAAAGACCACGATTCCTGTGTTCCCATCCTGGTCTTTAGGAAGACCGAACACAAAGTCCAAACTCATGGACTCCCAACACCCAGAGGGTACAGGCAAACTTGCCAGCGGCGCAGCCGCGTGTGGTGAAGGCTTCACCCGTTGACGCGTCTCGCACGTGCGCACGTAAATGCTTGTCCACTTGTAAAGCTTGGGCCACCAGTACGCCAGGCTCACCGAGCCGTAGGTCTTTTCACGACCGAGGTGGCCACTAAGCGGCGTATCATGCGCCTCATAGAGGATGCGATACTTGAGATCCTCAGCATGAGGGACCACGACACGGGAGTGTCTTCAACATCCGTGCTGTAGTACAGCAGGCCATCATCGATGGAATAGCGATGTAACCTCGCGCGCAGGCGCGCCGACAACTTAATGTCCGAGTCTTCAAACTCCTTGCTCCCAAGAGCACGTAGCAAAGCTACACACGTATCATCACGCGCATACGCAGCACAGATTAACGTCGTCACAGACGAAGTCACAGTCGTGACATGAGCAAGCTCATAATCTGGGCGGCGCGATAACGCGTCCGCCATATCGTTCTGCCTGCCAGGCTTATACTTCACCTCGAAGTTGTACTCCGCGAAGAAGGACAGCCATCTGGCCATCCTTTGCGAGAGATGAGGCGATTGAATCGCAGTGCGTAGCGACGCATGGTCTGTAAAGACCACAAATGGGTTTGAACCAAGCAGGTGTACCCTGAACTTGACAAGGGCTTACTTCATTGCAAGTAGCTCCTTGTCATGAACTGGATAGTTCTTCTCTGCAGCTTTAAGCTGGCGAGACTCAAACGCAATCACGCGTTCGTGCCCATCGGCAACAGCTTGTAAAAGCGCACTGCCAATGGCAAAGTCGGATGCGTCACAGACGACGCTGAACGGACGTTCAGGGTCTGGCAACGCCAGGATCGGTGCATGAAGGAGACTCTCCTTGACCGCCTCAAATGCATCTTGATGCTCGGTGTTCCAGCACCAGTCCGCATCCTTCTTAAGGACATTTGACAATGGCCGAGCCATCTCAGCATAGTTCTTGCTGTACTTGTGCAAGTAATTGGCCAGTCCAAGCCACTTCCGCAAATCCTTCTGGTTGCGAGGAAGCGGCCAGTCCACGATGGACTTGACCTTGGCGGGATCCGCACGAAGGCCACGCTTTCCAATAAAGCATTCCAAGAAGGGAATCTCTTCAGCACCGAAGATACACTTAGACGCGTTAGCGTAAAGTTTGTTAGTGCGCATACATTCGAGCACCGCTCGTAGATGGTCGATGTGGTTCTCCACATCCGACTTCCCGTGCTCCGCACGACTATGGACAAAGATGTCATCAAAATACGTTTGTGCAAACGCTCGAAGAGGCTTGAATAGTTGCGTCACAAGACGATTGAACGTCGCAGGCGCGTTCGGCAGCCCTTGAGACATCACGAGCCACTCCCAGAGCATACCGCTCGGAGTGCTCACCGCTGTCAGCGGAATATCGCTCGAACGCATGAGCAATTGGTAATAACCATCGACTAAGTCGAGCGCACTGTACATTGTACTGCCAACCATGTTGTTCTGCAGAACATCCTTTCTAGGAATCGGCGTCTGCGCCGGGATAGTGGCCGCATTGAGCTTATTAAAAGCGTGAACGATACGCCACTTCCCATTTGGCTTTCTGACACAGAATGTCGGCGTGGAATGTGGAGACTTGCTCTCTCGCACCATTCCTGCCGCGTGCTTAGCACTGAAGAAGGCGTCAATGACGTCGCACTGCTCCCTTGGCAAGGGCCACTGCCGTGTAACGCAGTATTTGTTTCCAGGAACCAGGTCAATCTCATGACGCACGCCTCGATCAGGAGGTAGAGATGACGGAGGGTCATTAGAGACCACGTCTTGGAAGTCCTTCACCAAAGGATAAAAGGGATCCGAGGGATTCTTCAGGATCGCGGATCCACTACGATCACTTAAGATCTTCTTGGTGTCCTCAAGGACTGCTTCATCCATAAGCGACGAGGAGTCAACTCTTCTTCTTCGGGTCGTATCATGACCACTTCGGCTAACTCGCCCGCCTTTAAGGCCTCGCCAAACTCGGCGACGGACATCTCGTCCAGCTCTAGCAGAGCATCGACTGTGGGAATACTTTCCAAGGTGATCTCACCATTGGCCTCGCCAGTCACTCCATCCATGAGTGCGTATAGCTGTTCGCTATCATCCTCCACTCTGGATAACTCGTATCAGGACAGACGCCTTGCTTCTCGCAGTCGACATACGGCGTCGCTGCCGTCTCCACGCGGAGACCGAACGTCTCGGGAGACCAAGGTTTTAAGACCAAACGCGTCTTCGGGTGCCCTCACCTCTTGTTGCTCCAAAGGAGACTCGATGTCATTACCGACATCCGGCAGCGGGCTGCCTGACTCGCAGTCGCCACCCAGTGGATTACGTGCCACTCCACGCGCATCGCTAGGGCCAGGCCCAAGATGCCTCGACGTTCCGTCGACCACGCCATCATTGGCATGCAGCGAATGCTGCTAATCAGAGCGAGCGTCGCTCGGCGAATAGCGTGTCACCTCACGCGCTTCGGAAGGGCCCAGCCCCGCGTGTCTTGACACCGGGTTGGCCATGCTTTGGAAGCAGATAGCGGCAGCTCGTTCACACAACGAGGGCCGCTCAGCGGTTTACGTGCCACTCCACGTTCAGCCCAAGAGCAGTGCTCAGGGCTCGCGTCAGTGACGCCAGTGTCCATTAACTCGGACACTCCAATGTCTAGCACATTGACCGTCTCTTTCCAGTACTCGCGCCAATAGCGCTTTTGCATCCTAGCAGAGGTGGGTTCATGACTCGCCAAAGCTCCGCTAGGAGGCAAACGTGTAGCGCCTAAGGTCTTAGACCTCCAATCGATCCATGGCTCATGGCGTTCCAACCAGGCCATGCCTAGGATGAGATCGTATCTCGAATCCAGGTCAAGGACCAGACAGCTTTCCACGCTATCGAAGTCCAAAATTTCACGCCCAGGTTCACAGGAACCTTAGGCACCGTAACACGGGCTCCCGACGCAAGACGAACAGTGACCGTGTCACGCACTCGCGCCACTTGCGCCTCAGCATACTGCTGACTTCTTTCCATCGTGGCGCGTCGAGCGTAATTGCCCGACGCACCAGAATCGATAAGGATTACCCATGGCTTATTAAAGCCCTTCACGGTCGCTTCAACGACCAGCAAGCCCGGCTTGCATACACGTTCCGTGTTATAGAGCACGGAGCTCTCCGGGGGCAAGCCCTGCTGACCTCCTCTCAGAGGTTCAACAGAACAGAGTTCTTCCCCAGCAGGCCGCCCCGCGCCTACTGGGTCTTGGCGTTTCCCTGCCAAGGGACCGGCTTCCGGTCAGAGGCGCGGCCTCGGCTCATAGGAGCCTGGCGTTGCTTGCGAAGCGGACATCCCGGACGCAGGTGCTGCGTACTCCCGCACACATAACAGCGGCGAATGCCAATGCGTTGCTCGGCAGTCTGAAGCTCAGCTTCTTCATCTTCAGCGTAGCTGAGATCCATCGGCTCGGGTCCATTGGACGACCCCGAAGCTCCAGACGAGCTGTTGTGCGAAGCACTCCAACCAAGTCGAGCGAACTTGAAGTTGAACTCGGCGTTCAACGCCACGTTCACGGCTTCTTCAAAAGAAGACGGGTGAACACGGAAGACTTCCGTCCTGGCCACGCGAGTGCGGAGACCTTCCATGAAGATGGTCACCGTGACCGCCTCGGGGAGAGGATCCGCTGCCAGACTGGCAATCAGAGTTCGCAACTCTTGGACGAAGTCCACAACTCCTTCTTACCCTGTCGGGTAGCAAGGAAGCGTGACCTCACGCGATATGCTGGTTAGGCGGTGAGAATACTCGCGAGAGTTGCAGCTTAAGCTGATCCCATGAGGGGAAGGCGGCGTCCACGGACGAACCGCAGGTCAGTGACCATTCTCGCGCTCGACCCCCGAGCTTTGAGATAGCTAGCGCCACGCGCTGCTGCTCGGTCTTGAGCATGGCGGACGTCATAGCCATCTCAATTTCTCTGACCCAGAGCAGGAGATTCTCTCCTACCTTGCCCTCGCAGGTCTTGACGCTCACCATGAGCGGTTTGGCTCTGGGAGCTCCATCCGATGAGGGCCTGGGCGTCGTAGACGCAGCGGCCGCAGTCATCTTCTGCTCGATGTGCTCTACCAGAGCATTCTCATAGTTAGAGAACGCCTCCAGACGCGCGTTGACAGCGTCGGGGCCTTGCGAAGCAAGATGAGCCACACGATCAAAGACATCAGCTTTTTAAGCCCGTCTTGTTGACTCACCGATAAGTGGGCGATATGATCCATCCTCACAGAGGGACAGTCGTAACGACTCAGGTGTAGGATTGACTACAAGTGCTACCAAGTGCAGCGGGGCTGCCGTAGACTGTGCGTAGAGGAAGACTTAGTCGGACTCAGCGAGTCTCTTAAGCAGGTAGCTTACCTTGACGTTCTTATACAAAGAACAGGGACGAGCGTACGACAGTAGCGTACAGGCTCCAAGAAGTAACAGTCTTTACAAGACAATGAAACTCTTAAGGTTAAGAGAGTGAGTGCTGCACCCACCTCTTGCACATGAGACGGGCGTCCCTTTTTGCCCTAAAATCATTTTCTTCATCCGTCCGGCGGGTATACGCCGTATACCTCGTATACATTTCCCCCATTAATTTTAAAAACGGGGGAAATCAACCACAGCCAGGTGAAACCATGGTGCCCGACCTGCGCGTCAAAGCCGCGGCGCGACCGCTGCGAGAGGAGGAGCCGAGCGACAGAGAGGAGGCGGTGGACAGCGACGAGGAGTGGGTCGACTCGTCGCCGGAGTCGTCGGGTAGCAGCATCGCCACGGGTGATGCCAGCTACACGTCCAAGCAGCGTCGTTCGCAAGCTTCCGACCGCCTCCAGATAGCCCAGAGCGGCGAACAGCCTGTGATGATAGCGCCGCCGCCCGAAAAGACCGAGTTTCATTCCTGGGGCGCCCTGGGCGCATTTATAAAAGCCTATTCAGCCGATACATACCAGGTACCGTTTGCCGTACTGAATATGGCAACCGAAGCGGTTTAGTATGATCTAACTTGATTACTCATTCATCGTGCAGAGCTTTCGCGTTCCCACTTACAACAAGGTCACGATTAGAAACAAAAAGATTCGAAACTCCGGGTCTACGAAGCCGCTTGTGCTCGAGGAGTGGGTTCACTACTCCAAGACGTTCGTCTGCACCCACGCAGGGAAGTCCAAGCCGCGTGGACAAGGCAAGAGAAAGCGGCAGGAGTCGAGAGCTCTTGAGTGTGACGTGCAGATGTGTATGGCGCTCCGTTGGGCTCAGATGGGTTTCGAGTGGTGTACAGTTGGGTGTTGGCTGGTCGTGCGTGGGCTCACGTAACATTTGTATCATTCCGTAGATCAATGCGTGTGTACAAGTGACCAACTCGGCTGCAGCAGTTCCCACTTTCGTGCTGCGAATTACTGCTGCCCGTTTGGAGCATAACCATTCGCTCTCCAGAAATGCGTTCGATCATTATCCGCACAAACGGACAGCTATCGAGCCAGAGCTGGCGGGGACTGTCCGCGAGTTTGTCAAAGCAGGAGCCAAGAAGAAACGCATACTGCAGTTCATCAACGAGGTTCCAGCTGCAACCCAACACCCCATCCGCAAAACGATTGAAGCAATGGATGGCCGAGTTCACGCAAAAGCCAGGGAATGTTGGAGGCGTTTTTGTCGACTCCGTCAATAATAAGGTATGAACGCTATTGCTGTTGCTGTGTATACTTTGTTTAACATGTTGTTATGTTGATGTTAGACTTGAGCTACCTGTATTTCACTCCAGACAAACCACATTAGGGAGCGGTCTGATCGATTCCCAGAGGTCGTGATGATCGACGCCACACACGACACAAACTTGTCGAAGTACAAGGTTTTCTCGATCATAGCACACAACGCATTCGGGAAGGGCCAGTTTGTACAACATGCTGTTCTCTAGAACGAGCGTAACCTAACTCTTCTGACGACCCTGGAGCAGTTCAAGCTCTACAATCCGGCTTGAACTCGCATCAAATGCATATTGATCGACATAGGATTTCGGCGAGATCGGTGTGTTGAAGAAAGCTTTCCCGGACGCAACGTTGCTGTTGTGCCAGTTTCACGTGTTGAAATATCTGCGAGAGCAGATAGCGTCAAGGACTGTGGGTTCAGTGCTTGGCAGAAACAGCAACTGAACGGATTGATCAACTTACTGGTATACGCGAAGACGGAGCGGCAATACGTGCGACTGCGCGAGTACACCCGACATATTATGGATGCCGGTACTGGTAGAGTGTCAGCTAGGTCGACTGGGCCTGGAGATAGTATGTTGGGCACCGGTCGGACGGAGTTGGGCGCAGTTGGTGTCCAACTGGGCACGGATCAGACTGAGTTGGGCGCGGTTGGTGAAACGGGTGAAGAGTGCAAGCACCAGTTTGAAACGTATTTCGTGAAAAACGGGGCTAACTGTCGTTAAATGTGGTGCGCGTTTGAAAGGCAGAATGTTTGCACCCTGGGCAACAACACAAATAACCGTCTCGAATCTTCGTGGAAGCAGCTGAAGGAGCTTGTGGACTCCTTCATGCAAGTAGACGAGTGCATTGTATCGATAATGGGTTTCCCAGCACAGACGGAGAGGAAGTTTTTGGACGCGGTCTACAAACTATCTGTCGTTCATCACCCGAAATTCCATCACGAGATGGAGTTTCTCTCTAAGTTGGTAAGCGAACACGCCTGCGAGCTTGTGTACGACCAGTACAACTTCGCGACCACCACGGCAAAGTATAAGTTTCACGAGGCGGTACTTGATCCAGTGCGATACGGACGATAAAGACGCATTGAATGAGCCGCACAACGAGTACTCCGTCACGAAAAGGGATTGGTCTTGCTCGTGTTTGTTCATGGCTTCTCGTTTGCTGCCATGTCGTCATGTTTTCTTCATTCGGAAGGCACTCAACTTTGAGAACGTCATTCTGACCTAGCTTCTGGATTCTCGTTGGCTACTGTCGTCGCTTCGGGTGGAATCCGAGTTGCCCCAGCTATCTGAAGAACCATTTCGTGTGTCCAGAGTGTTGAAGGAGACCAATACGTGTTGGGATTCCTACAAGAAGTTCCGCGAAACAAATTTCGTGGCAAATTCAATTAGTAAGCACTTGAGCGGACTGGGGATGGTGGAGTACCGGGCAGCGATGAAGGCTTTGCGAGGCGTTGTCATCCCTTTCAAGCATGGTGAGTACAATACCATCCCCGAGGTAGTTGGTGTTCTTGAACATGAAGACTGCTCGGGGTGGTGCAGATATGGACACGACTTGTAGCACGACAGGTGGCGTGAGGCAGCAGACTACAGACAGCGAGGTGATGACCCAGGCATTGGAGGTGGTGCAAGCTATCCCGTCGAGACAAGTGGATGCTGTAAGCGAAGATGTAGCGTCTGCTTCTTCGGTGGGGAGTACTCAAGTTTGTTCAGACCAGTTAGACTCTATTGGGAATGAAATTGGTGCCCCGTCGGGCACAGATGGTGACAAGTTGGTCTCAGTTGTGATCGAGCCGGGCACGAGCGGTGACGAGTTGGCGTCAGTTGAGACCAAGACGGGCACGAGTGGTGACCAATTGGAAGCGGGTCCGACTGAGAATGTTACGGAAGCTCATGCAAGGGCGACCAGAGCTCGACGCTTGCTCTTGCAAATTTGACCGAGGATTTACAGATCATGAGTCCTCCAAAGGCCAAGGGACGCCCAAAGCAATAAACCACGGGCTGTTAAAGCCAAGCGGAACCAGGCTATCGCAATGGTACAGGAAGATATGGCAATGCACGAACGCCAAATGAGTCTGCTGACAGTGTATGAGCTACTAAATGGAGAACCCAGCTACAGATCGACCCACGAGAAGCTGCTGCAGTTCAAGGAGCTCATATTCGCTAACAAGCCGAAGCCCCTATCGCTCACGAGATCGCCAGCTCCCTCTCACTATACCACTGATGCGACCAGAAGAGATCGTGCGAATCTTCCCCATGCAATTAATCAACAAGTTCACCGCTAAGGTCACGGCCTACCAAGCGAAAAACGGGGAACAATGGAGGTGCAGATGGCGCTGGAGTTCGTTGGCGTTGAGTGCTTGCAAACTCGACAATAGTCGATGAAGATCCTCTGCCCAATTAACTGCAACAACAATCACTGGTGTGCTGTGCTGATGGACCTGAAGAAAGGCAGAGTGTACGTCTACGATTCAATGTCGTCCTCTTACGTTTCCAGTGTTCGTGTCGTGGCTCAAGGGCTTATCACTATGCTACCAGAAGACGTCAGACCCAGTTTCCGCTTGGTGGCTCACGATCCTGGCCTTGGCGTCGAGACCGACAGCTACAACTGCGGCGTGTACGTCCTGCTGGCCTTCAAACTGTTCTGTGGGTCTGAGCCTCTTGGTCACCTCAACAAGAAGACTATGCGATGCATGCGCTACCGCTAATTGCGCTTGTCCATGCAAGACGAAGGTGAATAGTAGCTAAGTGACAGACAACATGAAAGAAGAAGAGAGTAGCAGTAGCGGTAGCTAAGTCACTGAATTCACTCATTTTGCATCTAACGATAGCTGGCGAAATCTATGCATGATCTTGGTCGGCTTTGGTCCTAGAAACACTTGATCTCCTGAGTCAACTGCCTAGTGATTGAAAGACGCTCGGGTCCTAACACAACATTGTACCAACAGAACACTTCTCCCGCTGCGGACTTTGGCGAGGCCGCCACTCGCAAATGATTGCAAATCCGGCTATTATCATCCAGCTATACGCGTATAGTGTATAATATTTTTCGCCGACTTTTTCGAGTTGGGTGCCGGATTGGCGCAACTAGGGTGTCCGACGGTCACAAGTGGGCACTGGTTGGTGCTGGTTGGGCACAGTTGGTTCTCCATGTCCCGTCCCATGTGCATGAGGTGGGTGCAGCAACGAGTGCCTAAGGTTAAAGGTAAACTGAATGTATTATTGCGAACGGCGGCAAAGCCGCCCTGGTGTAAATCTATAGGTCTCACTATCTACTATAGTAGAGCCTAGTCTAATGCCTATCTATCGGCTGTGAAGCCACCTACTGATATCTTGTTATCTTTCACGTACTGTGTACTGTTTTAGGGAGAGTGTGGTCACACCAAATTGGGTGACCTTACACAACCGTACTTTATCGAGTAACCCCGTTACAGCGACCGCCACCTCCACGAGACTCAGAGAGACATGGTTCGTCGGCGCGCTATGGCGATTGGTCTAGCCGACGATTTTCCAGTCGAAGCCACTCGCCATCGCGCGCCATCGCCCCAAGTTCTCTTTGAACTTAAGACGTATCAGCAGCGCCGCATGAGTAATTGTCCAAGCATGCATCGTACGATCGACAATCGGCAAAGGTTGCGATTGAGCAACTTGGCTTATAATGTCGGCAATCGTATGAAAGTGGTTGTCGTAATAGTTGCTCAATCGTATGAAAGTACCCAATTTTGGCCCAAGTTGCTATTAAGGGGCGCCTTTGCATCCCAATATTGTATTGCAATATTCGCAATACCCCGCTGCCTACTAATTATTAGAACCCATTTTTACAATTATTGGTTTTCGTTTGTATTTACCATTTCGCCCAACGAAATGATAAAACAAATTATCAATCGTTATCGAAGCTTATTTGTGCAAAACACGATTTCAGAGTTGAAATCGATTTGCGGGCTGGTGCCCCTTGAATTCGCTGTCCAAGCGTTAGTATACGTCAAACTCACCTATAAAGTAAGTTTGACATACTAACGCTCGATGGCATCGTGGGGTGAATTTTGCATGGCACTTGAATTCTTTGTACGAATTTCCGCAAGCTCTTGCTAAAGCCCTTGCACCTCCAACTACGATGCCTGCAGGTTCCTACTCACCTATTTACGTTGCGTTATGGAGCGATGGAGAAAGCTCCGAACCGCGAGCAAAATGCTGTTGGCACTCGATGTCTATCCAGTGGGCGTTTTTCAAAACGATGTGCTGAGCCTGTCAGTGCACTGCCGCTATGCATTCCTCCAGGTGATGAAAATCGGACCATAGATCCAGCATCTCATGTCCATATATATCTACTTCTTCCTCGGCCTACTGAGAAATACAGACTCGATAGGTACAGCTCTATTGAATGAGTCTTATCTAACTAACATTTAGTTTCGCTTCAAGTTCTAAATGGCCTCCTTGAGACGCCCTGGGCACCCACAGTACGAGCGAACCACCTCCCGTGCCAGGAAGACCCAATACACCTGGTCGCCAACGGTCAAGGTATAGCGTCTTGCCTCCCAGTTCGGTTGTAGTCGATGTCCACGTTTCGCTTTCACCTGCTGACACCTCCACCTCAGCGACTTTGTCTCCGCCAGACATGATGTTGACCGTCACGTCCTCGGTGTCGGTACTTGTGAAGTTGATGATGACTGCACCATCGCCCTTCCTAGTCCACGAGCTCGTACTTCCTTTGAAATCGTCTTTGATCGTGTGTAAGCCCAAGGTTGCAGGCTCCGCGCCGTCGTCGATCTCGCCCATGAATTGCGTTGGCCCGCAAACAGTCTGCACGTAAGCTACGAGAAGAGTTGAGATATCCAAGTCGTCAAACCCGCTCGCGGAGATAATAATAAGACCCTTCTGAAGAGCTTGGTACGCGGCATGCTTGGCTTTCAATGTCGTGCCGTTGTTACTCGTTTCAGACTTGATGAGATCATTGATTATGACGCCGAAGGTCTTGCGAAGAGTGTTACGTGTCTTGTAGGCAGTCGCTATGCTGGATTCGGAAACCATTTTGCTCATGCAATTGTTCGTCACCGTGGGGACGTCCTGCAGCACAAGGTCGGATTCACCGACTTTGAGGCGGATCTCAGCGTCGGTGATTTCGGGGTTCTTTTCCCGATACTCGTTGACGGTGAACCACGTGCGGTCCACCAGCGACTTTAAGTCGGCACCGCACGTCGAGTTGGACTTCATTCCCGTCACAAGCGACGAAATCTCAGTCGGGGTCAGCTCGTTGGCAGCCTCCGTGAAGTTGGCCCCCATGAGGAAGACCTTGAACGCCTTCCAACTGGAGAGGAGAGTTGCATTGTTGGCTAGAACTTGGCTCACGATGTACTGGGTAGTCGCCATCAAGTACTTGGTGTTGAAAAGAGTCCTCGGGACAGTCTTTCCCAAGCAGTTGATGACAGCAATGGGAATGTCGGTCACTACATTGTTCGTCTGGTACAGGATGGCCAACATTTGGGCTTGGGTGGTCTGCGGATCGGACGTCTGGACGTTGCGCACGTATCTGTTGAGTCCTCTGACCACGGTCATCATGGAGTTCGCGCACTTGACAGCTCTCTTCGCATACCTTCCTACCTTCTCAATCTTGCCGAAAATGCCCATTGAGGCAGTATCCAACGCAGTCACCGCGATAACACTGACTTTGTTGAAAATTTCCTGCTTGCAGTCGTCGTTTTGCCGGATACATTCCAAGCCGCATTCGACTGGGTACTCGATCGGACACTCAGTCCAGCAAGTGTTAGTTGCATCGTTACGGTCGTAGTTGCTCGGACATACGTCCATGATGTGGGCTTCGCGGTAGCACGCAGGATCTGGAGAAATGCTCCACGGCCCCACCCAGTTTCGGTACGTCGAGGTGACGGTACTGATCGCAGTCACGGGCGTAGCCGTCGAGAAGTTTGTAGCACCATCGAGGGGTGAGGCGTCGTCGTCGGAAGACGAAAATTCTGATGTAGTTGGCGTACTTGTAGGCGAGAGGGTCGGAGCTGGCGTTTCGATTCCCGTAGGAGGTTCGTCTGATGAGTCTTCGTCGTCGTCCCAGAATGACAAGTCAAACCCAGTTGTTCCGGTGATGCAAGTCATTACCACCAATAGGACAAGTACCACTTCCCACCGAACCATGTAGAGCTTAGCGGGTGATGCTCACTGTGATACCGATACGGCAAATTGCGCAATGAAGTGAACGTGTCGGCTAGCGGAAACGGTGAGATCGTACCTGCAATCAAGCCGGCCGAATAACAGGACGGAAGCATCACCCGAGGATGTTAAAAGGATCGGGAGCTCTGTAGTGAATGGGTTTGACGAGCTGAGCCGCGCGCTTGTGAAATTGACCCATGCACTCGATTAGACGCAGTCGGGGATGAGCGAAGGGAATGAATAATATTTATAGTATCCCGGTTGTCCGAGCGTAGTGCGTGACGATGGACGTAGAAGTTCAAGCGGCCATCCAATCAAACTCTGCATCAATTTCTTTTCTGGTGCGGCAAGGCAGATGTGTCCTCCTTACAAACACAGAGGACTCGACAGACTAATTAAACGAAGGCCTTGCATCTGGTTGCGATACTCTTGTAGATATTACTACCAACTTGGCGTTGCGGCAGCAGCAGCGTGAACACAAGCTCTAGATAGACCAAGCACTTGCAATTTTGGCAAACATTTGCGGACTCATGTGCTCGTGAGCAACGCTGCGTCACTAGCTGAGCAGATCATCGGCAAAGATCCCAAAAGTCGACGGATTAGCGAAAGTAGCAGGCGTCATTCTGTAATCATCGGTACAACACCCCGAAGCTTGCATGCCGCTGCTCGACGCATTTTGGTCTACGGAGGATGGCTGGTTGTGCATGCCAATTCACTACACACGTGTATTCACTAAAGATTTAACACCTTGTTCTAAATGGCATCGATTCATTTAGCCTACCTGACACGGAACATGACTCGAAAGTCAGCGTCTGTGTGTCCTAGTGTACACGGTCATACCGGTATTAAATACATGGATGCTTATCTTCTCTTCTTGGAAGCTCGCAGCGATTTGGATGCTACCCTATAACTGTACGCTGCGAATACATTACAGTAATTCTAATCCTCTGGCGGCGCTAGAAACCCGTACCGGTACGCACATCACACTATAATGCACCTCAGTTCGTCCGACATTACCGCAAAGGATTCCGACTCTCAGGATTTTTTTGATGGCGACACTGGTAGGCGTTGACGCGATGGTTTCTTCATGTCATGTTTGCAACGGGCATGAACTTGACCGAAATGGCAAGTATTATATGCATAAGCGTTCCACCATGCACACAAAGCTTTCATACACTCTGATATCCGACTGTGAAAAACCAAGAACCCGACTGTCAAAAACTCTCTTGATCAATAATTGTCTGACCCTATTGTCAAAAAGCAGCTTTTCCCCCAACAATCCCCAAAAATGTATTTGCGATTTGACAAACTCGCAAAATGCGGCTCGTGCTGCTGCTATTGCTAGGCGCGTGTGTGCGGGGCTTCCTGCTGTCGCTGCCGCCCGTGCACGAGACGCTCGCTTCGCGCCCCGAGCTGTCGACGTCCGTGTCTTCCTTCCGCCGCCTGCAGGAGGGCGCCTTTCTCTTCCGCGCGACCGGTTCGCCCTATTCAGGGGACGCGTATCACCAGCCGCCGCTGCTCTTCGCTCTGCTGTACCCAGCGCTGCAATTGGTCCCAGAAGCTCTACAGTACCTCGTCACATGCGCCGTGTTCGTCTTAGTGGACCTACTGATCGCGGCGGGCTTTGCTCGTCTCTGTGCAAAGAATTTGCAGCTGGAGGAAGGAAGACAGTTCAAACTTCATGGCCAGGAGGTCTGGCGCAGTAAAATACCGGTTTCTCCGCTCTTCCAGCCCGAGAATTTGCCTTCTACCGTGGCGTTCATCGCGCTGCTGAACCCGTACTCGCTGGCGTCGAGTGTAGCCATGTCGACCGTGTCATTTACCCACTTGGCAGTGCTGTATAGTCTGGTGTTTGCGTCAGGAGGTAGAGAGATGAGTTGTTTTGATGTGGTTGCAGTGGGGTGCTAATGAGCTGGTGTGCTTTTGTCGTAGGGGCTGTGGCGGCGTCCATGATGTGTGTGGCGGTGGGGACGTACCTTTCCGTGTATCCGTTCTTCTTGATGGTGCCGATTGTGCTGCTACTGCGGGATGCCAAGGTAAGAGGGGAGGTGCGGGTGCAAATTGGGTGTTGTGGCTAATGCTGAGTTTTGCGTTACAGGCGAACCGTGACGGTGAAGGAGAGAAGATGAAGGCGCCGTCGGTGGTGTCTCTTGGAATGGGCTGCTTGGCGGTTTTTACTGTCTGGTTGGCAGTGCTGCTTTACTTGTCGTTCAGTTTGAATGGAGGCTGGGGGTTCCTGGAGGTATAAGCCGTTTTGTACGTGGTATTTGATTCACGACTAAGAATTTGCTGTTGGTGAAGGAAACGTACGTGTGGGTGGCAAAATACTCGGACCTGACCCCGAATATTGGCATTTTCTGGTACTTCTTCATGGAAGTGTTCGACCGCTTTATTCCGTACTTCCTCTTTGTGATGCACCTGCACCCGGTCATCTACGTCGTCCCGATCTATCTGCGCTTGGCGTACGTCGGTATTTGTCTACTTCACGTGACTCTGGATTGCTAATACTAGCGGTGGATTTGATATTTGCCTCCAGACACCGACCTCAAGCCTACGCGTGTGCGCTGTTCGGCATTTTCTCACTTTTCCAGGCGTACCCCTCTTTCGGCGATTTTGGCTTCTTCCTTTCCATGCTTGCACTGCACCCCAAGACGATAATGAGTACGTTCTGCCGAGCTGACAAGTAGCGTATTCGTGTCTAATCGTGTGCTTACGCTTTTTATTCTGCACAGCGATCGAAAACCGATTTGTCTACGTGATTGGCCTGGGTGTGGCAACGTGCATGCTGCCAGTGATGTGGTTCTTGTGGCTTTTTCCAGCATCCGGCAACGCAAACTTCTTTACAACCAGACTTTGGTGTACCAGATCTTCAATTCCCAAATCATTACGGCGTTCGTAGGTGCCACAATGAAACGTGATAAGGAAGTGGACAAGTACCGGGCGAGCCATTTGAAAGAACTTGAGAAGACCAAGGAAGCTGAAGCGCGTACATAACGTCCAGCAGTAGTGCATCTCGAACGCTAGTTCTGAACGGAACGTGTTTCGAGCTAATAAGGTGCCACAAATTGTGTGCTTGCTGGTACGTCATCTTTTGTGTTGGAGATTTGTTAAGATAGGGAAGACAACATTGGGGACGGAGTAGGTAGCTTCCGGTCTGTACCTGTATCTTGCGTCACACTCCCATAAAGCTGGATTCGTCCAGGGGGAGCTTCGGAAATTCACGTACGTACTTCACGTTTGGCAGGCTATTTGTCGACGAGTGTTGCTGTGAAGTACCAAAAATGTAAGCATCCATGTCCTATTGCAAGCAGGTATCACGAGGTGCACTAACCTTGTGGAGCGAGAACAGACTGTCAGCGTCTTCGACATATTCATCGTCGTTACCTATGAACATGCTGCCCCTCGAGGGCGTCTTGCGTGGTAGACGATTTGGACAAGCTGGGGTCCGTATTCGTAAGCTTTGAAGGTGCTTTTCCCCGTTATGCTGTTTCCGTTGAACCGAAAGTTAGAGCATTTGGACATGGTATTACAGGCATGCAGCAATACTTACGATGTGTTTTGGCAGCACTGGGCTCTCACCACCGGTAGACTTCGTCACTGCGGATGGTTTGATGTTCAGAACGGAAAGTGGTGGCGCGGCTTCGGGCAGTCTTTGTCGTGTCTGAAGTACTGAATCGCTTTGGGCTGTAACAAGCTCGGCATCGGGTGCTTTGATTAGAGCATTGAAATTTGGCTCAAGAGTGGCATTCAGTACGCTCTCCGGTATGGATGCATTCTTTGACGTCTTTCTGGGAGCGGTATTACCATTATTGGATGTTGCCGCAGGACCTGCCAGTCCATCCGAAAGCTTCAGTGCGACACCCTTAGCGAGAGGTGTCGCTTGCAGATCGAATGCGAGGATCGGCGTAGACTCGAAAGATCCAACCTCACCTCCAAATTCGCTGGCACTCGAGATAATTTCGCGCTTCGGGTGAGATGGAGCCGCCGGTGGTCGCAGCGGAGGTGGGGGTGAACGCGGTTTTTGCTGGGTAATACCTGAAGACTTTTGAGCTGACGTGCACTCTTCGTCCAATTTCGGTGTCCGAACGATCTGAATACGCGGTTGAACCACTCCTCGCGTGTGAAGATCGAGCAGCAATTCCTGCCGTTGTTTCTGCTCGACAACAAAGCAGTTTTCGCCGACTAACAGCTCGCCGTGTTTCCCGAGGAGCACGACGTCGGAAGCGAGATCCTCGTAATCCTCGGTCCTGAATGTCGACATTTCGTTGCTTGCCAGTGTCGCTGCGTGCAATCCCATGATACCATTCAACGGCGACAAGGCTGTTGACTGGACTCCCGGGGTTTTACCTCGGGTGCCTTGTCTACTCTGCTGTAAACGAGAGCGCTGTCCTTTGGTTGCTAGAGATGCCATCATGGCCTCTTCCTTCTCAAGAGAAATGGTTGGGTCAGCCAGAGAGCGCAGCTTCAAGCGTAGGCCACCTCTGCGATGGATTTCATCGTTCGAACGTCGCACTGATTCACGTGTGCTCAAGTCGCATTCAATATCTGCTCGTCGCTGGAGTTCGACGAAGTCTACTACCATTCGTGCGGTGCCTCTGACTGATGATGGCGGCGATGGTTTTCCCGTGGTAGCAGCTGCACCTTGCAGCCAAGAAGCGTTGTTGCCAGTGGATCCGTGTTGGCCGCCTATCCACGAGCTCAAACCATAAATCAACGACATATTTGGCAATTTCGATGCTCCACGAACTGATGGCGAGACTCGAGAACCTCCGAAACGCGAACCATCAAACCGAGATTCTCCTCGTGACGATGCTCGAGATGGAGCGTAATTTCCGTAGATGGACGTTTTCACTGCCGTCTCGTGACTCTGTTTGCGTTTGGCTCTCTTGCGGACCAGCGTTGACGCGTGTCGGTCACTAGACGCAGCAATGGGCTCCGTATCGCATTGGAACGTGAGATCTCCGTCTTGAAGCGCATTCTGGAAACTTGTGAGTACCGGCAAGAGCATTTGATCGGTGAGATTGTTCACGGCCCTCGCAAACTATTCGAAGACAATAATTGTATGGTCAACACGAAAGTCGATGACTAAAAAGACGAAGTTGAAGTCGTACAATGCGGTCGGCTTCAAGAGGGTCGATCGGATAATGTAAATGTGCAGCTTCGTTGAGTTTCGTGTGAAGGGTGCGCACAATAGCTGCATCTCGAGGAATCTGTTCACAGCAATGGCAAAAATGGTTATGGTGAATACACTCAACGGATGAAGAAGTGGTCGCACTCACCGCACGTCGTGCTCTGCTGGTGTCGATCGGAGAACTTTCAACTTCCAAGTCCAACGCCTCCTCGTCGACAGCTTCAATCGGTTCGACAGCTGTCGTCGTGGGATCCTCTTTCCCCATTTTCTACAACTGGAGCGCCTCGCCATGAAGTGTCGATTGACGCCAGCAAAACACCCAAAATAGCTGACCCTTGTCAATATGGCGGCTACATTGATGTCCACCACACGATCTTTGCCGCCAAGACCCTGTCTCAGATGCAGCTTCAAGCACCCTCTAAAAACGCTAACAACTCAAATCTAATAACAGTAGCGCCAGCTTGAGCTCTATCGAGTCTCTGCGCGCACGAGGTTCTCTCAGCCCTCCTTCTTTTCGCCCAATTTGTTTCTCGTATTTAACATCGAGTGGCGACTTCCGATATACAGTGCGCGCGGTAATCTTGGACGAAAAGTTGATTTTCGTCGGAATTTCTTCCAATCAAAAGCTACGAAAATGGGCTTTTCAGCCAATAACGGAATCGTTGAGACGGTTCGATTGCGGTGCCCCTCGTCTTAATCCGACTTGCGGGGACACCAAAACGTGCCATCAGAGGAACCACCAAAGCGCGAAAAAGATAGACGAGTTGCATTTTTGCAGCTAGGAGTAGCGCAGACGCCTCCACCGGGGCTCTACATGGGAGTTAAGATGAACCAAACACTCTGACAAAGTTGTACACGCGCAGTGCTTGTGCGCAGCACTAGCTTCAGAAGAAGAAGTCTTGCGGAGTAGGACGAGTAGTCTTGTGTGTTTGGCGGCCAAATGAAAAGCGTGATCTTGATTTCGTTAGCTAGTGGTTGTGTTGCTCTGAGGGGAAAAGCCACCAAGGCAGAACACCCCTTTTCGTCCCGGTGAACGCTGCAGGCTGCCTCGCGCAGCAGGAAACGGCCTTGAGCTTCAGGGTGACCCAATCGTCTTCGGCCTTCGGTTCCCCCACGTCCACGACGTTAAACTCACAGCCTTCACTCTGTGTGCCGGTCCCAACTAACTGCCACATGCAGTTCACTCACCAACATTCACTGCAGTACATTCCTGTACTTACCTTCACTATACTCATGCTGCTACAGCCGAAGTGACATCGAAGTTCAACTGTGGCTGCCTCGTCGCACATCCTGCAAAACGGGCAGGAACCTAACCGAACACCGGAGCTGCAACGAGAAAATCTCGTATTAAGAAAACATTGAAGTCGCAAACAGATTGGGCCACTTGTATAGAGGATGTATATGTAGTCCAAGTTTCGTTGTTATCATCAAGTGGAGATTTCCAAGAAGTTGATAGGAGAACAAGAACGACGAAAGGAGAAATAAGAAAATGGTAAGAGCGTTCTGCTGCTTTCACGACTTGCACTAGACAAGCTTCTGCTACTTTCGTGTGATGATTTTATACATACAGAAAATAGGCAGTAAAAATATCCTGCAGAAATTCGGAAAGTGCCCTGCAAATCCTATAGCTTCTATGTAAAAAGAGGATTTACCATAACTTTTCACATTTATCCGGTGTTTTCTCTCGATGCTTTACGTAATTCACTGTGCCAAAACTTATGTGACTCACTGTTCCAACACTACCAGGTAGTGATAGGCAGGCTTCGTCTATTTAGGCTTTCGTGTCTACTGCCTGTATTAGGCTTATGGAGGCACTTTCAAATCGTTAATGTAGGCATTACATGTTTTGTATGTATTTTATAAAGGTTAGAGCTCTACTCGATGACCCTAGAAGCTGCTTCCACCATGTCGACGTACTGAGTAGCATGAGTTTCTCCTTCCAAGGAGAAATCAATAGTCGGGCTCGATATTTGCTTCTAATGCGCTTTAGTATGCTAAATCTGCGTCAACTGGGGCGGTATACTCGCAAGACCCTGAGCAAATGTTTTCAGCGACAATAATATTCGGTCAAGCTCAGGGTCGTCCCATGCTCCGTTGATGTCGAGGGTAGACACGCGATCAACCATGCTCTTTACCCTGCGAGCGTTGTGATAGTCTTGCTGTAGATCCTTTCGCTCAGACCAAATTGTGCTAATCACGTCACCTCCAAATGTGTTTGATAAACGCGATTGGTGCACAGTCTCGAGCTTTGAGAAAACTTCATAGCTTGCCATGATCATCATGATCATCTCTTTTGACGATATTTACTGATGGCTGTGGGGAGGAACGCAATTATTTGTCGGTCACGTCCAAAATATTCATGTCGAATCTTTCCATCAAGAGGAGACTGCCGTAGTCAGGCCGTCTCGAAGGATGCTGTTGGCGAATGTGTTTCATCGTGCTGTCCTTACGAAAAGCAGTATTAATAAATACAACGGGTCGCGTAGACTACTTACTTTTTTCTCAGCCAGCGCTGCTGAAAGCTGAGGGGGTCTGGGACGGCGTCTACAGGAGCATTTTCACGGCCATACATGATGCAAAACTGTATATAGCGTCTAAACCTTGGCCACTACTTCGAAGTACTCGTCTTGCTGCCGGGTTTGATGCCTAGGTGCACATCATACTTCGCCAGCCACACGTCACGTTTTTCGGGAGCTGCTTTTCCTTTCGTCTTGTCCCGAAGAGCGTCGTTTACACTCAGAGGGTTGGACCGAACTCTTTCTGGGCATCTCGCTCTAGCTAACGACCCCGGATATGACCTTGCAGTGTATTGCTGGTATTCTATTGGTTACGCAACAACTAGATCATAAGTTTTGTATTGAACAGTCGATGTATCCATCCTCTTCCTGGAGGCATTTTCAAAAACTTAATGTAGGCACCGCGCCCACTCTCTACACAAAATGCCTCGATTGACGAAGCCTGGTGATAGCGTACGCCAAGTATACAGTACCATTTCATTCAGAGTATTAGTAGGACACTAGCGCGTTGGCGCTCGTCTGCGGACTTATAGCCGTGGGCCCGCCCCTCTTTCGCTCGAGGGGGGCTCTAAGTCCTCGACTCGGCCAGGCGCCGTGTCTGGGATTAGAATCTAACTCCGAGACAGTGTTGCCATGACACGTGCTAAAACTTAGCCTCTTTCAGTAATTCTTGCCTGCAATTGTCAAAGATGGAATGTGTCCTGCCCAGCATCCTTATTTTGTCTGGTTTAGGACCTATTTTCTGACTGCATTAATTCCTCCCACTTTCGTCATGGGGTGTCTGCGCCGCTTGCGCGGCACATACACCACTGCTCGCCGCAATAACCACTACATGCACTAAGTAGTATTATACATCCTTGGCTGTCTGCAGCGGCAATGTGGCTGCACATCTGAAAACACAAAGTTGGTGCTGCCTGGAAAGCTTTGGAGGATTATAAGACGAGGTAGTTCAAGTAGTGTAGACCGACGGGTTCGTGCATACTACATGTAGGAGAAGGCTGTGGGGTTCATTCCCAATTTGGCAGCCAAGGAAAGATAACAGGTTGGTGTTGAGTGCGCGAAGGCTAGCGTTGTGAATTCTATCAACATCATTTACACACTCCATGATCCACAACCCGTCTTCTCACAGATACAAATCTCCACACGTAGCGCTCGCCGAATCTCAATTGGTCGCCATTATTTTGGTTCCACAGTACGCGCAATACTCCATCTCCACCCTCGTTTATCCCACCGCTAGTCCGCCATACACTGCTTGCGCATCCCCACCAATCCACCATACATCAGCGCCCTTAACTTCATTTTGCACGTATCGCGTATGACCTACCAGAGCACGTAGGTATCCTTGGCACGCATCGCAAGTGTCCTGCACCACTGCATATCTCACAGATCACTATACGACAGATTCGTTGGTGTCTGAAATAGGCACTGTGATATGTAGTCGTGGCTGTGACGACATGGGGTGTTGCAGAACCCAGTCACAGCCGGACTACACACTGATGCCGATCCCGAACAACATCCTGAGCCACACGCGGCTTCCCAGCTGCGCCTGCAGCTCCACCGCGTGCGCACAAAGGACAGCGAGGACGACAAGTGTTTGTACAAACACGGATTTGTATTAGTTAGTTTTAGAGTAGATCTCGTGTTATCTGTATGCTACGATAACACGAACTTGCGGTCTCTTTGGTGCGTCCGACATGGGGAGGCTTACTACGGTATTTGCTCACTGCTGAGCAAGTGCCTCCCCAACCTGCCGCCGGACCACCTTTGTAGCCTGTCGCTGGCACTTTGCGCCTCGGCACTTAACGGTGTTTACGCTTTGCATTGATTGTTGCTTACTCTAACTACCTTCTAGTCTACTGCTCATTGAAACGACGGTAAGGCTACGAAGTCGTGGACTGAGAGCTGGCAACGTGACGCACACCGCGTCACAGGTTATGAGCCCAATCAGAGCGCACGAAGACACGGCAGCTGGAAGTGATTCGAGAAGCGAAGTTCCGACGACCAATGGAGACCAAGAGGAAGTTTCGACCGATCAGCAGCCTTATGACGAGAATGATGAGTGGCTGATTGATCTGCGTCGTCGATTGGCTGAAACGCCGCAAGAACCTGAGTTAATGACGTTGCTCGTTGAGGACTCGCATCGGCGATTGGTTAATCGCATCCGACAACATCCAATTTGCAACAGATCGCATCTGGACGACCACTCAGCTTCACGAGAAATGCTGGTTCCGAGTGAAAATACGCTGCTGCGGTTGTCGTCGTGTTGTCCTGCACTGATGTGCGTGTCCTTGGGTGGTCCGGCGCTGCCGTGCTCACTCGGTTCACTTGGTTCACTTGGGGGCCCCGCTGGAGGCTGTGGCGGCCGCGGCGTCTGCGCAGGCGGCGTTGTGGTCGCAGACAACAGGTTCGGCACGCCCTACGACAGCGTCAATTTGGTGAAGCAGACGGAGAAGCTGTTAGGCAAGCAGGTGCCGCCCCCACGCTGACGGACCAGAAGGAGGAGTACATGAGGTGGAAGAGTGAGGTTACTTTGCGGTTTCCCACTTACAAGCTAGACGCTATCACCTACGAAGAGGAACGCTACGACGCCGAGTTGGGCTTCACTGATCGGAAGTACCACATGTGGTACGACACGCGTCGAGTCTTGGCGTTCACGGCGATGGCCCTGTCGCTGGACATGAACTTGCGGGAGTTGTTCAAGGTGGACGAGCTCCGTGACCAGATTGAGGCCCCTTCACTGCTCTGGGGTCATATCACGGCACACTTTACGAAAGGAGATGGCGTGAACCCCGATTAGTTTTTGGGGGACATAGTGAACTTGGAGCCGAAGCGGGATGGTACGGTTACCGCGTACGTGACCGCGAGCGAGGAGTTGGTGCGGCGTCTTCACCGAGCGAATGGTGAATTGGAAGAGTGGGAGCATGCAAGTCTCTTGCTCTCTAACGCGCAGCTAGTGTTCCGTGAGCTGGCGGAACAGCACACTGTGTGGTACAGCAAGAACGAACGCCGTACACCTGACGAGATCTGATGCTACTCGTCGACTTCTTCAAGCCGAGCAAGCTCGCATGCAAGTGAGCAGCTTGAAGCCGCAGGCGACTGCGTCGCGTGCAGCTCAAGTCACCTACGTGAACGAAGGACAAGGGCGGAAGCGACAAAAGAAGAAAAGGATGTCGAAGGGCAGTGAGTTGGACCAGAAGAAGGCCCGTACCAAGTGTGGCAACTGCAGCCAGTTGGGCCACTGGTACGCGGAGTGCACCGCGACCACTGGGATCCCACTGAAGCCCGAGTTGGTGGAGAAGTTGAAGGCAAAGGGTGGTGGCCCTGCTACTGCACTAGTAGGTTCTGTTGGTGTAGAACGTGTTGTTCAACAAGTTGAATCGTCGACTACACAAGCTGACTCACCTGACTACCAAGCTGACTCGTCTGTCTACCGAGTTGACTAACCTGTCTACTCGCCGACGACTCCTGCGAACCCTGATGAATCGAAGTCCACTGCGGTGCCGAGTGGTGTGCAGCCGCCACCACTGCGAGATGTGCATGATTACCACCAGCGTGGTGATAGTCAATGGCAGGGGGTACCACCTGCGGATTACCCTCTTCTCCAGAAGCTCGAGGACTGCATGAACCATGGCGTGCACAAGGTGGACCACGTGTGGGTCCACCGCGCGCAGGGGATTGCAATTACGGTTATGGGAGTCCTGCGGGACCACATAACTATGGACCTGGGTACTGTGGACTTCAACAACCTTACCAAGAACGTGGAAGTTTGCCTCAGCGAGGCTCCTACGATGCTCCAAGAGATGAGATGTACCGTGACGATCCTGGCCGCTGGACGTCTCCCCGAGGAGACTTTGGACCGCGCCATTTTGGATCGCCACCACGTGGACCGCCTCGTTGCTACGAGTCTCCACCCCGTGGTCCACGAGGACGCTACATTTCGCCGCCTCGCGGGCGTGCGATGTTGCCACGCCGCTCTGGACGTGACATTTGTGGTGCCCGCAGAATGGGGAACGCTGTGAATCAAGGTATGCAAAAGTCTGAGACCTTTGTTGAGTGGATTCTTGACTCTGGGTCGCAGGCGAATGTGTGCAATGATTTATCGTTGTTTGTTTCCTTTGCGAAACATGCATCTAGCCGACTTGATTTTGCTAACGGAACGTCACAACATGCGACTGTTTGTGGTTCTGTGGTGCTGCGCATTTGCAATCAGGAAACTGGTGAGCTGGAAGACAAGATCTTGGACGGTGTGATGTATGTCTCGAATGCGAGAGTCAACATCATATCACTTGGGTACATGCAGATGACGGGCCGGTTCAAGCTTGCGTGCTCGAACGACCAGAAGACTGCGTGGCTCTCCAAAGCTGGACTAGCTTTGAGATTTGATATGCGTGATAACATCTATCGTCTACGTGTTGAACATGTTGCGGGCGTGATGGTGAATGCAGTGTAGAAGGAGAAGAAGCATGAACGAACAATGGAGTTACTGCATCAGCGCGTTGGACATTTGAACATGGATGCCATGAAGGTGTTGGCAAACAAGCTGAATGTTGGAGTTAAGATTAATGCGAAAGATCTTAGCGCCTACGACTGTGTTGCGTGCAATTCGAGCAAAGCCAAGGGTATGCATCACCCGAGGCGATCTATGAGGGAGCTGCTGCCCCTTTCCATCTTGCTGATGGACATTTGCTCGGTGTCCGAGCCTATTGCAAACGGTGCGACGATGTTCCTGTTTGTGATTGACGAAGTGACTCGCTACAAGTGGGTGTTCCTGCTGACAAGCAAAGGTGAGGCTACTGGGCATATCACTAAGTTGCTGAATAAACTGCAGACGCAGTACAAGAGGTACGAGGTGCAGCGCCTGCACTCGGATCAAGGTGGCGAGTTCTTTAGCAACGAACTGCGTGACTTCTGTGGAACCAAGGGCATCATCCAGCAGTCGACAAATGCGTACACGCCGGAAGAGAACGGCATTGTTGAGCGTGCTAATGCTGTTGTGCTGCCGCGCATGAGAGCCTTGCTGGCCTCAACGCACCTACCGAATCTGCTGTGGGGCGAAGTACTCCTACATGTTGTGGAGACTTTGAACCAGATTCCTACCAAGCCATTGGGCTTTGTGTCGCCGCATGAGAGACTGCACGAAATTGCTCCCGACCTCGGTGTCCTGCGGACGTGGGGTTGCTTTGCGTGGGTTCGCATTCCGCCAGAGTCTCGACAGCGCAAAGAGAAGCTGAAAGCACGAGCGCGCTTGAGTTTATTGTTGGGTTACAGCGACTCGACAAAGGGCTTCAAGTTCCTGGATCTACTTACCTGCCAAGTGATCACAGCGCAAGGAGGAAACGTGCACTTCCACAAGGACTTTACAGCGCGTGGAGACTATGTGGAAAAAGCTAATTGAGAATGCTTTCCGTTCACGAGCTGCCGTCAACAGTGCCTGTTGCGAGGATCCAGACTACCATGGACACGTATATTGATTCTGAGCCAACTACTTCTGAGCTGGAAATCACATCAGGATGGGATGTTCCAGTGGGGGTTGAGCGAAATTACGTTCCAGTGGGAGTTGAGCCTGATGCTGTTGGGACTTCAGCTGCTGTGCCGACTGCATCGAAGTCCAGTGGGAGAATTGACAACTCTTGTGGAAGTACGGACCTGCTAAGTCAACAACCACAACCATCTTCAGTCTCTTCAACTGCGAAGAAGACTGGCAAAGCTCGCAAGCGTCGTGCGCGCGATCGAGCCAAGCCACCTGCAAAAGTGACAAGTGGATTTGCAATCCAACTTCCTCCTGTGGGGCCTTGCTTGAAGCGTCCGCGACGCACACAGAAGCCGAGCGTGCGCCTACTTGAGTATGTGATTGGCCATGTGAAGGCTGTGAGTGAGGACATTGACATACCTGTCACGTACAAGCAAGCGCGTGCTAGCAAGCAGTGACCACAGTGGAAAGCAGCGATGCTATCCGAACTGCAATCCCTGAAAGGACATCGGACGTGGAGACTTGTTCCGCGGTCGAATACCAAGAAGGTGAAGGTCATCACCTGCAGATGGGTGTTTGCTGTGAAGCGTGATGAACGAGGACGAGTCACGAGATTCAAAGCTCGGCTAGTGATTCACGGCTTCAAGCAGCAGCGAGGGGCGAGCTACACGGAAACGTTTGCTCCTGTTATTCGTTTTGAGACGATACGAACAGCTATCTACTACGCAGTGCAGCGTGGTTGGGCTGTTCTCCAGTACGATGTGAAGTCTGCCTTCCTCTATGGAGAACTAGCTGAAGAGAGTTTCATGGAGCAGCCTCCTGGATTTCAGACTGACAGCCCTGAGTTTGTGTGCAGACTCTTGAAGAGTCTGTACGGGCTGAAGCAAGCACCTCACATCTGGAACAAGACCTTGCATGCGAAGCTTATGGTGATGGGGTTTGAGCGTATGGATTCCGACTTTGGACTCTATGCATTGAAGAAGAGCAACGAAGTTAAGATGCTCTTGACGGTGTACGTTGACGTTTTCCTACTGATGGGACATCCAGAGATTTGCGAGAAGGTTGCTGGCTCTCTAAAAGAGTCATTTGAGTTGACGACAATGGGAAACGTGAAGTACCTGCTTGGAGTGGAGATCCAGATTGAACGTTTGCGGCGACAGATCATTTACTCGCAGCAGCAGTACGTGTTGGACGTCCCGAAGGACTACCACATGTCGACATGCAATGGTTGCGCGACTCCAGAAGCAACGTCGCCATTCAAGGTTGAGCTACCTCAAACTACGGAGAAGTTGTCCTACAGAGAGCTGGTGGGCTCATTGCAGTATCTTGTGAGCGCCTCAAGACCAGACATCGCACATGCGACTCGCCATTTGGACAAGTTCCTGTCCTGCTTTGACAACACACATTATGCTCAAGGGAAGCGGGTGCTGCGCTACCTGCAAGCAACGAAAGACTACGGACTAGTGATGAATGTGTCTGAAGGAACATCAGTTGCACTGATGACTTACTCCGATGCTGACTACGCGAACGATCCTGCGGATCGTCGCAGTATTAGCGGCTACGTTACGATGCTTGACGGGAATGTGATCTCGTACGCCTCGAAGAAACAAGAGATCAACGCGATGAGCACCTGTGAGGCGGAATACGTGATCATGTCCGAAGCTGCTAAGGACCTCTTGTGGCTACAGGGCTTATGCAAGGAGCTGGCTTGTTCGCATGCAGTGCCGCTCATGCCTGGTGACAACGACGGTCCCATCTCGTTGAGTGCCAAATCGGGCAAACCATCGAAGACCAAACACATCCAGAACAAGTATCACATGGTGAGGAGGAACGTCGAGCTGAAGCGGATGACGGTGAAGCACTGCGGGACCGAGACAATGATCGCAGATATCATGACGAAGGCGCTGGGAGCGATTAAATTCGCGCGTTTTCGGAAAGACATGAAGGTGCTTCCTGTTTTGACTGCTGACTGTGAAACGACTGCGGAAGCAACTACGGCTGAGGCTATGCCTACTGACTGTGAATCGACTGCTGAAGCCACTGCGGTTGAAGTTATGGCTGTTGATACGAATTGAGATGAACATGTTCAAAGTGCTGAAGACCAAGTTGCGCTTGGATCTTGTGGCTGCGCCACGACATGGATTGGTAGGGTGTTGTACGAGTGGGAGTGCAGTTGCTACTGCGGCAACACATTTCCTAGTTACATTTAGTGTGAGTGATCACATCGACTTTGCGGAAGCTCGACGTGTTCAAGTGGGAGTGTGAGATGTAGTCGTGGATGTGACGACATGGGGTGTTGCAGAACCCAGTCACAGCCGGACTATACACTGATGCCGATCCCGAACAACATCCTGAGCCACACGCGGCTTCCCAGCTGCGCCTGCAGCTCCACCGCGCGCACTAAGGACAGCGAGGACGACAAGTGTTCGTACAAACACGGATTTGTATTAGTTAGTTTTAGAGTAGATCTCGTGTTATCTGTATGCTACGATAACACGAACTTGCGGTCTCTTTGGTGCGTCCGGCATGGGGAGGCTTGCTACGGTATTTGCTCACTGCTGAGCAAGTGCCTCCCCAACCTGCCGCCGGACCACCTTTGTAGCCTGTCGCTGGCACTTTGCGCCTCGGCACTTAACGGTGTTTACGCTTTGCATTGATTGTTGCTTACTCTAACTACCTTCTAGTCTACTGCTCATTGAAACGACGGTAAGGCTACGAAGTCGTGGACTGAGAGCTGGCAACGTGACGCACACCGCGTCACAGGCACTTCATACAAAACCACAACCATTACACGCCGTGTCCGTCTTCTTCTTTATCACGCTTCATGTCTTCATACAGCAGACTCATCAGTACACCTGCGCCATTGGCAGGCATCATATCGCTGCACGCCACGACCGTCTGCACGCACTACTGGATGCTGTAGCAACCACTACCAACGCCCTTCTGGCATCCCTTGCACGGCGCAGACACCACTGCTCGCCGCAGGAACCACTGCTTCCTTGGCTGTCCGCATCACGGCAAACAATGTGGCTTAACCCTTTCTCGATACAAGGTCGCATTTTTCGCCCTTTACCGTGTTTTGAAAAGGGCCTAAAATTCAACTTCAAGTTTGTATACCGTATTCCTTATGTGATTGGCGACAGGCAAATACTTGAGGTGGGATGGTCCTTTCCGCGAGCATAAAAATTACCTGCATTGGGAAAATATGTGACGTGTGCAAATGCAAGGCAATTACTGTGCGTGAGCGATCTGTCGCCTTGCACATAAAGCGCGACGACACAATAATTAATGCACTTTGATTGGCTGAATGATTTGTCGCTAATGACTGAGCGTCGTCAATCACATAAGGAATACGGTATGCCTTTTTTGTAACAAATCATAATCAGTACTATCAGTAATCATTGAGGTATACTCAAATCAAGTCAAACGCATCCATTACGTACCTATAGCAAATCATTGAAGTTCCAAGAGATGGATATTTATCACCAGGGTACCACAACGAAGGACACAATTATCAGGAGGGGCCACAAATTATATGATTGGACAAAATACGTCGCGTAAGCTCTTCAGCTCACAATGCCAATTCAGAACTCGATATCATTCGAAGCTTTGTCATAGTCTCACTATAAGAAATCATAGTCTTAATATGTTAGAGGAGAATGAAGAGCTGTACCATTCCATAGCTCAGAATGAGCAAGTTTCTGGGACCTGCAAGCTGTTACGATTGTGAGCAGGTGACGTAGTCGTAGGCAGAAACACAACACTAGTTACTCCTCTTAGCACCTCAACTACAATCGCTTCTGTCCTGTCTGAGTCTGTTCTGCCTTGGACACTGCAAAATGCAAACTGGGGTTGATCTGGCCAGCTCTTTTCTTGGTTTCCACGTTTCGGCCTTCAAGCCCCTTCTCATCTGGGACGCTGTTCTGTACAGACCGTACGACCAGCATCTTAACACGCCGCCCTCCGAGTGCGCTTCTTGTGCTCCTCGGAATTAATCTTCACTCCCGCGGCAGCCTTTGACGTTCAGAACATCTTTCTTGAACTTGGCTCGCTCAATCTCGCGGCGACTCGCATCAATTTTTGGCTGCATACCCACCAGCACCTTCATCTGATCGAGGCGCATAAAGCGCATTGGCTTTGTGAGTAAGTCGGCAGGATTGTCATTCCCGCTCACCTTCCACAGCTCAACACCTTTTTGTCGGACCATTTCTCGCACATAGTGTAGTCGCAACTCGATGTGTCGGGTTTTTCTGCTATAAGTCGGGTGCGTCGCCAGCGCGATGGCCGCTTGGTTGTCAACCCCAAGCTTGAACACAAGCTCTCGATTGCCAATAATTTCTGCCAAAATGTTCTTCATCGCTTGTCCCTCTTGACATGCCTCACATGCAGCGGCATATTCTGCTTCAGCAGTGCTTAGAGCCACAATCGTCTGTCGTCGAGCACCCCAAACTACAGGACCACCAGCCATTAGCATCACGTAACCACTGACACTTTTGCGTGTGTCGGGACAATTTCCCCAATCTGCGTCGACGAATCCGTTGATCTGCAAATTGCTTGCGGCGGAATTGCCTTGGCTCCCGAAGTGCACACCGTGGTTCGGTGTTGCTGCTACATATCGCAAAATTCGCTTGAGTGCTGCAGCATGCGCGATATTCGGTTTCTGTACGAACCGACTAAGATACCCGACTGGAAATACCAAGTCCGGTCGGGTTGTCGTCGCCAGGTACATTAATGCACCGACTGCTTCTCGGTACGGCATTCCTGCCGGTTTGTCTCCTTCCTGCGCCGACCTTAGCTTCACGCTGGTGTCCATTGATGACCGGCTTCCAACAGCTTCTGCAAACCCAAACCGGTCTAGTATCTCCTTGGCGTACTTCGTCTGGTGCAGCAGGACTCCTCCATCATCAGTCCAGTCAACTTGAACACCCAAATAGTTGCTCAACCGTCCCAAGTTTTTTAGTCCATACTTGGTGTTGATATCATTGAAGAAGGCTTCCTTCAAGTGCACATCATTCGTAGCACACACGCTATCGTCCACGTACACCAGTACTAGAGCGACTGTTTCTCTTGCATTGTACCAGTAGAGACACGGCTCAGTTGAGTTTCTTTGCAATCCACGCGCACTCATCCACGCATGCAACTCGTCGTACCATTCACGTCCGCTCTCGTGCAGACCATAAAGTGCGTTCTTGACCTTGTACAGCCAACCAGCTTTCTGAGGGAACCCCATGATGCGTCGTATGAAGGCAATTTGCTTCTTCGGCGCATTTAGATACGCTGTATCGACGTCGCCCTGGTAGGCGATCAGGTGCAAGATCTGGCACAGGGCAACGAACATCCGAAACGAAGCCATTCTTGCTACCGGTGAAAACGTGTCCAGCACACTAAAGTCGATTCCAGGCACCTCTCTATCTCCACGGCCACACAGACGAGGGCGAAAGCGTAAAACGTTGCCGAATTCGTCCGTTTTCGCCTGAAATCTCCACATAGTCTCGAGAACCTTAGTTCCAGCGGGCATTTGACTCTCTTGTACCAATTCGAGTACATCTTTGTCGATCATTGCAGAAACTTCTTTCTCCATGCCCTTCCACTATTCACATCGCTAAGGTGAATTCTTTGCTTGGCCAACTGTGCGGGAAGTTTCACCTCCGAGATATGCCACGTCCGCTGATGTGGCTTTGTCTCTTCGGTTACCATTGCGATTGCTGTAAATGCTGCATACACCTGCAGCTCTTCTTCACTCAGGGTATCTTCATTGGGTTCGACTACTTCTACCAGTCCTGCTCGATGGTTTCTCTGCTTGTTACCAGCAAAACTTCTGCCTGTGCTCTCTTTCTCACTTAAATCAATTTCGTTAAGCAGTGATTTGGCCAACAGCTCAGCAAATTCAAACTGCTCATCGTCGCTACTGCTGACTTCATCATCATCTCCACCAAAGCTGGAGTCAAATGTCTCGTGACTGGTGTCAATTTCCGAGGTATTCGCTTCTCAGTCACCAAATTCTCTTCTTGCAACCTCTTCACGTCCAGGTTTTCTGCGAGTGAGTTCGGGTTGGAGCACAACTTCGTCACTAAAAGTCGGCAACGGCTTTCGGAGCCATTGTGGCTCCTTGTAAGCTCCTCGATCTGCCGTTTTCGGTAATGCTGCGCCGCTTGCCTCATCCTCAACTGTTCTTCCATCGTCGCCAGCATGTTGATTGTCATCACATCTCCCTCCTACGACCGGCAAGTCGTAATCCTGACGCCCAGCGCTTGTCAAGTCCGGGTGTTCTGCAATGGCCCAATCACGAACTCTTCGATCAAAGCCGTCCGTGTGTCTGTCCTTGTACAGTATCTGCTCATTTACGGTCACTTGACCAGCGACTTGTACCTTTCCTTCGGACGGAAAATACACCTTGCAGCCGAGCATGCCATCCTTATAACCAAGCACAAACCCAATTCTGCAGTTGTCCGCGAACTTGTGGCGTGACGGTCCGACTTTCGTATGCACGTACGCCAAAGCTCCAAATTTACGGACATGATGGATGTCCGGCCGTCTGCTCCACATTCCTTCGTAAGGAGTGCAATTTGTGGCACTCGAGAACGAGCGATTCTTCAAATACACCGCGTAATAGAGTGCGTCGACCCAAAATGAAGTCGGAAAGCCAGAGTCTTGTATCATAGCTTTCATCATTCCTGTTAGCGTCTGGTGGGCGCTCTCAACCATATTCAACCGTGACGTTTTCTTCGGGATCACGGTGTGAATGATGCCATGTTGCTGGTACCAAGTGGTGATACTGTTGTTCTCAAATTCACCACCTCCATCGGACAGGATCTCGGTCACTTTGCAGTTTGGCCACTGCCGCTCTGCCCAAATGACATAACGCCGTATCAAAGCGTTGACCTCCTCAGCTAACTTCGTCTGCACCGGATAAATCGTCACGAATCTCGTGTGAGCGTCCATTATCACCAGGACAGCGTCGAATCGAGTGCAGTTATAATGCTTGGGCGGAAAGAGTAGATCGACGAACACTAGTTGATTACGTCGCTTGACTCCACGATCGATCTCTTTCATTGGCGTTTTCGCTCGCTGTTTTCCGAGTTGACAGGCCTCACACACATCGAAGTCCCTCTTTCTCAGCATCATGCCTTCAACCAAATTCTGGTCCACCATTTGCTTCACAAATTGAGGGCAAATGTGTCCAAGGCGCTCGTGCCAGCATTGCAGGTCCGCCACTCCGTCACTAAGCGCATAGTTGATCATCGTCTTGGGTGTTTCTGTCACCGTCTTCCCCGGCAGGAAATCATTCTCTGCAGTGAATATCCATAGCTTACAGCGCTGCATCTTCACCACCAGTGCCACCTCACCATTCATGCTCAACGTGTACTCTTTTATGGCGTCGTCGTACGCGATCTGGAAGCCTCGGACGCAATCGATTGGGAGAGCAGGTTCGTCCGCTGCGGCGAGTAATACACGTTGTCCAGACGAATTACTACCGGAAAACCGTCGACGTTGACCCACAGATCGATAGAGCCAATACCAACCGGCGAGCTTGTACAATTGTACCCATGTACTGTTGCCTTGCCGCGTTCTTTAGGAGTGAGATCCCGATACTTCTCGAAGTATCTCTTGTCCCCAACCAGATGTTGGGTGGCGCCGTTGTCCAACACCCACGTTTCTGGATTGTACACCGACTTTACCTGGCTCGCAGCCGTTTGTTTCTTCGACTGCGTATTGTTGCGTGTGCAGCTCTGCTCCTCCTGCTTTTGCGCAGGCCCTTGTGGTGCGCTGCTGTGCACGCCCGAGGAAACCGTGAAGTTGGCTTGGTTAAGGGCGTTACCGTTACCATTGCCACCGGACGCGTCTGGCTCCGGCTTCATCTCTTCAAGACAGTCTCTGGGGCGGTGACCGGGCTTGTGACACGCGTAGCAATTCCTGCTTTCCCGATCTTCTTCAAATTGCTTCTGCTGCTCTGGAGTCTTCTTCTTATAGCTCCCCAGGGCCTTCTGAGCTCCGCCGTTCCTGGAGTTTGGCTGGTTCTTGCCGCGTTGCTGGTTGTTCGGCAACTGCTTGCCCATATTACCACGGCCATCTCCTTGACCTCCACGGCCCTGGTTTCTGGTCCTTTCGTTGTTTCGAGCTTGGAGTTGTTTCTCCATCAGCTCTTCTTTGTCCAGAACGATGATCATTGCCTTGACTTGATCTGGCGTGCGCACCGAGCAGATCCCTCCAGTCAACATCATCATCTTTAACTCCCTGTAGTACGAAAGCTGGGAAATCGACCGCACCATGAAATCGACCATCCAGGCGTCGCTGACGTCTGCATCCAGCGCTTTCAGCTGCTCACGTAGGTTCATCAAATAGATCAAATGATTCTCCACATCAGCTCCTGGCCGACAGGAAGCCCCTTCTAGCTTCTGCCGAAGTGCTCGTTGAGTATACAGCGTGGTCATCTCATTCTCGCGACCCTCAAATCTTATAGACAAATAGGTCCACATCTCTGACCCATACTCGATTTGCATCACTTGTTGGGCGAGTGTGCAGGAGAGCGAGCTTGAGATCAGCTTTGCGAGCAGCAGTTCTTGCCTCATGAAGCGACGTTCTTCATCTTCTCCGATAGTGTCGGCGTACACAGCTGCGCCAATACAAATATCGTCAATCGGCTTGTCGTTATCTGCGACTTGGTAGCATGCCAGGTAGCGCATCATGGTGCGACTGAAGAGCGGCCAGTTTTTGCCGTTCCAGTTCACCGGCCGACCGTCCTTGTTCCACTCGACGTCGGACTTCTTGGCCGCCATATCTCCGTTGCCTTTTGGGCTCATAACCCTGTTACGATTGTGAGCAGGTGACGTAGTCGTAGGCAGAAACACAACACTAGTTACTCCTCTTAGCACCTCAACTACAATCGCTTCTGTCCTGTCTGAGTCTGTTCTGCCTTGGACACTGCAAAATGCAAACTGGGGTTGATCTGGCCAGCTTTGTTCTTGGTTTCCACGTTTCGGCCTTCAAGCCCCTTCTCATCTGGGACGCTGTTCTGTACAGACCGTACGACCAGCATGTTAACACAAGCTTGGCGTACACCTCGTTTAACATGGTAGATCCAAGCAAGTTGCACGTCAAAGGTCGCTTCATCATACTCATTAACAGGTACGATAGATTGCAAAAATTTCACGCGAAATGTAGTTCGCCACGCTACACAGTGCTGCTGAGCACCTAATGCAACGTACAAGATGAAGTGGCAGTGTTCGCTGACGCGTACGTAGGTCAAGGCTTGTACAGTGAAGAGGGGGATATTGAGGCTACAGTGTAGCCGCTACATTCACTACCTCTCTCGAGCCGTCACATTTATCTTCTCACTTTTTAATTTGCCTTCGACGCAAAAACCGTGCCTTCGATGGCATCTTTTCTAATTTGCGCGCTACTGACGTATTTTGTCAAATCATATAATTTGTGGCCCCTCCTGATAAATGTGTCCTTCGTTGTGGTACCCTGGTGATAAATATCCCCAAGAGATAGACAATGGCAGTACAGTACCGTGATTTTTACCACATTTCGCATGTAGAGAGCTACCGCGGCTTAAGAGATACACCACACAAGGAGCCAATCACGTGCTCGAATTAAAATTACAGGAAATCACAAGGGCATACTTAGTAGTAGGGGCCATAACTTACCCGATAGTTTGGAGGAGAAGGTTGTCTTAATTAAACTATACAGGACTGATGCATTGTACCTTTTTTAGTTTTGTGCCTTTTATTTGGGTAACACCCACTTTTCGGCTGACATTCCCGATGTCACCTAAACCTAGACACTTAGTGTGTTCGAAATGCGGTAAAGGGCTACCTTTTAGAATCAAACAACTTGATGTTGTATACCATAGTTAACAAAGGTGGCTCGCGAAAGGGCTAACATCATTTTTCTAACTGAGTGTACCCACTTTTAAACGGCCAGTTAAAGTGGTTTGAAACACCGAGGAATCCCAAAAATCAAAGCCAAGTTGAAGTACGGCGTTTTAGAAACGCGGGCGGCCTGCTATACTCTCAGCCTAAAGCTGCGAGAACAACACGGAGCTCGTGGCCCCGCATCTAACGCAGGTGGAGTCCATACTGTGGGAGGAGATGGACGTCAAGTTGCTGGTGTACTGTACTAGAAAAACGTCGGTGGTCTGCTCGATACTATCAGGTCGCTCGCCCTGCTCGCAGTAGAGGCTTTCGGACATTAATATTTGAAATCACACCGCCAAACATGGGAACATCTATGGAGCTCGAGCCTAGGGAGCTCGAGGTACTAAAAACTCGAAATGGGTAAACTGGAATTGCTCGAGCAACCCAAAACCAAAAATGGATGAGTAGATCAATAATTGGTGTTGCATGAGGCTTGGTGTCTCCCAGTTTTTCAAGATGCTTGCGGTTGCGGTTGCTATTACATTGTATTTTTCTTAAATGCAGGTGGAGTATGTGCTTCAAAGTTGCTGTTTTTAGCAAGCGCTTGCACTACCGAAGTCGTTGAGTGGTGGAGTTCGTGCAACTAAGAAACATTGCTAAATCTGTGGACAGAAGCCTTTTAATGCTCGTCGTCATGTTTGGAGTTGTCATTACTGGCAGAGCATTGCATGGATATGCCATTCGTAACTTAATATATTGTTGGTAGCTCTGAGTGTTATCTTCAAATTTTGCACGGGGGGTATTGTTATTCTACGTAGTATTTGTAAGGACGTATGCGTTCATGAAAACAGGTTACAACGACAGAGACTTTATGTGCTTGTCTTGCATATTGGAGGAGCCGTGCTCTATCGACAGAGGCTTTGTGTGCCTTCTACACTTCAACTTGCTACCGTTTTCACTCATGCCTACTTCAGTTTTACATGTACCCATTTTGAGTTTTTGGGTACCTCGAGCTCCCTAGTTCGAGCTCCATAGATTTTCCCGCCAAACATGATCACCGTCAGATGCGCCTGCAGAAACTAGCGAGCGCTCCACTGGGCGCTTGTGGGTTGGTGACTGATAGCAAAATGTATTCTTTATTTAAAAGAGGACGGGGCACCAACACATTTTTGGTTGGTATGTTGTCTACCCTTGCCTTGCTGCTGCTACAGTGGTTATTTGACAAGGAAGTGAGTAAATTGCCCGACTGGAGAAGTAGGGGTGAACGCACATAACACGACCAACGGAGGCGAGCGGTTGCGAGCGCGCGTAGCCACAGCAAACCCGCGCGGTATTTGCGGAGGCGGGCCCAGCGCCGAGCTTTCCAGCGAGCCGAGCCTTGTACCCGGAATTAGAATCTTTTTATCGCAGGAGCGCAGCGACTGCCTTTGCGAAGCAAAGCCAAAAGACTGCGATGACATCGGTCCCGGGAAAGATGAGCAAATACGATGGTGAAGAATTGCATACAAACATTAAGTTTAAAATGGAGATGTTTCTCCCAGTCGGGCTAAATAACGAGTGCCATTTGACAACCCCTAATAGGGGTTGTCAATTGTGCAACAGCCTAGCCCACCTGTCAGCCTTATAGAAAATTGAATAGCGCTCTATGGCCACTAAAATTTTCTATCTTTGAATTTGAAGTCTGGGGCTTTTACCTTTTCTCCTCAAGATCTGCCACGAACTTTTAGGGGTTTCAGCAGTTTACCCCTCGGTACATGTAGTTGGCTGCACATCTTTGAAAATGGAGCTCTCGCTTCAAGGAAACGGATTGCGCAGCCCACATTTACACGCTGCGCTACGCTTTGACATTCAACACTAAAAATGGTGCACACATTTTGCGCTCCACTGGTCCTTCCTGTAGTTCGTCTCACCTGTGGATCTACCAATACACCATGCGTAGAACTCATCCTTCGGGTATAATATAAGGCCGTTGACCACTAAAAACTAACTTCCCCACACGGTGTACATGTTTGCTTTGGTTGCCCGGTGTGAGTTGCAACGATACCAGTACCGGTAATCCCATCCTGCGTTTCGATGTCCATTTGTAATTTTCAGCAGATACCGGTACAGGCGTTCTCTTGGTTGCATCTGGGTACAGTACCTATACATGTACTATGGTAGAGAGCAGTGCGTGACGCAGCGAGCCAAATTTCAAGTCGAGATGCCCCATCGTAACATGCAATCTTCAAGTGCAATTCGTGCAGTAATTGAGGTGATACAGTAGAGCTATTATCACAGCGCTACATATGCTGAAGACGAATGCCCTACATGTATCACAACACCAGAAGTTGTCCGCGACTCGGAGTCTGCGGTAGGCATTGATTCATTATCCATTTAGCAGTCTCCGTGACACAACTAATTCTGTACTATCGGACATGGCTCGGTCCAGATTGGTGCCCGCTATCTTCCTCCTCGCCATCAGCCTGGTGAGCGCGGCCGCTATCGACTGGACATTTTGGGACGACGATGACGACTCCGCCGCCGGCTCCTCCGACAAGCAGCAGCAAAAGGAAGAGCAAACTGCTGCCCCTCGTCTCTTCAGTCTACCGACAAGCAACAACAAAGCACAAAGGGAAGTGCTGCTTCCCCGTCGCCCGACGGTTCGGCCACAGCCGCTGGATCGAGCTTTATCGCTTCGGGCTCGACCGAAGTGAACGCGGAGTTGGCCTCCCTTATGGACGCCACTAGCGATATCAAGTCGACGTACCGCAACTGGGTGGGCCCTCGTGCCGTCTCCCCGACGCCGCGTGCTACCGCGAAGCATACGTAATGGACACTTGTCCGACTAACTACGACCAAAACGAGGTTACCAACACTTGCTGGGCGGAGTGTCCGATCGCCTACCCGATTGAGTGTGGCATGGAATGCATCCGTCAGAACGATGACTGTGCAATGGAGGTGCTCAACAAGGTCGGTGCGGTTGGTAACACAGCTCTGGCCATCGCTACGGTCGGTGCATCGCAGAAGTTGTGGCAGCTTTCCAAGGGTGTGACCCGCGCTTTCGACTGCGCAAATATGATGATCGGTACGATGAGATCCATCCTTCGTTACGTGCGTAACATCAAGACTTCCGACCCGCAGGCCTCGACAGACAAGATCCTTAACGTCTTGTACCAGTCCAACAACGTCGTCACGGATCTGCCAATGGCCATTTACATGTGTATGGGCAAGGACGTGCCGAAGCCTCTCGATGTCTCGGGTCGTGTGCTCACGACCATGAACTGGATCATGCTGAACGCGGTCGCGTATAAGGACGACATCACGACTAGCTGGGACAAATTCAAGGCCTTCTTGGTCGGTGCCAACTTCACGGAGGCAGCCAACAAGATCACCGAGTCGGAGATCGGATCGCTGAAAGACGCCCTCAAGGCCAAATCGACCTGTGGTTACGACTTGCGAGCAATGACGGACCGCGCTTGGAACACGGTAAACCAGCTGAAGGCCGACAACCCCAGTATCTCGGAGGACGACTTGCGTCTAAAAATGCAGGACACGCAGCTCGTCAAGTACGATATCGGCACGGCGACCAACAACTGTATGGAGCAGCTGATTGAGGAGTCGGACGAAGCCACAGCGTACAAGACCCGAGACAAGATCCGCACGGCTTTCAGTGGCATGATCGACCAGCTCGTATCAGACGGCAAGAGCAACAACGGCTCCACTGAGGAAGCCAACGACTTCATGTACACTGCTCTGAGTAAGACGCTCATTTCGATCGCCGTCACGGGTTTCGATCTGACGGGTATTACGGGTCTGATCGCTGCGTACCTGCAGACGATCTGTGGCCCGACGAACTTTATGGGCGAGATCGACGATGGCACGGACCCGAAGACGCTCGGCTTGACCGTCATCGAGGAAGCCTTCAAGAACAGTACCATGACATGGACCCGAAAGGGTGACGGCGCAGTGATCGTCAATTTCAAGAGCACCGACACCAAGGATGTGACCGTGAACGTCATGTCCGGTGGTGACAAGATTGATGAACTAGACGTCAAAGCCGGAGGTACTGCGCAGTGGACGTCCGACGTCACAGCTTTGGCTGGTAAGACACTGTACCTAGACCGATGGCGCCCGGGTCTTCTGGGACTGCCTGGCTTCGGAGGTGGTTCGTTGCTTTTGTGGGTTCCCCACTCGTCTGAAGGCGGCCACCTGGAGGTTGAGGCAAACCTAAACGTTAGCTAGGAAGCTAACGCACCAGTTATCGGATTCATGTTCAAAAGAAGGAATACAATGACACGAAATATAGTACTACTACGTAGTTAGTTGTATGACTTGTCGTATGATACGGATGAATATCGTGAAGCTGCCGACACACAGATTTTATCTTAAGTAATGCATACTCTCATAATCCCAAGATTGGCTCTGCGCACTAATATTGACCAACCATATCTCAACATTAAACTGGTCTGACCAATCAACGGCATTAGGGTTAGGTGTGTCCCCTGCCGACGCGTTGCCGACGTATTTTGTCGGCAGCAGCCACGAAATATTTGAACGGGGCATACAGACCACTAGTTTCTGGCGTATCACACTAATATTTGAGCCTCTGCCGTCAAAAGACTGATATCTACCAATGAGCCTACGCGATCTCGCCCCTGATGCCTCCAAAGAGCCAAGAAGACTGCAATCAACGCGTTCGAGCGTTTTATTGCGTCTGAAGATGCCAACATGGGCTTCATTGCTTCATCTCTTCTCGGAGACGACGACGGATCTGTCTTTTGAAGCCGATGGATCGCTTTGCTGTGTACCTGGCCTTCGTGGACGGGAGCTCGGGAAAACCCCTTGCCCGGAACTCGGTGATGAGCTACTATCGACACGTGAATAAACGCTGCTAGAGCGCTTCCCCAAGCATCGCGCTGTCGTTGAGAAGTAGCTGCTCAAGATGGCCCAAACTCTGGAGCGGTATTGCCTAAAGAGAGTTGAGGGAGACGTGGTCAAGAAGGCGCCTGCTTGCACGAAAGAGGACCTGAGAATTTTGATCGATGGACTTTACTACGACGCGGCGAGCTCCAAAGACTACCAGGATGCTGCGTTGCTTCCGCTGATGTGGTATACGTTCGCCCGTGCCTCTGATCTCGGCTATGTGGCGAAGAGTAGCCTGTCGGTGAGCGCGGACGGTGTTGTGTTCGTCCGTCTTATTCGTGTGAAGACGTCCGAAGAGCAAGGGCTCTCCCTATTTCCTGACAGGGATAGCTTCATCACCTGCCCACTGCACGCTATTGCTGTGGCGCTCGTGATGCAAGATTTTCCTTCCGCGCAAGTACTTGAGCTTCCTCAGTTGTTGGACGGTAACGCTGAGAGCTTGGCTGCACCAACTGATGTTCCCCTCGTTGAAGCCTTGTCAAGTTGCTCAATCAGCGAAAAACAGGTACTGGCCAAGTGCAAGAGCGCAGAGACACGAAAAATAACATGAAGATTCATGCGTACGTGAACCGCGTCGTCAAGGCTTCTTCGGCTACCCAGGAAAAGGCGAAGCCAACCCCAATCTAACCTCTCACTCATTTCGACGTGGCGGAGTTCAAAACGCGAATAGTGATCCGCTACTGTGCGCCCAGTGGATTTTTGATCGAGGATCATGGAACATGACTGCAACCAATAAGGCATTCGCCTATGTCTTCAACACAACAAGCGAAGACCAAAAGGTGTCCCGAATGTTGAGTGGTTGGGACCCTAGCAAGACCAATCGCTTGATTCTTTGTTGCTGAGTCAAACCAGAATCAAGCGATTGGTCTTGCTGGCCTGCTTTTGAAACTAGCATCAACACCCAAGACCCGGAGAGGCGCATAAATGATCGCGTGATAGACGTCCTGGTTGCTGCACTGATTCAACGATTTCCAGAAGTCATCGATCGATATCCGATGTGTCCTTACGCTACCAGAATGCGAGAGTGTCTTTTCGCGCTTAATATCTCGAAGACGGACGTTTTGGCGTGCAGCTCTGAGCTGCAGAAAGAATCTGCCCTCAGAGGCGAAGATGTGGTGGCCGATGGTGCTGAAACAATCACGAAGGAGGAGCGACTGATCAATCACCAGAACTGTGTGATCGGGGAACTGGTATCGCTGAACCAAGAGCTGGTAAAACGTTTGAGTGCAATGGAGGATCGTATCACTGGTGTTGAATGTGGTGAACAACTATCTAGAGCGCCGGGCGAGGTCAATCGTCTTCCAAACTTTGTGGTCAAAGACGCAATCACACCGAAGACAAAATCATGTGGCTCCAAAGCTTCCGCCAGGTCACCAGTAGCGATTTGGTTCGAGTGGTATGATCAGACCCCTCGCCTATGGCAACTCTGTGATTCAAGACAAAGAAGTCCACGTACAAGCACGTTACGAACTTCATGAAGCTGTTTCTGCCGAACGGGTTTGCTCTTGACCCATCAGCCGACACTTACTCTGATGATGTTCTTCGCATTGGCCAAGAAGCTGAGTCGAACTTGTACTTGTTCTTCGAAGAGAATGGAATTAAGCGAAAGAACGGCTCTTCGGTTTTAAAGCACCTCCGCAGTCTTCATCGCGACGGGAAACTGGACGCACACATTGCTGCATACGCCGCTCGTGTCAATATTAAAGGAATTTCTGACCCGACACCAAGTCACCTGAAGCAATTGTTTATCTCACGTAGTAGACAGTAGCAACTGTGTGATGATCCATTCGGGTAAACGTGCGGATAGTATCCTGCCTGAGACTAATTCATGTTTCTGTTAAGATGAATCATTGTAGTGCAGTAGAAATTGCAAGTTGGGGCCACCCGTATCCAAGTATCAGACAAACTAGATCCATGATATAACCACCTTCATCCATGACATAACCACCTGGATCCATGATATAACCACCTGGATCCATGATATAACCATCAGGATCCATGATATAACCATCAGGATCCATGATTCAACCATCTGGATCCATATCCGCACGTTTACCCGAATGGACCATCACATAGTTGCTACTGTCTACTACGTGAGATAAACAATTGCTTCAGGTGACTTGGTGTCGGGTCAGAAATTCCTCCAATATTGACACGAGCGGCGTATGCAGCAATGTGTGCGTTCTTTTGCGCTTCTTCGCAATGGCCGCCTTGTCCGGGTTGTCGTCGCAATAGCGAATATGATTCGCAAGATCCCGCGTTGAAGTACATGGCTTGAAGCAGTGGACGCACCGAAACGACTCCCAAATGATGGCCTCCGTTGCGTTGGGCTCCTGGTCCACGCCGTCCATACGGATGTAGCAGTGCAAGCGGAGGTTTTCTTCAGCGTACGCATTTCCCGCGTGAGCCAGATCACCGCGAAAAATGATCATCTGTCCCTTCTTGATCTTCAACGTCTCAGCCTTGGCCCTCACGGCAGCACCACCAAAACAGCTCGAAACCGCTAGCAAAGTCGTGTTGTCTTGAAGAGCGATAAAAGCTGAAGCTTGAATCCAACCGTGCTGGATGATTGCTTGAATCGTCTCGAACGTCGGAAATTATCGATTTAGCTGCTGCACCTCTCCGCCCAGCAGCGACCGCATAGCGTGCCATGACTCCGAGGCCACCGACCACTCAGTGTGGAGATCCGATATCAGCTCTACCACAATCTCGTTAGCCAGACGCATAGCAGGCGAAGCAGCCAAGTCAACATTGGCCTGCTCGCGGTGCGGGTCCATCACTTCCGGGTGGATGGTAATAAAAACTCGATCGAAATCTAGCTTTTTTATCTCTGTCAACACTAGTTCGATGTCGTCTTCCAGCAAGACGTTGTCGATCTGGATGTAGCCGTCATTCCAAAAGGATGCGAGGATCCCGACCTTTTTCTTAGCGTCCAAGACTGGCATCTGCTTCCCACGCTGCAAATCTGATAGTGTCATCGATCTGCATCGTCGATCCAGTCAGTACTAGGTTTTTAAAAAGATAATAAAACCTCGTTTTGCAATGTCGGCCGCTGTCGCCCGTTGTCGGCAGTTTTACGCTATGGAGTTATGATATGATAGTTGTAGTTGATCATCACCAGGCTGGATATACGATCTTGAAAAGATTTTGCAGTCGCTTCTCATAGTTACGAAACGACCAACAACCCCCACGGGAAAGCGCGTGTACTTATCGCTTGCAAGAGAGGCAACCAGACCTATATCGACTGTTCGGAGGTGTAATTTGTAGATGGAGAGCTCCAATGAGCTGAGCGTCGAAGCCTCGACCACGAGCCTTCTGTAAACAGCACCCTGAGCTACCCCAAGCTTTGTTTGGTTTTAGCTACCGACAATACTGTTACTTTCAAACGTTCCATTGCTGCGCATCAAGACAAGATGATCTCAGTAGCAGAAGAAAGGCGTGCTTTGACCGATTTAATAGTCTCCCTGTGCAAATAATTCGAAGACGGCAGCAACGGAAGCAGCCCCACATGAGCGAACTGAAAACAGAAGTGGGCGTATGTGCTGCGTAGCCGTTCGTAGTTGGTATGTACGTGGACCCCCTCTTTCAGATTGACAGCAGCTTGTGTTGACTGTAATGTATGCGGCTACGGTGCTGATAAAAAGAATTGACCCTTTTCAAAGTGACGTTCTCAAGCAAAGTACTTTTGAGCGAGTTCGTGGCCAGCAGAAATTATCAATTGAGCTGATTTAACCCTTTTACTTGAAGCTCACAGTGAGAGACTCCGTGAACAGTTTGGAGCAACTTTCGTCACTGGTATTTGGGGTCACTGCGGGACGAGTGCAAATCGAGCAGCAAACTGAACAAAATAGTGGAGAATGCCAATCTGAAACCGTTAGGCGAAGCGTTGTGTCACGTTGACGGAGGAAGTCGCTCCACCGAGTTGGCGCCTTTGACGTCGGACCTACCAGGGACTCACACGGCCTAAGACAATTTCAGCGACTTAGTTAAAGCGGATCAAAAACGACTACCGCGGAAATCTGGGCAATCACGCACTTGTAGGTCAGCTCCAAGCTTCTCAGTATTTCTACCTGCTTGACTTAGGTCATAGATCGGACGTAGCCTTGTCAAGCAGAGTCATTGAGCATTGATGTATTTTCATCTTAGGACTGGATAACACCAGTGCCACCTCTGATTACCAGCTGGTGCGGCACTCCTTTCTGCCATTTATCAAGAAAATTGTATTGAAACCCTAGCAATGCCACTTTTGACTCGAAGTAATGTGCCACAAATCGGCTTATTGCGGCATGTGGCAAAAGTGCCGCAGTAGGAGCAGCCTGATCATCACGATATTATCGTAAATATTGATACGGAGCTATGATATAATATGATACCCGTAGTCGTATGACTCATCGTAGGATCAAGATATGATCATATGTAAAACATTTATATAGCAGTACTACTACAATTTGTATTACTAGCATATTGTACATCGATACTTGTTTGTGAGGGAGATAGTACCTCCCTCAGGGAGGTACTATATTAATTAAGCGTTTCCTCAAAAACTTCAAGAGAGTGATCACCAGTGTTGAATACTCACACGCTCACCCCAAGAGCTTGGAAAGTGAAGGCAGTCTATTTAACCTTTGTTAATAGCTTCCTGCTACCAGACTTTCCTGCGTGCGTCCAAGTGGCAGGTTACTTCACTCCGTCGCCTGGTGTGGACTTCCACGCACCAACTGCATACCGGTAAGTACTTATACTTATTAATACTCGTTGGGGATCTCATGTCGATTTGAACCAGCGCACCAGTACATGTAGTCTCATTTTAAAATGAAATTGCTGTTCGTAGTTCAATAAAATGGTGTCGCTGCTCATTTTCTCATGTTTTGGTTTGCTGTTCGTACTTTCGTTTTGCTGTTCCGTAGAGACGATTGGGGTACTTATTGTACGACAGTGTAGCCGCAAGTCGCTGCTTCGTGTTCATGCTGGCGGGGCGCACCCTGGCAGTGATCACAGGCCCTGATCCCTCACTGAAAAGTGCCGTAGGGTTGCACATGTACATGTAGTCGCATGGGCGAAGGACAATGCCGTTCTGCGAGTCGCACCCTGCGGAAAAAAACCACGTTGTTGCACCGAGCAACAGGGCCATACACGAAATACAGTGCATGCCGACAAAGACAGCAACACGTACAGTACCGATAGAAGTTTGAGGTCGCGTCGCGTTGCACGAACGATTTTGTCTGGTCGTGAACTGCGTGGACCAGGCAGGCGGTGCAAGGCTCTACGCGCGAAATATTTTGATTCTAAGATTTGCCGTCGGGCAATGCTGCCATGCATTTTCCACTTGGTGCGCGGCGTGCGCTACATCGCGCGCTGCTCGCTCACTACTGCAGCCTTGTCTGTTCGGGCAAAAACATAAAGTATTTGTATTGAACGTCCAATCGAGCCTCTCGCTCGGTGGAGCCTTGCATTGACGCTCTCCTCGTCGACAATACGAATAGGTAGTCGCCGAACTCGTCCGATGAGCAGATGAGAAGCCGCCAGTGCTGGCTGTATTCGCTCATCCGACGGCACTGCAGTGCTCATCGTTGACAACAGTAAAGCCAGAGTGCTTTTACTCAAAGTTTGACGTGAAATGCGACATCCTTGCAATCGTCATCGATGTCTTCATACTCTCACTAAACCAGATCGCTCGGAAGCATGTAGGTAGATGTATTGTGAGTTCTACACCAAACTGGTGGGGGCGGTTGGTTGAACCGCCGCGAGGCAATAGCCACACCAATCGCCGAGCACTTGGATTTGTATTGGCCACATAGACATGCCATGCTCGTATTTCATGTACTGGATAAGGTACTCGTTTTAGCTCGGGTGGATTCGCTAAATGACTTGAGTTTGTATTGTGGCTATTTCGGCCCCATTCGGAAACCGCCCCGATTAGGCAGATTTAGGTGGAAAGCACAATATAATACCGTACAGTGGTTACAGTAATTAGTCTGAGTGAGACTAATTTATGTAAGCACATTTTGAGCGACCTCACACAAAATAGTCTAACGTGGTCAATCAATTCATGACCCTTTTTCGCAGAAATGGGCACGAATATTTACCCACTTGGCGGATTCAAACGAAAAGGGTACCCCTGAATCGATCTGATACCGACCTATTTTTGCATCAGCTCTCCGATGCTAACAGAGCAGTATTGATAGAGAAATGGGTCGATGAACTCGATTTGGCCCAAAATCTGAGAAATCAATTCATGAACCTTTTGTTCCGGTGTACCACACAAATTTCACATACAAGAATCAAGTAATCGCAACGCCCGCCACCTACTTTGCCAGCAGCATGGCAGCCTTCTACCATGACTGTGTCGTTCTCTCCTCGCTTTCTCACCCCGCCGGCTCGATACACCGTACGTCACGTGGGGCACTCACGAAGGGCATGTGGGCCCGTTCACCAAGTATGGGGTCTATTAGTACATCAGATACATGGCCGGGTGGCAGCAGAATACGAACGTACCATCAGACTACCGATATCACGTTCCTGGTACCGGCACTGGTATTCTCCCAATAGGCATGGAGAGGTTCACTTCTGTTCACGGGCATGGGGAGTTCACTTCGTAGGTTGGAGTTCGCGCTCAGATCTGATCGTATCTGAGTCTGTAGGGGTTCATGAATTGATTGCCTGGTCTTTCCGATTCCTCGACCAATCAGCGAGAAGTGGATCGAAATACAAATATATTACTGGTCTAAAACATCCAAAGGTCCATGAGTTGATTGGGCCATGAATTGATTGACCACGTTAGCGAAACTCCACTAGACTAATTATGAACACAGACTATTTTTGAATGTTCAAAATTAATCTGAACATCACTAGAACGCTGCATACAGACCCTCGCGGGAACTTTGTTTTAAAGGAATAGTGAAATGCTTCCAAAGGCGTCCTGTTTCTTGGTACACTGGCTGTAGTCTGTCAAGAGCAACAGCCAAGCTGGTAAAGAAAGAATTTTGAATCCTGAATAGAGTACTAAAATGGGTAACGAAATACATAAATGGGGATGAATTAATTAACAGGCCAAACCAACCACTGTCAATCATGTACTGCTCGCTAGGCTCCATATATTGTTAAAACCTGCAGGGAAGGGACTTTGAGCTGAGTCAGAGCGATACATAGAGCTATATATTTGCACTCGAATATTGGGAATGGAGCGGGCGAGACCGCCAAAACGAGCCCAATTTTATTTGTGTTACTGGTTGCCATGTCACCGAAATCTAATACCCATTCCTACCCGGCCTCTAGATCCGGGCAAGTTCTCCCGCCTCTCTGCTTTCCTCCGTACCTGTGTCTTCCGCACTGTACGGGTCTCATACTTCTCCGTCCTGCTCATTCCTCCCGTTTTCTTGTTGTGGTCCGTGGTGCTGCGTCTCCAACAACCATTCGATGTCAAATATATACATGGATCCCTCCTCTTAAGATCGCGGGGTCACGTCAAACGAGTTGATGCGCCGTCCGTTTACCATGCTATCAGCTCGGTAAATAAATTCTGGCATTATTTGTTGTCGCTGGCCGGGTTGTCGACTCGAGCGTACAGTATCCCCTCCTTACTATTGTCTTGCAAGGTGGTCCAGTAAGTCTCTTGGAGTTTTCAGTGAATCTGAATTTCCAAGACCTGGTCGCGGCAATTCGCTGGTGGACCGGACCAGTTGGATTTTTGTACCGGTACTGACAAAAGCTTCGCGCGATGGGAACTACATTTCTTCTTGCTCAACCGGCTCGTTGTGTAGCTACTCGCTGCGAGACTCGCATACCGGATACCGGTACCACCACCACAACGCGGTGCACTTGGCCTTAAAAATGGTACCGGTACATGTATTGATAATACCGGTCCAGTACACGCCTGGTTTCTCTAAAGCACGTGTTCATCACGACCACCTTCAACCGTCCGTCGCTGGCAAAGTTAACACATCCGCACCGAATCGCCTGCCTAAAAAGTCCGTCCGTCTCGGCATTTCATGCTGTCGCATTTTTGACTCGTACATCCTTGAAGTTTGAATGTATCAAGTCGAATGCCCACCAACAGATCCGGAGGAGGATCCTGGCGCAATTCCATGGTAACTTACTACTACTACCGTAGTAGTACTACTACTAGTAGTACATTACAGCGGAATAGGAACGATTCGGATTTTTAGACATCCACCTCTAAAGGCTGCACGAACATGCAGCCTCGCAGTATGACGAGAAAGCTTTTGTTGTTGTTGGCCGGTCGTACAATACGGTACCACCAAGACGGCCACGCATCGAGTCATCCAACGTCATTGGAATTCTGGCTCCTGTAAACTAAACAAACTAGGAACTCATACTGTAGTAGAAAATATTCACAGCTAATTTGTTATTACTACTCATCTATTACTATTGTCTGCTCTGCTCTATTGAAGTGGTCTAGCTCACGTTCAACTTTGCCTCAACCTCCAAGTGGCCGCCTTCATCTGCGTGGGGAATCCACACAAGCAACGACCCACCTCCGGTACCAGGGAGGCCAAGGAAACCTGGACGCCACCGGTCCAAGTACAGTGTCTTCCCTGCCAATGCTGTGACGTTGGACGTCCACTGCGCAGTGGCGCCAGCTTTGACGTCTAGTTCATCGATCTTGTCACCGCCGGACATGATGTTTACTGTCACATCCTTGGTGTCGGTGCTCTTGAAGTTGACGATCACTGCGCCGTCACCCTTTCGGGTCCATGCCATGGTACTGTTTTTGAAGGCTTCCTGGATCATCGTCAACCCGAGTGTTTTCGGGTCTGTGCCGTCGTCAATCTCGCCCATAAAGTTCGTCGGGCCACAGATCGTCTGCAGGTACGCAGCGATCAGACCCGTGATACCCGTCAGATCGAAACCCGTGACGGCGATCGAAATAAGCGTCTTACTCAGAGCAGTGTACATGAACTGATTGGCATCTTCACTGGAGCCGTTGTTGCTCGTACCCTTGGACACGAGCTGGTTGATCATGCCACTGAAAGCTGTGCGGATCTTCTCGCGGGTCTTGTACGCCGTGGCCTCGTCCGACTCCTCGATCAGCTGCTCCATACAATTGTTGGTTGCCGTGGCGATGTCGTACTTTACGAGCTGGGTGTCCTGCATCTTCAGACGCAGGTCGTCCTCCGAGATGCTGGGGTTGGAGGCCCTCAACTGGTTCACAGTGTTCCAAGTGCGGTCCGTAATTGCACGTAGGTCGTAACCACAGGTCGACTTGGCCTTTAAAGCGTCACTCAGTGTTCCGATCTCCGACTCGGTGATCTTGTTGGCCGCCTCCGTGAAATTGGCACCGACCAAGAAGGCCTTGAACTTGCTCCAACTCGACACGATGTCGTCCTTGTACGCGATGGCGTTCAGCATGATCCAGTTCATGGACGTGAGCACACGACCCGAGATATCGAGAGGCCTCGGCAGGTCCCAGCCCATACAAATGTAAATAGCCATCGGCAGATCCGTGACGATGTTGTTCGACTGGTACATAATGTTGAGGATCTTGTCGGTCGAGGCCTGCGGGTCCGAAGTCTTGATGTTACGTACGTAACGGATGATGGATCTCATCGTACCGATCATCATATTTGCGCAGTCGAAAGCCCGGGTCACACCCTTTGCAAGCTGCCACAACTTCTGAGATGCACCGACCGTAGCGATAGCGAGAGCTGTATTGGCAATAGCACCGACCTTGTTGAGCACCTCCATCGCGCAGTCGTCGTTCTGACGGATGCATTCCAAGCCGCACTCAATCGGGTAGGCGATCGGACACTCGGCCCAGCACGTGTTGGTGGCGTCGTTGCGGTCGAAGTTGGTCGGGCAAGTGTCCATGATGTGAGATTCACGGTAACACGCAGCATCGGGGGAGATGGCACGGGGACCTACCCAGTTGCGGTACGTCGACTTGACATCGCTGGTAGCGTCCACAACCGACGCCACCTCGGCATTCACCTCGATCGATCCCGAAGGGATAAAGCCTGTGCCTGAAGCATCAAAGGAGCCCGAAGAACTAGCAGAAGCCACCAGACTGTCGAGTGAGGAGGTGGCGGGTGCGTCGGTGGAGTCAACCGCATATGACCCCGAAGGTGCAGCAGTGGAAGGGGCTGAGGTCCATGTCGGGGTGGTCGCTGTGTTTGTAGATCCCGTAGAGGAAGCGACTGTGGATGAAATAGTTGGTGCGGTGGTCTCTGTCTTGGTAGCTCCTGTCGAAGAAGAGTCGTCGTCGTCGTTCCAGAATGTCCAGTCGATAGCGGTAGCGCTGACCAGGCTGACGACCAGGACCAGGAGGGCTAGAGCGAGTCTCGACCGGGTCATAGTGGCTAATATGAACGAGGTGTGCAACGGAGACTGCAAAATGAATACTGAGTCGACCGCTGGTCCGGTGCTGGGGACGGCGACTCGGGTTCACAATGGGACTTGGGTTGCTTGGGCTCTGATCACCCGGATGGTGAGTCAAATCGTGGTCTTCTGGCCCAAGTTTGGTTGCACGTCTTTCAGCAAACCGGCTCATCGATTGGCCGCTGTTATTTGCCTGCCACCTGCAGGATGCTGGACAGGATCGGCTGCGATACCACACTAAAATAGGTCTGCTTGGCGAACAACGAAAAGTGTCCCGGCCCAGTAACACCCCAGGACGCGATAGTATCAAGACACGGGATTTACCTAACCTGATGGTTGGGTAACAGGTCCTGCTTAGAATGCAAACAGTTTATGGCTCATAAGATCTCGAGCGCTTTGATTCCTTTATAAGGTTAAAATACAGTTTTCTAGTGGGGGATGCGGTTGTATGGCTGTATTTGAAGCTGGCAAGGATAGGACACTTATGAGCCATATCAACTTGAAGTCTGGAGCAAATTCTGAAGCATGGACAGCAACAAGACGCGCGCGATGACCGCATAACTCATACAAACAGCAAGTTTAGATTTCTAGTGTAAGTTGGGCAGATAAACGAACTTGCAATAATACTGCATGTACGCAGCTTGATCATACGGATGGGGTCCCGGGTAAGGCAATGTGAGGAGAGCCCTGGAGTTTCCCCAACGTTTACTATTGTGTGCTTGTATTGTAGTATCATGCTAGCTACGGACGATGCATTACAGCATAGCGGTAGGCGTAGGCCTTCAGAACGGCAACATAGGTGTCTGTAAGCAGTCGGCGGTGATGCCTCACATGACATCGGTCGCGACCATCTGACTTCCTCTCTACGGAAGCAGCTTGTTTGCAAGTAGTTGTGCGTTCGCAGCGTGAAGCAGCAAACAACGTACTGGTAGTGTAGCGTGGTGTTAGCTTTTTCTCTATCATATTGTGACACGGCGATAAAGGCTTCGACAGCTTGTTCTCGCTGCCTTGTGCAATCTTGCCTTTTAAGTTAAGAATACTGTACAAATACATCAACAAATGCACATGTACTAGCTGCTGCCCAGTGTAACCGCAGATACGAACTCCGAGTGACGATAGTAGAAACTGTCGAGCCACAGCTGGAGTGAAGCCATCTTCAGATTGGAGGGTTCGATAGCCAAGGCAAGTATAATACATGTAGTCTGTGCTCTTTGCCCTGTAAAATACAAGCACGTAGTTCAAAAACGACTCCTGGTAAACCAAAATACAGGATTATGCAGCGTTGTTCTCAATTTGGGCAAATTTTCCGCATGCCGTAGTTCGTGCAACCATAGCAAATCTTTCAGTAGCGCATTTCGGCTGTGCGTGAAGCGCTCGCTCAGTGGTGTCGCTACGGCCGGCATAGCGAAAGCCGCAGCAGCAGTGCAGTTTTTGGTAGTGTGTGCTCTTGCGTGCTTTCCGCTCTGATCGGGTATCTTCATTATCTTTGCAGAATTTTTCGACTGCAGCGAACCAAAGCTGGTTACGACCAGCTGGTCACGCATAGCGATGTGAGTTACAGAAAAGCATACGACTCTCTCGCTTTGTTTGCGGGGCCCTGGGATGTCGTTGAAGTAAGTTACATGTACCACTGTATGTACCGGTACTGTACTGTACTGGCCAGTGAATCCGGCAAGACACAGCGGGCTGAACGACCACGTTTGTGATGACCACCGCCACATCTTTTTTCGGTCCGAAGACGATACAGTACATGTACGGCAACGAGCGGGGAAGCACCTCGAAGCTGCATCTCAACGGGTCTGAAAGATGCAGCGTCGTCGGCATGTGCACCTGTCATGTCGGCAGGGCAACCGATGAGCGACGGCGCTTCCTCGTCCAGTGCATTTGGTTGGCTATGACAATAAAACACACGATCGACAAGGACCAAGTATTCATGAACCGCAAAAAAAGCACTTCGAAGCGGCTCTCGTGAGCAGGAGCAGCGCGACGTCTGCGACAGTGCTGTTGAATATTGCGGTTGGCGCGGTGGTGCTGTTTTCCACTCGTGGCGGGATCTGGCGCCAAGACGGGTGACGATAGCGTCGCGAACCGCAACAAGCAAATTCAAACACTCGCTGCGGTATGCGGCGGTCGCTGGTACAGCGTGCAAGTATTCAAAGGTCGGCGAGAGACGGTCGCGACAACGCATCCAACCTCGAGATATACTTTTGTGCGTGTTTACTGTTGCTTCCAGAGCACATCCTTTGTTGTAGTTCACCGAAATGACATGCTCAACAACAGACGTTTGAATGGCAACATACTGGTTTGTCGAGATTCTCCTGCTACAGTACATCACGATCTCTACGACCTTGATGTTGTAGCGAATGCCATACTACTTGTACAGACTGTACAGTAGAGTGTTTATTGCTGATTCCAGAGCGCTAGGTGGTGTCAATTAATCGTAACCTGGCCATGAGATGAACTGGCCACTGACCACGAGGTTACGTAGCAATTCCACCAATCTGGTCCAGTCAAAAGGAGGCTTGCCATGGTCTTGTCCTACCTACTGGTACTCCGTCGCAGGATGGGCCCATGACATGGGCCATGTCATGCACGTATCTTCTCGGCGAATATACAATATACTGTAATGACGAACGTGAAACGTAAAACCCGATCAGAGGAATTTTTCAAGCTTCCAAAGAAGGGTACATGTACATTGATTAAATATCTTCATGCTTGATTGCAAGCACCAATGCACGAACTGATATCCCGTCGGAGCGTAAACTTCATGAATTGCGAGGGGTGGCTACGGTAACCTGTGCGTGTGTCCTGTTGCCCATTGACAATTGCATCTTCGGTAAATTTGAGAATCGACCGGCTCAGTGGTGGTGGGTATAATGATTGCCACTCACTTTTTCGGCGGAAATACCAATTTACATGTTAATTTTACCGATCACTGGACTGCATGCTATAATAGTTATGACATGTTTTCCAGCACGCTATGAATATCGCTTTCATGCAGGTCGTCGTCGTCTGTCCGTCAATTTAGTGAAGACGTAAAAATAATAATAACTGTAGCTGATCGTCGCCGACGACGAGATATTTCTTCGCGATGCATTTTTTTAAGACAGAAGCTGCATCAACTAATCGCCGACACAATGCAGGATCGTTCTTTTGCTTACAGCTCGCAGCCTCCAGCCCGAGGTGACGAGCGAAATATCGCTCAGGACCTCTTGATGTTTGACCCAACAAGACGAAATGGTACGTGTCACGTACCATTTCGTGTTACACGGATACTACATGTAACGCATCTGCAAAGGGTTTCGCGACTGCTGCAGTGCCATTGTCACCTTCGACGCTGTCCGATGCCTAAAACACAAAACTCTAGGACACGTACTTCTTAAAAACAGTGAAATTCTCTCCATATAACTACTCTTCGCTCTCACTACACCAAACTCATATCTAGCTCACGTTTAGCTTTGCCTCAACCTCCAAATGACCACCCTGCGATGCCTTCGGTACTCACAGAACGAGTGAACCGCCTCCTGTTCCAGGAAGACCCAGGAACCCAGGACGCCAGCGGTCCAAGTAGAGTGTCTTACCGCCCAACGCCGTATTGTTAGAGATCCAGGTTGCAGTGCCACGTCTACCTCGTCGATCTGTTCACCACCCGATATGATGTTGACTGTCACATTGTCTGTGTCAGTGCTGCTGAAGTTGATAATGACTTGTCCATCGCCGACCTTGGTCCAGGAGCTCGAGCTCCCGTTGAAAGCGTCCTCAATCATGTTCAGTCCCAAGGTTGCGGCATCCGAGCCACTATCTACCTCACTAATAAAGTATGTCGGACCGCAGATCGTCTGTAAGTACTCAGCCAGCATACCCGTAATACCAGTGAGGTCAAAGCCAGTGATAGCGATCGAGGTGAACGCCTTATCGAACGCCTTGTAAGTGAACTCACTTGTTGATTCTGACGACCCGTTGGTGCTTGTTCCGGTACTGAGGAGATCATTCAACATTCGACTGAACGCCTTGCGGATCTTGTCTCGCGTCTGGTAGGAGGTTGTTTCATCCGACTCGTCAATGAGCTGCTCCATGCAGTTGTTGGTCACTACGCCGATATCCGACAGGACAAGCTGGGAGTTCTCAATCTCCAGTCTCAACTCGTCCTCCGTGATACCAGGGTAATATTCCTTGAGTTGGTGCACCGTCATCCAGGTGCGGTCGGTGAGCGACTTCAAGTCGAAGCCACAAGTTGAGTTGGAGGTCAAAGCATCGCTCAACGTTGCGATTTCGGTATCATTGATCTCGCTGGCAGTCTCCGTGAAGTTGGCTCCCGTAAGGAAATCCTGGAAACGGTCCCAACTCGACACGATGTCGTCGTCGTAGGCGATGACATTCATTAAGACCCACTCGAAAGTGGTGAGTACACGACCAGATATATCCAGGTTTGTCGGTACTTCCAACCCCATGCATGTGTAGATGGCAATAGGTAGGTCGGTGACGACGTTATTCGTCTGGTACAGGAGCGCCAATATTTTATCCTGCGATGCTGTGGGGTTGGAAGTTTTGATGTTGCGAACGTAACGAATGATGGCTCGCACTGTACCGATCATCGAGTTTGCGCAGTTGACGGCGGTTTTGACCCCTTTGCGATCGCCCACAACTCCTTGGATGCCCCTAAAGTGGCAATACTCAAAGCCGAAATGGCGACAGCAGCGACCTTGTTGACGATTTCCAAGGAGCAGTCGTCGTTTTGCTGGATACATTCCATGCCGCAAGCGACCGGATAGTCGATCGGACAAAGTGTCCAGCACGTATCAGTGGCATCATTCCGGACGAAGTTGGTCGGACATGTGTCCATGATGTGAGCTTCACGGTAACAGGCAGAATCTTCCGATATAGTGCGAACCCCTACCCAGTTCCGGTACGTCGAGGTGATGGTGCTTTCCGCATCCGACACCTTAGCGAGTGTGTAATTCAAGGAAGTCGAGGGCGTGTCGACAAAAATCCCGAAGAACTCGCTTTCGAAGCCGTCTCCTCGATTGAAGACGACCCAGTTGCAGAAGAAACAAGAGATGCCGGTTAAAAAAAAAAAAGTCGCCAAAGTGGATGCCGAGGTTGAAGAATTCTTGGCCGCGATGTCGAGTGATGCTGAGCCTGAAGCAGATTCCGAGTCGTCACCGCCCCAGAATGTCCAGTCGAAAGCTGGTGCGCCCATGAGGTTTGCCATGACGAGAAAGAAGGCAAGCAGTACATTCGACTGGAACATCTTGTCGAACTTGTGGCAAATAACTTGGAAGGGGTACTTGGTAGACCGCGAAAGAAAAGTGAGGTACATGTACGAGCACGGTGAATTGAAAGCTCGATGTGAGCTGGCTGCGTAGGTAAAGGTCACCCCCTGCCTACCAGGCGAAAGTTTCGAGCATGCAGCTACAGTACTGTACGATCTTACATGGAGATTAGTACAAAGACAACGTTGCAACGCAGACTACATGTAGTGAAAGCCGCTTGAATTAACAAGGCAGCAGTGACAATGACATGGCTGCATCTTGGTGAGGTCCTTGAAGTTTGGATGGATAGCCTGGTTGAAGAAATCATGGGATGGGTATGCATACACTGCGGATCATTCTCTTGTGGAGGTGGCCCCAGGCTGGACTACGGACAGCAATTGCAAGGGAGGTGATTCGGACACCCCCAAATAGAAATGTTTCTAAGCAGCAGCTGTTATCTAAATATGTAGGAATACATAGTTTAGCGAATGTGCAATCTACAAACGATGTAATTTACATCAAATAACTTTCGAGAGTGCTAGAAGATTGCTACGAGTGCTAGAGGATTGCTACATGAGTGCTAGAAGATAGTAGGGTCAAGTTGAAGGCAACGTCAGCTGACATAACGGCTCGTCAGACACCTCTGGAAAAAGGTAATATATGTTCTACAGCCCCGAAAACGACACTTTGGCGAAAAATCAATAGTAAAAACAACAGAAGTTTGCTAGTTGTGGAGATACGAATGAAAGAAGGTTTGGAAATCTTTCATGGAGTTAAAACTCTTGGGACAGCCGAGTCTCCTCGTCTTCACGTGGTGGACGTCGGTATGAACTGAGAAATAAATCACGGAATGATGGTAAGCGCTCTGTGTTATGCAGACCTTGACTTGGTGGGGCAGCAGCGTCAACATTAATTTCCGACACTTCCCATGCAGACATTTCGCGACGATTGCCCGTTGAACCAGCTCCTTTTTGACGCCGAGATCTTGTGCTCTTCTTGGAACCATTGATGGAGCTATCCGGATTATCATTTGTGCTCGTCCTTGTTTTATTTGCAGCCGATGCCTTGCGAGTACGTTTTTGTTTCGATTTCCTCGCGACTGAACGTAATTTTTGAGCAGCTTCAGCTTTCGTACGAGCTCGCATTGCACGCAAGTCTGGGATTGAACGTGGCTGCAGTACGCGTGGTAACTCAGGAGCTGGAGCAGATGATCTTTGTACCCACCAGTGCGCGTGAAAATCAACAGGTTCTAGACTTTTTCCACTCTCCTTCAGACGCATGAGTCGGTGGATGCAGGGAGGCCAGTAGTTTTCGTGTACGATCCTGAACAAGCAGAGTGTGTGTTGTCCGACCTGCTTTGTTGTAAAGTGCGTCGCACTGCTTCAGTGCGTAGTTATGAATGTATCTAACAACGGCCTCGTAAATTCTTGCGAAAAGCATTTATCACACTTGTTGCTTCGACATCTTCTGCGTGGTCGTGCTTTTCAATGGTATCGGCCCACCACAACATCATGCGTTTATGGATCGTAAGGAGATCGCAAGTGGAATTTCGAAGCCAAAGCTTCATGGCGGCATGGTGGCCTTCTACTCGAGATGTTGACTGCAAGCCGAAGTGGGTGATATGTTTCGTATAGCAATGTACAATTCGCCACTTCCATATATCCAGCCACGTTGCGTCAACATACGCTGCTTCCTCCTCGTTAAGTTCGTGTAAATGACGCCTTGCGATTTCGTACTCAGCTTCAGTTTTAGAGTACACGACACGCAAAAAGCTTTCATAAAGCTTTCGTGTTCCTCTGTGTCTTCTTGTTGTCCATCTTCATTCGTCACAGGTCTGAAGGCATGCTCACGGGCATGCTTCTTGATGTTTTTAAAATATGCCACAAGCACAACATTGTTGGTACGTCTTCCCAGGTCTTTTCGAGTGCATTCAGAAGGGCCTCGTCGCGATCAGTGAATATAACCTGCGCGAGTGGGATTGAGTACTCATCATAAAGACGACGCAGCACTTGGAGTGCCCATGTGAAGTCTGGTTCCTTCTCCCGTGTCAAGAAGCATTGCGCCAAATGAATGGTGGTATTCATTGCGGTGCAACCCACGATATTCAAAACTGGCATACCAAATCGATTGGTCTTATACGTGCAATCCATGATAACCACGTCGCAATTTTCCTTGAAAATTTCCACACATCGTCTATTGGCTACAAACACAGAAGTAGCGTGGCCGTCGGCATCACACAGATACTCGCTGTAGAAATTTGCATTCGAAATCTGCTCAATATAATGCTCCATTTGGTCCTCCCCATTAAAGCTGATGTCCGTCCTCGATGACGCATATTGTACACGTCCCGGTTTGTCACCAATATGCCAGGGAATTGATCTCTGAGGGTCGAAACAGTCACTGCAGCTCTTTCGCCATGATTGTCCGCTCTCTCTACAAAATCACGCACCGCTTGTGTTCTCAGTCGTCTTCTTCTAGTTGGGTGAGAAGACGGTTTGCCACTGGGATGGTGGTTATGTTGATGTTCACGGCCATTGTATCTGATTTCCCATCCCCCTTGTTGGTTGAGAACCACGAGCACTTCCATCATGCAGCCACATTTCCGCGAGCGCGTAAACTTTCTTTTTCTAGTCCGTGCTGTAAGTTTCCGCGTATTTCGCAGTTTACCATGGCGATCACAAGCCAATGTGTACTTACACATTACGACTTTTCGATCTCATTTATTGCGCTTGACAACCACAGAGTAGCCATGTTGAAGTGCGTACGCGTCCACCGCTTGTATTGCCAATTCGAAGGTGCTAAAAGAACCGCCAACAGGAATACACGGGAGATCCACAGTGACTTTGCTGGCGTTGGGGTTGAAACGAGCTCGATTCGTAACTATACGATGTTCTGATCTGTCGTGTTGTTCGAAAGTAACCTGCACTTGAACAGGAGTATCAACCGCTGCTGTAGGAGAGGTCATCCCTGCGGGTGACTCAGCAAAATCATTCTCAGCTCCAATTCGCGAAGTAGAGCTCACCAAACTATGAGCACCTGCAGTTTTCTCCGATGCCTCCTCGTGGTTGTCAATCGTTGCCCCAACGTCATCAGCATTATCGTCGAGCTGCTGGTCGTCAGCAACGACTTGATCAGCGCAACCCAAATGGCTACGGCTCCTTTCTTCAACAACGTTACCAGGAGCATGACTTGTGCTATCCCTTGAAAACACATCATGGACTGTCGTTTCGAAAACACCCTCAAAGCTGTACTCAACTCCGATCGGAGGGTTGGTGCTTCGATACGACCACGAACCAAGGAGTATGTATGTAGCTGGCGCCACTGCTGCACACTGAGTACACTCCCTTCAGAATCTTGGTCCCATCGTATATTAGTATTGAGATTCAAAGGTTCTTCGGTACTAAGTCGAAGAGGTCGCTCATCAGTTGGGTCCACTTCTAATACACGAGCTCTTCGAACGTGCTGCACCTCCCCTGGAGGCGCCACGTATATGGGATTGTAGTATGAAATGTAGTCTCCGGCCCGGATGAACCTCTCGCCAAAACGCCCGATAGTCCGCGCTCTTGCCTTCTCCCACAAAAGTATCTTCTTGAGGTTGCGTTGTCATCAGAAGAGTTCCTTTCGTCCATTTGAGCGAATGGTAGGTGAGGTGCTGGATCGGTTGTCTTGAGGGGAAGCGTCTACAGTTGTGTGACTGGTGTTTAGCTGCAACGAGTATGTCCGAGGACGTGCTCCTTTGAGACTATGGGCAGCACAGAGTGCGCCTCGGAAGCGGTCATACCCAAAATAGCCGAGATCAGAGCCGACGAGCATCGTCTGGCATAACAGCTGCTCCTTAGAAACATTTCTATTTGGGGTGTGTCTGAAGAGTTTTGGGGGTGTCCGAATCACCTCCTCAATTGCAAGTCTTTACGATGAAATAACAAATTGATTAAGAGAAATCTTACAACGATGAATGGCACATATTATGTTTCCAAGGGAAACATGCTTCTTTGCGATGCTACATCATAATATGTGCCATTCGTCGTTGTAAGATTTCTCTTGGAGCCGCCACGCCACTGTGGCACAGTGGCGTGGCGGCTCCAAGGAAACATGCTTCTTTGCCACAGTCTGTGGCGCTCACGCCCAAGCATATTGTTTCCAAGAAGACTTCGCTTTTTGCGCCCTCTGGCACAAGTGGCTTCCGGAATACCTCCAGCGCCTCTTCGGAAGATCTCGTTTTCTCGGAAGAAGCCCCCACGTGGGGCCGAGACTGCAAGAGGGGTATTCCTGTGCGCCGAGCACGAACGCAGCACTGTGTTTGGCGATTGCCATCAAGAATAGCAGCATGCGGGGACTGGTGACCCTCGTGTGTAGTGTCCAAGATCAACATCAAGTTGCGGCGGACCCGGCGGACCCCTCGCATCCACGAAGATTACATCGCCAAGGCGCCAGAGGACTCGGTACACCTCGAAGCGCTCAACAAGCAACAAGTACTAAGACGGGAGGACGTGGTGATCCCTCGCGCTCGAGACGTTCAAGCACCAAGGTACGGGGGCTGGCGACCCTTCGTGCTCGACAAGATCGCGTCCCAGATGACACATCGCCAAGGCGCGCCGAGGACCTGGTGACCCTCGAAGCCACATGGTGAACCCCGCGTCACAGCTCAACACCAAAACACGGAGGACATGGTGACCCCAACGTGTTCAAGATCACACACCAAGACGCACCGGGCGTGGTGACCCCCTGCGTTTTTGTTCAAGCACCAAAGCAGAGAGAGTTGGGAATCTCTTTGCTCATGATATCCCCTCCCCAGAGTGAAACACAGCTGCCAAAATACGAAAATTCGTGACGGCCCAGATCGCAGGACAAGGCCCAAAAAGAACCACTGTAGCGGATCGTAACAGATCGACTGGACAAGCACTCTACGAGACCCTCTGTAACGGATTCTGGTACACCTGAAGGAACTGAAAACTCGCTTGGCGTGAAGACCCAGATCGACCGAACATGGCCCCTCAGAGAGAGACCCACTGTAACGGATTTGGTACACCCACCATATGCAAGCCGAAGGAAACAGACCGAGGTGAAAATCTTCGCGGAAGACAAACAACGTTTTTAGGAGTTGCTTAAGACACTGAGGCTCCATAGAAAAACCAAATGGAAGGCCGAAATTAATCATATTGTTTCCAAGAAGTTCACCCAGAGAGCTACACACACGAGCAGACTTGATTGCTCTTCCAAGAACACAATTGAAGGATTTTGCGGTCGCCCTGAAATGGAGGCAGGTCTTTATAAGGTGTACTGCGACTTGAAATTTAAGTCGCAGTCGTTGCTTGCGGCTAAACCCATTTTAGAATTTACTGGAATCCATGCTCATTCAGGGCACTAGGCAATGCTGTAGTAGAGACTTACGACAGCCTCGTCATGATTGCCGTCTTCGACTACGCAGTGGACTAAGAATTCGATAAGATACCGTACAGTCAACACATCCACTTAGGCAGGCTTCGTCTATTTAGGCTTTCGTGCCTACTGCCTGTATTAGGCTGATGGAGGCACTTTCAATCGTTAATGTAGGCATTACATGTTTTGTATGTATTTTATGTATATTATGAAGGTTAGAGCTCTACTCGATGACCCTAGAAGCTGCTTCCACCATGTCGACGTACTGAGTAGCATGCATTTCTCCTTCCAAGCAGAAATCAGTTAGTCGGGCTCGACATTTGCTTCTCATGCGCTTTAGCATGCTAAATCTGCTTCACCTGGGGCGGTATATGTCTTCAGCGACAAAAGTATTCGGTCAAGCTCAGGGTCGTCCCATGCTCCGTTGATGTCGAGGGCAGACACGCGATCAACCATGCTCTTTACCCTGCGAGCGTTGTGATAGTCTTGCTGTAGATCCTTTCGCTCAGACCAAATTGTGCTAATCACGTCATCTCCAAATGTGTTTGATAATCGCGTTGCTAAGGCGAAAGCAGGCATGGTGCGGGAGTCGAAATCCCCGCACTCGACGCCCACCTTCTGCGTTCGGAAGCCGAACAGGAAGTGGCGTCTGGTTCAGGCTTTCAACAAGCTGAACAGCGCGACGGTGCCAGCACAGACACCCATCCCACGCAAGGATGTGTTGTTAAACAACATGGCAGGCTGTGAACTCTACAGTGCCTTGGATGTGGTGGACGGATACTACCAGATCCTGATGCGTCAAAGTGACATCCCTTTGACGGCGGTAAGCACGCCAAGCGGGATGCTTTGGGAGTGGCTAGTTATGCCACAAGGGTTGTCAAATGCCCCAGCAACTTTTAATCGCTTGGTCACGCAGCTATTCAGACCGCTCCGTACGTTCACACAGACGTACTTTGACGACATCTTCGTCCTTAGCCGAGCCGAGCAAGGCCAGACGGCTATGGAGGTGCATTTGAAGCACCTCCGTCGAGTGTTCGAGGTCATGAGAGCCAACAAGCTCTATGCCAACATCAACAAGTGCGTCTTTGCGGCTCCCGAGATCAAGGTTCTCGGTTGCTTTGTCAGCAACGTAGGAGTCCGGGCAGACCCCGAGAAGGTGAAGGCCATCTCTGCTTGGCCAACACCTCGGTCTCAGAAAGACCTTCGAAAGTGATTGGGTCTAGCCAACTACCTGCACAAGTATAGCGCAGACTATGCGGGTTTGGCTAAACCCCTGTCAGACTTCCTTAAGAAGGGCTGTGACTGGTGCTGGGAGCACCGTCACCAAGACGCTTTCGACAAAGTCAAAGCAAGTCTGCAGCAAGCACCTGTAACGGGGCCAAAGGCTACCGATACGTAAGCTTTCGCTAAGTTGTGAGGAAGCAATGTCTTGGGCTTTGGGCCAAGACACGTGGAATTATAGGCAAAATTGACTCTGGGTGATATTAAAATACGGTCGCAAAACCGTACTTAGGCTGAGCTTAGCTGACAGCCACCGAATAAGGTGCTGCACACTAACTGGCTAATATGCATACTAAAAGGGCGAATTCTGTCCAAAGACAGAATGCCAAGTCACAGCCTATTTGGTCTGTGACTTCTACGTACTTTGTAACGGGAGATCGTCCCGTTACATCACCCCCATTTGAGGTAGCAGACACCGGTCGGCTTAAGAGAATACGCAAAAGAAAAAAGAGACAAGAGGAGACTACAACTGCGGCTATCCGGGACGAGACGATAACTGAACTTCAACACCAACGACTTCTCGAGCGTGCGCGCGCGCACGCTCCCACAGCGACGAGAGACTTCGACGCGAGCGAGGGCACACAACCCAAACGGCCTCGTGGCGCACAAGCAGCGAAGATGGCGACGGAGAGCAACCCGACAAACACCCGCGGGGGCATCCAGAACGAGTTGGCGCGCTGGGACCTCTACGACGTCAGCGGGGCGGTGAACCCCGCGCCAGAGAGCGAGATGCGCGAACTGTTCCGCCGCTGCCGCGCCTCGCGCGGCAAGCCAGTCGCCGGAGCTCGCGAGGACTCGCTGCGGCTGTCGTGGAACGCCTTCATCCGCCGCTGGAACGTGGAGCCGGACTTCGCCGCTATCTTGAGACAGCGCGAGTCGTCGCGCAGTCGATATGGCTCGAGCACCCTGCGCCAGGACCTCCACAACACGTGCTGGGACGAAGACCGCTTCTGCTTCGTCAACGCGTTGGAGAGATGTCCGCACTGCGAGGCGGGCATGAGTCGTCCATCGATCGAAGATTGGAGAGGTGAAGTTGGAGTTAATCCTCTTGGAGACGGGATCCGCCGTCTCATCAGCTGGTACGAGCGCGCGCTCGACCAGGCTAGGCGCGCGGGCGCCGAAGTTGCGCCTGCACGTGCGGCGGGTCCGGTTGAGGCACCGCCGCGTCCGTCGGAGACCGAGCCAGCGCGGCCTCGTACGCAGTCACGATATCCGGAACGTCAAGACTCAAGCTGGACCGGGGCTCCCACGTATCCTCGCTGGGAGGGAAGCCGAGCCAGCGGACGCGATACTCGTGAGAGCGCGGGATGGAATTGGTATGGCGATGAGCGCCGCTCCGACTCGGGGTGGAATCGCGATGCTCCACGAAGTGATCCACGATCCAGCGCTGGGTATCAGCGCTGTCCTTCAGCGGCGAAGGACCGCCGCGTTGAAAGCCGCTCTTCCTGGGAGCCTCGTCGTCGTCACGCCGACTCGCTGGCGCCGCCGGCGCAGGCGGCGCCGAACACTGTCGGGGGCCTCTTGGCATCTTGTCGAATGATGTCGATGATGCGAACAGTTGTGCTCTGGACGCCTAGGAAGAAGCTGGGCGTCTCTGGGATGAGGTCGCTCGTCAGGCGGAGCGACTCGCGAGGATCGAGGAGTCGCACAAGGCGTACAAGGCGTACAAGCGTCAGTTCGTGGAGATACGCAAGGCCGTGGGCTGGGAGCCGGAGAAGCCGGCGCCGAAGAAAGCGCGAACGGCGTCGCGCTACGCACCGGAGGCGTCGGAGAAGGAGTCGGGAGAGGTGGAAGAGACGAAGTCTGCTCCGTCGCAGTCGAGCGCTGCGACTCCTCGCTCGGGACTGTCGCCGGGTGATAACGCATGAGTCGACCGACGTAGAACGTAGGGTGGAGTCGTATTGCTGTAGGGATGTCGAGCGTGTAGGCGTCGCCGAGTGCAGCCACAATTCTGAATGGGCCAATGTAGCGGGGAGCAACTTGTTTGCTCCCAAGTTTGTCACAGCGTTTGCTGTAATGTCCGTGACCGAGAGTAGCACACGCTCACCAACCTTGAACATCTCCAGGTTCTTCCGACCTCGCTTGTCCGCGTTCTCCTTTTGCTTATCGATGGCCATGGCAATGGAGTCGCGCACGTAGCGGACAATCGACTGTCGCTGCAGTAGGAAGTCCGGAAGCGCAGCGGTATCGTCCGCTGCTGGCAGCTCGTTGGGCTCGAAGCTCGCTACTGGGGACGCAGAGCCGGTCGCTGGGTCTCGAGGCGCGGGAAACGACGTCGCTCGTGGCGGACCCGATGGATCTGTCGGACCCGACAGATGAGTCAGCGCGTTGATGCTTGGGTCGTTACTTGAACCGAAGCCACTTGAGCCGAATGTATCCTTCGACGTCGCCATAGGCGGGTCTCTCCCCACCAGACTTAGGATCACGCGCTGCTGTGGGAACCGCCACAGCGAGAGAAGCTGGAACGCGCGGATGGCGCGCGTTGTTGACGTAGAACGGCGTCAGCCCCGTTGACGCGTGCACTGAATTGTTCAGTGGAAACTCGACCATGGGCAGAAACTCGCTCCATGTCGCGTACAAGGTGGCGTAGCTGCGAAGCACGTCTTCGACCACGCGGTCCACGCGCTCGGTCTGGCCGTCGGTCTCTGGATGGGCGGCTGTAGACATACGCAGCCGCGTGCCGAGCATCTGGAAGAGGCGAGTCCAAAAGACCGAGGTGAAGCGCGGGTCGCGGTCCGACACGATGTCGGACGGCAGACCGTGATGTCGGAACACGACGTCGACGAAGATCGCGGCGGACTCTTCCGCCGTCACAGTAGCAGGGACCGGAGCAAGATGCACCGTCTTGCTGAAGCGGTCGACAAACACGAGGACGCCCGTGCGGTCTTGGGCGTCGGCTGGCAACCCGAAGATGAAGTCCATGCTGATGGACGTCCACGCGTCAGCAGCAACAGGAAGGGGTCGCAGGGGAGCCTGCGACGAGGATGCTGGTTTCACACGCTGGCACGCCTCGCAGGAACGGACCCATTTACGGACCCACTTGTACATGTGGGGCCAGTAGAAGTCGCGTGACAGCGCGACGTAGGTCTTCTCGCGGCCGAGATGGCCGCCACTCGGGGAGTCGTGGTACTCGTGGAGGAGTTGCGCGCGGATGTCGTCGTCGCATGGCACGACGACTCGAGGTGGATCTTCGTGATCGATACTGTAAGACAGCACCTCGCCGTCGAAGCTGTAGCGCGCGATAGACGCGCGCATAGGAGCGGTCAGCTGACATAGCGCCTTGTCGGACGGGTCGCGGAGGTAGTTGATGACGCCGGAATAGAACGCGTCCGCGTCGTACGCGGCCGCAATCTGTTGTCGCAGTGAGCCGACAACGTGCACCGAACCGTGTTGATACCTGACTCAACACAAACCGCGCAATCTTCGTCGTCGTCAATGTCGACCACCGGGAATGACCCCGAACGCGGGTCGTAGTCAGGCCGACGCGAGAGCGCGTCAGCGAGAATATTCGACTTGCCAGGCTTGTAATGTACAACGAAGTTGTACTCGGCGAAAACGACAGCCACCGCGCCATGCGCCGTGACAGATGCGGGCTCTTCGTGGTCGTCCGCAGCGAGGCGTGATCCGTATACAGAGCGAAAGTCTGTTCGCTCAGGAGATAGACTCGGAACTTGATCAAGGCATAGCGCATGGCTAACAACTCCTTGTCATGGACCGGGTAATTCCGCTCCGCAGGTTTCAGCTGTCGTGACTGGAAGCTCACGACGCGTTCGTGACCCTCGTCGTCGAACTGCATCAGTGCGCAACCGATAGCGAAGTCGCTCGCGTCGCACACTACGTGGAAGGTCTTGTCGTGATTCGGGAGCGCCAATACTGGCGCTGAAGCCAGGCTCTTCTTGACGGCGTCAAACGCCGTCTGCTCCACCGAAGTCCAGGACCAATCAGCATCCTTCTTGAGCAGCTGGGATAGGGGGCGCACTATTGCCGCGAAGTTCTTCGTGTACTTGTGCAGGTAGTTGGCAAGTCTGAGCAACTGTCGGACTTCCTTAACGTTCCTGGGAACAGGCCAGGAACAGATCGATGAGATCTTCACTGGGTCAGCACGAACGCCAGCCTTGCTGACGTAGCAGCCGAGTACCGGAATCTCGGGTGCGCCGAACACACACTTGCGCAGGTTCGCGTACAACTTGTTTGAACGCATCGTCTCGAAGACACGTCGGAGTTGATCGAGATGGACGTCGATGGCAGAGCGACCTGCCTCTGCCTTGCTGTGTACGAAGATGTCGTCAAAATAGCTTGGAGCGAAGTCTCGAAGCGGTGCGATACCATCCGATTGAAGGTGGCAGGGGCGTTCTTCAGCCCTTGCGGCATGACCAGCCATTCCCACAGCATGCCGCTTGGCGTGCTCACAGCTGTGAGAGGCACGTCGCTCTCACGCATCAGGATCTGATAGAAGCCATCGGTCAGGTCGATGGCGCTGTAAACCTCGCTGCCTGCCATCGAGTCGAGGATGATGTCCTTTCGCGGGATCGGCGTCTGGGCTGGAATCGTTGCGTCGTTCAGCTTGTTGAAGGCGTGGACGATCCGCCACCACCCTGTGGCCTTCTTCACACAGAAGGTCGGACTCGAGTGCGGGGAAATGCTCTCCCGCATGTGTCCAGCTTGACGTCGGCCTTCGAAGAAGTCATCAATAGCCTGCACCTGATCCCGAGGAAGTGGACACTGCCGCGTCACGCAGTACTTCGCGCCGGGCACGAGGTCGATCTCGTGTCGCACGCCGCGGTCGGCGGGGAGCGTAGCCGGGATCTTGTCCGGGAACACATCCTCGAACTCGCGCGCCAGGGCGTAAACGGGGTTGCCCGATGCCTGCAGCGCCTCCCAGGATTGGGAAGCAAAGCGCTCTTCGCGTGCTGACTTGGATTCAGCACCTTCAGGCCGGTCGTGTTTACCCGGCGTGTCGACGACAGAAGAGGCGACGGCATTGACCGCAGCAGCAGGCGGCGCATCGTCGGGTGTACCTTTGGCCGTGAGGACACAAACCTGCTCGATCTCGCCGCGTTTGAGATCTTTCAGGAACCGCTTCCAGGACATGCTTGTGAGCTTGGTGAGCGCCGCAGCAGCCTTGGGCGGATTCGCAACGCGGAGCTGGCGCTGGCGGTACTCGGTGCCCGAGTACTCAATGACGTTGAGCACCTCAACGTCGGACTCCTCGGCTTCATCGTCTGAAGCGTGATTGGGACGGGGACCGAGACGGCCGCGCCAGTTCTTCTGCTTGCGCCGTTTCGTCTTCACATGTCGTGGGGACCGCTGTCCGTCCACGACGTCCGCATGCGAGAGCCGCTGCTCGACCGCCTCGTTCTCGAGCGAGAGCCCCTGCTCGATCGCGATGTTCTCGTGCGGGAGCCGTTGCTCATCCGCTATACTCGGGACCAGCTGCCTCTGCAAGCTGGAGTCGGCGCACGTGACGTTGTTACACGCCGCGCACGAAGGGCCATCGCTCTCGTCATGCACCGCGAGTGTCGTGGAGTCGGGATCCATGACGGCCACGTGCGGCCAAGCGTTGTTCGTGGTCGACGACCGGAGAAATGCAAGCACCCCGTCGACGTCGATGTCGCGAGGTCGGACCGTGCGGTTCAGCCAGTCGACGTCCGGCTGATGCCGTGATAGCCACGGCATCCCGAAGACGCAGTCGAAGGACCCGCCCAAGTCGATCCCGAGGAAATCATCATCCCCGTAGAAGTCGTCAAAGGATTGGACGCTGCGTCGCGGCAGCTGCCGCGGCTTGCCGTCAGCGTACTTGACGACCATTGAGCCGGGACCTTCGCAGACTTGCAGATCTCTCGGGAGTGCCGATAGACTTTCGGCGCGAACGAAGTTGTTCGTCGCGCCTGAATCCAGCAGGGCCCGGATGGGACGCTGCGCGCCCGACACGTGAAGGCTGAGAACGATCAGTCTCTTGTCGCTGCTGGATGTGGTGGCGTTTAGCTGTGCGTATAGCACAGCGGGGCTGGGAGGTGGTTCCGCCACCATGGAACTCAAGACCTCCGTACGCCCAGTAGGGCGCTCCGCGCCTACTGGTCGTCTCCGTTTTTGACTGCCCGGAGAAGACAGAGCCGTCGGTGGCATCGACGGCGGCGAGCACGGGAGCCGGTGCGCGGCAGACGGCCGCGCGATGACCAGGCTTGCGACAACGGAAGCAAAGCATCGCTCGTTGTCCGCCGGAACTGCCCCGGTCGCGGCTCTGGGACGGGTCATAGCGACGCGTTGGGCTCGACTCGATCTCCGTCGTTGGTGTCTTGCACCCTCATCGACGGGAACGCGCGGGAGGTTGTGACGCTGTAGTCTTCACGGAGTGCCGTTGCAAAGGCCTCTTCCAGCGAGGCGGCGGGTTTTCAAGTCAGATAGAAACGCTGGTAGCCAGCGTTCATACCATATACGAAGACATGAACTTGCGTCGTTATGTCGATCGGGTTGTCGACGATGCACGACACCAAGTGGCGCGCAAGCTGGGTGTAGTCTCTCATCGGCAGCTTGCCCTGCTTCAAGTTCAGGAAGGCCGTCCGCTGTTGAACCTCATCTTGAGGCGGCTCGAACGCGAGCCGCAGGTCATCCTTGACCTCGTCCATCGTCATGAAACATGACGGATCAGCGACGCGACGTCCGAGCGCCCATTCTTTGGCCTTGCCTGCCAACTTGGACACCAGGAAGTTGGTTCGGGCGAACTCCGTCGTAAGCTGTCGCGCAGCGACAGCCATGTCGATTTCACAGAACCAACGATTCAGCGCCATTCGCTTGGTGCCTTCGCCGTTGTAGCTCGAGACATCGAGCTTAACGAAGTCGGCCTTGTTCGTCTTAGGCTGCGCGGGAGACAGCGCCTGCCGACGTGCGTTGGCAAGCTCGCGAGCCATGAACTCTTGAGCTGCAAGGCGATGTTGTTGTTCCGTCCCCGTGGACAGCAGTGCTGTGATCACTGCTTCGCCGAAGACTTCTGAGAGGCGGTGAAGCCCCTCCCACTCGAATTGTGTCAGGTGGGGAACTACCCGTGTTCCAGTCGCGCACCCAATGTCCCTTCGATTGTGGACGCGCTCATCGTTCGTGGTCGTTGAAAGGACTACGACGTGCTACCAGGTGTAACGGGGCCAAAGGCTACCGATACGTAAGCTTTCGCTAAGTTGTGAGAAGGCAATGTCTTGGGCTTTGGGCCAAGACACGTGGAATTATAGACAACATTGACTCTGGGTGATATTAAAATACGGTCACAAAACCGTACTTAGGCTGAGCTTAGCTGACAGCCACCGAATAAGGTGCTGCACGCTAACTGACTAATATGCATACTAAAAGGGCGAATTCTGTCCAATGACAGAATGCCAAGTCACAGCCTATTTGGTCTGTGACTTCTACCTACTTTTGTAACGGGAGATCGTCCCGTTACAGCACCGGTCTTGGCACTGCCAGACGAGAGTTCAGCACCGTCTGTGACGCTTCCGACTATGCAATCGGTTGCGCACTACTGCAGAACGACGCGGACGGACACGAGCGAGTTATCTCGTTCCAGTCCAGGCAACTCAAAGCGGCCGAACGGAATTATCCAGTCCATGACAAGGAACCCCTTGCCATGAAGTATGCGCTCGTGAAGTTCCGAGTGCATCTTCTGGGCTCCAAGCGCTTTGTGATCTATACGGATCACGCATCCTTGCGGACGGCGACTAACTCGCCACACCTCTCACAGAGAATGGCGCGTTGGCTGTCATTCTTCGCGGAATACAACTTCCGCGTCGAATACAAGCCTGGCAAGCTTAACGTGCTTGCCGACGCGCTCTCGCGTCACCCAGACTATGAGTTAGCTCATATTAGTCGTGTGACGACGGATCTGTACGATCGGATATGCATGGCATATCGAGAGGACGAATCTCTGGCTCCTCTAGTCCGGTTCCTGTCCGCTGGGAAGGACGCCAAGTTGGAGTGGCTTACGCCACGACAGAGGTCTCGCCTTCATCGCTATGAATGGACCGATGGTCTTCTTCATTATAGAGTGGATCCCGCTGACCCTCCTCGGGTTGTAGTCCCTCATGATGAAGACCTGAAGTATGACATACTTCAGGAGGCGCACGACGCGCCTTCCAGCGGCCATCTCGGCCGCGAGAAGACCTTCCAGTCGGTCTCACAGTCTTTCTGGTGGACCCACATGTACAAGTGGGTCGCCAACTATGTGAGGACATGCGAAACATGCCAGCGAGTGAAACCCGCAGGCCATGCCTCGGCTCCTTTACAGAGCCTTCCAGTCCCTGTGGACTGCTGGAAGTCGATGAGTCTCGACTTCATTTTTGGGCTTCCAGCTGACGGACACGGCAACACCGGAATTTTGGTGTTCGTGTGCCGTCTGAGCAAGAAGGTGCATTTAGCACCTGTGCCTGATACGGTCACGGGCGAACACGCCGCTCGTCTGTTTATTGACGGCGTATTCCGCTATCATGGCCTCCCGGAGACCATTGTCTCTGATAGAGACCCGCGGTTTACCGCTGCGTTTTGGAAGACGCTGTTCCAACTCATTGGAACCCGACTAAACATGTTGACCGCTGACCACCCTCAAACGGACGGCCAGACGGAGCGGATCAACCGCGTGCTTGAGGACACACTGCGCAGCATTTGCGCAGAGGCGCCTCGCACATGGTCCGACCGTCTACCGGTCGTTGCGTTTGCACTCAACAATGCGGTGCACGTATCCTCTCACTCTGCTTCACACTGCTGCACTTTGTTGCGCTCCGATCGCTTCGCCCGAATACTCGCCAGATCCGCCCGGGCGAGTTAGCTGGGTCCACGCTGTCGCTGCCGCTTTTGTTCCATGCCTTCTGCGGCGAGGGCGAGAGCGAGCACAAGCGCTGAGCTCCCATTTTCAGTGTTCGTCATGAGTGCGGAATCAGAGTGATGGTACGCTCCCTGATTGCTGCGGGTGGTCTGCCCATTTTCTAAATTCAGTGACACTTTACTAAACCTGTTTTTAGACTTCCCAGATGGCTGCCGGAATCGCTCTAATGATCGCTTTGGACTCGGTATACATAAGGGACGGTTGTGACGAGGTTCCCCAGAAAATTCCGGATGAACCCATCAACCGAACGTCTGTGATCGCCACTCGGAATCCACGTTGGTGCTATGACAGACAGTGCGTGCCAAGCCTTACTTCAAGGTGTCCCGGCCATGGTCACAAGTCACTTCCAGTCAAGTCTGGGAATAAGTTCATCGGAGTTCTGGGTTCGCGAAGTTGCTGAGTGATGGGTTCTGAGTTGGCAATAACTCAGACCCCGGAACCTGAAAGGTGTTTGGGGAGTCCCGGGTTTGGGGTCCCAGAAGTAGAGTCTCGGTTGTCAACTCGGAATGGATCCCGGTTGCAGACGAGATCTTTGTGTGAAGATTTGGTGAAACTGCTCGTGAGTCGTCGCCCTGGAAGGTCGCTGAGATCTTGAAACCAAAGGTCACCGTGAAGTAAACAGGTGTGGCGTCATCAAAGTTCTGTGCCAAGCGCCTGACACCAACTGTCCAATCAGGTGTCGGCCCCAATAAAAGTTGGGTGAAGCCATTGCTGGAAGTTCGGCGGTGACCAATCGCAGAAGTGCGCCAATAAAAGTTGGCTGGCGTGAGACTGGAAATTTGTATTGTAGTCTATCACGACGCTCGTCATTCACGCTGGACGCGGTTCCATGACGGTTTCCCCTTCGAAGTTACTGTGTAGCCTCCAACGAGTGAGGAGAGCGCCCATAGCTTAGTCAGCTCTTGCATTTGCATGTGTTATTCAATCAGAATTCAATTTTCCCCGTACCCCACAAGTGCCTTCGCCGACTTCGACCAACCTCGTCAACCTCGACCTCGACCAACTCGACCTCGCTACCTTCGACCAAGTCTCCGTCTGCCTCGGCACTGCCGTTCTGTTGGATAGGACGGGTGGAAGACCGACGGCTTACTGGATATCTCAACCAAAATTCAACTCCCATTTAACTGGGCTCTTCACTCCTCGGTGTGTTGTGTCCGGTTATTCCATATTCCCACCTCCGGGTCGTCTGGTCTTCGCCAAGCTACTCGTCGGTGCTTCATATTTCCTGGAGGGCAAGAGGTCCTTTGGTGTGGTTTTCGGCAGAGCAATACCGGGATAGTGGTTCCTAGGCTTGCTGGTTTCGTGGTACAAGTTCACCGGATAGTGGTTCCGAGACTTGCCATACTTGTCTGAAAGAAGGCGTGGTGCGCGGAAGTACCAGCGTGTGAGTGAGTGCGCTGGATTACGACAGGCCTATCCCAGGTCAGCAACTCCTAGTTCCGTCCCAGACTCAGGGTCGCAAAGAGAAGAAGCTGGCGTCCCAGACTCGGGTCGCAAAGAGAAGAAGTGGAAGCAGGGTCATTTGGGGTTCTGAGCCGGAACCTCTGAAGAGAAAGGAGAGGCCGTTAAGCGATCCCGAGCCGGAGTCGCAGAAGAAGAAGAGGCCGTCAAGTGGTTCTGAGCCGGAATCACAGTAGAAGAGGAAGAGGCCGTTACGTGGTTCACCACTAGGAAGGAGAAGAGGCTGTTAAGGTCTGTGTCCAAGACCTGAGAAGAGAGGACAACCGTTTGTGTGAAGAAGTGAAGTGATGCTTATCAAGACAAACCCGGGGCATCTGGGAACAAAAACACAAGTGCAAGTGCAAGAGCTGGCTCCGCTAGGGCGCTCTTTTATCTCGGCTCCAGTTGAGCTTGGAGACATTCTGGAATCGGAAGTGGCTGTCGTTGTTGCTGTACTTCTGGGCCCAAAGCGAAGTCTTAGGAAGAACCCAAGGCAAGGGGTCACAGGAGGGTACACACACGCCCGCCCAATTCTCAGAGTCTGGGAATCGAGTGATTCAAGTTCAAGGTATATTCCCAAATCGTATAAGCACCTCACCACACTCAGCACCAGCGAAGTTGAGTACGTGGCGATGTCGAGGTGACCAAGGACCTCGTGTGGCTTGCTGGCCTTTGACAGGAACTTGGCTGGAAGCATTCTGTGCCAGTGCTGCTTGGAGACAACCAGGGCGCCATCGCATTGACGTCGAAGCCTGGGAAGCACTCCAAGTCGAAGCATATTGACAACAAATTCCACATGGTGCGCCGGAACGTGGAACTGAAGCGGCTCCAGACCCAGCACATCGGCACTGATGGGATGGTGGTCGACGTGATGCCCAAGGCACTTGGAGTTGTTAAGTTGACGCAGTTTCGTCCTGCCATGAAGGTCTTACCTATCGTGGACAGGGACAGCAAGACTGCTGCCTCCACTGTGGCGGCTCCTGCTGCTGCTGCGGGGCGACGCAACTAGCTGACCTATATGTGATTGTGCGAGGAGAAGGAGAAGGACTAAGGGCGAGGAAGTAAGCAAGTGTAACAGCACTGCCACTCGATAGCCATCGAGTGAGAGTGCTGTTACACTTGCTTACTTTGGCCGCGGATCACTGCTCTTGGATATTGGTGATTGTCTTTGACGCATATGTGATCGCGACGACTACACCGCCGAGATCAAGTGGGGGTGTGAGGTTGCAGCCCACAGTATACGTTCTGTCAGTGTCCAATGCCCACACACCCGAGCCACTGTCCACTGCAGTACTGCAGAGCCACAACTCCGAACCCATCCGGACACTGATCATTCGCACACGCTGTGCACCGCGTGCATGAGCGTGACGACCTACGACTATGTACGCTGGCGATATCGTTGGCTATGCGCTGCCGATGGTGTGCTCCGCTGCGGGGCAAAACACTGACGCTGACTATAGACTATGTATGGTTATTGTGCTAATCTACTTTTGCGGAACCGGTGCGAGGCGTGGCTGCTCCTCTCGCTCACTTTGGTATTTGCGCTCTGCGAGCAGCAACGAGAGAGAGCAGCACGCCGGACACCGTGGTCCTGTCGAGGCTTTGCCCGGCACTTACGTGTTGTTCCTACTTATATTGCATTAACCTCTTCTACAAACCGCTCTTTAGCCTACCCTACTGCGCTATGGCACCCGCTACTCGGAGTGGTCTACAGTTGAGGAGCCCTGCGACGACCCTGTGTCACCTCAGATCGCAGTCGCATTTGCGGTCGAAGTTAAACGCACAATGCAAGAGCTGGGTTTCACAAACGTGTACAACACTGACCAGACAGGTAAAACATGTTGTTCTAAACTATTGCGTTCCTATCTAATGTGTTGTTACTGTGTTGTAGCTGCTTTCTTTGATTTTTTTGCTAACAAGAACTATCAACAAGAAGGGCCCCAAGACGGTATGGGTGAAGTGCGCAGGCAAGAATAAGGAAAGAGCAACAGTGTGACTCTGAAGGAGTCATGTATCGATCATTTGTCGTGTTTAAGACAGTGCCATCAAAAGTTCCTGAAATGTTTGAAGAAAACATGAAGCGGCGCAACGGATTTGGCCGTCGTATTTGGGACGATGTCGGGCCCGCTATACAAAACTACAGTCTCGAAACTACAGGAACCGAGTAGGTATGTGGCTGTAATATCATGGTATTGCAATCTAAAATTTAATCTGGTGTTGCTATATTTGTACTAAATTTAGGTTAGTGGGACGGTTACCTGTCTCTTCAGTTTCTGGGATATCATTTGGGTGCCTGTGCAGACATGCGTCAGCGGCGTCATATGCGAACTCGATCAACGTAGTGCTTCTAAAAGTACTTCGTAGCGCCACCTCAGTCAGCCAATCTGCTGAAGTTGCCTGGAATTGGCCATTCAAATCACGCCTCCGTGTTTGCTGGGTCGCCAGCCTTCGTGACCAGTTGCGTGCTCGTGTCAACGGCGCCCCGTTTTCGATGAAGGCGCCGGACCGTATCGTGATGGCCAAGTGGATTAGGGTGATGTGGTGTTGAGATCGGCTAGAATTAACTAATAACCAATACGGCTAACACAGTTGTGCCGTACACCGACTATCGGAGGGGTACTCCAGGCCTCATTATTTTGTAGATTTGCTAAAAAAAAATAACCTCCGAAATCTCAAATTTAGTTTTGCAGCGGTCTACAACTAAACGTATTTCGACTCGATAAACACCATGTTTTCACTATTGCAGAGTAGATCACTGCTAATCGGACAGCAGGAGGACCATATTAATGCGTTGATCGCATCGCTATCTATCTCGTTCAGTATCGAGATCGAACAGTCAGGTAATGGTGAGTCTGTTGGCGTCGAGTACGTGTCGTTCAACACGATGCGTGTCAAGGTCGACAACGTTGTCGCACACATTAAAGACCAGGGCGCGTTCGCTCGGGCTTGTTACGAGCACCTGGATACCATGGGCAAGAAGGAGGTCGTCAGAGAGCTCGCAATGAACGCGATAACGCTGGTGGCAGGCTTAAATGGGATCAAGGTCAAGCGCGATGACCGAAATCGGAGCCTTCACCAGGACGCACCGCCTGTGCTGCCCGCCGACCTAATCAAACTACGTCACGGAGTGTTACTGCGGGACGTGTTCGTGTTAGACCCTTTATCGCGAGCGCATCGGCAAGTTCTGGAAGCTGGACAGTATCGACGTAATCCAGGCCGATTATCGAGCCCTGCTGAAGGCGTATAAAACGAATGAAGTTTTGCACGCCGCCATTGACAGACGCACAGTCACAACCGATTTTCAATGAAGCCTGGGTTTGCACCTCGGGTCGATTTCACCAACTGCGCTGCTTTGGTGGCGGGTTGGCGACCGTGTTCGCTAACACGACCTCGGTCGAGTCGGACTTTTCGATTTTGAAATGGGGAAATGAACGAAAACCGCACCAGCATGATGCACCTGTCCCCCGAGGGTATCTTTCAGGCTAAGCAGCGTGCCTTACTGCAGTCGCTGACACTCTAAACGAGCCCCATTTAGTAATCTACAAACCAATCTCTGCGGTGTCTACAAACTAGCTTAGTTTTGTTAGTTTTGGATATCTACAAACTTATGAGGCCTGGGGTACTCCGATGGCCGTGTGGTTGCTGAAGGGTTCACCTTGTGTACCCGTCGGTATGGGTGGTCTGCTCTCTCGTTGTCGCGAGACGCGCAATCAGTTGAAACTTGGACGTCCTGAGGAGGACGTGGGAGGGGTGGATCTCGGTGGAAGTTCTTCAACGAGATCCGCGTAGTGTTGTAGACCTGATTTTGTAGTCGAAGCCTTGTGGATCCGCAATAGAAATGCGCGATCTGTTGGAAAGGGGTTGAGAGCTCATAGGACACACACTGGCGAAGCTAATCCAGCGGTTGCCACTTAGTGCGAGTGTAGCGAGCACTGCACACTTCCTTGCAACATTGAGATCTGATTGACTTTAACCTTTTGGCCCGTTGGGCCCTACGATCTCCCATCGCAAGATAGTCCTGCTACGACTGGTCCTCAGAGCTTCTTGGGTCGGTATACTTATCCTTTGTATGCCTCGCGATCTCGGCGGTCTGACTCGAACTGCAGGCACGCTTCACGACGCACTTCTACGGGACACGCGGGTGTGCGTAATCAATGCGCACTTAGCCGGATCTAGAAGTCCGGACCCATCATGTCCATTGCAGCGTCTCCTCGATCCGCTTGATCCCAGGTAGCAGTCATCATCTGGGTCATCTGCTGTCGGTGCGTGCCAATTTTACACACCTTCTTACAACAGACGCATGGGACGGTCTCACGAGCGAGACCATTGCGGCAGGCTACATCAAGTGCTACGGAGAGTTAGTTAGTGAGAGTGATGTCGTTGCAGCCGAATTGATCGGTCTGCTGGAGCGGCAGTGCGTTGTGGACAGAGAGGTTGGTGAGGTTGAGTCCGACGATGACATGGATGCCTAAAATAGCAATCTGTCCCTTCACATAAAATTGCAATTTTCATTTTTGCCACGGTAATTATGTAGCCTAGTGTACACGGTATTTGGTGTGGACCTGTGTAGCCTGTACATGGGTGACCGTAATAAGACGAGGAATTCGGTAGGACAAACTCACGCTTCCTCTAAGCAAGCGTCCCACTTGGTAGCACTCGTAGTCAATCCACGCCTACGCAGGTAACGATTGTACTACCCGATTCCTGTAGGGACTCTAGACTTGAGTCAAGGTGGACAGAAATGTGTTTCCTCATTTGTACGACTCGCAGTCTGTTCGTAAGATGGCAGGCATCTTTGAAGTAGAAGCACTTCGTAGTTTGGCGGCGTCAACGTCAAACGAACAAGTCGAACGTGCTGCTGCGTTCGGCGAATATGAGCGAGAGTTAATCGCTCGTGTGCGAGCCACGTTAAAGCCTCCGGTCACTGACCCAAAACCGGCTACACCCAAGCCTCTGAGGCTGAAGGTTAACCCATATGAAGGGAAATAAGGAGAAAACCTTCCCTTCTGGGTTAGAAAAGTAGAGCTCTCCTTGGACGCAGCTCTAATCTCGAGCGAGCGACTTCTTGTCGCGTTTGCTCTCTCCCACCTAAGTGGTCAAGCTAAGAGCTGGGCGTACACGCGTGAAGCGACGACGCCAGGATGATTTACATCATAGGCTCAGCTGTATGAACAGCTTAGAGCCGCCTTCCTCCCGGCGAACTATGAGTATCGCCAGCGCTCGCATTTCCTGTCATGTAATCAGGGAAGGTGCGAGCTGCACGCGTATATCCAGGAGATGAAGGAACTTACAGCATCGCTAGAGGGAACCCACGTCAAGGTGACGGTGTTCATGGATGGACTAAGGGTTGGCCCGGCACGGACACAACTCTTTCGAGTGCGATGACACTCTTGAAGTGGCGATTCAAATCGCTCTTCAAGAAGAGTATAGCCAGAGACAGGCTCGCACTGCTGCGAGCGCGTGGCCCGGAGGATCGGCACCAACAACAGGCTCTTCAGTGCTCCGGTCCCGATGGACCTTAAACTTGCCGAACAGCAAGACATCCGTTTCTTCGGCGGTGGTAAGCTGGGGCACATGAAAGATGCTTGCCTGCAGGAGGACAACGGAGGCGTTTTACTCCCAGACCCGTTGGCTGCAAGGGCCACTGGCAGAAGCCGCGACCTCGTAGCCTGGGGATCTCGAGAAACCAGTAGGGGCGGGGTGCCCTACTGGGCAAGATCTTGGTCTTCATGAGCGGTGTGCGGGTGGCGTGTATCATGGAGACTTAACCCCTGGGAGTTTTTGCACTCTCGAATCGGAGAAGAGTGCTCGTGGTACATGCAAACTTACGAGGATATGATCATCCCTTTCGAGTTTTGACCGCACGGTAAGTTGGCGCACGTCGCGAACGGGACAGCCAAATCCATAAGAAATTCAGGATCAAGAGTCGGCGCAGGTCCAGCTAAGTCGGTGGCCGAAGCTGAGTGTTAAATGGCCTCGTACATATCGTTGAGAACCATACACAAGGTGTCGCCACGTCGTTTCCGTTCAACAACATACTTCTACCACATCTTCAGGATTAGAGCCAGCTCATATAGAGAAACACCTGCATTCAAGTCAGGATGTAATCCCAGCACCACGCTCGAATCGACAATCAGGTGGAAACGTTCCCACAGAGCTACATAAATCTTCAAGAATTTGGCTCGATCACCGCGACTACTAATGTAATAGGGCAGAACCCGGCCGATGGTTTGTGACCAATTCTAGAACATGGTGTGTGGCACACATGGCTACATGGTGGTGTTGAGCACACAGAGGAGGTACATCCATTAGTCGACCAAGTACGATTAGTACTTAGGGAAGGCGGCATAGCTTGAGAGCCACTCATTTCGAACTAGTGACTTCGAGGGTGCATTAATAAGGCAGTTTACAGTATCTAGGAACTTTAGAGCAAAGTAAATAAAGAATCAGTTTAACTGTAACCTGGAAGATCACAAGTCGTTTGGAACGACAAAAGCAAGGCTTTCCTCGTGCGATAGATGACAGAGACGCAAGGCGTCTGTCGCGGTTAGAAGCTTCGCTTCCTCAAAGCACAAGATGCGTGTGACCCCATCACACCTGGTAGCACTTGTAGTCAATCCCGCGACCGTCGCGAATTGCTACACGTCCAAGACACTCTTTGAGTATGGAAGACTCCGAGAGTCGGATGCCAGCCCGCCAGGACTTTCCCCATCTCTCTGATGCCCACTGGGCCACGCTGGAGAAGATGGTGAGTCTCCTGGACGAGCAGGCTTTCGCTGGATTCCCCTCGCTTCCTCCGGTAGAAGCAAAGGGTCCGCGTTGAGCGGTTCGACAAGTGTGAGTCGTCCCTCATCGCTCACGTGAGCATGGCTGCTCAAGAAGCGGCGCGCTGCGACCGTGCGTGTCGAAGCGGCGCAGAGAGCTGCTCATACCGCCGCGCAGAACGCGGCCGCGTCCACTCCACGACAACCGTCGACGAAGGCAGTCAAGATGACAGTTCCCAAGTTCGACGGGAAAGGCTGATTGCCTAGTGTTCTGGATCCGCGAGATCGATATTGCGCTGAGCGCAGCATAGATCTACGATGCGAGATCGCAGGTCGCTTTTGCTCTCTCTAACCTTGGAGGTCGAGTTCGTGCCTGGGCAATGGCCCGTGAGACTTCGTCTCCAGGTTATTTCTCCTCATGGCAATTTATGGAACAGGCAGCAATTTCTGCTCGCCAATGTGGCATATCGTCATCGCTCGCTATTCTTGCGATGCAAGCAGGATAAGCGTACCCTTCAAGACTATGTCATGGAGTTGCAAAACTTAGAAGCTGCTATGGCCGGCGCGCCTCTCTGAGGATGTCAAGGTCACGGTATTCATGGATGGAGTCCGTACGGGTCCTGTGCGGACGGAGCTGTTCCGTCGCCAGCCCAAGACCTTCAATGAAGCTGTGCACCTCGCTCTCCTCGAGGACCACTGTATGCGATCCGCACATGGTCATGTGGGTCCCTCGGACGTAGCCGAAGGCCCTGTTATCCTCTGCCAAAGCGGCGCGTTCGAAGAAGCCTAGGCCCAGTGGGCGCTGCTTCGGATGTAACCAGATGGGTCATTTCCGTCGCAGCTGCCCGACGAACCCTTGGCGCGTCAATCATGGCAAGGCCAATTCGGCGTCGCCGTCGCTCAATGTCATTGATTCCGCGCCGGCGGAAAACTGCGACTCCCAGTAGGTCCGGGACGCCCTGCTAAGAGACTTCGCTCTTCCAAGACGACGGTGGTCTTGCCACCTCCCCGTCCTGGAGAGCAAGTGCCGGAGACGGAACTGTTGTTCCTCTCGGTGGCCGCCTCGCGGTCTAACCTTGTGGTCGTCACCGCCAGCATCAAAGGGTATGAAGAACCTATGACAATTCTGATTGACTCAGGTGCGTCGTACAATTTCGCCACGAAAACTAGCGTAGCGCATTATATGTTAAAGCTTAGAGGACTCTAAGAGTAATAGTAAAGTGTCTTTTCGCCTAGCGACTGGTTCGATTGTATCGACGCGGAAGATTTTCCTCCATCTGGCTGTCAAATTTGACGACTTCAATTCGGTAGAACCGTTCATTGTCCTTGACATGGACGAGCGGTACGACCTGATCCTCGGCATGCCTTGACTTGCAAAGCATGAACCGTGGATGGACTGGCGCATTCGCACCATTGGTGCTAGCCACAAACCCTTAGCGGATCGAGCTTTGGCGGGTCATGCCCCTCCTCATCCCGCAACGGGTTCGTGCATGAGAACCGGGTGCCTCGTGGGGAACGTCACTTTGCCGGATCGGCTGAAGAAGTGTTCGTATCCGAACTAGAATGTGGTCGAGCACGGGCTCCCACTACGCAACGCGTACAAGCTGGTTCAGCTACTGTTGCAGAGGAAGCCGCAGACGAAGGTCGCGCACAAGGAGGTGGTCGAGCACGGGCTCCCACTACGCAAAACGTACACGCTGATTCAGCTATGGTCGCGCAGGAAGACGCAGAGGCCCCCACACCAGGTCCGGCACGCAGTAGGACTGTGTCCCGTCTGAAGTCTCCTGTGGGGAAGGACCCCACTATGGTGGTCGTCGATGCGCTTACATGTAGTAGACGGGAAGGAGTGGAGTTAACTCCTGTCTCCGAGCTTTCGGGGCTTCTCACTCTCGAAGAGCTGTCTTACGTTGAGTTTCTCGAGTCGCTAAAGGCGGGAGAACTCGAAGACTTAGTCCTCCTTCGTCGTGAAAACGACTCAGTGGAGCTGAATAGCTCGTCGGTCATGGACCCGGACGTGCTCGAAGAAGAGAGGGCCTCCAAAGACAACGCCGCTACGGCGCTGCGATTCTGAAAGATCCTTCGGATCCCTACTTCCCTTTGTTAAAGCAGTTTTCAGATGTGGTCTCGGATGATCCTCCGTCGGAGTTACCCCCAGATCGAGGCGTCCGCCATGAGATCGACCTGAAACCAGGTACCAAGTATTGCACAACGCAGCAATGGCCGCTTCCGAAGGATCAGGTCGATGTGATCGACCCTTTCTTCGCGGCGAGGCATGCCGCCGGCATGGTGCGCGAGTCCAAGTCGCCACACTCGTCTCCGACGTTCTGTGTGCGTAAACCCAATGGGAAGTGGCGCATGGTGCACGCCATCAACAAGTTGAACGCGGCGACCATACCGGCGTCTACGCCTATCCCGAGGAAGTCCGTGTTGCAGAACAACATGGCGGGTTGTGCCGTGTTCAGCGCGCTCGACATGGTCGATGGATATTATCAGCTCCTGATGCGGGAATCGGACATTCCTCTCATAGCAGTGAGCACTCCCGGTGGGATGTTGTGGGAATGGTTAGTTATGCCCCAAGAGCTATCTAACGCACCAGCGACGTTTAATCGCTTGGTGACCCAACTATTCCACCCGTTGAGGCGCTTTGCGCAGACCTACTTTGATGACAACTTTGTCCACAGCCGTGCTGAGGGCGATAAGTCGGCCACTGAGGTCCACATTGGACACCTCCGTGAGGTTTTGATGTGCATGCGCGAGAATCGCTTGTATGCGAACATCAACAATGCATCCTTGGTGCGGAGGAGATTCCCTTCTTGGGATGTTTCCTTGGCAAGGATGGTATACGGGCAGACGCCGAGAAGATCGAAGCGATCTCTCAGTGGCCAGTTCCTACGTCCCAACGAGATCTGCGTAAGTGGCTTGGCCTCGCCAATTATTTACACAAGTATAGCGAGAATTATGCCGAGCTGGCCAGGCCATTGACCATCCTCCTGAAGAAGGATGCGGAGTGGTCTTGGCCCGAGGAGGCACAGAGAGCCTTTGAGGCGATCAAGCAGAGCCTGCAAAGCGCTCCAATCCTCGCACTTCCAGACGAAGATCGTCCATTTAGTGTCGTGTGCGACGCATCGGACTTTGCCATAGGCTGTGCCCTGCTTCAGGATGATGCCGAAGGCAGAGAACGAGTGGTCTCGTTTCAATCGCGACATCTAAAAGCTGCGGAGAAGAATTACCCCGTCCATGACAAGGAACTTCTCGCGATGAAGTACGCACTTGTGACGTTCCGGGTCCATCTGCTCGGCAGTAAACCCTTTGTGATCTACACAGATCATGCCTCCTTGAGGACGGCGACTTCGTCTCCGCACCTATCTCAGCGCATGGTGCATTGATTGTCATTCTTTGCGGAATACAACTTCACGGTGGCTTACAAGCCGGGCAAGCAGAACGTCCTGGCGGACGCATTGTCGCGGAGACCCGACTACGAGTTGACACATGCCGTCTACCTCGAGTCCCCGCTCAATGAGCTGCTTCGAGAGGCGTACGTCGACGACGATGATCTGCGAGATCAGGTGACAGCACTGCGCGAGAAGACGGGTAAGACGCAACTGACGGCTCGTCAGCGTGCACGCTTGCATCGCTACTCCCTGACCGAAGGGCAGCTCTACTATCAAGTAGATAAGGGTGACACCCCTCGGTTGGTGGTCCCCAACGATGAAGACCTGCGCTACAGGATCCTCTATGAGGCGCACGATACAGTGCACAGTGGACACTTGGGCCGCGAGAAGATGTACACGTCGGTGGCGCGAGACTTCTGGTGGCCCCACATGTACAAGTTGGTCCGCTCTTACGTCAAGACGTGCGAGACATGCCAACGGGTGAAACCCTCTCCGGCGGCGGCAGCGCCACTGATGAGTTTGCCGGTTCCGGCTGACCGCTGGCGCTCGGTGAGCATGGACTTCATATTTGAGTTGCCGCCCGACGGGCGAGGTCATACTGGCGTTTTGGTCTTTGTCTGACGACTGAGTAAGATGATGCGGCTGGTGCCAGTCAAGAAGAGTATGACAGCGCCGCAGGCGGCTCAGCTCTTTATAGACAATGTCTTTCGTCATCATGGCCTCCCCGAATAGTTTGTTAGCGATCGGGACTAACGGTTCGTGTCACACTTCTGGACCCACCGCTTTCGCCTCTTAGGCACTCAGTTCGACATGTCCACGGCAGACCATCCGCAGACCGATGGTCAAACCGAGCGCGTCAATCGCGTCCTCGCGGACATTCTGCGCAGTGTTTGCGTGACAGATCCCACCAAGTGGAATGCGCAACTCGCGGAAGTGGAGTTCGCGATCAACAATGCAGTGCATGCGTCCACGGGCTTACGCCCTTCTACGTGAACGGCCTGCGGCACTCGCGGACGGCACTGGTGTTGCCTCCGGCTTCCAGTTTGGGTGAGGGAGGGATTGTCGTAGACGACTACAGAGGTTTGCACGGAGTGCGGGCTTCCGTTAAACGGAATCATCTCACGTTTATTGAGACTGGCGAAGCCATTCGCACGCGCGTCCGAGACGCCATGGCAGCGCACAAGACTTGCAGAAAGAAAACAGTGATCGCCATGGGCGCAACAACACGCATGTTTTCAAAATTGGAGACTTGGTCTTACTAAATGCAAAAACTCCCTATCAATGCAGTGTCTGCGGTGGGGAGTACCAAGCTTCGACCACGTTTCGTGGGTCCGTTCATGGTCATTGGGGTTCACGGCAATGCCTACACGTTGGATTTGCCATCGGCAATGGCAACGCATCCAACGTTTTACGTTGGCACGCTTAAAGCGTACCATGAGGCCGATCCTGAGGATTCGGAGGGTTCTGACCCTGGTGACTCAGAGCGTACTGCATCGCTCGCGCGAGAGCCTCTTCCGTCAACGGCATTGGCTGCTGGGCAGCATCCGGCCTCGGGACGTCCGGAGGAAACCGACGCTCCAGAGCGTCCATGCGGTCATACAGACTCCGCACCCAGGCCGTGTGCTCCGCGATCGTCGCATGACGTTGCGTCTGCACCTCGCGCACTTGCTCCTGAAGCGCGCCCAAGTCACGTCGCACGCGTTCGATGCGATGGGCGGGACCCTGCGCCTGACGCGCCGTAGGACACTTCTTCGTGTCGGTCTTCTTCTCCTCATCGCCCGTAGGGCTCTTCTTCGCGTCGGTCTTCTTCTTCGCGTCGGCGGTGCCCGAAGGGTCCTTCTTGGTGTCGGCGGCCTTGGTCATGGACTGTGGCCGGTGCTTGTGGTGTCGGTGGCGTTTTGGAGAATGAGGCTTTGCCGTCGGGGGCGCACGGTGTGCTCGCGTTTCGCTGGATTCCCCTCCTTTCCCAGATTGAGATCCAACGGTGTTTCCCGTTTGGGTGTGGGAGGGTGTAATAGGGCGGAACCCGACTGATGGTTTGTGACCAATTCTAGAACATGGTGTGTGGCACACATGGCTACACTGGTACATGGATAGATGGGTACATGGATACATGATGTTGAGCACACACACGAGGTACAACCATTAGTCGACTAAATACGGTTCGTACGTACGAGAGACGACATAGCTTGAGAGCCACTCATTTCGAACGAGTGACTTCGAGGGTGCATTAATTAGGCAGTTTACAGTATCTAGGAACTTTAGAGCAAAGTAAATAAAGAATCAGTTTAACTGTAACCTGGAAGATCGCAAGTCGTTTGGAACGACAAAAGCAAGGCTTTCCTCGTGCGATAGACGACAGAGACGCAAGGCGTCTGTCGCGGTTAGATGCTTCGCTTCCGCAAAGCACAAGGTGCGTGTGACCCCGTCACGTCTTCAGCACCGAAGATACACTTAGACGCATTAGCGTAAAGTTTGTTAGTGCGCATGCACTCGAGCACCGCTCGTAGATGGTCGATGTGGTTCTCCACATCCGACTTACCGTGCCCCGCACGACTGTGGACAAAGATGTCATCAAAATACGTTTGTGCAAACGCTCGAAGAGGCCTGAACAGTTGCGTCACAAGACGATTGAACGTTGCAGACCCGTTCGACAACCCTTGGTGCATTACGAGCCACTCCCAGAGCATACCGCTCGGAGTGCTCACCGCTGTCAGCGAAATGTCGCTCGTACGCATGAGCAATTGGTAATAACCATCGAACAAGTTGAGCGCACTGTACATTGTACTGCCAACCATGTTTTTCTGCAGAACATCCTTTTTAGTAATCGGCGTATGTGCCGGGATTGTGGCCGCGTTCAGCTTATTAAAAGCGTGAAAGATACGCCACTTGTCATTCGGCTTTCGGACACAGAATGTCGGTGTGGAATGAGGAGACTTACTCTCTCGTACCATTCCTGCCGCGTGTTTAGCGCTAAAGAACGCGTCAATGACGTCACATTGCTCCTTTGGCAAAGGCCACTGCCGTGTTACGCAGTATTTGGTTCCAGGAACTAGGTCAATCTCATCGATCGGGAGGTAGAGATGACGGAGGGTCATTAGAGACCACGTCTTGGAAGTCCTTTACTAAAGGATAGAAGAGATCCGAGGGATTCTTCAGGGTCGCTGATCCACTACGATCACTTAAGATCATCTTCGTGTCCTCAAAGACCGCTTCATCCATAAGCGACGAAGAGTTCAACTCTTGTTCAGGTCGTATGATGACCACTTCGGCTAAATCGCCCGCTTTTAAGGCCTCGCCAAATTCGGCGACGGACATCACGTCCAGCCCTATCAGAGCATCGACTGTGGGAATACTTTCCAAGGTGATCTCACCATTGGCCTCACCAGTCACCCCATCCACGAGTGTGTATAGCTGTTCGCTATCATCCTCCACTCGGGATACATCCTGGATCAGGACAGAAGCCTTGCGTCTCGCAGTCGACATGCGTTGTCGCTTCCGTCTCCTCGAGGAGACCGAACGTCTCGGAGAGACCAGGGTTTTAAGACAAAACACGTCTCTGGGTGCCCTCACCTCTTGTTACTCCAAAGGAGACTCGACGTCATTACCGACATCCGGCAGCGGGCTGCATGACTCACAGTCGCCCCGTGGATTACGTGCCACTCCACGCGCATCACTAGGGTCAGGCCCAAGATGCCTCTGCGTTCCGTCGACCACGCCATAATTGGCATGCAGCGAAGGCTGCTCATCAAAGCGAGCGTCGCTCGGTGAATAGCGTGTCACCCCACGCGCTTCGGACGAGCCTAGCCCCGCGTGCTTCGGCACCGGGTTGGCAATGCTTTCAGAAGCAAAAGCGACAGCTCGTTAACACAACGAGGGCCGCTCAGCGGTTTACGTGCCACTCCACGTTCAGCCCAAGAGCAGTGCTCAGGGCTCGCGTCAGCGACGACAGTGTTCATTAACTCGGACACTCCGATATCTAGCACATTGACCGTCTCGGTCCAGTGCTCGCGCCAATAGCGCTTTTGCTTCTTAGCAGAGGCGGGTTCATGACTCGCCAAAGCTCCGCTAGTAGGCAAGCGCGTAGCGCCTAAGGTCTTAGATCTTCACAGAGGTACAGTCATTAAGACTCAGGTGTAGGATTGACTACAAGTGCTACCAAGTCCCGCGGGGCTGCCGTAGACTGTAGCGTAGAGTGAGACTTAGTCAGACTCAGTTAGTATACCTTACCTTAGCGTTCTTATACGAAGAACAGGGACGAGCGTAAGACAGAAGCTTACATGCTCCAAGAAGTTACAGTCTTTACAAGACAATGGAACTCTTAAGGTTTAAAGGTGAATTGAATGTATTATTGCTATCCGGCAAAGCCGCCCTGGTGTAAATCTATAGGTCTCACTATCTATTAGACTAGGCTCATATATTATATTGGCTGTGAAGCCACCTACTGATATCTTGTTAACTTTCACGTACTGAGTACTGTTTTAGGAAGCGTGTGGTCACACCAAATAGGGTGACCTACCTAATTGTAACTCTTTGCGTAACCCCGTTACATCGTAGGTGCACCAACTAGCGGTTCAACACTCGTACTCGTGTGCGTCGAGGCTGTCGCGGCGAGGGCTGTCACGGGTTTCTCAACACATTAGCATTCACCAGCACGTGTCAGCTTTGGTGGATGAGATCGACGCGGCATATCTCGTGCAACAACACGACGTTGGAGGTATAAGCTCCTTCCAGTTCCGAGCAGCGGTAAATAGATTCATCTTTACGAGATCGTGCACTGTACATCCAGAGATACGGGGATTAAATAGTTTCTCTCGTTACATATGTAAACTAGTACATGTAGTATGCATCGGTTCGTGCTAACGTAAAAATCCATTTAAGCCATCGTTCATGCCTCTATAAATCTATAAAATAGCTTTAGAAAAATAATTACATGTTAGAGTTGATCCGAATTAATGGATTTCTAATGAGGATCACTTGAAAATTGTATCGACTCGGTACCTACCAATGGTGTACAATACACAGTGTACATAGCCGGAATGAAAAGATTGTGCTGGTACATGTATTGTGCTTTGCAAGTAATTTGGCAAAACGTGATTGATTTTGGTGGTTTTGAGCGATAAGAGAGGTATAATAAATCGAGGACAGAAACCAGTGAGCCTCGGAAGATTAGAGCAAATACAGTCACTTTTGCTCTAACAAAACTACAAAAGTGGCTGATTTACAGTAATCCATATGTACCTTCCCATTTCTCGAGGTCTTAGTCAAGCTTTAGGCATTTTAGGCACTATTTTACTGAGCGCCCCCTTTCTTTAGCACACATTTGCGCTCACCGGTGCTGGATTTAGCTCGCTAAATTGGGCGGCAAAACCCGTGCAAAGCACAATAGTGCTAAAGTGGTCACGGTAATGAATCTCATTGAATTTATATTGTGTTGGGACATAGTTTTAGCTTCTACACAAATTGATCAAAGTGAAATATTTATGAATGCAGGTCAAATTGTGTGTGGTAAAACTAATCTCACTCTTACTATTTATGGTTGCACCAAAAATATTCTCAGTCTGTACAAGCTAAGTCATAGATCCAAGTACAACCCGCCGCCAGGCAATGTTCCGATAGTGGCGCCAGTTACCACCTCGCTGTCGCTGCTTGATGCCACCTTGTTGGCAAAGTGATCTGGGTACTTGTGAATAATGTCCCAGAGGTGCGGAAATAACTGCTCGATGTTCCAGGTTCCGTCGATATCTAGAGACAGTCCTCATCGAATCATTGCCTTCCGAGCGTAGGTGAGACCATTCTTGTTTCGCTTTGAGTTAACCTCTTTGACAACCACTGAGGGGTCGAACTCACAATGCGGTGATAGTTAGGGCAGTCATTAAACCACCACACCAGTGAATAAGCCCGATAGCGAAGCACATATTAAATTTTGTCGTAAGATTATTTATCAATGTCAGGATTTATTTTGCACATAAATTAATCTATACGACCGGCGATGAGAGTATATAGCGTGTGAGATTATTTTCCAAAAGAGATTAATTACCGTAACCACTGTACTTGGACAAGAAATATCCCGAGCAAGGACTTCTCCAGGAAATATCCCAGAGGGGAATTCCAACATATACAGATCGCGACAGTCCTGTTTTTATGGTAGCTGCTGCTGCAACCTCACCTTTACAGGGAAACCACGCTGTTGCAGCTCCAGATAAAATGGGACTGCCGGCGCGGGGTGCCGTGGTGCGCTTCCATCGTCCGAGGACGCCCTGGAGTTGATTGACGCTCGAGTCATTTTTCGGTCACGTTTACTTTGGTCACTGTTTAAGTTGGAGGGATTGAACCTTGTGGTTTTGTAGCGCTACAGGAGCGAAGGCGACGACATCAAGCTGTTCGCGAATAGTACCGCTTCGAGGAAATAACCAGCAGGAGCAAAGCAAGGAGTAAAGACACACCCGAACACGAAAAAATGCTCCGCGAAGTGCTGCAACCCCCATCAGCACATCATATGAAAGAATAAGAAGGGGGCATGGTGAGGCGCGGATGAAGACGCACTACGAGAGACTCAGGATCTTGCAGTACGATAAAGTTGTCCAAGAACATATTGCAATGCTATAATAGCACCCCTTCGTTCGCCCTCGATCGAAGACGCTTTCGTATGAGCTCGGTGCTAATTTTGGCCTGAACAGCTCAATCATCCAGCCCTGACGAGTGGGGCAGGTATTAAACTGCGTGGGTTGCTCAATGTCCTAACTACTGATGTCCTGAACGGCGAAGTATAGTGCCCCATTCTACCAGCTTATCCGGTGGAGCCCACTAGAGTCATCTGATGCACTAGGTATTGTGAGAACCGACTGCTTTGTCCATTTCGTTTGCTAATCGGCCGATTAAGACGCTGATTAAGCAACCTCCATATTTCATTAATGACTGACCGACCCTGATCTATCGGCACTTACTCATTTTTATGCTATGAATAGCCTGACCTATTTAGAGCAGGTGACCGAATTAGATGACTGAGAGGCAGAATGCCCACTTCGGTCGTGGGCATTCGGCTTGATTATTGAATAAATCTCGTTCAGCCAGCAGTAGCATGCCTACGCCAGTCCGCGTTGGAGTACAGCAGAACAAGTGTCAGCGTAGTTATTCTAATTATCGAATGCAACGAGGGAGTTAATTGTTTTGACGAGTTTAGAGAGGTAGAGGAACGACTTGTTGCTAGCTTGCGGGTTACGGTAACCTCGCTCTGGCCTACGGAAGCCGCCGTCGTGATCCCTGATCTGCAGCGCCATTACTCGCAGCCGGAGCGGATGCCGCGTATAATCCTGATCAGCATGGTTTTCGGCACCGTCTTCTTCCTGGTCATCGCCATCGCCGGATATGCCGCTGGTGGGAGGGCAACCTCCACGTACGAGCGCGTGGGTTCCATGCTCATCACCGTCATCTGAAGTCGTCGGTGTCTACGTCATGATCTACGCTGGTAAGAACCTGCTAAACTCGGATTCGGACGGTGCCACGTTCCCGTACTTCTCGGACGAGTTCCAGTCGGAGCCGTTCAACGTGAGGAACTCCACCACGTAGGTAGGTAGAACTCCAGCCTGGTGGTCTATTCATCACGTTGCAAAGTCTTGTCGATGACTATGAACGTAGGTCTGCATGATGATGGCCGAGCTGCGGCGAGCTCTAGAGCTACCCAACCGAAACCTCTTGGAAAGTCGTGAGTTTGCGTCGTTTGTGACTCCAGCCAAAGGAAGACGTATCTGGCAACGAATATGAACCACAACAAAGCAGTACAGTAGAAAATCATGACGTGTTGTGGAGATACCGTTTAGGCGTAATATACGCTATCGATCGCAGTTTCACACCTAATTTTATCGATTTATTACAGACCGATTTACATTCACTTTGGAGCATATTTAAGGGTACCAGGTGACGGACATTCTGCCCGGTTTTTACAATACAACAGCTTCTTGTTGAGAATAAACATCCTCTTTAAATGTTATTTGCTTTTACTGTTCGGTTTACGAGCACCGCCGCGGCCTGAAGCTCGCTTACGAATGGCCCAGTTCAGCTTCCTAAACAGCAGTACCAGTAAGGTATCCGACCAGTCTTCCGCAGATTTCTCGATGTCCCAATTTTCGGATTTTCTTGCTCGACAACGAGAGCTCGTACGAGGGCAAGCGGCACAGTTTCGTAAAGCTGAGGATCTCGGCTATTTCGTCGATTTTGAGTGCTAATACAGACCAAGTTAGCTATCTCTAAACTTGTTACGGCGCGTCTTCTCCGTTTTGGCCGGCAACCAGTCTTCTGCAGATTTGCCCTAACATCTAGGATTTTGTATTGATAGCCCTTCCAGCAGATCTCCCAACCAGCACCTTGCACATAATGAAGCAGAGCATCATGTGCGCCAATCAGATTAGAGATCCTGATTGGATGAAATTGAAGTTGAGCGGAATCCTGCACAAGCTTATATTCGAGCACCCGCGCCAAACAAAAAGTAGGGTCCGATTCCCCCTCTACAGACTCTGCGGTGACTGTGCCAGCTTGCTCAGCTACTCTGAACGGCAGGCGACCAAGGATGTAGCAGCTATCGCAGGACTCAACGTGATAGGTCTCGTTAGCGGACAGACGGCTGTCTGCATCGCGTACGGACTCCAGAAGAAGGCCAAACCCGACCAGAACCGTGCCTTTTATTTGGTCAAGCTTAAAAGACGTTGCCTAAAGGACTGAAGGACATACCCGCGTGTGATTGCTCTCTTGGAGGTGGCGTGCGAGCGAGCCAGATTACTGGTTGTTGTTTGCTTCTTGAGGACGGGTCTGCGCGCATTCGAACGGTGGAGCAATTAAAGAGTTTTTCTTCGTTGGAATATCGACACGGTAAAAGTAGTTATTTTATGATGTCACAGTGCCGCTGCTTTATCTGACGGAACGCTGCAGTCCCTAGATGAGTTGGTGGTGTTGGATGCTGTGCCAATGTCACGAAAAAGTGCCCAGCCCCGACTTGCTACTTTGTGCGCTTCCAGCACTTTTGTCGCTGTGTAGTGTTTCCCGGGCCGAATACCACGAAACTCTAAGACCAGATATGCGGGGACCAACCCGCACGGAAATAGAGGCCTAGTGTATTGATGTAATGGCTAGGAAGCCAAATGGAAAGTGAGAGATGTCCGAGGGAACGAGTGATGCTAACCAACTCGTGTCCACTCGGCAATGCTCCCAGAGAGACGGACTGGCGTAGCAGAAGCCACCTGCATGCCAGCCGTGTAGAATATTCAACATGTAGCCACCTAAAGGAAACATGCAGTAGTCCATACTAAATCCTTATGTAGCCAACAAGGCACTGGTTGCCGTTGCTGGTATCACAGAGACGACTTCGTGTTCACGGCTGGAAGCCGTCGGACACATCCCAGTCGACCTGTAACTCCTAACCAAGACATCACTTGGCGCCAAAGTGTCAGCCTGACGCCACACGGGATTTGTGGTGGAACTTCACTTGAAGGTTCGCAGCGGTGAGCCCAAGCTATTATACCAGGATTCCACTACACTTCTCCAAGCTTGGTATCACCGTCCTCTCGCTCGGGTCCTGCTGCAGCAGTCTGTCCCGCCGACAGAACTAACTGCGCTGGTCATGGTGTCCACGGAGACGATTGAAACGGCGCGAAGTACCACGACGAGTGTTCATCACTCTCGCAGCAGCGGATAGTGACCGCGTTTGGCGTCCTGCAGGTCCAGCCGACCCAGTCACGGACTGCTCCAAACTTGATGGTTGACCGTCAATGGTCACGACGCTCTGCTGTCCTTCGGGTTCACGAACGGGTCTGCGTCGCCGCTTACCAACTCCCCGCTGTCCTTCCGGTGCTTGAGCAGATTGTCGTCGTCGTTTCCTAGGTTGCCGACGTCGTGTCGGTCCCGTGGAGTGCTTGACTCTTGGCTCGGCCTAGTTGTCGGAGTGGTCGGTGCAGCTGGTTCCCCACGCTGTCCTTCACTCGATTGAAACTTCCTCCAGAACTCACCGAGCTCTGGGTCGTCAGCTTGCTCCACATAGTTGTTCACCAACATAAGAAATTCTTTCGCGAGATCAGCTAAAGGCTCGTACGAATCTTCAATCGATTGTAGACCTTTCCAACCAATCTCAATCTCGAAATCTTGAATGCCAGGCTAGCAGAGCTTTGGTCGTCACTCGGCTGTCAGCCGTGCCAGCAACCACCAATTCATAATGCGTTGCATGGTCCTTCAGAACTAGTAGATACTTGCTTGCTCCATAGCTCGGACCCATGAACAGAAAATCAAAGTGTAAAACTTCATTGCGTGTGTTGCAGTCGATCGTTTCACCCCAGGGACGTGGGATAATTTCCCCCTCGACAATGCAAACACAGCAAGCACGCTTTGACAAATTTCGCCACTGTCGCCGACAAGTGGTCGATCACAAAAACGTTGGAGATGGATGATCATGGCTTTTTGACCGCGGTGACCTTGGGCCCACAGTGTGCCGCGATTCACAACCGCTGGATTAACTCAGTTCTGGATTAACTCAGTTTCTTCCATTGACACCCAATTCCAGTCTCCACACGTCGTACGCATGGATAATGTGCGCAGAGTCTCCACAAGTTCCAATGGAAAACCATTCTCCACAGCACCTTCAATCAGCCGCACCACGGCAGCTAAAACGTCATCATCACCACTTGGTTCCGATCCATCGACCTGAACAAGCATCTCGTCTGCCTTCAGATCGGTCGGGTCACCACTGGTCTCGTCTTCACTGCGCGTAGCTATTTGTTGCAATTGTCGGTCCACGTCGATTCCCAATAACGTGAGGAGGTCATTGCCGATTATGAACTCCCCGTCGTCGACGTTCACAACAAGTACATCCACAGCAGCCGTTGGCTCCACGGGCCCCACAGCCGTGTGTATCATTAGGTGCAGCTTGGCCATGTACTTGGCCGTCACCGTCGCGGAACCAAATGTCTGGTTCATGATCGGGGCTTTCAACTCCTCAGCCTCCCCGCTGGGATCCAGAGCCTTCAACTCGTTCCAATGCGAGCGTCCAATCACGGTGTAGTCCGATCCACTGTCGGGGCAGTACGGCAGCTCCAGCTTACCGTTCAACGTCACCACACGGGCAGTAGATAGCAGCATTTCCCCAAGTCGTTTCAACTTGGCCTTCTTGTTGCGTGAGTCTCTTATCTTCTCCCAGAGCTCTTCCTTGTCCTGCCGAGTAGCACTCGGGCAGTCACGTAGCCAATGTAGTTCTTGGCACTTGGAGTCTTAGACTTACTAGTGGCTTTCAGAAGCACCGTGTTTCAGAATCACGTTGCCAAATACACGTTGCAACGACACCGGTTTTTGATGCGTACGTTTGAGCTAGAGCTCGTGCTTCAACGTTACCATCAATTCAAATCACGTGTCAATAACTCGTATCGATGCGGAATGCAGAGTGATGGTCACGAGCAAATTTCAACTTTCATAGCTTCAACGCAGAGTGGAGGCTTCCCCGATGAAGCGACTTCGCTCTACTGCTGGTGACGACGATGGCGACGCTGTGCTGCTGCTGCTGATGCGCCCACCTCACCTTCCATACCGAGAGCGCATCCTGGTCCCTGATTTCTGGTTGAACATCCTCGCTATGTCCGACGGCGAAGCAAAGGACCAGTTTCGATTCACTGTCGGTGAGCTGACACCACTAGCCCGGCACTTGAAGCTCCCCGCACTATTCGCACACATGAAGGCGTCCGCACCGATGCTTTGGAGGCTCTCTGTGTGTGCCTGCGACGGCTTATCTACCCCAAGCGCTGGATTGATATGGCATCCATGTTTGGAAGAGCACCAGCAACACTGTGCCACATCTTCTACTTCGTTGTCGAGTTCCTGGATGAGAAGCTGGCTGACTTTTTGTTCTTCGATGCTGACCGTATCATCAAGAACTTGGATCGCTATTGCGCAGCGATTTCTGCCAAAGCACCGAGCTCAATCGAAGGCGTGTGGGGCTTCATCGATGGGACGGTTCGTCCAATCTGTCGTCCGAGCAAAGGCCAGCAAGCAATGTACAATGGTCACAAGCGCGTCCATGCCATGAAATTTCAGACGGTGGTGACGCCGGACGGCATCATCTCCCATCTCTTCGGTCCCGTTGACGGTCGCAGACACGACTTGTTCATGCTGATCCAAAGTTGATTGAAGACACTGCTCGAGACCAATCCATCGTTTCACAACAAGCTAATCTACGGAGACCCGGCGTACGGCTGCACTAACGTGTTTTGCTGCCCCTTCAAAGGCTGCAGAGTGAACGCGCCGCAGATGGAGCTGAACAAAGCTATGAGCGCTGTCCGAGTGACGGTGGAGTGGTCGTACGGGGAAATAACGAAGTATTTCTCATTTCTTGACTATAAACGACACCAGCGCGTTGCTACCACACCGACTGCGACGCTTTACAAGCTCGGAGTATTCTTCACAAACTGTGTGACGATCGCCCGCGGTGGAAGCAACAACTCAAAGTACTTTAGTTGCAAGCCACCGACGTTCGATGAGTACCTGGCATCGTATGCTTAGAACAAATACATGCTTAGTTTAATTTAAAGTTTTTCAAACTCACAAGTTGATTCGATAAGCTTTACGTAAAAAGAAACTGAGGTTGTCACCGCTTCGTTGCCAGTTTCCAAATCAAACGATGGCTTGGGTGCTCGGATCCAGAATTGGTTGAATGCTCAATTGGAGCTTGAGCAAGGCCAGTTCCTCCCTACGCAGCTCCATATCGCTCCGTCGAAGAGCTACCTCGTCCGACCACTGCTTAGTGCTCTACTCGGCTTCACGCTTGCGCAACTCAAATTCTTCCTTCCAGCGAGCTTCCTCCTTTTCAGCCTTTGCTCGTTTAAAGCGAAGCTCTTCACGAAGCAGTTTGTACTCATCTTCGTGACGTTTGCTCTGCTTCTGTATAAACTCAACGGTTGCTGAGTTGACTTGAGCTGTCGTAAGTCCTCCGCTTGACACGCTTCTAGCGCGGCTGCTGGCTGTAGTCGCTACTGTTGGAGCTGAATGCATTTGACCTCTCCACTAACTCCTCGGCGCTCGTATCACTGGCTGCATCCTCCTGAGCTTGACTACTGCTGATTGAGGAGCGCGTTGGCTGTGGCGTTTCAGTGCTTGCTCGAGATGCCTCTCCCCATCGGACTCCAGCCGGTCTGAGTTAGCTTGTTGGATCGCTTTCTTATTTTTCTTGGTTGCGTCGACGTCTCTCAATTCGTCTACAATATCTTGAAGCAAGTGCTTGTGCTCCGTGTACTCCTCTGCAACCCCTATTTTTTCGATACGCGCAGTCTGTGATCTTGAACTCCTTGACCAGGCGAAATAACCGCTCCTTGACGGTCCTCATACTGAGTTCTGTCTCCCAGTGTTCATTCAAATTGTCTGTCACGTCCTCGTAGCGCTCAATCACAGACCCATGCTTGGCAGCATAAGGTTGAATGTTGAGGATCTCTTGGAGCAAGTCCAAGTTCCTCGCAGGTGTGAAGTAAAACTTCGTCGGCTTGGTGTCCGTCACATGACTTTCGTCATTGCTACCAATTTCAGAGCCATCTTGTTCATCACCAGAACTCTCCATGTCGTCGTCGCTGCATCACTCTGACCGCCAGCTCTCCTCATTTTGCTCGTTCTTCACTGTTGCTGACTTGTTGCCACGCGCTTTCTGCGTTTCGCTGCCCTTCGAAGACTTGTTGATGCTCTTAAAAGTGTTGCGCCTCGCGCTCTTGGTGGATACACTGGCCGAAGCAACGATGGCATTGTTCTCAAAGATATCCTCAGCATCTGATACCTTAGACCTTCTCTTGACTGTGGTTTTCACCTGCGGACGCCTGCTTTTCTTGGTGGTTCTCGTGACTGTAGCAGTACCTTGTGACTGCTTTTCACTCTTGCGCTTGCGTTTAGCTTTTGCACTGGACCTCGGGTTGGATTGTGCGCGCTTGGGGCCCCGAACTTGGTTGATTGGGGACGCTTGAGACGCAGAAGCAGCTTCTGAGATAGATGGCAGCTTCGGCAAGTCGAGTGCTTCGCGGAAGGACTGGGAACACACACGAACGTCCAAAACACCCTCGTGGATGGTGTTGGAGCACATGTGGTGCACTGGCTTCGTGCATGACGTGCAGAAGTCCACTTCGAGCACTTCGTCGTCGCTTACAAGGCAGTCTACGAACGCGCACTTGCCTCGCATCGCTCGATCTGCTTCACGTGATATTGAAGTTTCCGAGGGCGGTATGAAGACCCTCTCTTGCCGTTCAACGGAAACCAAAACACGTTGCGTGCCGCCAAAATTTGTATGTGGGCCACACTACGTGTTTTTATACCGTTTTTCTGGAAAAACGGTGCTTCTGAAAGCCTCTACAGATAACGACGGAAGATACGGCCTACCCGAGGTTTGTTGAGCTGATACAAAAACTAATGTCCAAATCGAGAAGGACGGTCACTCCATTAGGCCTGCTGTATGAACCTTCTTGCTCATTGGCAGTTATTTTGTAAATTGCCGTTTGTACTTTTACTGGCTGAAGCTACAGTTACCTTACGCAAGCCTACATATATAGTAGAAATAAATGAAAGCAAGCAAGCCACAAAATGTAAAAAATGTATTTGCAAATGCGTCCACACATTTGAAGGTCCTGCTACAGAGTTTCAACCTGCTGGCTATACATTGGCGACCTGCAATGCTTTCGAGAAGCTCTTGCGCACGACATCCTCGGACAACTTCTCCCAAACTTGGATGGTACGCTTTATCATGACAAGTCGTTTGTCGGCGGCAGTTGCGCTCCAGCACGCTTCTTCCTCCAGCCACGCGCTGCGCAGCATTGACTTGACCGGTCCCATCACACCCACATCGAGAGGTTGGCACACGGACGTTGAGTTTGGAGGGAGTGGCTGCAGCGTTGAGTGCAGCTCTTCCGCCACAATCGCTTCAGACATGGCGTCCACGTGGCACTCCAAGTTGTCCACCAAGATAACGGACGGCCCGTGGATCTCGTAGATGAGCAGTTCGCGGAGATAACGACGCCATATCGCCTCGTTCATCCACGCATTTTCTTGAACGCAGTACATGTGACCTACAAAAACATCATTCAGATTTGTTTAGTTAAAATAAATAACACAGAAGTTAAAACAAGATCATGTTACCTTTTGGGTAGTCCTTTAACTCCTTATTCTCGATTCTGCCACCAGGTGCCCCTTTCACGATGAAGAGGATTGGCATCTTCTTACCTGCAAAGCAGCACACGCACAATAATATTAAACTACGGAGTAGCAACACACAATATGTAAAAAAGCAAATTACCGTCGGCTCGAACCGTTAGCAATGCGGTAAGGCGTGCAGAATGTTTTTCTTGAGCACGGATCTTTGACGATTTTCCTTTCTCAGCCCAAATGCGCTTGGGTGGCATGTCATAGTAAATGCCGGTCTCGTCCGCGTTAAAAATCTCCGATGCCTTATAATGTTGATATTTGTCCCAAAACTTAGTGCTGAACTCATCACGAACTTTCAGTAATTCAGGAGATGGTGTCTACAACAAGAATAAACAGTAAAAAAATCACGCGTAAAAGCAACATACACAAAATAAATTGGGAAAACTTACCGAGGAATAGCAGGGAACTCGGTACGAATATCCGTGCCGACGGGCGAAGCGCTGTAAAAGCCGTAACAGAGAGTCAAATGGTGACTTACAACTGGCCGAGTATGTTGCCAGCCAGTCAGCATGGTGGATGCGAATAAACTGCATCATGTGAACCGAACACACAGTCTACAGTCAAATCAGTTAATTAAATGACCAGCGCATATAAAATACAAGATAAATTACCTTTTCAAGGCGCCGTCGGTCCTTCATGTACATGACGAGATCGTTGGCAAATGGGATGGACTCGGGACGTCCAACCCGGAGGGAGTGTCGCTTTTCAGAGCCCTCAAACCCGCGAATTTTGGCACGTTCCTTCTCCCAATTTCGGATCGTTCTTCGGGGAACCTTATGCAACTCCGCAGCCGCGTAGGTGGTCATCTTGGCCAAGTCGTTCAGCACGTCGCGCTTGAACTTAAAGGTATAACTCACCCATCGATCTACGACGTCCCTCGCAACTTCGTCAACAACCTCTGCGGTGGTCTCAACTCCACCAAAAGTTGGGTCAATAGCCTTTGCCCCGTGGAAATTGGCGTGACAACTCATAGAACAGAAACACAAATCTTGTAAGGCTGCTAAACCGAGTGCACTAAGCACTTCGTCTGAGCAGGAGTGATGGGCGGTGTCACTGCAAACTGTGCACTCATGTGCGACGGGTGGGTCGGGACACCCCGGAATGTGGCACTTCATCCGAGAAAAAACGAAATGAAATTATAATTCAGCGACATGTTACATGTACGCCGCTCCAGCACCAACGAAATAAAGTCTAGTTTGATTGGTAGAAAAACGGGTGTCTCAGCTCCATACAAAAATGTTTAAAGCGGGTGATAACGTGTCATAGGCCTTATAATCTGTGTAGGCCGTATCTTCCGTCGTTGTCTGTACTGTCAGTCTTGGTCCAGCTCGTAGTCACCGCAGAAGTCGTCCTTGTCGTTATCACCGGCGCCACAGGTGTCTTCTCTTCCCAGCGCTGTGGCTTCTATTCCTAACGCTGTTGGCCATTGCCGATTGTTGTTGTTGGTGGTTCTCGGGCTTCTCCTTGCCCTGTCCAGTTGCATCACGCTTCTGCTGACGCAGGCGTTGATGTTGACGCTCCAATTCCGTCGCTTTCTCCGAATGAGCCTGAACAGAACCTTTGGGTCCCTGGCAGCCTCAGTGTGGGTGAAACAAATGCACTGCTTCACTTCAACCTTCAACGACTGAGGTCACAGGTTTGCGATCAACCTTTTTCACTTCTCCTTCGTGCATTTTCTTCCGCTGAAGCACTCGGATAACCCGTTGTCGTCGACGATAGTGCAGAAGCTCTTGTAGTAGTCGATCAGTCGCGCGTTCACGTCGCTCTCGTCCTTGTCCATGCGCAACTCCTTCTTGAACAAAGCCTTGATGTCGGGCAGCAAAGCGTTCTTGATACTGCTCACGATGCCCTCGATCTCCGCAATCAGCGTGCCCTCCGTGGCATTGGCTGTCTCCACGTTGAGTTGTAGTTCGCAGAACACGTCGAGTAGTCGAGGCTCGAACGAATCACGCACTGACTGCACCACTGCAGCGTAGTCCTCGCCGGTAACGCGGCAGCGTGCTTCCATCTTCGACTCGTAGTCTCGACGATCCCACTTCCACTTCACAAGTGCCTCATGGGAGACTGACTCGATCATGGGCGGCAGAAACGGAGTGAAGGGTGGGACAGTCCCTGTCGGACCATCCGTCCCAGCATTTCGCACCATGCTGGCGTCTTGAGGGTCCACCGACGATGACGATCAGGGTCGGTGTTGAAGTAGCTTCGGTTCCACTTGAGGCGCGGTCGGAGGTTGACAGCGTCGCAGAGTGGATGATTCTACTAGATAATTCTTTGTAGTGTTTCCCGGGTCGAATGCCACGAAACTCTAAGACCAGATATGCGGGGACCAACCCGCACGGAAATAGAGGCCTAGTGTATTGATGTAATGGCTAGGAAGCCAAATGGAAAGTGAGAGATGTCCGAGGGAACGAGTGATGCTAACCAACTCGTGTCCACTCGGCAATGCTCCCAGAGAGACGGACTGGCGTAGCAGAAGCCACCTGCATGCCAGCCGTGTAGAATATTCAACACGTAGCCATCTAAAGGAAACATGCAGTAGTCCATACTAAATCATTATGCAGCCAACAAGGCACTGGTTGCCGTTGCTGGTATCACAGAGAAGACTTCGTGTTCACGGCTGGAAGCCGTCGGACACCTCCCAGTCGATCTGTAACTCATAACCAAGACATCACTTGGCGCCAGAGTGTCAGCCTGACGCCACACTGGATGTCTGGTGGAACTTCACTTGAAGGTTCGCAGCGCTAAGCCCAAGCTATTATACCAAGATTCCACTACACGCTGGAGCGTATATCTTTATAAACTCCGTTTCGTCATGACATATGTGAAAAAGTCATTCTGAAGGTTCACTTTGCTGACACAAAAGACATACTCCTCTCACTTTAATGAGACGCGACAGTAAAACCTCCACATACAACCAGCAAGTTTAGAGATTCTGGAGAAGACTGGTTGCCGGCCAAAACGGAGCTGGCGCGCCGTAACGAGGTTTAAAGTTAGCTAAATTGGTCAGTATTAGCACTCAAAAATCGACGAAATAGCCGAGATCCTCAGCTTTACGAAACTGTGCCGCTTGCCCTCGTACGAGCTCTCGTTGTCGAGCACGAAAATCCGAAAATTGGGACATCGAGAAATCTGCGGAAGACTGGTCGGATACCTTAGCATACCAGCAACTTGGACAAAACGTGTCATCTGGCCATTTATGTAATTAAAGTTCTAATACTTCCTGGGAAAATTAATATTTTAAACTCTAGCAGCTGCTGCTTTTGAATAACTTATAGGAATAGGCGAATTTATTAAGACTGACCACTTGAAATTTGTATTGACTCAAATGCGTATCACTTTGATATCGAATTAAGCCCTTTTGGGCTGTATTAATACGTACTTTCGTTCCTCAAGCACTACCAGGATATAAAAACCGAATCCTACGAGTACATTTTGGAATTGCGCCTCCCCACCCAGGTCCCTGAATTGCGTATAAGAACGTATAGTTATACTGGGAATACCGAAGAATGAGGGATGGACAGCCCTCACTGGATTAATTGCGTGACCGCGTAAGTGTAACATTAATACTTACTCGCTGTAAAAACTCTAAAATCCAAAGAGCAACCCTACTTCAGCACGGGACGGTCCGGAGGTCCAGTCGGAAGGCGGTATCTGCAAGCCGTGGTATACTTAGCGGGCAAAACGGGCTTATGTTTGAGAAATTCCCATGTGCATTGTTCAACATAGGAAACCTCCGTTTTTGCCGGACTGTGGTCACTGGCGTGGATATAGATGCTTCCAAAGACTGCATACAATACATGAACATGTATGCTTGAAGCGAATCGCGATGGGATCGCCGTCGTCATATTGACTGTGTACATGTATTGTGCTTTGCAAGTAATTTGGCAAAACGTGATTGATTTTGGTGGATTTGAGCGATAAGAGGAGGCAGATTTATAATAAATCGAGGACAGAAACCAGTGAGTCTGGGAAGATTAAAGCAAATACAGCCACGTTACACAAATAAAACTGCAAAAGTGGCTGATTTACAGTAATCCAGATGCACCTTCCCCTTTCTCGAGATCTTAGTCCAGCTTTAGGCGTTTTAGGCACTACTTTACTGAGCGCCCCTTTCTTTGGCACACATTTTGCACTCACCGGTGCTGGATTTAGCTCGCTAAATAGTGCGGCAAAACCCGTGCAAAGCACAATACTTGAAGTATAACAAGAATCGGCAAGCCCTAAGTGCAGGCTTCGTCAATCGAGGCATTTTGTGTAGAGAGTGGGCGCGGTGCCTTCATTAAGTTTTCGAAAATGCCCCCAGGAAGAGGATGGATACATCGACTGTTCAATACAAAACTTATGATCTAGTTGTTGCGGAACCAAGAGAATACCAGCAATACACAACAAGGCCATATCAGGGGTCGTTAGCTAGAGCGAGATGCCCAGAAAGAGTTCGGTCCAACCCTCTGAGTATAAACGACGCTCTACGGGAGAAGACGAAAGAAAAAGCAGCTCCCGAAAAACGTGACGTGTGGCTGGCGAAGTATGATGTGCATCTAGGCATCAAACCCGGCAGCAAGACGAGTACTTCGAAGTAGTGGCCAAGTTTTAGACACTATATACAGTTTTGTATCATGTATGGCCGTGAAGATGCTCCTGTAGACGCCGTCCCAGACCCCTCACAGCTTTCAGCAGCGCTAGCTGAGAAAAAAGTAAGTAGACTACGCGACCCGCTGTATTTATTAATACTGCTTTACGGAAGGACATCACGATGAAACACATTCTCCGAGCAGCATCCTTCGAGATGGCTTGAATATGACAGTCTCCCTCTTGATGAAAAGATTCGACATGAATGTTTTGGATGTGACCGACAAATAATTGCGTTCCTCCCAACAGCCATCAGTAAATATCCTCAAAAGAGATGATCATGGCAAGCTATGAAGTTTTCTCAAAGCTCCAGACTGTGCACGAAGAAGTCGTCAATTACTTCACACTGCTCACGAGGCAGCGGCCATTGTCTGGTGACACAGTACTTTGTGCCTGGCACGAGATCGATCTCGTGCCTCACTCCACGATCAGGCGGGAGCTGGGACGGTGGATTCTTCGACACCACGTTCGAGAACTCCTTCACCAGGGGATACAATGGATCCTTCGGGTTCTTGAGTATCTCTGAACCCAAGCGCTTTGCGCGCTGGCGAGTGAACTCCTCCAGGACATCCTCGTCCATCACAGAGGAAGAGTTTAACTCCTCAGCGGGGGTCTCTTGCGTTAGAAGAACCACTTCCGCAATATCACCGACCTTGAGGTCGGTCAGAAAGTCGTTCATTGACATTTATTCGTGGTTCAGGAGCTCTGACACCTCGGGCAGCGGCTCTAACGCGAGCGCGCCTGCCTTCACGCGACGGCCTGTTTCGCCGTCGAAGACGTGATAACACTCTTCCACCGACCTTGTTGAAGGAGCCTGGGCCCTGCGCTCCGAGTCACTTGACACGACTACAGTCTGACCGGAAGTCTCCATGGTGCACGCCACCCGCGCACCGCTCATGAAGACTTAGATCTTCCCAGTAGGGCGCCCCGCTCCTACTGGTTTCCCGAGTTCCCCTGGCCACGGGGTCGCGGCTTCTGCCAGCGGCCCTTGAGACCAACGGGTCTAGGAGAAAATCGTCTCCGTTGTCCTCCTGCAGGACAGGCACGTTTCATGTGCCCAAGCTTACCACAGCCGAAGCAGCGAATGTCTTGCAGCTCGGTCAGGCCAAGGTCCATGGAGTCGGGCCCGCTAGAAGCGCCTCTCGCAGCACCTGAGGCTGGTGCGGAGTTCCCTGGCCAGGTACTCGTAGGGGTACGAGCCTGTTTGTGGCTGTACTCCTCTTGAAGAGCGATCTGAACCGCTGCTTCAAGGGTACTGGCTTGTACACGGAACAATTGGGTCCGAGCTGGACCGACTCGTAGGCCGTCCATGAACACAGTCACCTTGATGTGTTCCGGGAGTGGATTCCCCACAAGAGATGCAGTAAGCTCTCGCATCTCTTGTATGTACTCGTACAGCTCGCGCCTCCCCTGTCTGCACGACAGGAAGCGCGAGCGCTGGCGATACTCATAGTTCGCCGGGAGGAAAGCGGCTCTCAGCTGTTCGCACAGCTGGACCCATGATGCAAAGCATCCTGGCGTTGTCGCCTCACGCGTATACGCCCAGGACTTAGCCCTGCCACTAAGGTGCGACAGCGCAAAAGCGACACGAAGTCGTTCGCTCGAGATGAGAGCCGCGTCCATGGCGAGCTCAACTTCTCTGACCCAGAAGTGAAGGTTTTCTCCTTCCTTTCCTTCATAAGGGGTCACCTTCAGCCGCAACGGCTTGGGAGCCGGTGGTTTAGCCTCCGTGACCGGAGGCGGGATAGTGCCTGGCACATGGGCGATTAACCCTCGCTCGTACTCGTCGAACGCCGCAACGCGTTCGATCTGTTCGTTCGGCGTTGACGCCGGCAAACTACGGAGTGCTTCTACTCCAAAGATGCCTGCCATCTTCCGAACGGACTCAAACTGTGAGTCGTTCAAATGAGGGAACTCATTTCTGTCTTCCATCTTGACTCGTGACTAGAGTCCCAAGAGGATTCGGGTAGTACAATCGCTACCTGCGTCGGCGTGGATTGACTACAAGTGCTACCAAGTGTGACGGGGCACACAGCAGCTTGCTTAGAGGAAGCGATGAGTTTGTGCAGTTCACTATAGTTCCGGTTTAAGGAGAGGGTCGAAGTGAGGAAGCGATAAACATAAACAGCAAACAAAGAGCAAAGGCGGTCGAAGAAAATACCGATTGAAACACCGCTTTTTTCGGTAAACCGGTGGAGAAGACAAAGTGGAGCCAGTCAAGATGAGCTCGCCTGCTGCGGACACGTCTCCTGCCTCTGGTCTCTCGTCCACCGCTGTCGCTGTGCTCAAGGCTCCCCGACTAACATGGAACAATGCTCGACTTGAAACTCTACTGCACCTCCGACTCGTCACGCACGGGGCTGCGAGGCTGCGTAGGCTAGTGATTGACTCTTGCATGCATCGACAAGCTGTCCTGCAGCGTAGACACCCGTAACATGTGTAAGATAGTAAAGAGCCACAGCTAGCTGACCTCGGATGCTGAAGAGAGCGTTGAGGCCTGGCACACGGTGGACTCGTGGCCATCTTTTTCAATTCGCTTCACGAACGCGAGAAATATGGCTCGGTTGCAGCGAAGGTTGGCAGGAACCAGCCCTCGGCGTACGCGGGCTCGCGGAGGACGCGCTGCCAGACTTTGGTTCGCGCTGAGAAGCGACACGTGGGCTTGGCAGGCCAGCGCCGCTTGTCGCTCGAGCAGACAACTGCCACCACTAACGACACTGCCGTCACCATCGTAGCCTTCCTTGGAGAGCCCCTCATTCGTTTTGCACTTTTTTAATGCAGCACAAAAATGACCATTGCTTGGTCGTTAAAATAAAGCGCTTATCGCACCACACACCGACGAATCAGAACGCGTCTATCGCTTTAAAATTATCGCTTTTTTCACTTCGACCCTCTCCTAAAGAACGTTGACCAAATTAAGGTAGAATTAAGACTGATATATATTCTGGTTGGTGCTAAATGAGATCTAATACAAACTATAAGTACTATTTAGTTTGTCCTACATATTTAACTATTGGTTGGCTCTGAAGGGCTGTAGGGACGATTAGGTGGTGTGTGTGATACACCACCTTACCCCTTGGGTATGACTTGTCACTCTTGAGTGTAACCTAGTTACACTCCATGCAACCCCGTTACAACTCATCTGTTGGAAAATCAAAATGATACTTATGAGTATGGGTGTCACTAATGCGAGATGAAAAGGAGAATGGCGTTTAGGTAATTTTGCACTTCGGAATAGAAGCAAACGATAGCACCATTCGAACCGCACGCAAATTTTAGTCTTAGACAGCAAAAAAATCGAGTTTTCGGTCTGGGAAGGGAGACATTGTTTTTAGAGTCCATAACTTTTTCAGTTTTTTTCTTTTAGAAGACGGTGAAGGTCTCAGTCGAAAGGGGAATCACCCCTATTTACGATGATGTGCTTAAATCGCGATTCGTACGTAGGTTCGTAAGTATTCTTTGGTTTGACGCTGTCTCATATATTGGTCGCAATGTCAGAAATGTCACTTGTATAGAAGCCCCTCTTAAACTGCTCTTTCCCGGTCGTTAACACAAGCCTCTGCTGCGTGTTTGAAGTACAAACATCATATTTAAATAGCGTGGCGTAACTCCTAAAACTGACTGAGCTACATGCCAAAATGTGGGTGTTCATAAGAACTTGGCGCGCAATGTATTTTACATACTACGTAGTATTAACTATGATCAATGTTGCAGGCAGTTAATGGGTCGTACTTAAGCGGATGTTCGGGGTACCCGGCCAGGGTGCCTCGAGATAAGAGGTACCGAAATACACTGACTCGGTGCTACTAGGCACCGAGTGCATAAAAGAGGGGTATTCTATTGACATAAATTTCACTACGTTTAGAGAATTTGATGAGTGGCTCTGGTGACTCTGCTGGTCCAATTCGCCTCATGTTACACGAAGGTTGTACACGATGTGACTCACATCACGTGAACTGTTGCTCGAATGTACAAAGTACTTGGCGATTTTCGTGAAAACGCCGCAGTCTAGCCTGGTGACCTTACAGGAGCTCGCAATGACCGATAACAGAGGATGGAGGATATTGAGAACTCCCGCAAGGCTACAAGGAGAAGACGATGATGTTTGTAAGGACGCGATCGAAAGAGGCTACCGCAGAGGCTGCCAATTTGAGGTCGTCAAACCGCCGTAGATGCTGGAGCATGATGGTGATTCCCTTGCGTTCAGTGCGGAAATCAAATACAATTCCACACCAGTGATTGTTGTCGACGTGCAACGCCATTAATACCAATTCGTTCGCAGTGTTAAATGGGCCACCTCTTGAAATAACGCGCAACTTGTCTTCCCTCTCACTGAACCGATGAAAGATGGGGTCAATGATGCCGACCTTCTGTTTTTCTTCTTGAATAAGCACCAGCACATGACCCATGCAAGCATCGTCTAGCCATTCGTTTCCACGCAGGGAGAGCAGCGATAGGTAAGGCAAGCTCCCAAATGTAGATTGCCGTGCGCCACGAAGCAAAAGATGCGTGATGTTCTGCTCACGGTCCACAGGATCACCACATACCCCATCTGAAATCTCAGCAGGTACTGGAATGCACATGCTGCTTGTGTTCACTGCCCAATTCAAAGCGTCTTCAGTATCCTCGATCTGCTTCAGCGCTCGGTGCCAGCGATCCATAGCGTTGATGTCCTCGAGCTTGTATACTCCAAAGCGAGGAACCCGTACACTCACGCTGTCGTCGGCAGTGTCAACCCGCAAAGCTTTGCGGAATTGCCGGGTGGCATTTTGCGCTTTCTTTACAAACCGTTGCGGGAAAATGTAGCGAATAGCGGTTTCACACTCATCAGAAGAAAATACACCAGCAATTGCTTTCTTGGACTGCGGGAATCGATCGCTCCGAGAGTGTCTGCGTTTTGTTGTGTATATCATTGTAGCAGTAGTCTTCGTCCAGAATTTCAGTCAGAGTCGGTACTGGCACCAGCGTTCCTTGAACCAACTTCGTTGCCTTCTGCTTTCCATTTGCCATGCGGCTCTTCTTCTCCGATACCTTTTGTGGCGCTTAGTCAAGATACTTTGAGGCTTCCCAACGGTACTTGTAGGCATCGCGTTGGTGACTGCGGGCACAGAAGAAGTAACTGTAGGCACCGATTCCGAAGATGATTGCGCTTCATCTGGAGCATCAACCACTACGGGTTGAGTTTGTGGTACGTCATCGGAGGGGACGAGTTCAGGAGTCACATCAGCAGGAGCTTCGAAATCATGCGTGGTCATTGCCACTGGCACTTCTGCGGTGGTTGTAGTGATAGCCGACACGGATTCCATGGAAGGGAGCTCGTACGAGGGTAGTGAACACTGCGAGAGCGTGCTAATCAACGGGTCTTCACGTCCCACAAACGGTGCAATCCCTTCTTTGACGATATCCTCAAACTTGTCCAAAGCCGCCAACATCTCATTGAAGACGGATGTTCCATACCTGCTCATGATATCCGCGATTTGAGTGCCGCGGCGGCAAGCCGTTGTAAACTTGGTGGTACCATTGAGGACCTGGTGTCGACTTGCTGACATCAACGACGTACGAACTTGGAATGATTTTCGCGCCACTTCATCTTCTGGAACATCTTCCTCTTCAGCAGGTTGATTCAACTTGCACGACAAGCTCCAACGTTGAGAAATCTGTCGAATAGGAATCGCACTCTTTCCTCTGACCAGTCTTCAGTAAATCACGTGCTGACACGGTAGAAGCGTGGTTCGCATGAAAACACAAGAGCAACGGTATTTCTGTGTGTAGACAAATAGCAAACGACAACGAATCAGACATTGAAAACAGTAATACAGATGCAGATATGGACAACGTACCGACTTATCCACATGGTAAGTCTTTCCGTCGCCACTCGACAGCAAGAACGTGCTTGGTGTGACCTCCTCGATCTCGTAATGTGTAGACCGTTCCTTCGCCACCAAGTACTGCTTCTCGATCTGGCGGTAAGCGTGTGTGCTCACCTCACTTGATTGTTGTTGTAGTTCTGTATCAGCACCTTGGTAACGCATATACCCGACTGCAGTCATTTTCCTGCTATACTCCATCTCTGCCACTGCCTGCAAAAAATGAGCGTGTCGACACACTCGTCGAGAGGCATTTCGGGTTTTAGGATGTCTTTGATATGGCCCCATGACGTCTCAAGTCTATTGATAAAAGTTACACATGTCAGTAATGTACGTGCCATTCAGAAAACCATATAATATCCTCACCTGTTGTTGGTATGGTTTCCCAAATGCGGGACGTCCGACCGAGCGTACAATGCCCAACGCTCCTTCATGCTGTCCCAGTTTTTCATGAAGTACTTCAGAAACGGGTGCTTCGGTTCAGGAATCGGGTCCTCGGAGTGTAGATGAACGTTATCCAGCAGCAAAAACAGATACTTGAGGTACTTCGTGTAATCGTCAGCAGTGTCCGCCGATCGCATCATGTCGACCGCATCTTCAACTTGATCCATGTCGAAACTACTGGGCCCCCGTACTCGCTCTTCGCCATTTCCGTCCTGATGTACTTCTTGAGGTGGAAATGACACAGGATGACCTTCGCTTGTGGGAAATGCGAGCTCGCCAATGTCCTTGTCGATGACGATTACGCGAATTTTATCCCACCCGGGATTCGCGAACTTGAACGCGTCGATAGAATCCGACAGACACTCAGCACTCTCGTTTTCCATAAGACTGTGCTGCACGTATTGTCCCTAGCAAAACAGACACAGTAACGTTAGCACTAACAAGAGTAAACAAGTGCCTAGAGATACTTATCAGTACAAAATCAAGTACACCAGGTACTCAAACTTACATGTCCGTGTACATCATGTACCATGAATGAGAAGAGTTTGTACCGGGAACTGTTGGTGTTGTGCGTTGCGTCGACTAGTAGCACCTCTGGCAACGCCTTGAACCAACGACGCATCTGGCGTGTTTGCAGCGTGATTGTTTGTGCCAGGGACTCGTCATCCACAAACACGGAGGCACGGTTACCTCGTTGCCCACAAAACCCATGTAGAACAGTCTCTAGCCGCTTCTCTACAGTCTCACCTCCGCGGCGTTCCTCGCAACCATGTTGTGAACGTCGCGGAGCGTCACTGTTTGTCCTATAAAACATTTCAAATATTTGTAAGTACAGTAGTCACGCGTAATAAAAATCATATAAGCACTTTACCAGTCTTTTGCCGCAGAAACTGCATGATTCTCTTTGGCCTTATGCCAGACGACTACATCACGTCCACAAGCCAGAAGGCCAAAAAGATTGGGTCTTCAATGCGTCTCTTCGACGGATGGTTCTCCACGGTGACGCGATCGACGCGATGATTGTGACTGGTGTTAAATCCGGTCACCTGTATCATGAACTTGTGGTGCGTGTCGTTCCACGACACGGCCGCCTTGAATTCAGCCTTGCACTTCCCGAAAAAGCTCTTGCGCTGTCCCGTGGAACGACTCTTTCGCCGCCAGCCGTGCGTGCATATGCGCTTCGTCCAAAACGCTTTGAAGTGTTTCGGGAATCAGCAATGGCGGGTCGTCGGATGGGCCAGCGTCAGGGTAGGTCCTCAGGATCTCCTTGTTACGTCGCTCCACAGACGTCGAGCTGCGCAGACGGAAGATTTGGTGGGTATCGGCTTGGTATGTCTCCAAGTACTCTTCAAACGCTGTCCAGCTGTCGTGCCACTCCTGGGCGACAGGTTGCTTCTTCCAGACGCCGGGCACTTCATCTTCAGGCTCAACTGCACATCGCACCTATTGGCACAGAGTAGGGGAGGTCAGGAAGCCCATTGAACAATTACAGACAGCAGATTTCACGTACCAAGCCAATCACTTCTTATCTCAGTCCAAGCGCGCGAATCTTCAAATGATAGGCAGGGAGCGCATCGAGGATGGGGGAAAGAGGGGAGGGGTGTTTTCATATTTTTGAAAAGCTGAAAGACGGTCGGTAAGTTATCCACGTAATTTACCGATTGATTACAGTAAAAATCGAATAGATACGATTTTACTCAGTGCCCGTATTCACTCTCATTAACTATTGATTGACTCTGAGGGGATGTACCCATAGTGTTGTGACATGGAGGTGGTGTTTGGCACACCACCCATACCCTTTGAAGAGTGACTGTCACTCTTCATGTAACCCCGTTACACTTCAGGTCAGAGGAGGCGAAATGCCTACAAGGGGCCAAAATCCGCCCTGTTTTGAGAAGGCCTTGGATGGAGGCCGAATGCACCCGGCGATCGCGAAATGGTTAATGCTTGGCGAGAGTTTACCTCGCGCGTTTCGTCACCTCCACACAAGTTGTTGCCTGAAACCGTTTCAGGCAACAACTTGCTTCAGTGAAACGTCTTCATGACTTCAACTTGTGACGCCAGCGTGTCGGCGGTACATTGTACCTATTGTGTCACGAATGTAGCGGTTATGTTTCGGTTCTGTTGTGCAGACCAGACAGGCCTTTCAAACTCGATGGACCTTGGACGGCGTTCAGCGATCATACCGTGGCCGAGTTTTTAGGATCGCATTGGCGGCGGTCTATCTCAGCTCCTAGACAATCTACCGGCTTCAAGTCACCTTCATCAGATAGCTTGGCACGTCTTCTACGCGAAACTATGCAGTTCGCCTCCACCATATCTATTCCAGCCGTGCCGCGATACCATCTCCACTTGGATCGCAGTCCGCCCAGCCACCTCTCAAACCGCATATTTTCTTGAACAAGATATAGGTTAGGATGTCCGCCAGATGGTCGTCATGCGAAGAATCTGTCGCGAGCTCCCCTCACAATTATTCTTGATTATTGTAACCTATTACAACTCCGCAGGCCGGAAATCAGGCAATCGGCTCCACCACGTAAACGCGTTTCGTATCATTTTTCTGCGAATGGGCCAGTATCCTCGCTGGACCAGCCAGCCGTCACTCTTGAAAAAGGCTCGCTAGGACCCCAGTGAAGAACAAGACCAAAGAAGCTATGGAGAAGGTGCAAGTGTACATGGACAAGTGGGCCAAGGACCTGGACAAGTTCCCGGTGCTGCAGTCGGCGCAGGACGCCACGGGTGTGGAGAAGTTGTACCTGGTGGCAGGCGGCGCGGCGCTGACGCTTTTGCTGTTGCTCGTGGGCTTCGGCGCCGGCCTCATCTGCAACCTCGTGGGTTTCGTGTACCCCGCGTTCTGCTCGTTCAAGGCCATCGAGTCGGACGACAAGAAGGACGACGTCCAGTGGCTCACGTACTGGGTCGTGTACGCCTGCTTCACCCTCGTGGAGATCTTCGCCGACTTCCTGCTGTACTGGATCCCCTTCTACTACGCCTTCAAGCTGGGCTTCCTGCTGTGGCTGTTCATGCCGTCGACGCTGGGCGCGTCCTTCCTGTACATGCACTTCCTCGCCCCTTTCCTGAAGTCGCAGGAGTCCCGCATCGACCTCGCAATGAAGGAGGCCGTCAGCAGCAGCGGCGCCGTCATCGCGGACTTTAGCGGCGTGGCCAAGGACATCGGCCGGGACGTGACGAAGGCCATGGCGGCCAAGATCGTGGACAACTCCGCGAAGTAGACGGTGTGGACCGTGGCAATTATCAGAAGAGAGAAAAAACAGATGAGAGACGAGTGACACGCAGCGGAAACTCGAGGGTAGCAAGTAGTGGGAATTTCGCTGCCCCGCACACTCATAAGTTACTAGTAGCTTTGCGTTAATGAATCAAGTCGCTGCCTATTGCTTGGCTGTCGTGGACTTCCAGGTTAGGCTGACGTGGCGTCGCTCCCCTCGTGTCTACTACTACGTAGTACTACGTAGCACGTAGTAGTACATCATAACCTGTGAGCCGCCGCTTGTGTAGCCATGAGCAGCGCGTCCTACGCCGCCTGGGCCAAGTTCGACGTGGAGACGGAGCTGGGGCGCGTGGACGAGCGGGAGCAGCGCGAATTGCAGCACAAGCAGCAGCAGAAACAGGAGCAGGCCAAGGAGGGAGTCGAGGGCTCCGCGACGCAGGCGGCGCAGCAGTCAGCGGATGTTTTGGCGGCTCAAGCCGCAGTGGCGGCCCTGAAGGCCAATAAGCGAGTGCGTAGGGGCAACGACAAGAGCTCAGCTGTAGAGGCAGATGAAGATGCGGAGAAGGCAGCCAAGCTGCAGACGCAGGCCGCGCTCTTCGCCCAGAAGCACGAGCTGCTCCAGCAGATCATGGAGAACCGTCGACAAGGAGACCGGATTATGAGAGGAGGGGAGGACTGGAAAGAGGCTAAGAAGCTCTTGGAAAAGGCTCTGGAAGCAGTGAAGAAGCTGGAGGGGATGGCTCCGGAGCTGTTGATAGCCGAACAAGACCATGCACAATTGCTGAGGAAGGAGTCTCCTGCCACGCCAAATCAGCATGAGAAGGCCCACGAACATGGTGATCACTGTAAACGTGATGGAGGAGGATGCAGTCATCAGGAGAAAAGAAGGCAGTTGCTGCTGAGCCGCTGCCAAAAGCGAACGACCTGGTGGCCATCATTCGGATGTTTTACAAGGACGTATACATGGGGATTGGCTCCTGCGATCTCGAGGAACGACGCCTGGCGGCGGCTACGGACGCGTTTAAGGAGGTGCTTTTGAGGGATGATGTGCATCTGGATGCATGGCTCAAGCGAGGAGAAGCGTTTGAGCGAATGGATGCCCCGCTGTTGGCAATGCTGCATTACAGTCGAATCACCAACTTGGTACGTGCTTCCTCTAGGCTGTCAAGGAGTTTATTGATGCTAACGTGTTATGCTACCCTTTTACAGGATTCTGACCATGAAGAGGCGAAGGAAGCTCTGAAACGAGTGAAGACGAAGCTTCTCATTGAAGGCGATGCTTGTGGCGGTAAGATGTTAAATCAGCTGTGCAGATCTCGATATCATCGGGATTTCTAACCGCGCACCACTTCACTTTCATGGAAACAGACACGATCCAAAATGCAGCATCTACCTGCACTGAAGGACGGACATACAGAGAAGTTTATGAACATGTCGAGTTGGTATTCGCAGAAGCTAATGTGCTGGCTGGTGAGAATTTCTACGACTACTCCACGGCAAAGTACCAAGTTGTTTTGGCCTGTCTGGAAGCACTGCGAGTGCGGGCCGAATTCTGTGCAGCAGATAAGGCGACAGTATTCTCCGCTCTTTCAGCGGTAAGTTCTTACATGTAGTATCTGTTTGGGCAAGATATCTGTCTGGCTAACGAGTGCAAAATGCTTATTCAGCTGGAGATTTCGTGTCACTTGAACATTGCAAGTGGATGCCTCGAGATGCAGCGCAATTTCATGAAGGCGCTGAGTCACTGCGAGCAAGCACTACGTCTGGACAGCAATAATTCGATCGCCCACTTTCGCATGGGGCAGCTCAACCACGCACTGCACAATTACGAGAAGGCGCTTGGATGCTTCGAGGCAGCGAAGGCCCTGGTTCCTGCCATTGCACCGGGTCAATCCGAAGAGCAACGCAAGAAAATGCTCGCTGCGATCGCCAAGGAGACTGACAAGTGCGAGTTTGACCGCAATCAGTACGATGTAGGATACCTGCGGTCGCTGGTAGCCAAGTAGTGAAATGCCAACTGAAAAAAGATTATACTTCGAAGTAAACGCGAAGATTTCCTAGGCTTGTTGTTGGTATCACCTCTCCTCTGCACTATCTTCTGGGTCCGATGGTGGATGCGTGACGATCCTTGTTGCAATGTCACTGGAGCCGAAAGAAGGCGTGTCGGTGTAAGCAGGCGGCCGCGATTGATCGTGGAACGACATTCCAGTACCGTCCGATCTGGGCATCGGATATGCACTACGCAGACCTCTTGATGACAGATTTTTGTGGAGCTTTTCAGCTTTTTGGCGCGCTTGTAGCAGAGCATCGTCGTCGTCTAGCAGAGAATTGATCTCTGCTGAAATATTGCGTACGCCAGCACCAATATCCAGGTTCTGGCTGAACTCGTACTGCTCGAACTCGTACTTGTTGTACTCCGCAGCGAGCTCGACGAGGAACGAACAACGAGCGGGTGACCGCGAGTCGTTGAGAACTTGTGCAGAGCCATTGATCAGCAAGTACTGCAGCAAATTCAGAGCCTTTGATACAAGTTAGTATTTGGACAACCCAAGTATTTTACAATTAAAATGCGCAAAGCTCACCCTTTTCATCAGGTTCGGGTTTTGTTGGTGGTCGATAAGGATCTCCCAGATTCTCGCTTGAATGAGCGGGCAGTCCACTACGTTGTTTGTGCGCGACGCGAAATCGTTCATCACGGATGTGGGGATACCCGTCACCAGCTTTTTAGTTGAAAACGGTGCCAACATGTCGTCCAGCGGTAAATGTTCGTCCAGCAAGATTTCCACGGGTGACTTTGGCTCCCCATTCACCGCCGACTTGACGATTTCCACAACTTCATCGAAAGCAGCTCGCAACCGATCCATACTATTCTGTTCTTGGCGTTTTTCAGAATGAAGCTTCAGCTTAAGCCTAAAAATGGTACAGCAGCTTACCACAAGCAGGATGGCTACATTTGTTGGCTACTTTCCAATCTATTTTGGTCCAATCGCAGTCTCCGTCCCACATTTTCTCGTTTCGTCGTCACACCAGTATCGGTTGGTGGGCAGAGTCAAAGGTTGCCAACATTGTATCAATGTCGTCCGACCTGCGCCAAGCGCTGTCCAAGTACGCGCTGCCGAGCGCCAACGAGCTTGGCCACCTTCGCTCTGCCGATCCATCCACGTCCTATCGCGCGTCCTTCTTCCGCTTGCAGATCGATGAGCTTCTAGCCGCTGCAGGCCGCAAACCCAGCGCCAAAGCTCAAACCGGTCTGCAGTCGCTACTGTTCCAAGTGAAGGAGGTCCTGCAAAGCCTCTCGGACCAACAAGTGACGCAGGACGCTTTACAGGCTCGCGGCCTGCTGGTGCGCAACCACGTGAAGCGCAAAGAGATCGTCCTCCCGTTCAAGCGTCCTGCACGACTCGACCTGGTGGGCAGCTACATCCTGCAAACTATGGCCTACGGTGGCAAAAACGGGGCTGAATACGGCGTCCTGACGGTGGACTTGGCGGTCGAGATGCCAACGGACTGCTTCCTGCCCAAGGACTTTGCCAATTATCGGTACTTTGACAAGAGGAACCTGTATCTGGGTGTCTTATCTGCTGAACTGCAAGCTCATTCAGAATTGTTCGAAGATGTGACACTGCAAGCCTGGAACGGACAATACGACAAACCGGTGGCGATGCTGAAGGTGAATGCGAATTTTCTGGCTGAAAACGGCTTGAAAGGAGCTAAAGTGTGTGTTCGCGTCATTCCCGTGGCTACACCTGAGCTCTTCAAGTTGGCAAAGTTGGCTCCGTCCAGGAACAATGTGCGGCATGAGCCGAATATGACGGAGGACGAGATGAAGGCGTGCAGTACCCCCATGTACAACAATTCCATTCTGGAGGACATGATGGTGCGTCAACATACAAGAGAACTGCACGCAGCGTTGAAAAACGCCCCGCAGTTCGCTGAAGCATGTATTTTGGCCAAGGTGTGGCTGAGACAGAGAGGATTCCACAAGACCATGGACTCGATCAACGACTTCTTGGTGTCTATGCTGCTGCTGTACTTGTACCAGAAGAAGCGAATCTCGGCACAGACTCCGTCCGATCAGATGTTTAAGGTGCTGGTGCAGTTTATTGCGGTGCACGACCTGGAGAGCGAACCGTTGCAGTTCCCGCCCACGGACGGAGGTGTCGTGCTCACGACGGAGGGCATGCAGACGTTCCGTAAGTCGTACGACCTGGTGTTTTTGGACTCGTCTGGTCGTTTGAACCTGTTTGGCCGCGTGACCAAGAGCGCATTGAAGGAGCTGCAGAACGCGGCTCAAGAGTCTGTGAAGCTTGTTCAACACTGCACAATGGATGACTTTCGATCGCTGTTCATCAAGAAGAACGAGTTCTGGACGCGATACGACCAGTACTACTGGTTCTCCGCCGCTTCTCCCGTGGACGACGCTGACGAAGACACGTACACTTTGGAGGAAAAGCGCATGATCAACGACATGGGTCTGGAGCGTTTCTGGCTGCGCAAGCTCGAATCGGTGCTCTCGGGAGCGTTGACGGATCGAGTTACCCTTGTTCGACCTATCGCCGAGGACTCTGTTGAGTGGCGAGCGCAGGACAGCTCGCTTCCGATGCAGAGGAAGGTAGCGGTTGGGTTGCGCATTAACTCGGACAATGCTTTGCGTATTGTTGACAAGGGTCCGTCCGCAGATGACAAGTTGGCTAGCACTCAGTTCCGTCAGTTCTGGCGTGGTAAGTCTGAACTGCGTCGCTTCAAGGATGGCGCTATCATTGAGGCCGTGGTGTGGGAAGGCATTGGCGCGGAGAACCGCCACCGTGTACTCGATGCGATTGTGAACTTTATCGTTCCCGCTCATTGTCCGCAGCTCACGTCGGCACAGATCAAGACGTCCAACGCTGCGCTGTACTCTGCGCTTGACGTTGAAGAACCCGCAGGATTGAAGAAGGCGAAGGCGTCTAACGCGTCGTTCGAGTCAACGATGAACTCGGTGTCGAAGCTGTGGGTGATTTTCAACAGCTTTGCGAAGACGCTGCGTGGCCTGGATTCGCTCCCGCTGAAGGTCTCAGACGTGCTCCCGGTGCACCCTTCTTTCCGCTACACGAGTTTGTTCCCTGTCCAGCCGCATCCGCTGGCGTACTCGAAGGGTGAGAAGATGGATGCTGCGCCGATGGCTCATGTGAACACTGTTCTTGAGCCTTTGGTGCTGCACCTGAAGTTTGAGCGCTCGTCAGCTTGGCCGAACGAGAGGAAGGCCTTGGCGCACGCAAAGACTGGCTTCTACGTGCACATTGGGCACGAACTACAGTCGCGCCTCAAACTCCGTTGCGAGGTGGCTAAGGACTGCGTGGACGTGTTCATGAGCGGCTATGTGTTCCGCCTGATAATTCGCAGTGAGAAGGAGCTCAGCGTGGTGACTGGCGCTGCCGGAGCGAAAAAGCTTGCTCTTGTGCACTCGCCATGTTACGTTTCCGCCAAGCGTCAAGCTGACTACCTGCCCAAGCACTCGAGCACGGTGCATGCGCTCCACACCAAGAACACTGCGTTTGGCCCTACGGTTCGACTGGTGCAGCGATGGCTGGCAGACAAGGCACTGAGTAATGTGCTGCGCATCGAGGCGGTGGAGCTGCTTGTGGCGGATGTTTTCCTGACGACAGCGTCCACGTCTACTCCTCACTCGGTTTTGTCCAGTTTCCTCCGATTCTTGAAGCGCGTTGCGAGCTTCGACTGGCAAAATGCTCCGTTCATTGTGGACTTGAACAGTTCCTTGGACGATGACAAGCGTCGCGAGATCCTGAAGCGCTTCGAGGCGTCCAGCACAAGCCCGGCTACTCACCCCGCCATGTTCATCGCCGCAGACTATGAAGACGTGGACTGTTTGTCGAGCTGGACGCGATTCACGCCGGACAAGGTGGTTCTGCAGCGTCTAATATCTCTGGCTCAGGCTTCGTATGGTGTACTGGTGTCGTGGTTGGCCTCAGGAGCGTCGTCCTCAGGCTGGAAGGCGGCCTTCGCTTCGTCGAGGACGGAGTTTGATGCTGTGCTCCAGCTCGCCACGGAAAACCTCCCTACCAAGAGGATTCGCGTCGATGGCGACAAGAAGCACCCGTTTGTTGCGCCGGTGTACAAGAATATGGACTTGACTTCCGTGCCGATCATGATCGGTTTCGACCCTGTTCACGAGCTGCTTGAGGATCTGCAGCAGTCATTCGGTCACCTGGCCTTCTTCTTCGTGAACGGTGTAGACACGTTGGAGATCCTGATCGCTTGGAAGCCGCAAGCTTTTTTACCGGCCAAGTTCCGCGCTATCACCGCTAGCTACCAGACTCCCTTCCCAACACCGACGCAGCTGAAGACGACCTCGACAACGAGTCGGCCCGCAGCTACGCCGTACCCAACATTTTCGAGGTTCTGTCGGATATGCAGAGTATCAGCCACGGTATGGTCGTCGGCGTCGCACTGCAGCCGTTTGAAAGTTCCTAAGGCTCGTACAGCCACAATATAGAAGATGCACTTTTGATTGTCCTTGAGGTGTTTCTTTGCTGTTCATGCTTTTCAGCACGGTCGAGCGCGAACAGGTTAAAACTTGAAAGTACCGTACAACCAGCATTCCTACAAGGTGCTGACGCCTACCACGGATGAACTTTGCACCTCCTCGCACGATGTGGACGAAGACCGCCCTGAAGACGCTCGGCTTGACCACCATCCAGAAAGCCTTTCAGAACTACCATGGCATGACGGCACATCATGAGACGCGAAAGCTGGGTGCACTGCGCAGATAACGGCCAGCACTGGCAGGCTAAACGCTTTACTTTGACCGGTGGCGCCGTGGTTTCTTGGTACATGCACATGTATCATACCGGCGGTGGATCGCTATATGTAGATTTCCCAGGCAGATACGACCGCAAGTGAAGTTGAACGTTAACTAAAGCTAGGAAGTCCGTTCGTGTATTGTGTTGTGGTAGTGTACAACAAAGGATAATATAGACTGGGTAGTGGTGTTGCTACTGTTTCTGACAAGAGAATAGTATGGATGAATATGACGACTTATCCGACCATACTTAATTTTTGTATGAAGCAGGAAGGCTCATTAACTACCAATGAACGATTTATTTTTAATATGGCCCAATCAAAATCCGTTTAAGCATTATTATCAACCAATCAGCGTGTGGCAGATTAGGTAGGTCCTCTAAACCAGCCATTCCGACGTATCGGGTCGGACGCTATACATTGTTCTAGTGATAATCATATCATTTGCATATTTGCATTATATCCGACACATCCGACCAGGATGGGCTTAAGCGGGCTCAAGCCTGCCAACACCAAGCGAGCTCAGGTGACGGCCATCAAGGCCTTCAAAGCCTTTGTGAAGACAGAAAATGTAGAGTTTGACTACGTCAGGCAAAGCATTGAAAAAGACGACACAGGTAAGTGTTTTGCATCTGTATTATATATGTTCGGTATGTATCTTGCATTTCATGAGGGTAAGAACGGCAAACCACTTGCCCGGAACACCTCTATGCAGTATTATAGGCAAAGTAAGATGTGGCTCTATGAACTTTTCCCTGCGCAACGACACATTGTCGAAGCAAAGTTGCGAAGCATGGGGAAAACGCTCGAGAACTTCTGTATGAAGCGAGATGGAAAGGTAGTTAACAAAGCTCCACCATGCTCCAAAAGCGATTTAAAAACGATGCTGTATTTGTATAAGAATGCATGTTCCTCTAGTGACTACCAAGACGCAGCGTTGCTGTGTCTGCTGTGGTACCTGTGTGTTTATAGCGAACCGTTTGGTGTTATACATGAACGATATTGCCAAGAGCGGACACATAGAGGCGCTCGAGTACCTCCTGAGCAAAGGGGTGTTTTGCAAAAGCAGTAGTGTGATGGTGATTCTTGCCTGTGATGGTCGTTCCGACGTGCTCTCGGTTGGAACATGTCAACGACAAACAAGGGGTTCAATTACATATTCAACACAAGCAGAGAAGACCACATGGTTAGCAAAGCCTTGAGCGGACACGACACCAAGGCTCGTGTGAAGTCCCTGGACTTGAAGCCGTTCGACGCGGAGACACAAGCAAATATTACCGGTGCCCAACGCTATCTGTTCACGACCTGCTTCAAGATGGAGAGCTCCAAGTACAATGTGAGTCAACAAGTCATCGATGTGCTTACAGCTTACCTCGTCTTGCACTACCCCTGACGAAGAGGCTCGATGCCGATGCGCTTGCCGTTAGACGAATGGAGGCGGCTGCTGTGCATGGGGGTGCGTCGGTCGCTGAGCTGCTTGCGTGGTCGTCACACCTGGCTACCTGTGGAAGCACCAAGCCAAGCCAAGAACAAGCAGCCACTACAAACAAGGAACCAACCAACACGAGCACAATCTGTTGGGTTCATGCCATATACCCTTACATTTTGGTCGGACAACCCACGCACACGAAGCGGCGCCACGGTCGAAGATCCAACGGTGCGTCAAGTCTTCGCATCTGTTGACGTGCTGGGCACCACCGCGTCGGAACGATAGGGATGTCAGCGGCGCTAGGACTCCAGCAGGACACGCGACTCGGTCGAGCAGTCGGTTGACGTGCGAGTAGATGGTCGAGACAACAGCGGCGGGCTTGGAAGCAACAGTGGCATCGAGGGCAGCGATCTCGTCGGGGTGGTTCAGCACCTCCACCAAAGGCGTCGCCGGTGACGGTGGCTTCCCTGCGACGGACGGAGCCGCCTGCGTGATGAGTGCCACTGCTTTCGCGTGCAGCGGGCACGTGATGAAGTCGGCGTCCAGGAACAGCGAAAGCCCCTACTCCTCGGACGTATTCATGCGGACGAAGCGCACGAAGAAGACCTCAGCTGCGTCGACGGAGAGGTTATGCTTGCTGACCAGCGATAGATCGGGAGCTCGTCCAAGCTCAACGGTCATTCTCCGTTGAGTACGTACATGAGTGCGTACACCTCAGAAATGGTGGTGGAAGCGGCTCGCAATGGTCACGAGCTTGTCCTGAGGAAGCTGACGGGGAACGGAGATGTATTTAACAAATTGTTCCGTGACCGCGCTGCCGTCGAGAATGCTGTACAGGCAGCTCGCGCCAACGGACACCGCAATGCGGTCACATTGTTGAAAACTTCACTCCAGACATCCGCTGCATAGCGTTCAAAACGGTCGCCTTGGGGACATTCCTTTGAAGATGAAGTACAGGCACGGCCGTACGCACGCTTCCAAGATGTCGCAAGCGACCAACCGCCAGATGGGCAACGTAGAAGTCGTTTTGTGCTGTAAACCAGTCGAGGCAAGACCAACTTCTCACAGACCGATTTCATGACAAACTGTGTCAAACGTGGTTTTGACAGACTTGCGTAGGAAAATATAGCAACCATGTTGCCAAAATGTTTGGCGCGAGCATTTAAGGACACCCAATCATGCAGTCTAGTTACAACTGGAAAACTTTGTCGGAGGTCTCTGGGTGAGTTTGTCGAGTGCCTGAACGTCGCGATTCCCGCTCGGTCTAGCTCCAGCGCGTTCAGCGTGTACCGCTTCAATCGGCTAAAGTACACGGCGGACAAGCAGCGCTTCCTCAACGACATCAAGACCTTCAAGCCGTACGACGCGATGATACTATGGACTGACTAAAAGTACATCCTCACGCACTTCGGCCTCCAAGGATTTTTTTTCCTGGGCTTGGACAAATATATAAGTCGGTACCGTGCTTTCAGCTTCGCTAGCGACAAAAGAACGGATGCGGATGAGCCTGCCGCCGAGCCTGCCCAGCCTTCGAGTCCGGAAAAGCCATGCTCGACCCCCGATATTGAGTTTGACAAAGAGGTGGACGCCACGACTCGGTTGTCCAACGACGACGTTGTAAAGTATGTGGGGGACGTTGGCGTCGCTGTGGAGAAGGCGAGGACGAGATGGATCGACTTTATCAGCACATGCAGGCGCGGATCGCGGCTACGGCGGATCACGGCTACGCATGGTAACATCGGCTTGGATTCAGTTTTTGAAGCGCTGTCCTGATTCAATTAGCGGACCTTTTGTCAATACCCACTACCATGAAGCGCCAGAGTGCCATCATCGACTTTGTCCGTGCTACCAAGCGCGCCAAACTCGAGACGACCGAAGCACGCGATGAAATCGTTCCGACGAGTGACCCCACGACCCGGAGCTCCTAGCGCCGTCCCGGGTGCTTACGAAGGCCAATGCCTGCTACGAGATCGTGAAAATCGTTAGCAGCATGCTCGTGCCGGAATCGCTCGAAATCCGAGTTTGTCGCAGAACACTCTGCGATGCGCCTCGTCGAGCGGTGGGGAAGTCGCATTCCTGCTACTCAAAAGGGAGGGGCGTTAGAGACGGCGGTGTGGAGTCGCCAGAATCGCGTGGTGGGTGAGCACGGCGAGGATATTTCGACGGCAGATGATGCTACCGCGAAGGAATCAGGTGGCTTTAACAGGGGCAACTGCTTTTGTATGTGCTTCACAAGAGCCTGGAGGAGGTTTGAACAGGGGTAACTGCTTCAGTATTTAAAAAAAAAACTTTCTAGCTTGGCATCAGGCCAAGCGCGGAGGCTTTGCCGCAAATATATTGGAGAAGGACTGGGATGGCACTGCTAGCGACGTCTCGCGTTTTGTGCGGTCGCACATGGCTCGCTGCCGAACTTCTCCTTCTTTGGACGGCCGATGATGTACTGGATCTTGTGGTCTGTTTTGGCGATTTGGCCGAACATCACCAGCTTCTTGAAGTTTGGTCGGTGCACGTCGTCGCTGCGAGCAAAGATCGTTTCAGCGATGCGAGCGATATCTTGCTCTCGGAGGAGTCGATGCCTCAGGACGGCTTGTTGATGTACGCGTTGACGATGGTCTGATTGTGAAGAGGCTGATGTGTGAGTTCATACGAAACAGAGGCGGGGTGGTTGTGTCGTTCTGCGCCGAGATGAGCGTGGTGACGAAGTAGTGTCGACCTTGGTAGAACATCTTTTTCGTCTCCTCGAGGTCCTTTCACTCCTTGAAGCTGGCCATGCAGTCGTCTATGAGGATGATAATGGACGGGTTGATCTCGAAGTTCGTCAGCAGCGTGTTTTCTATGTCCGTGAGCTTGAACGCCTGAAGCCGAGTCACATTCTGGATGACGCACGCGCGCATAAATTTCACCAGCTTCTTTGAGTACGTCCCGTACAGCTCCGCGACCGCGGACTCGACTTTCCCCTTGTCGTAACTGGCCTTGATCTCCAAGCAGCCATCCGGAGAACTTTGTCGAGCTCCTTAATCTTTCCCTGCGAGTCGTACGTGGCCACGAGTCGGTACAGTGGTTTCACGTTCTCGAGCTTCCGCACCAGTTCGTACGTGGCCAGCACACTGCTCTGGCGCTGGAAGATACGTTTCATGAGCGGCCCGCTTACGTCGTCGTATATGCATTGGTCCGGCACGATGCCGGAGTAGTCGCCGTTCAGACTGGCTTTCGGGCAGCAAACGACAATGAGGGGATGGTCCTGCGCAACGAATTGAGAATGTGCTGGATCAGCGAGATCTTACTGCTACCCGACGGTCCGTACAGGATTGTTAGGCGGCTGTGAAAGTGCATATCGCGGTCATCCACGCGCGGCACGGGAATGCCGTGATTGTAGAGGACATTCGCGGACATTTGTATATATATATCGTGTAGGACTATCAGGTGAAGGTGAAAAGCGCAGAATGAACAAAGGAGGAAATAAAATATTGTTTTTTTGTTTGTTTGTTTGGAGCGAAATGTGGTATTGGTTCTTGGCAACGAAGCACCTTGTTTCTGAGCCGATATTCTTGGTGTTCGACCAAGCCCAGTCGATCCAGACGTTTCTTGTCCCCTGGTCGCCTCGCCATTCTCGACAATATTCTCATGGGACATATTCGTCTTTCTACGGCTCCTCCTCCGCGCACGCGCGTCCACTTCGTCGGCTCAGTCCATCATTGCCTTGGAGAGCTTCACGTCTTCCGCCTGCGCGACGGGCTTGCCCACGCGAATGAGGTCGCGATCATCCTCCTTGGTGATCACGCCCTCAGTCACCATGCGGTCGATCTCGCCGCGGCCGCCGTCGCTGCAGGTCCTCTCGGAGGGTCTGCTTCTGCGACGGTCTGCGGAACTCGAACCCACCGTCATTCGTCTCGGTCACATGACAGTCGAGGAAGTCCTGGCACAGCGGCAGAGTCAGCTGGAAGAAGGCCTTGTCCACGCCGGTGAGATGGCCGATGATCTTCGGGTTCAGGGCAACGTCCGTCGCGGATGAGTCCCGGCGTGCCTGGTAGCCCTGGTACTTCTCTCCTCACGCCTTGGCGACGACCGCCTAGAACACCTGCTCAGCTTTGTTCGGGACACGCCGACCGAGAAAGACTTGGTCTTCTTCTCGAAGTCAACGTTAGTGTCGTACGGGAACGCCAGCATCTGTTGAAGCTTCGCTAGCTCGTGGTTCACCTCGTGGATGAGGCAGACTGTCGCCGGTTGTAGCATCTTGCTCGTTGAGTGGCGCTCCGCCAGCAGCTTGATGCGCTTGCCTTTGTCAGCACAGTTCGTACAGCAGAAGTAGATCTTCAGCTGGGACTCTCGCGAGAAGGCAACCACGTACATCACCTTGAGTCTACGCAGCGCCTGCGGGAGCGAGTGGCTCGCGGACAGCTGATCGAGCTGCGTGCGGAACACGCTGGAGCCAATCCACATCCTCGCGAACTCGGTTGTGAACGTGAACATGGTGTCCAGCTTGTTATGCAGATCCCCAATCTGCTGCTTGAGTCGTCTGCGTACACCAGCAGTTTGTCGATCGTCATGGTCTGGTCGAGGAGGATGACCTTGAGCTCGTTGTTGCTTTCGATAAGTCCTTCTTTGCTCTTGATGAGTCCTTCGTTGCTCGCCAAGAGAGTATGAACCTTGTCGGACAGACTCGTGTTTTCCTTTCTAAGTTGGGTGTTGTGCTGCCCTAGCTTCTTGTTCCGGTGCTCCAGCTGGGCGCGTTCGTACACGCCGAAGTACTTGACCATGTTCCCAAGGAAAAGGTAGTACTTGGCGTACTTCACCGGGTCGATGGGTTGGCGCGATGTTGCGCGCGCATCAAACCACTCTTGAAAGCTTCGGGCGTCAGGTGGTATTGGTTCTTGGCAACGAAATCACCTTGTTTCACCGGCTCAACTACGTGGTTGAGCCGGTAGTCTTGGTCCTCGACCAGTCCCAACTTAACCAGACGTTTCTTGATTGCGAAACTCTGTCCACTTGTCGCCATGCCGTACTCGACCAGCTACTCGTGGGGCACGACGAACTGCCCGTCGTTATTTTCGTCCGCCAGCACGAGGAAGTGCGCCATGAAGGACGTGTCGAGGTCGGGGCAGGCGGCAGCCTTGACCTTGAGCACGAAGTTCTCCAGAGAGATAGAGACGTAGCGAGTAGCGGGGTCGTGGGCGAGTTGGTTCATCGTCGTTGGAGTGAGGTGTTGTTGCGGAGAGATTGAAATCCTGGAATGAACGCAGACAATACCACTTTTCCAGCGCGTCCGTTTTGGAAGTGGGATGCTGCAGACAAAAGAACATGTTCATGTTGTTGCCGACGCGGCTGTTTTGCAAGTGGGATGCAGCTGTATTCATATTCTGCTCGTTGCCGCCACTACGTTTCAACCGATCGGACACCTCGATACACGAGGCCGCGCCTGGCGTACGCGTGCGACTTTCTTTGCTCGCGCGGATCTTACTGATCCATCTGAACTACGGGCGTCAACTCGTCCCAAGGAATCATGGACACCGGGTCATCGACTTCCTCCGGCGTAAACTCTGCGCGTGTGAGTTTCTCGTGAGCATCCTTCAACGCACACCACACGTACACCTTCAATAAAGCGATGGTAGCTTCCTTGTGGGCTTCAACCATCGCTGCCTTGTACTCGAGAATTGCAGCGACCTGAGCCTGGTGGACAGCAGCCTCGACTTAAACATTCGCTTCCTCAACCGAAGTCGCCTCGCTTAGGTTGGAGAAATCCATACTTGTTGTTTTCTCGCCAAGTTGAAGAGTGAGAAATTTTTTGGCGCAGACTTCGTTAAAACAAATACATTGATGTGATTTGATTATTACGGTTGGCACTGAGAATGTCACTATTTCGTAAAAACTCTCACTCGTAATTACGCGAGACTTTCTCGTCTCCACGTTTTTCATGTTCAGCGCGTACGCAGTTTGTGATAAAATCGGTCTGTGAGAAGTTGGTCTTGCATCGACTGGTTTTACAGCGCAAAACGTCTTCTACGTTGTTGACCGCGCGGTTGGTCGCTTGTGGCATCTTGGACCTCTTGCGTACGGTCGTACCTGTACTTCATCTTCAAAGGAATTTTCCTGAAGGCGGCCGTCTTGAACGCTATGGAACGGAGGTATGGAGTGAAATTCTTCGAATAAAGCGAGCTCTTCGGCGTCTTCTTCCGGCGACGGGTTTTTCCCATCTAGTGGCAGACGCCATTCGGTCTTGACTTGAGCAGGCGAAGATGAAAAGCGTAATGACAGCGCTGGGTCAACGAATACTATTTACAAAATTACGTAATTACGCGTAAATGAGGTTTTTACGAAATAGTGACATTATCAGTGCCAACCGTAATATTATAGTTTTGCAAAATGAAAAATCAAGCTGAGTGAGATTTCTGTACTCGTTTGCGTGCTATGGGAAGAACAATCCGCGACATCGCCCAGGCGCTTGCTGTCTGCGTACGGACAGTTTAATATGACTGAAAGGAGCGTCGCTACAAAATAACCCTCTCAATCGATCTTATCAGCGTAATATATCATAAGAACAAGACATCGCTGTGCTGGATTTCTTCCGCGATACAAACACCAGTCGGCTGCACGACGGAGTTGCCTACGTAGCCCGAACGCATGCAATCAACGTCTGTTGTAATAGGGCGGAGCCCGACTGATGGTTTGTGACCAATTCTAGAATATGGTGTGTGGCACACATGGCTACACTGGTACATGGATAGATGGGTACATGGATACATGATGTTGAGCACACACATGAGGTACAACCATTAGTCGACTAAGTACGGTTCGTACTTACGAGAGACGACATAGCTTGAGAGCCACTCATTTCGAACTAGTGACTTCAGGGAGGCATTAATTAGGCAGTTTACAGTATCTAGGAACTTTAGAGCAAAGTAAATAAACTTCAGTTTAACTCTAGCCTGGAAGTTCGCAAGTCGTTGGAACGACCCCAGAAAGCAAGGCTTTCCTCGTGCGATAGACGACAGAGACGCAATGCGTCTGTCGCGGTGAGAAGCTTCGCTTCCTCAAAGCACAAGGTGCGTGTGACCCCGTAACACCTGGTAGCACTTGTAGTCAATCCCGCGACCGTCGCGAATTGCTACACGCTCAAGACACTCTTTGAGTATGGAAGACTCCGAGAGTCGGATGCCAGCCCGCCAGGACTTTCCCCATCTCTCTGATGCCCACTGGGCCACGCTGGAGAAGATGGTGAGTCTCCTGGGCAAGCATGCTTTCGCTGGATTGATTCCCCTCGCTTCCTCCGGAAGAGCAGAGGGTCCGCGTTGAGCAGTTCGACAAGTATGAGTCGTCCCTCATCGCTCACGTGAGCATGGCTGCTCAAGAAGCGGCGCGCGCGTCCGTGCGTGCCGAAGCGGCACAGAGCGATGCTCATGCAGCCGCGCAAAATGCAGCCACGTCCACTCCACGACAACCGTCGACGAAGGCAGTCAAGATGACAGTTCCCAAGTTCGACGGGAATGAGGCTGATAACCTAGTGTTCTGGATCCGCGAGATCGAGATCGCGCTGAGCGCAGGACAGATCTATGATGCGAGATCGCAGGTCGCGTTTGCTCTCTCTAACCTTGGAGGTCGAGCTCGTGCCTGGGCAATGGCCCGTGAGACTTCGTCTCCAGGTTATTTCTCCTCATGGCAATTTATGGAACAGGCAGCAATTTCTGCTCGCCAATGTGGCATATCGTCATCGCTCGCTATTCTTGCGATGCAAGCAGGATAAGCGTACCCTTCAAGACTATGTCATGGAGTTGCAAAACTTAGAAGCTGCTATGGCCGGCGCGCCCTCTCTGAGGATGTCAAGGTCACGGTATTCATGGATGGAGTCCGTACGGGTCCTGTGCGGACGGAGCTGTTCCGTCGCCAGCCCAAGACCTTCAATGAAGCTGTGCACCTCGCTCTCCTCGAGGACCACTGTATGCGATCCGCACATGGTCATGTGGGTCCCTCGGACGTAGCCGAAGGCCCTGTTATCCTCTGCCAAAGCGGCGCGTTCGAAGAAGCCTAGGCCCAGTGGGCGCTGCTTCGGATGTAACCAGATGGGTCATTTCCGTCGCAGCTGCCCGACGAACCCTTGGCGCGTCAATCATGGCAAGGCCAATTCGGCGTCGCCGTCGCTCAATGTCATTGATTCCGCGCCGGCGGAAAACTGCGACTCCCAGTAGGTCCGGGACGCCCTGCTAAGAGACTTCGCTCTTCCAAGACGACGGTGGCCTTGCCACCTCCCCGTCCTGGAGAGCAAGTCCCGGAGACGGAGCTATTGTTCCTCTCGGTGGCCGCCTCGCGGTTTAACCTTGTGGTCGAAGGGTATGAAGAACCTATGACAATCCTGATTGACTCGGGTGCGTCGTACAATTTCGCAACGAAAACTAGCGTGACTAAGAACAGCGCATTATATGCTAAAGCTTTAGAGGACTCTAAGAGTAATAGTAAAGTGTCTGTTCGCCTAGCGACTGGTTCGATTGTATCGACGCGGAAGGTTCTCCTCCCTCTGGCTGTCAAATTTGACGACTTTAATTCGGTAGAACCGTTCATTGTCCTTGACATGGACGAACGATACGACCTGATCCTCGGCATGCCTTGGCTTGCAAAGCATGAACCGTGGATCGACTGGCGCAGTCGCACCATTGGTGCTAGCCACAAACCCTTAGCGGATCGAGCTTTGGCGGGTCATGTCACCTCCTCATCCCGCGACGGGTTCGTGCATGAGCACTGGGTGCCTCGGGGGAACGTCACTTTGCCCTATCGACTGATGAAGTGTTCGTTTCCGAACTAGACGGTGGTAGAGCAGAGGCTCCCACTACGCAACGCGTACAAGCTGGTTCAGCTTTGGTCGCGCAGGAAGCCGCAGACGAAGGTCGTCGCGCACCCCACGGTGGTCGAGCAGAGGCTCCCACACCAGTTGCGGCACGCAGTAGGACTGTGTCCCGTTAGAAGTCCCATGTGGGGAACGAACCCACTATGGTGGTCGTCGATGCCCTTACAGGCAGTAGACGGGAAGGAGTGGAGTTAACTCCTGTCCCCGAGCTATCAGAGCTTCTCGCTCTGGAAGAGCTCTCATATGTTGAGTTTCTCGAGTCGCTCAAAGCGGGAGAACTCGAAGACTTAGTCCTCCTTCGTCGTGAAAACGACTCGGTGGAGCTGAACAGCTCGTCTGTCATGGATCCAGACGTGCTCAAAGAAGAGAGGGCCTCCAAAAGACAACGCCGCTACGGCGCTGCGATTCTGAAAGATCCTTCGGATCCCTACTTCCCTTTGTTAAAGCAGTTTTCAGATGTGGTCTCGGATGATCCTCCGTCGGAGTTACCCCCAGATCGAGGCGTCCGCCATGAGATCGACCTGAAACCAGGTACCAAGTATTGCACAACGCAGCAATGGCCGCTTCCGAAGGATCAGGTCGATGTGATCGACCCTTTCTTCGCGGCGAGGCATGCCGCCGGCATGGTGCGCGAGTCCAAGTCGCCACACTCGTCTCCGACGTTCTGTGTGCGTAAACCCAATGGGAAGTGGCGCATGGTGCACGCCATCAACAAGTTGAACGCGGCGACCATACCGGCGTCTACGCCTATCCCGAGGAAGTCCGTGTTGCAGAACAACATGGCGGGTTGTGCCGTGTTCAGCGCGCTCGACATGGTCGATGGATATTATCAGCTCCTGATGCGGGAATCGGACATTCCTCTCATAGCAGTGAGCACTCCCGGTGGGATGTTGTGGGAATGGTTAGTTATGCCCCAAGAGCTATCTAACGCACCAGCGACGTTTAATCGCTTGGTGACCCAACTATTCCGCCCGTTGAGGCGCTTTGCGCAGACCTACTTTGATGACAACTTTGTCCACAGCCGTGCTGAGGGCGATAAGTCGGCCACTGAGGTCCACATTCGACACCTCCGTGAGGTTTTGATGTGCATGCGCGAGAATCGCTTGTATGCGAACATCAACAATGCATCCTTGGTGCGGAGGAGATTCCCTTCTTGGGATGTTTCCTTGGCAAGGATGGTATACGGGCAGACGCCGAGAAGATCGAAGCGATCTCTCAGTGGCCAGTTCCTACGTCCCAACGGGATCTGCGTAAGTGGCTTGGCCTCGCCAATTATTTACACAAGTATAGCGAGAATTATGCCGAGCTGGCCAGGCCATTGACCATCCTCCTGAAGAAGGATGCGGAGTGGTCTTGGCCCGAGGAGGCACAGAGAGCCTTTGAGGCGATCAAGCAGAGCCTGCAAAGCGCTCCAATCCTCGCACTTCCAGACGAAGATCGTCCATTTAGTGTCGTGTGCGACGCATCGGACTTTGCCATAGGCTGTGCCCTGCTTCAGGATGATGCCGAAGGCAGAGAACGAGTGGTCTCGTTTCAATCGCGACATCTAAAAGCTGCGGAGAAGAATTACCCCGTCCATGACAAGGAACTTCTCGCGATGAAGTACGCACTTGTGACGTTCCGGGTCCATCTGCTCGGCAGTAAACCCTTTGTGATCTACACAGATCATGCCTCCTTGAGGACGGCGACTTCGTCTCCGCACCTATCTCAGCGCATGGTGCATTGATTGTCATTCTTTGCGGAATACAACTTCACGGTGGCTTACAAGCCGGGCAAGCAGAACGTCCTGGCGGACGCATTGTCGCGGAGACCCGACTACGAGTTGACACATGCCGTCTACCTCGAGTCCCCGCTCAATGAGCTGCTTCGAGAGGCGTACGTCGACGATGATGATCTGCGAGATCAGGTGACAGCACTGCGCTAGAAGACGGGTAAGACGCAACTGACGGCTCGTCAGCGTGCACGCTTGCATCGCTACTCCCTGACCGAAGGGCTGCTCTACTATCAAGTAGATAAGGGTGACACCCCTCGGTTGGTGGTCCCCAACGATGAAGACCTGCACTACAGGATCCTCTATGAGGCGCACGATACAGTGCACAGTGGACACTTGGGCCGCGAGAAGATGTACACGTCGGTGGCGCGAGACTTCTGGTGGCCCCACATGTACAAGTTGGTCCGCTCTTACGTCACGACGTGCGAGACATGCCAACGGGTGAAACCCTCTCCGGCGGCGGCAGCGCCACTGATGAGTTTGCCGGTTCCGGCTGACTGCTGGCGCTCGGTGAGCATGGACTTCATATTTGAGTTGCCGCCCGACGGGCGAGGCCATACTGGAGTTTTGGTCTTTGTCTGACGACTGAGTAAGATGATGCGGCTGGTGCCAGTCACGAAGAGTATGACAGTGCCGCAGGCGGCTCAGCTCTTTATAGACAATGTCTTTCGTCATCATGGCCTCCCCGAATAGTTTGTTAGCGATCGGGACCCACGGTTCGTGTCACACTTCTGGACCCACCGCTTTCGCCTCTTAGGCACTCAGTTCGACATGTCCACGGCAGACCATCCGCAGACCGATGGTCAAACCGAGCGCGTCAATCGCGTCCTCGCGGACATTCTGCGCAGTGTTTGCGTGACAGATCCCACCAAGTGGAATGCGCAACTCGCGGAAGTGGAGTTCGCGATCAACAATGCAGTGCATGCGTCCACGGGCTTTACGCCCTTCTACGTGAACGGCCTGCGGCACCCGCGGACGGCACTGGCGTTGCCTCCGGCTTCCAGTTTGGGTGAGGGAGGGATTGTCGTAGACGACGACAGAGGTTTGCACGGAGTGCGGGCTTCCGTCAAACGGAATCTTCTCACGTTTATTGAGACTGGCGAAGCCATTCGCACGCGCGTCCGAGACGCCATGACAGCTACCCAAGACTTGCAGAAAAAAACAGCGATCGCCATGGGCGCAACAACACGCAAGTGTTCAAAATTGGAGACTTGGTCTTACTAAATGCTAAAAACCTCCCTATCAATGCAGTGTCTGCGGTGGGGAGTACCAAGCATGGACCACGTTTCGTGGGTCCGTTCATGGTCATTGGGGTTCACGGCAATGCCTACACGTTGGATTTGCCATCGGCAATGGCAACGCATCCAACGTTTTACGTTGGCATGCTTAAAGCGTACCATGAGGCCGATCCTGAGGATTCGGAGGGTTCTGACCCTGGTGACTCAGAGCGTACTGCATCGCTCGCGCGAGAGCCTCTTCCGTCAACGGCATTGGCTGCTGGGCAGCATCCGGCCTCGGGACGTCCGGAGGAAACCGACGCTCCAGAGCGTCCATGCGGTCATACAGACTCCGCATCCAGGCGGTGTGCTCCGTGATCGTCGCACGACGTTGCGTCTGCACCTCGCGCACTTGCTCCTGGAGCGCGCCCAAGTCACGTCGCACGCGTTCGATGCGCTGGGCGGGACCCTGCGCCTGACGCGCGTCCTCATCCCGACCAGCCTGAAGAGCCCGCTGGGCATTCTGCAACGCGGCAATATCAGTCCGCTGATACTCGAGAAGCCGCTGGCAGTTCCTCAGCGACTCACGGAGTTCCGCAATCTCCGTCGCGTCTGGAGCAGACGGCGCAGGCACCGGTGCAGCAGCGGCCACCCGGGCTCCTCCACCCCTACAGGGTAATGATGGGGAGCCACGCTCCCATGTAGAGAAACTGGCGAACCACCGTAACCGCGCGGGCGCGTACCAGTTTCTGGTGAAGTGGCGCGGCTACTCCGCGTCCGAGAATATATGGGAGCCGGAATCTCGCCTCTCGGAGGACTGGGCCGACCTCGTGGACGCCTATAGGCGCTCCCACGTAGGTCTTCGGCGCTAACCGGCCCAAGAACGCTCTTAGGTTCTACTGGATGCACACGGTGCGACTGCTGCATCTTCTTCACTACCTCTTCGAGGATGATCTGCGGAGTGGGCAGATGACGTGGATCCCATCGGTTGTAAAACCAATTGCCATCGGTGATCGCCTTCGCCATGCGGAATCGAAGGCGCCGCTGCGCCAGCCAATCCAAGCGGTGTGGGGAGTTCATGAACTCTGCTACGGGGTAGCCAACGTGTTGGAGCCACGCCTTGAAGGACTCCTCGTTGGTCGCTCGCGCGAGCGCAGTATCCTCATCGAGGATGAGGGGACACTGCTGGCAGTTGGGCACGGCCACGACCGGCTGCCGGCTTCGCTGCAGGTACTCGGAGTACTCCTGACGGGACCAGACACGCTGTTCCAGCAACTGATCCCGAGTACGAGGGGCCGGGGCCTCGGCCTCACGCACACTAGCCTGCTCGGCAGCAACGCGAGCAGCGTCGATACGACCTCGGAGGTTGTCTCGGTTCTCCGGGCGAAGACGAGCAGGGTCAACCCCTTCGTCGGCACCCGCGTTGGTAATCACCAAGGGCTCCGAGGTCCGCGTCGCGGTGGGGTTGGGAATTTCACCCTCTTCGGCGTCCTTTCCAAGGAGCTGCGCCCGCAGCACGGCCGTCTTGCCGCGAGGAGTTACGGGACTCCCAGGATGGCAAGCGCGTAGCGCCTCGGAGAGCTTGGGCGACTCGTAGCCCGCGTTCATATCCGTGTCGGAGTCGTCATAATCGACTTCCAGTGCGGGGTCTTCGTACTCCGGAGGAGTCGGCGCCTTGGAGGGAATAGGAGTTTCGTCGTTGACGTCCTCCATGTGGATGTCGTCCGTGACAGGTGCCTCGGAGGTGTGGACGATGTCGTCTTTCTCCTCCTCCTCGTCACCTCGGACGAGGTTCGGGTCGTCGCTCACCGAGCTATCCGAGTAATACGGACCCGGGGTCGCATTGTGCTGGCGCTTGCGGCGCCGCGCTGCAGCCGCGAATGCTCGTCGAGCAGGATATTTCTTCTTGGGCGTCTTCCGCGCTTTGGCTGGACCAGCACCTCCTTTGGCGGACTGTGTCCCGGTCGTCTTCTACTTCTTGGGGACAGCGCCCGTCTTGGAGACAGCGCCCGCCCCGCCCTTGGCGGTCTTCTCCTTCGGAGCCTTCCGCTTCTTTGTTGCCGAGACGGCTATGGCTTGGGCAGCCGGCTTCTTCGCTGCCGAATCGGCGTCCACCTTGGTGGTCCGCGACTGGCTTCTCGTCTTGAGGCCGGAAGAAGCAGGCGTCGCCTTCTTGGGCTCCAGCACCTTCTTGGGATCATCCTGCGTGGCATGAGTGGGAGACGTCGCGTCCGCGATCTTGGGATCCATGCTGGCGGCCGGGACGGCGATCGTATTCGCGTCCTCCGCCTTGGAGTCCGTGGTCTCCTTCTCCAGAGTGCCTGGCAGGTCGGTCACCTTGGATTGTGACTTCGCAGGGCTCTTGGAGCTGGTGTCTTCGTGTGCGGAGGTGCTCTTCGAGCCAGCGTCTCCTTTCGCAGTCTTCGCAGTGCCCGTAGGGCTTGTCTTGTCTTCGGCGTCGGTCTTCGCGTCGCCCGAGGGGCTCTGGACAGCATCGGCGGTCTTCGGCGCGCCCGTAGGACACTTCTTGGTGTCGGTCTTCTTCTCCTCATCGCCCGTAGGGCTCTTCTTCGCGTCGGTCTTCTTCTTCGCGTCGGCGGTGCCCGAAGGGTCCTTCTTGGTGTCGGCGGCCTTGGTCATGGACTGTGGCCGGTGCTTGTGGTGTCGGTGGCGTTTTGGAGAATGAGGCTTTGCCGTCGGAGGCGCACGGTGTGCTCGCGTTTCGCTGGATTCCCCGCTCCTTTCCCAGATTGAGATCCAACGGTGTTTCCCGTTTGGGAGTGGGAGGGTGTAATAGGGCGGAGCCCGACTGATGGTTTGTGACCAATTCTAGAATATGGTGTGTGGCACACATGGCTACACTGGTACATGGATAGATGGGTACATGGATACATGATGTTGAGCACACACATGAGGTACAACCATTAGTCGACTAAGTACGGTTCGTACTTACGAGAGACGACATAGCTTGAGAGCCACTCATTTCGAACTAGTGACTTCAGGGAGGCATTAATTAGGCAGTTTACAGTATCTAGGAACTTTAGAGCAAAGTAAATAAACTTCAGTTTAACTCTAGCCTGGAAGTTCGCAAGTCGTTGGAACGACCCCGGAAAGCAAGGCTTTCCTCGTGCGATATACGACAGAGACGCAATGCGTCTGTCGCGGTGAGAAGCTTCGCTTCCTCAAAGCACAAGGTGCGTGTGACCCCGCCACATCTGTGCCCGAACAATAGGGTGGATTCTCCATCACCACCGCATCTCGTTCAAACGCGCCGCCTCCGCTTACCACGAGGCAGACACCGCCGGCAGGAGGCTTTCCTCGAAGGATTCCTCACGACTCTAGCATATCCTGGATTGCGTTGGACGAAGCCGCTTTCTTCCTTAACCATTCTCGCAAATACGCCTAAAGTAAGCGGGGGCGCCCATCCGTTGTGAGACAACCTAATAGTCGAGGACGCATGCACTCGCTCATGCTCGCTACGGCGCCAAATGGCGTGATAAACTAACGATTAATGCAAGGCTCTGTCAACTTCCCTCGTTTTCACGAGTTCCTGGGCGGTCTGAAAGGGTACCCCAACGTGCTATTGGACAACTACGCTACGCACCACGCGTCACATGTCCACGCGTCACATGTCCTCCAGAAGCAGGATCTGACTTCCATTTCACAGCTAGCGGACGGCAAGAAGATGACGCTGACATATCTCCCGCCGAACTCTCCACAGCTGAATCCCGTCGAGCTCTGTTTCAGCTTAATTCGCAAACATGTGAACCAAATCGGTCCAAGGACAGTGGACACGCTGCACGCAAGCATTCGAACCGCAGTTCAGAGACTTACGCCAGCGGTCTGCAGAAGAATGTTCAAGAAGTACGCCGTCATCAAATGATTTGCACTTTGCCATACAAAAGCAAGTACTCAAGTCGTTGGCACGAGGTTTTGTTGTGACTCCTTGGAACATGCCTGCTCATTCCTCCATCCATGTAATGGGGTAGAAGCGCAAGAAGTTCGAGTTCCCGGGCGACTGGAGTGTTGTCGAGGAATCGGAGGACTACGACGAGACCCCGCTGCTGTTTGAGACCGTCGCGGGGACGTAGGAGGCCGATGATATCTAGGATCGGAACCAGGAGCTCTTTCAGCTCACTGTTATCGAAGCGCATGGACAGAGGGAGCAGATCCCCAACGCAACCAGCCGAAGAAAGTCACGCCGAAGAGCAAGTCCACTCAAACCCGGACCATGCAGCGAACGAAGTCGAGCGGTACCATCCTCGAGAAAGCGTCCCGCAAAGGCAAATGATACCATAACGTGGTGTGTCGACTGTCCTCCATATGTTCCGTCTCGATTCTCGTTGAAGAGATCAAGCGCACCGCCGGCGTGATGAAGCAGATCCAAATGGAGACATGGCATCTTGTCAACCTCCGATGTTGAAATGGCCTTCTATTTGGTTTTGTTTTACTTTTTGTTTTCTATAGAAGCCTGATATGCAGTGAGACGCGAGACGATGTCTTGTGTCTTCCGGGAGGCACTCGCAACACTCGCGGAGTGTTGCGGTGCTGACTTTCGTATGAAGTCAGAGATAGCGCTTGTGTTGGTGGAAATCATATCGATTGTCTGAGTAGTCCCCAACGTTGCGAGAAACTTCGCGGCTTTGAGCCTCGCAGTCGATGGTTGCTACCATATGAGTCCAAATAGTTTGTTCGTTGTTGTGCGTAGCGTTGCCAAATTCTTGTCGTTGTTTTCCAGTTGCTTTCGGATTTTCTTGTCCAAAGTATTGATTCTGAGTAACACGCTGTGCAGCAGTGTTTCGTTTTGGAGCTGTCGGAGTCCTTGCTGAATTACTTGATACACCACTTCAGTTTGGGTATGGTGCATTGCAATCGTCATGCTGCCCGCTCTGCTGGCTGTCCAGGTGGTGTCACGGCAGTAGGTATACAGTACCCAACCTCCGTTCCATGGACCCTTGACAGTCTTCTTGTAGGAGACATCGAGTACCCATACCTGGATCCCCGATGGTACTGGGTCGTGGGTTGCAATAGTCATAATTTGGTGACAGATATCAAGACAAATGCCTTGAACCCGTTGCGCAGGGTTGCTCCTCCAAGCCCGCGATATGGCCTGTACTTGGTATCGTCCTGCAGTTTGGACTGCGGCCGTGGTAACCTCGGTGTTACTATGCTTATCATTAAATACGGCATCCACTCGTAATCTCCACAACATCGCCGGAGTGGTCGTCGACCAGACCTGCCACAGCACTTTCATCGCTTCAGTATGCTGGTAAGTCCATCGGCCCAGACACTGCTGAGCAAACTCTAGGAGAGTAATGGATATTGGTGGTGCAATTCTGCTAGCCGCAGCTGCTCGGAATTGGTGAACTTTGCCCACCCATCCAACAGACCGAATTTTAACGCTGTCCACACGCCATTGACGTGCTTCTTACCTATTTATCCGCTTATGCCATGACGTTAGCAATGTATTCCACGCGGTGGTGACCACTCGCTCACGAGTTTCCTCATTACTGAGTTTGAGGCAGACAGATCCAACCTTCAGGCCTCTACAGGCTGTCCACACAACATCGACGTGCGTCTTACCTATTGATTCGCTTATCCCATGACGTTAACGATATATTCCACGCGGTGGTGACCACTTGCTCACGAGTTTCCTCAGTACGAAGATTGAGGCAGACATATCCAACCTTCAGGCCTCTACAGGCCTACAGACCGAATTTTGACGCTGTCCACACAACATCGACGTGCTTCTTACCTATTGATTCGCTTATCCCCAGCTCCTTGACCGCCTCTTTGCCCTTAAGCAGCGCGCTGTCTCTCTTCTTGCTAGCCAGCCGCGCGCTCTCCACTTGGTGCTTGGTCGACGTGAGCCCCTCCAGGTCGTGCGTATGCTTGGCCAGGTCCAGCCGCAGCTCCTGCACAGTCTTCGTTTTCTCACTCAGCTACGTCTCGAGCCACAGCGAGTGCTGCTGAGCTGACTCCGTCTCCGTCGTGGTCCCAGCACGTGTGTGAGTCAGTGAAGCCACCTGCGCCTCTTGTTTGGCCGCGCGCAATGCGGCTGCATCTCCTGGCGCTGGGCTTCAATCAGCAGCCGGTTGTGCTCTCTAACTGTAGTTTGCAGCCCCTCCACGTCCGAGAGGCGGCGCTCGGCCAGCGACGTGGCTGTTTGCAGCTTGAACTCAGCAAATCCTTGTCCGAAGTCAGTTGCAGCAGCTGCTGCTAGAGCTCGCGCGTCTCCTGGACCCGATCCACTGCGAGCTCGGTCACGCCCTGGGTCTCCTCCACTGGTTTTCAGCAACATACAGTTGAAGCGCATGTCAGTTTTAGCCAGCAATTACAGGATCCTTGCTATTAATACGTACAAGTCGCCTTCTTGGCTGCTGCGGGCGTCTGTCGCTCGCTCTCGGCGATGGAAAAGTCGCTCTTTAGGCTCAGGTACATGCTCTCCAGCTCATGCAGCAGTTTCTCTGTTCAAACACGGCAAAGGTCAGTACAGCCGGAAGCAAAAGCGGATTGGGCGACCGTGAGGGGCCCACGGCACGCTTGAAGGCGAATGCGGCGTCGGTCCACGCGCAAGAGAGAGGCGAGAACGGAGACGAGGGAGGGAAACACGCACACGCACCCTGGGTTGATGCTGGAGGCGGCCAACGAGGCCTCGTCGTCTTTCGTCGCCATATTACCTTGTGGCGCCTACGAAATCTGAAGGTGTGGCCCACATCAATTTATCTGGATGTGTGGTGCAGGGATTGACAGTACCGTATTCCCCCTGTCAAAAGGGTCACCCGATATGCAATGTAGACCCTGCGTTTTTGAATCCCGCGCGCGAAATGGCGTCACCGCAGCTCTTTCGGAATCTGCGCTTCTACCCCACGCTCACGTTGACGCCGCAGGAGAGGGCGAAGCTGAGGCAGCTGATTGGGAATCATGGCGGAGAGGTATCGGCCACCCCGCGGACGCCGCGGAGATCATGGACGACGAGAAGCTGGACGCGCGCCATCCCGAGCGGATCTCCATCGACTTCATCAAGGAGTCTGTGGCCTATCGAGCGCTGATGGACCCATCTGGCGTCATTTTTACTGCAGTGCAGAGCGGCAGAGAACCCAAGAGAAGAGGTGGCAGGATGCAGTACGCGCTGGAGGAGGACGCCAGGATGATGCACTTCGCCAAAGTACGGCGCGGCTAGAAGTCCATGGATGTGTCTGCCTCGAGGTTCTGGTAGCGCCCTCGCAGGGAGTCTGGCCGTTCAGGCGGTCCGCGCACGACACGGCCTCCGCGGTGGTGAGCTCCAATTGCCGGCGCATCTCCTGCGACTTGGCGTAACGATTCTGGACGAAGGTGACGGACTCGCGAGCCGTGTCCAAGCTAGGCCGCAAAGCTGCATGGAGTTCTTCGTTGTGGCGGCGCGCGGACGTGAGCCGAGTGAGTACCTCTTGATAGGCGTCGAGTAGCGTCCCGTACTGGTCCGCGAAGGTGCCCCAAGAGGCCGCAGCCGCGCACAGCGAGTCGCGATCGGGCTCGAAGGGCGTAATGCCGGCCGCAAGATCCGATGGCGCGTGGTCACAATGCGCACATCGCGCGGGGGCGGCAGGAAGCGCGCGGCCCACGAAGACGGCGAGAAATGCTGGCCCAGCGGCGTCAGGCGGCGGAGATCCGGTAGCAGACGACGGCGGCGAAGCGTGGCTGGACATGGCGTTGGAGGCGAAGCTTGGTCGGCCCTAGGAAAGTTGGAGAATGAGGATCCAGGTGGCACGACGTGCTGCCGTTGTGCGACAGCGACCTCGTCGCAGGGGCTGATGTGGTGCCAATGTGTGTCCAAACAGTGGGCACGATGGTTAGCGACCCCATTGATGGCTGTCAATGCGGGACGTGCGATAACGGAGTGACGGATCCGGACTACGATGAGAAAGGGGATCCTTAAGTGCGCACCTCCCGGATAGGTACGATTGGAGATCCGATAAGTACGCATACGAACTTAGGGAGCTAGAGTGTAGCCGTAGCATACAAACGGTTAGTGCATGAACTGGCGAGCTCTGGGGGCCAGTCGTAGGGAGGATCCCCGTTAAGGAGCCATACTTTAATCAAGTAAATACACGCATACCTTGCATCTAACGGCAGTCACTAGATAGGCTTGGCTAGTGCTCGCCCATCGGCTCTACCCTCCCCCCAACATCAACGCTAAGGTAGCGGCAAGCCCACGTAAAGGAAAAGGAACGGATCCCACACTTCTATTGCTGATCCACAAGACAACCCCCAAAGGAACAACTCCGGATCGCGCATTTCTATTGCGGATCCACAAGGCTTCGACTACAAGTTCAAGTCTACAACTACGCGGATCCCTGTGAAGACTTCCACACGGATCCACCCTCCCACGTCCTCCTCCGGACGTCCAAGCTTCTACAACTGCGTGTCTCGCGACAACAAGAGAGCAGATCCAGCCAACCGACGGATACACAAGCTGAACCTATCAGCAACTACACGGCCAGCGGAGTACCCTCTCCGATAGTCGGTGTCCGGCACAGTGAACAAGAGGGTTTCAGTCTATTAGTCAAATTCTAGCTGATCCACTCTACCACAATTTTTCAGCCGCTCTTAGTCGTGCTTAGCCGCGTTAGCTTGATCTACCGGTCGGAACGTGTATTTACCAAGTCCGGTTTGCGTCTGTCTATGGTACGTGAAAGTGATACCACCGTCTTCAGCATAGTCGAAAACGTAGTGTACCAACTTGCTAGCCAAAACAGGTTGGCTGAATTGCTTAGCCGCTCTTAGCCGTGCTTAGCCGCGTTAGCGTGATCCTGGTTCCTGGAACCAAATACTGCGTAACACGGCAGTGGCCATTGCCAAAGGAACAGTGTGACGTCATTGACACGTTCTTTAGTGGTAAGCACGCGGCAGGAATGGTACGGGAAAGCAAGTCCCCTCATTCCACGCCGACATTCTGTGTCAGAAAGCCAAATGGCAAGTGGCGTATCGTTCACGTTTTTAATAAGCTCAACGCGGCCACTACCCCGGCGCAGACGCCTATTTCTAGAAAGGATGTTCTGCGGAACAACATGGTTGGCAGTACAATGCACAGTGCGCTCGACTTAGTCGATGGTTATTACCAACTGCTCATGCGTACGAGCGATATTCCGCTGACAGCGGTGAGCACTCCGAGCGGTATGCTCTGGGAGTGGCTTGTGATGCCCCAAGGACTCTCGAACGCGCCTGCGACGTTCAATCGTCTAGTGACGCAGCTGTTCAGGCCTCTTCCAGCGTATGCACAAACCTATTTTGATGACATTTTTGTCCACAGTCGTGCGGAGCACGGAAGGTCGGATGTGGAGAACCACATCGACCATCTACGAGCGGTGCTCGAGTGCATGCGCACTAACAAACTTTACGCTAATGCGTCTAAGTGTATCTTCGGTGCTGAAGAGATTCCCTTCTTGGGATGCTTTATTGGAAAGCGTGGCCTTCGTGCGGATCCCGCCAAGGTTAAGTCCATTGTGGACTGGCCGGTTCCGAAGAACCAGAAGGACTTGCGAAAGTGGCTTGGCCTTGCCAATTACTTGCACGAGTATAGCAAGAACTATGCTGAGATGGCTCGGTCATTGTCCAATTTCCTTAAGAAGGATGCAGACTGGTGTTGGGACACCGAGCATCAACATGCATTTGAGGCGGTCAAGGAAAGTCTCCTTCACGCACCGATCCTGGCGTTACCAGACCCTGAACGTCCGTTCAGCGTCGTCTGCGACGCATCCCACTTTGGCATTGGCAGTGCGCTTTTACAAGCTGATGCCGATGGGCACGAACGCGTGATTGCGTTTGAGTCTCGCCCGCTTAAAGCTGCAGAGAAGAACTACCCAGTTCATGACAAGGAGCTACTTGCAATGAAGTATGCCCTTGTCAAGTTCAGGGTGCACCTGCTTGGTTCAAAACCGTTTGTGGTCTTTACAGACCATGCGTCGCTACGCACTGCGATTCAATCGCCTCATCTCTCGCAAAGGATGGCCAGATGGCTGTCCTTCTTCGCGGAGTACAACTTCGAGGTGAAGTACAAGCCTGGCAGGCAGAACGATCTGGCGGACGCGTTATCACGTCGCCCAGACTATGAGCTTGTTCATGTCACGACGGTGACTTCGTCTGTGACGACGCTAATCCGCGCTGCTTATGCGCGTGACGATACGTGTGTTGCTTTGCTACGTGCTCTTGGGAGCAAGGAGTTTGAAAACTCGGACATTAAGTTGTCGGCGCGCCTGCGCGCGAGGCTACATCGCTACTCCATCGATGATGACCGGCTGTACTACAGCACGGATGTTGAGGACACTCCCGTGTCGTGGTCCCTCGTGATGAGGATCTCAAGTATCGCATCCTCTATGAGGCGCATGATACGCAGCTTAGTGGCCACCTTGGTCGTGAGAAGACCTACGGCTCGGTGAGCCTGGCGTACTGGTGGCCCAAGCTTTACAAGTGGACAAGCACTTACGTGCGCACGTGCGAGACGCGTCAACGGGTGAAGCCTTCACCACACGCGGCTGCGCCGCTGGCAAGTTTGCCTGTACCCTCTGGGTGTTGGGAGTCCATGAGTTTGGACTTTGTGTTCGGTCTTCCTAAAGACCAGGATGGGAACACAGGAATCGTGGTCTTTGTAGACCGATTGAGTAAGATGGTACATCTTGCGGCTGTGCCGGACACCATCGATGGCGAAGGAACAGCGAAGCTGTTTATCGATAGGGTGTTTCGCCAACATGGCTTACCCGCATCGATTGTCTCTGACAGGGACCCCGTTTCACGGGCCATTTCTGGTCGTCCGTGTTCACCGTGCTGGGCACGAAGTTGGACATGTCCACGGCGGATCATCCGCAGACCGACGGTCAAACCGAACGCGCGAATCGCGTTGTGGATGATATCCTCAGGAGCACTTGTGCTGAGAAGCCAAAGCTTTGGAGCACCATGCTCCCACTCGTTGAGTTTGCATTGAATAATGCTGTGCATGCCTCTACAGGCTACACACCGTTCTACGTGAACGGCCTCTCTCACCCACGCGTCCCGTTGACGCTACCACTCCGTGGTTCTGGGCTTGGTGGGGGAGGAGAGCTCGCTGAGCGACTTGCTGAGTCAGCCCTAATACTGTTAAGAAACAGGTTGATGATTTTCTATCAACGCGTCTGAATGTCCTTCGACATGTGCGTGACGCAATGGCTGAGAGCCAAGACAAACAGAAGGAGTATGCAGATGCCAAGGGCAGAGGAAATGAGCAAAGCTTTGAGGTCGGAGACCTGGTTTTATTAAATGCCAAAAACCTCCCTACGCATGCCGTGACCGCGGTCTTCAAGACCAAGCTGCGTCCGCGCTTTGTGGGACCTTTCAAGGTCATGGCCAAGAAGGGCTTGGCGTATACGCTAAATCTCCCCAAGAGGATGCGAACGCATCCCGTGTTTTACGTGGGCTTGCTCAAGCCGTACTGGGACGCGTCGCAGATTAGCTCGGAGGAGCTGGCGCCGCAGGTGGCGGAGCCACAGCGCCGGGCAGAAGACGAAACAGACCGTCAATCTGTCCCTGCATCCGAGCCACAGACTCCACGAGCTTGTCAAGCTTCTCCACGGTCGCGACATGACCTCGCTCAAGTGCGGTCAGCCGCTGAGCACACGACTCCGGTTTCTCAACCCAGTCGAGACGGCTTGCAAAGCCATCGAACTCGAGCGCCACAGCGGGACATCGTCCTCTAACGGCTCATCAGCCTGCTCCTGTGACGCGTGCACCGCCGGCGCTGCTCGATGAGCAAGGGGAGCTCCACTTCCACGTGGAAGAGATACTGAAGCGACGAAGTCGCCAGGTCATACTCAGTATCTGGTGAAGTGGCGTGGATACCCTCACTCCGAAAACTCGTGGAGTTCGGGCCCGCTCCGGCAAGATTGCCCTGACGTCGTGGACGCTTTTGATCAGAGTGATCTGATGCGTCCGCGAGCTCGCGACCGCGTCGTCGGTCGCTCCGTGCTTCCGCCAATAGGCTGCATACGGATCAGTCGTGAGCTCAAGCGCTGATCCTGGGCTGCTGCAGCCATGAGTCCACGGATGTGGAGGATTGCAGAGCTCTAGGGAGCATGATAGAGATACGTCGTGGCGATTTGCAGCGAAGCGCCAGTCGGCACTTCGCTTTGAGAATTGGTTTCTCGCCGCGCACCCTGCGCACGTCAACTTCTGAGAAGACGGCTCTAGAGCTAACACCGGGGACATCGATTATGTCAACTAGCTGGCTGCCACACAGCGTGGCGGCCCGTTACGCTCACGGAGCCGACGCTAGTATTGGGGCGAAACCCGCGTCCGTGGACACGTACACGGATATGCGCACGTGTAGCACAAAGCGATACCGTGTACACGGGTATGCGTTAGCGGCTCACGACGCCGGACGCGAGTATTGGGTTGGAAACCCGCGTCCGTGGACACGTACAATGAACCATCCGTCATACGGATGACAGGTACCAACGGTCATGCAGACAGGTACCGCTATGCGGATATCGTTATGGTGTATATGCATGATAGGCGTGGCACCAAAGCATGGATACACGGAGATGCGGTACCATGTACATGCATGCGTATGCGTAGGGTGTACACGTACACGGATACAGATAGTGTATGGGATGTTGCTCGAGCGTACGCTGACGGTTAAGGATGCAATCCTCTTGTCGTTCAGCTCGTACATGACGTACACTTGAACATAGCCGCAGGCTGACGTGGTCGACGATGGTATCGCTAATAGCGACGAAGCACACGCGGTGAGGCCGTTGGCCATATATACTTGAAAGGTGAGCTCGGTCGAGAGACTGATTAGTCTGCGGTCAGAGGACCAAAGTGTTGTGGAGCATACACCGGAGGTCATGACCATCTGAAGAACTCGGAAGTTCTCAGGGCAGAGGCTTGAGCTGAAGATGACCCGTCACACACGTCTTTTTGACGACACCTAAGTGAGGCAATGTGACGTGTGGTCACTGGTGTCCCAGTCTGGTGGGAGAGTGTAACGGGGTTACGCAAAGAGTTACGGTTATGTAGGTCACCCTATTTGGTGTGACCACGCTCTCCTAAAACAGTACTCAGTACGTGAAAGTTAACAAGACATCAGTAGGTGGCTTCACAGCCATAAATATGTAGGCTAGGCTCTACTATGTTAGATAGTGAGACCTATAGATTTACACCAGGGCGGCTCTGCCGCCGATAGCAATAATACATTCAGTTTACCTTTAACCTAAGAGTTCCTGTCTTGTAAAGACCGTTATCCTTGGAGCCTGTACGCTACTGTCGTACGCTCGTCCTGCCTTTCAACGCTAAGGTAAACTACCTGCTTAAAAGACTCACTGAGTCTGACTAAGTCTTCCTCTACGCTACAGTTTACGGCAGCCCCGCTGCAGTAGGGGTGTGTCTTATTTGAAATTAAAAGAAATAGTGTATATATTGTATATGATCAGAAAAGTGGATGAAGAGTGAGTGGATGTTGATAATAGATAACTTAGTGGGCAAATCGACCATGTTTCAGATTCAAATTCAGATACGGTGCGGTAGGGCACCAATCTAAACTCAAACGCGGATAGGTTAAAGCTAGCGGCCGGCTATCTCAGGTCCCTGCTTCATTCGAGATTCAGCGACGCACAGGGAAGATGGTGTCGTCGCACCCGAATGGTCCGCCGAGCAAGCTCTTGTCGTCGTCGTTTCGGTTTGGGTGCTTTCCAGGAAAAACACCCAACTCAAGAGTATAATGTCGACCCTGCAACGACAAAATTGCTTTCTTCTGTGTGACACAGCTCTCTGAGGATAGTAGCAGGGCTTTGACGTCATGCTGGACGATGCAACGTCCAAGGTCCGCTACCGCTTCAAAATCGCTGAGTTGGACTTTGCTTGCGGGCAAGCTAAAACTTCTCCAGCTGACGGTGTGACTACTCCGCAGGTGATCGAGTAGTTCCACTGGTTTTCATTTTCTAGCTTCAATATTAGTGGTTGTCAGACGGATGCAAGTCGCGATCCAAGTCAATCCTGACTTCCTTATTGGTCAAAAGTTTTTGGACCTAAGACTTCGGCGTCCAAGGATCGCTTGAATACAAGAGGTGTAATACACCAAACCCCACCTCCGAAGATCGCAACAAGCAGAAGATGAGTGGAAAGCGCGTCAATAAGAAACCATCTTTTGGGACCGACGGCGTGGAATGCCAGGAGGAGTCGTATCTACAGTTCGTTTCGGGTTGGCTCTCGACGGAGACAAAACTACAAGTGGCGTGGGAGCGACCGAAATAACGGCAACACGAAGGAGGCTTTACAGAAATTTCGCGATCAGAGCTGTGGGGATCCTGCATCGAACACTTGGCGACGTTCGCGAAAAACTGTCAACCCCATCGAGAGTCAGTGCTCCGCGAAGCGGTCGACTTCCAAGCACAGACCGGTCCGGTATAACGAGTGAGTCGACGTTGCGAGGAGGATACTGGAAACGCTGCCCGTACTACTACCAGCTCGCAGATGTAGCCAGTCCGCCCAGCCGCCCGCCCTCCTATCACTTCCGACGACATTGACGAGGAGGAAGAGCGCCCTAGTGTAATAATACAGCGATGTGAAAAAGCGCCCACTTGCTCTCGCTGAAGAGGACGCCAAGCGGTGAAACGTCGAAATTGCTGAAAGTACAGCGTCTACAGAGGGCGGAAAGACGGTTTGCTTACTGCATCTGGAGGAGACGAAGGTGGAGCTCAGGCGGGCGCGAAGTGAAGGATGACCACGCCACGTCATTAGCAATTAAAAGTCCAGCTGATCTGCACAACGCGAAGCTCTTGTCCCAACTCGTGCTCGCACGCAAACAGCTTATGAACAACGGTGTCCCGTCGACGAAGTTGATCGCCTGAGCCCTACACTTTTCAGCCTGATAATGACTTCTTGTCAACGATGCGACGTGCTATCCAGAACGCCTGGTCAAAACACGAAAATCTCTCAAGTAGCCATGTCGATCACCTTTGTTTCATTGGTACCCACTGACCTTCATCGTCATCCGCTTCTTCACCACAACCAGTCTCAGGTTGAATCCAATCTTCAGAGACCGATGTGCCACAGCTTACGCGAAGGGAATGAATCACGTCCGCTCGAATCTGGAACCACTGCGTCCCCATTTCTTTTCTGAAGCAAGCACCAGCTCTTCAGCAATGGAAATCGGCCTTGAGAATTCATGCATGTTCACCACGAATGCGGATTTTCGCCAAGCAATTGTTGGGCGCGTAGGTTTCTTAACGTCAAGTTGACCACCTTAGAGAAGTTTTGAATGCAGGAACAAGCACAGAATAGTTTATGCCGAGTCACCGAGCATACCGCTCGTCGTCGAAGAACTTATCTTGCTGCAGCGACACGTTACAATTCCGCCAAACGCGATTGTCGTGGCTGGAGCCAGGCCACCCCACGTTCTCAGCGAATGCGACAAAGGTCATCACATATCACCAGCCCGTTAACAGCACAGTTTCGGCAAGAAGAGAGAAATAGCCTCACCATGGTCTTGCGGTCGGTCGAGTAAGCAGCGAAAACAATGTCCCGTCAATCAAGCCAATACAATTTTAGACACTGTCGATGTTTTTCATTACTCGCAGATCTTCGTGCCAGCATCGGGTCACACAATCACGTTGCTTCTAAAGCTATTTCTGCACCATTACGACCATTCGCCAAGAGATCCTCAGGGCGTATGACTGCCTACCGACAGAAAATCAGCTGAGTCCTTCGCCGTCTGTCGATCCTAGCGTCTTTAAAAGCCCCATTAAATGTAGCTCCACGCTCATTTTTTTCCGTTTCCCAGGGACACTCTGAACTCAGTTAGATCAGCAAGAAGTGCGCAGATGGTCGAAATGAAGCCGTAACTGAGTCGGGCACGCCCGCAAAATTGAATCCGTGAGGGAGGTCGCGGAACGCGATGACGAGGAGAGATAACGCCTTGCGCTGAGGACCGCGTACAGAACAGCACTCGTCTTGTTCTTCATCTGCACTGAGTCATCGTCGTCATCATCCAGCTGTCTCTCTTGTGCGGATCACCACAGCTTTATGCGATAGCGCTTGCGATTTTTCGCTTGCGACTACGAGTTGGCATCGTATGCAGGACCCGGGGTCGCCGTTTGGATCCAGCGCTTGGATTGAGTTTGGAAAGACAGTCAACGTGCATTTTGTTGGCTAAAATATTCTCTTTGATTCACGGCTTGCATCCAAGTCTGATAACAACTATTGATGAAGCGCTAAAAAGACAAATCAGAACCCGAATAGTGATCGGCCTATCTATGTACTTCGTGATGGTACCATCAATGTCAATATTTCACAAAAAGTGTGGTTCTACAAGTTTACATGATTGGAGGAAAATATTGTTGAAGTTTTAACGCCAATTTGAACGCCGAATGTGACGGTCATTCGCACTTGAGAATGCCGCCATCATCTTCACCGTAGTCTAAAACATAGTTTCACAAATTTTCATGGATGGACCATCATTATTGAGGCGCAATGAATGAGTATTGAGAACCGGGTAAAGGATCCTTTGCGCAAAGTCAGTACCACCACAATGTTTACCGCATCATAAAACATAGTTCTACAAGCTTTCAAGATCGATCTGCAATATTGAGGAAGTTTTAAGAACGGCCAAATGGCTTGTTCATGCTCATGTGAGTGGTACCATCATGTCCACGTACAACTAGCATTTCCATAAGAATGTTTTCACTATTGAGTTGTTATCGAGAAACAGATGAAGGACCGTCTAGGTACAAAAAGTACCACTATCATGTCTCTATATTCATAAACGTATTTCACACAAATTTTCATGGTCGCTGCAGTATTGATGAGTGTTCCCGTACTCGATTACATCTGTTCCCAAGTTTTCAGCTGGATCTGCCGGTCAGAACCTGCATTTATCCGGTTTGCGCCAGTCTCTTGCAACCTAGAGTGATACCACTTCTTCTCTTCAGCATAGTCGAAACGTAGTATATAAACCTTTAGCCGAATCAGCAATTGACTGAATTGCTTAGTCGTTCTTAACAGTGTTAGTTACGGCTAGCGTGTGCTTACACGGCTAGTATCCCTTGACTCAAGTAAAAACATGCTGTACAAAATGTTACATGTGCTGTATAATAATTTGCTCTCGTGAAAGTCACTTGACGTGTCAAAGACAGACACATCGGTGCACTGATAAATACGGGTTCCGACCGGTAGATCAAGCGAATGCGGCTAAGCACGGTTAAATGCGGTTAAGCAATTCAGCCAATCAGATTCGGCTAACAAGTTGGTACACTACGTTTCGACTTGCCGAAGACAGTTGTACCACTTTCACATACCATATACAGACGCAAACCGGTGACCTTGGTAAATACACGTTCCGACCGGTAGATCACGCTAACGCGGCTACACGGCTAAGAGCGGCTACAATTCAGCCAATCCGTTTTGCTAACATGTTGGTACACTACGTTTTCGACTATGCTGAAGACGGTGTATCACTTTCACGTACCATAGACAGACGCAAACAGGTGCACTTGATAAATACACGTTCCGGACCAGTAGATCAAGCTAACGCGGTCAGGCACGGCTAAGATGGCCAAGCAATTCAGCCAATCAGCTTGACACAGCGTTGGTACATTACGTTTTCGACTTCTGGAAGACAGTTGTACCACTTTCACATACCATAGACAGACGCAAACCGGCACTTGATAAATACACGTTCCGACCGCTTGATTCTGAAATTGACGCGCGCCTTGAGCGCAAGTTACCTTCGTACGCGAAGGGTAGTGTACGCTTGGAAAGCAATACCGCTAAGATATCCCACTATGCTCTCTTGAGCTCTGCAGCATTTGCTGCCGCAGCTCAGGATCAGCGCTTGGGCGCAGCTGCTGATCCTCCGCTTCCTGCCTATTGGAGGAGCGTGGAGCGACCGACGACGAGGTCGCTGCGCGGCACGAATAAAACCACTCTGATCAACAGCGTCCACGACGTCTGGGCAATCTTGCCGGAGCGGGCCTCGAACCGTGGTCCGTCGCTTTCGTGGTACTCTGACCGAAGCGGAGCAGGTCTATGGCCACTGATAAGTCTGATCGATGACGGCTAGTCGGCTCGCTGGGGTTAAGATCCCCGAGTCATACGTCCAACGCCTGGCTGCCCTTGAGCGCACTGAGTCGGCGACTGTTGAGAAGCTTGATAAGCTCGTGGAGACTGTGGCTTGGGTGCAGGGGCAGCTTGACGCTCTGTACCGTCTTCTGCCCGGCGCTGTGGCTCCGCCACCTGCGGCGCCAGCTCCTCCGAGCTAATCTGCGACGCGTCCCGGTACGGCTTGAGCAAGCCCACAAACACGGGATGCGTTCGCATCCTCTTGGGAGGTTTAGCGTATACGCCAAGCCCTTCTTGGCCACGACCTTGAAAGGTCCCACAAAGCGCGGACGCAGCTTGGTCTTGAAGACCGCGGTCACTGCATGCGTAGGGAGGTTTTTGGCATTTAATAAAACCAGGTCTCCGACCTCAAAGCTTTGCTCATTTTCTGCCCTTGGCATCTGCATACTCCTTCTGTTTGTCTTGGCTCTCAGCCATTGCGTCACGCACATGTCGAAGGACATTCAGACGCGTTGATAGAAAATCATCAACCTGTTTCTTAACAGTATTAGGGCTGACTCAGCAAGTCGCTCATCGAGCTCTCCTCCCCACCAAGCCCAGAACCACGGAGTGGTAGCGTCAACGGGACGCGTGGGTGAGAGAGGCCGTTCACGTAGAACGGTGTGTAGCCTGTAGAGGCATGCACAGCATTATTCAATGCGAACTCAACGAGTGGGAGCATGGTGCTCCAAAGCTTTGGCTTCTCAGCACAAGTGCTCCGGAGGATATCCTCCACAACGCGATTCGCGCGTTCGGTTTGACCGTCGGTCTGCGGATGATCCGCCGTGGACATGTCCAACTTCGTGCCCAGCACGGTGAACACGGACGACCAGAAATGGCCCGTGAAACGGGGGTCTCTGTCAGAGACAATCGATGCGGGTAAGCCATGTTGGCGAAACACCCTATCGATAAACAGCTTCGCTGTACCTTCGCCATCGATGGTGTCCGGCACAGCCGCAAGATGTACCATCTTACTCAATCGGTCTACAAAGACCACGATTCCTGTGTTCCCATCCTGGTCTTTAGGAAGACCGAACACAAAGTCCAAACTCATGGACTCCCAACACCCAGAGGGTACAGGCAAACTTGCCAGCGGCGCAGCGCGTGGTGAAGGCTTCACCCGTTGACGCGTCTCGCACGTGCGCACGTAAGTGCTTGTCCACTTGTAAAGCTTGGGCCACCAGTACGCCAGGCTCACCGAGCCGTAGGTCTTCTCACGACCAAGGCCACTAAGCGGCGTATCATGCGCCTCATAGAGGATGCGATACTTGAGATCCTCATCATGAGGGACCACGACACGGGGAGTGTCCTCAACATCCGTGCTGTACAGCAGGCCATCATCGATGGAGTAGCGATAAAGCGCGCAGGCGCGCCGACAACTTAATGTCCGAGTTTTCAAACTCCTTGCTCCCAAGAGCACGTAGCAAAGCTACACACGTATCATCACGCGCATAAGCAGCGCGGATTAGCGTCGTCACAGACGAAGTCACCGTCGTGACATGAGCAAGCTCATAGTCTGGGCGACGCGATAACGCGTCCGCCAGATCGTTCTGCCTGCCAGGCTTGTACTTCACCTCGAAGTTGTACTCCGCGAAGAAGGACAGCCATCTGGCCATCCTTTGCGAGAGATGAGGCGATTGAATCGCAGTGCGTAGCGACGCATGGTCTGTAAAGACCACAAACGGTTTTGAACCAAGCAGGTGCACCCTGAACTTGACAAGGGCATACTTCATTGCAAGTAGCTCCTTGTCATGAACTGGGTAGTTCTTCTCTGCAGCTTTAAGCTGGCGAGACTCAAACGCAATCACGCGTTCGTGCCCATCGGCATCAGCTTGTAAAAGCGCACTGCCAATGGCAAAGTCGGATGCGTCGCAGACGACGCTGAACGGACGTTCAGGGTCTGGCAACGCCAGGATCGGTGCATGAAGGAGACTTTCTTGACCGCCTCAAATGCATCTTGATGCTCGGTGTCCCAACACCAGTCCGCATCCTTCTTAAGGAGATTGGACAATGGCCGAGCCATCTCAGCATAGTTCTTGCTGTACTTGTGCAAGTAATTGGCAAGGCCAAGCCACTTTCGCAAGTCCTTCTGGTTCTTCGGAACCGGCCAGTCCACAATGGACTTAACCTTGGCGGGATCCGCACGAAGGCCACGCTTTCCAATAAAGCATCCCAAGAAGGGAATCTCTTCAGCACCGAAGATACACTTAGACGCATTAGCGTAAAGTTTGTTAGTGCGCATGCACTCGAGCACGCTCGTAGATGGTCGATGTGGTTCTCCACATCCGACTTCCGTGCTCCGCACGACTGTGGACAAAAATGTCATCAAAATAGGTTTGTGCAAACGCGAAGAGGCCTGAACAGTTGCGTCACTAGACGATTGAACGTCGCAGGCGCGTTCGAGAGTCCTTGGGGCATCACAAGCCACTCCCAGAGCATACCGCTCGGAGTGCTCACCGCTGTCAGCGGAATATCGCTCGTACGCATGAGCAGTTGGTAATAACCATCGACTAAGTCGAGCGCACTGTACATTGTACTGCCAACCATGTTGTTCTGCAGAACATCCTTTCTAGAAATCGGCGTCTGCGCCGGGTAGTGGCCGCGTTGAGCTTATTAAAAGCGTGAACGATACGCCACTTGCCATTTGGCTTTCTGACACAGAATGTCGGCGTGGAATGAGGGGACTTGCTTTCCCGCACCATTCCTGCCGCGTGCTTAGCACTGAAGAACGCGTCAATGACGTCACACTGTTCCTTTGGCAATGGCCACTGCCGTGTTACGCAGTATTTGGTTCCAGGAACCAGGTCAATCTCATGACGCACGCCTCGATCGGGAGGTAGAGATGACGGAGGTCATTAGAGACCACGTCTTGGAAGTCCTTTATAAAGGATAGAAGGGATCCGAGGGATTCTTCAGGATCGCTGATCCACTACGATCACTTAAGATCTTCTTCGTGTCCTCAAGGACCGCTTCATCCATAAGCGACGAAGAGTTCAACTCTTCTTCAGGTCGTATGATGACCACTTCGGCTAAATCGCCCGCCTTTAAGGCCTCGCCAATCTCGGCGACGGACATCTCGTCCAGCTCTATCAGAGCATCGACTGTGGGAATACGTTCCAAGGTGATCTCACCATTGGCCTCGCCAGTCACTCCATCCACGAGTGTGTATAGCTGTTCGCTATCATCCTCCACTCGGGATACTTCCTGTATCAGGACAGACGCCTTGCGTCTCGCAGTCGACATGCGGCGTCGCTGCCGTCTCCTCGCGGAGACCGAACGTCTCGGAGAGACCAGGGTTTTAAGTCCAAACGCGTCTTCGGGTGCCCTCACCTCTTGTTGCTCCAATAATAGACTCGATGTCATTTCCGATATCCGACAGCGGGCTGCATGACTCGCAGTCGCCACCCAGTGGATTACGTGCCACTCCACGCGCATCACTAGGCCAGGCCCAAGATGCCTCGACGTTCTGTCGACCACGCCATCATTGGCATGCAGCGAAGGCTGCTCATCAGAGAGCGTCGCTCGGTGCTCGTGTCACCCCACGCGCCGGGACGGGCCTAGCCCCGCGTGCCTCGTAACGGGTTGGCCATGCTTTCCGAAGCAAACAGCGACAGCTCGTTAGCACAACGAGGGCCGCTCAGCGGTTTACGTGCCACTCCACGTTCAGCCCAAGAGCAGTGCTCAGGGCTCGCGTCAGTGACGCCAGTGTCCATTAACTCAGACACTCCAATATCCAGCACATTGACCGTCTCGGTCCAGTGCTCGCGCCAATAGCGCTTTTGCTTCCTAGCAGGTGGGCTCATGACTCGCCAAAGCTCCGCTAGGAGGCAAGCGTAGCGCCTAAGGTCTTAGACCTGCAATCGATCCATGGCTCATGGCGTTCCAGCCAGGCCATGCCTAGGATGAGTCGTATCTCGAATGAAGGTCGAGGACCAAACAGCGTTCGACGCTCTCGAAGTCCAAAACTTCACGCCCAGGTTCACAGGAACCTTAGGCACCGTAACACGGGTCCCCGTCGCAAGACGAACAGTGACCGTGTCACGCACTCGCGCCACTTGCGCCTCAGCATACTGCTGACTTCCTTCCATCGAGGCGCGTCGAGCGTAATTGCCGACGCACCAGAATCGATAAGGATTACCCACGGCTTATTAAAGCCCTTCACGGTCGCCTCAACGACCAGCAAGCCCGGCTTGCATACACGTTCCGTGTTATAGCGCACGGGGCGCTCTGGGGGCAAGCCCTGCTGACCTCCTCTCAGAGGTTCAACAGAACAAAGTTCTTCCCCAGCAGGCCGCCCCGCTCCTACTGGGTCTTGGCATTTCCCTGCCAGGGATCCGGCTTCCGGTCAGAGGCGCGGCCTCGGCTCATAGGAGCCTGACGTTGCTTGCGAAGCGGACACCCAGGACGCAGGTGCTGCGTGCTCCCGCACACATAGCATCGGCGAACGCCCATGCGCTGCTCGGCAGTCTGAAGCTCTTCTTCGTCTTCAGCGTAGCTGAGATCCATCGGCTCAGGTCCATTGGACGAGCCCGAAGCTCCAGACGAGCTGTTGTGCGAAGCACTCCAACCAAGTCGAGCGGACTTGAAGTTGAACTCGGCGTTCAACGCCACGTTCACAGCTTCTTCAAAAGAGGAGGGTGAACACGGAAGACTTCCGTCCTGGCAACGCCAGTGCGGAGACCTTCCATGAAGATGGTCACCGTGACCGCATCGGGGAAAGGATCCGCTGCCATATCCGTGGGTTGCATATAAAGAGCCGCTTTTCAATTATCTTGATAAATGTATGTAGACCTGATTCGAATGCCGCAGCGGAGCACGCAGGTCATTCACTAACTAAGATTTTGTATGGCAGCCGATGTCATGGAGCACTCGTCGCTTTCGCGAAGCTTTCTCCTTTGGTGCTGCTGGACGACGTCCGCTCTGCGGTTCGCGGCCCGCTGAGCTGCCTTTGTTCCGCGCTGCGGTCTTGCCTTCAACTCTGCGTTGTGTGGCGCCTGGCGCTGCTCAAATCGGCGCGGCTTTCAGAGCGGCAACGTCCTCTTGGCGCATAGCCCGTCGTTCCATCAGCTCCTTCGGCGGCATCGCCGCCTTAATGCGGTCGGCTTCAACGCGCTTGGTATATCGGCGGAAGCGGTTTGACTCCGTGTCCTGTGCACGCATGGACTTAAGTTCGGCATGGGCGTTGAACGCCTCACGCATTTCGACGCTTGTCAACAGGACACCCTCGGTCATCGACGCGGTCACAAATGAGCCTCGAGCTCGAGGCTTTATCTGCGGGATCACGAGGTTCTTCGCGTGAGGCGACCACGTTCAGCGCATCAAGATCCAAACCCGCCGCTGCAAACTTAGCTTCTGACGCTCTGTGTGCAAATCAAATGCCGAGGCTTCTAAAGCTGCGTGATGCGGAAGCTGCTTGTGCTGGGTCGAAAGTGAATCGACCATCATTTCCATAATGATATCGACGTTGAAGGGAAATATGCCGGTCTTGAAAACCCACGGCGGATGCATGTCGATGTAAAGGCCTTTTCAAACGGGACTCGAGTAACTGGAATATCGTCCCGCGTAGGAAGGCGGCGTCGCCCAAACCTTTCAGTCTCGGAAGCTACCAACGCGTCGTTATAGGAGTCTTTGAACGTCCGAAACACACTAACGTCCAGCGGCTGCAAAAATGCGACGTTTGTGACGGCAGCTGAAACAACTCGATATTGTTGGCGACAGCAAATTCCACAGCTTGCTGAGAGAGATGGGAGAAATGTCCGTTCATAGTTAACACTTGTGGACGCCCTTCACCGATGTTGCTAACGAAAACTTCAGCCAATGGAAAACACATTCCCGTTGATGTTGCTACTTTCTGTCATCGCACAGACAGCTCCAGCCACAGCATCGTCAAGCCATCGAAGTTTTCGATATTCTCCAGCGAAAATATACATCGGTGGTATCGCACGACCCGCTGCATTACACACCCCATCATTGACACATTCTCGCGGTCGCGAGCGCCGAGTGCTCGCTGCAAGTCCACGTGAGCACAAAACTCTTGTCTTCACAGGTCCTTGAGCACAAACACCAGTCTCGTCGCAATTCCAAATACATTCAGCTGCGACTCCTCTAACGACAGGCTCCAGACGGCCAGCGTAGCCTCGAACAATTTCCTCTGTTGAATGCTCTGCTCGCTTTTCATCTAGAATCTGTGGCTTTCGCCAGGACATCTCCTTCTTGTGCCTCTTGACAAACCGCCCGATCCACCACTTGTTCGGGAATCCTGGCGGCACATCAGCCGGTGGTCTATGAGCTAGAGCACATTGCCGTATGATGTAGCGCAGCTCGGGCTCTTCGACGCAAAACCCCATGTGAGCACGCGCAGCCACCACCTCGAGTATACCCTGCTCATGCCTGCGAGACAAATACACCGCCCGCCGTCCTGGTTTGGCGTGCATGTCGACAAGACCGTGAATTCGACGCCGCAAGGCCTCTCGTTTCACGCCGGGAAATGTCCGTGCCGCTTTCCGGATGGAAAGGCCATGCATCACGGCGTCTACCGCCTGCTCCCACGGCGGCTCAACCTTGGCCATAATGGGGCGCTCACAGTTCAGCTTCTGTTGGAGCAAATCGAGATCTGAAAGTGGGGAGACTCGTCGTGATCTCTACTCACGGCATGAATTCCTCGGCGCTGGTTCGAACGTGAAACACACTAAAATGCGCGCGAAAACACCTCCTTCTTGGGGTACATCTTGATTTTTGTATTGAAAAATGGCTCGCTTTATGCTCTGGCTCGGATTATGCGATCCACGGATACCGGCAATCAGAGTACGCAACTCTTGGACAAAGTCCACCAACTCCTTCTTGCCCTGTCGGTAGATGGGAAGCGTGACCTCACGCGATATGCCTAGTTAGGCGGCGAGAATACTCGCGAGAGTTGCAGCTTAAGATGATCCCACGACGGGAAGGCGGCGTTCATAGACGTACCGCAGGTCAGTGACCATTCTCGCGCTCGACCCCGAGCTTTGAGATAGCCAGCGCCACGCGCTGTTGCTCGGTCTTGAGCAAGGCAGACGTCATGGCCATCTCGACTTTTCTGACCCAGCGCAGGAGATTCTCTCCATCCTTGCCCTCGAAGGTCTTGACGCTCACCATGAGCGGTTTAGCTCTGGGAGCTCCATCCGATGACGGCCTGGGCGGCAAAGCCGCAGCGGCCACATTCATCCGTTGTTGCATGTGCTCCAACAGAGCATTCTCGTAATTCGGGAACGCCTCCATACGTGCGTTAACAACGTCGGGCCCTTGCGAAGCAAGATGAGCCACACCCTCCGGCCCAACCAAAGACATCAGCTTTTTAAGCCCGTCTTGTTGACTCGCCGGTAAATGGGCGAAATGCTCCATCCTCACAGAGGGACAGTCGTTACGACTCAGGTGTAGGATTGACTACAAGTGCTACCAAGTGCAGCGGGGCTGCCCCAGACTGTAGCGTAGAGGAAGACTTAGTCAGACTCAGTGAGTCTTTTAAGCAGGTAGTTTACCTTAGCGTTCTTATACGAAGAACAGGGACGAGCGTACGACAGTAGCGTACAGGCTCCAAGAGATAACGGTCTTTACAAGACACTGGAACTGTTAAGGTTAAAGGTAAACTGAATGTATTATTGCTATCGGCGGCAGAGCCGCCCTGGTGTAAATCTATAGGTCTCACTATCTAACATAGTAGAGCCTAGTCTAATGCATATCTATTGGCTGTGAAGCCACCTACTGATGTCTTGTTAACTTTCACGTACTGAGTACTGTTTTAGGGAGAGTGTGGTCACACCAAATAGGGTGACCTACATAACCGTAACTCTTTGCGTAACCCCGTTGCACCTACACTTGCGAATTATGTACATTGAATACATGCCTATGTACAAAACGAATGCTACTATCGTATCATGGAGTGTTAACTGTGTCGAGGCATTGGCAATGCTTTGTCGGAGACTTCCGAACCATCGAAACTCCTTACTGTTGCGAGTGAATTTGGCAGAGGAATGGCACCCTACAGTCGCGTCGTGATAGCTACTGCTCAGCGTATTGCTTATCGACACCGTGACTTAGTGTATTTTAATTGTGAGCTAGTTCACTCAAGAATAAACGAGTACGCCGCAGCTATTTACGCCAAAGGATCACCACTCCGAACTTGTTGGGCGTTTATTGACGACACAAAGCACTATGTGGCACGGCCCAGTGCTCGCGAAGAACCTGTGTCGGCTTACGAAAACTTACAGCGCTCACTTTACAACGGACACCCTCGTCGACATTGCTTCAACTGGCAAAGTATTCAGGTTCCCGACGGAATACTTGTAAGTTTGTATGACCTATTGGAGGAAAGAAGTCACGACTCAACTATGTTGAACTACAGTGGGCAAGTTGATCTAATGGAAAGCGATCGCACTGGAATATGTTGCGGCAAACTTATCTATGGAGACCCTGCTTACGGATGCAGTCGATTTTTTGCTGTCCGTCAATTGACAGCTCACTTTCGGCAGCTGCGTTCAACCGGGAGATGAGCCGCGTTTGAGAAAGTGTTGAATGGGGTTTTGGCCGTGTGAAAATACTGTGGGAGTTCCTCAATTGGGACAAAACGAATCGTGTCCGCCAGACTCCAGTTGGAAATCTCTTTTTGTTGGTGTGTTATTGACGAATTGCCATACCTGCATTCAACCATTAGGCAATCAAATATCCATGTATTTTGGTTTATCTCCTCCGACACTCGATGCATATCTTCAGGCTACTTAACCGTAGATACTTTGTTCTACGCACTACGGCATTGATTAATTTTGCTCTAGAACAGTACGAATAAACTCGAACATTCGCTTTTCACGTTCTTCCTCAGCTTTGTGCTGTTCGAGGTTTAGCTCGTGCTGACGGCGCTTTTCCGCCTGTACAGCTTCGTGTTGACGCTGGATGTTTGCCTGCTCTTCTTCAAATACCAGTCGGGCTGCCTTGAACTCGTACTTGCTGCTCTCTTCTTGACCGGACGACTTGATACTATCTGTAAGGACGTCCATAACAGCTGCCAAGCGCTCTCGCTTCGTAATCTTACCCTTTTAGCACTGCCAGGACGCTTCCGACCAGTTTGCTCGCTCGAAATTGCGCAGGATCTGTCCGATTCAGCCGAATCAGCATCTACCTCAGCCGATTCGTCGTCAATCATTTCGTTCATGGTGAGGCGGCGAATCAACGCGCCGGAACTTTCAACTGCTTGTTGCTTGGCTTCCTTAATTTTGCTTTCTGCAGTAACCTTGTCCTCCCAGTCAGTTGTCCGTTCGATAGTATCGAGCAAAATACTATCTCTCTCCAGAAACTGCTCTACGGTACCCGACTTGCGCATTGACTGGCATTGGTCACGCTTAAACTTCGTCACCAACGTAGTGAATCTAGTCCTGAGAGCAGCCCCCGACTTGTCCAGGCCAAACTCTGGGTCTGCTCCACAGTGTAGAGCAACGTCTTCGAAGACTTTCATGATTCCGTTGGCTGTTCCGACGGGAGTCCGCCATGGCTGGAAAGCATTCACGGCCCGCAACAACACAACATCATCAACAGCAGCAAACTTTTGCCGAATGGGGGCCCGTTGATACGTCTTCTTGGAGCTGGTGGGCGCGTCATTTGCTGCGAGGTTGGAGTCACTCATGCTTGGAGGTAGAAATTGGATGAGTGAGCTTCAGCTGCGCGTCTCTTCTCTATATCCGTTTCGGTTTGTCATCCACCGAAATTACTGATTGAGATTCACTTTCAGGTTTGAGATAGAGACGCTTGTAGTTGCTGAAACTGAAACTCAAGGTTTTTCGAATGTTCTCTAATGATGAACTGATGTAGGACGAGTGGAATATTGTATGTGGATGATGATATAGTGGAAGTGAAGTGAAATTATTAGTGGTGGGGTATGGAGGGATATTTGATGTGGAGTAATTGGAAGTAGAGTAAAGAGTAAATGGATGAAAATAAGGAAATTAGTGTGGATATTTAGTTTTGTGAATGAATTGGTTGATAATTATTTAGAGTAATATATTTAAAGTTGTTGATAAATGATAAATAATATTTTATGGTGAATAGTAAGTAAAAATGTAGTTTATATGATTGACGTGGAATGAATGTTTATAAAATTGGTTGTGTGATAGAAATATGTAGTGTAAAGGAGGGTGTGATAGAAGAAATAGGTAAAAATAAAGAAGGTTGGTGAGAATATAATGAAGAGTGAAAGGAATAGTTAGAGATATATTAAGAAGTTTGTAAAATATATAAATATAGTATGATGGTGAATGAGATAAATTAAATATAGAAATTGTTGGTGATGTGAATAAGAGATATATGTGTAGTTAGTGTAAGGAGTATATAAGAATGGATAGTGATTGGATTTGAATGGGGATAAGATTATATTGGAGAGTAGTGAATGTTGATTTTTAATATATTATTAAAGGAAATTAATGTGGAGTGGGTATAGAAAAAATGATAAGTGATATGAAGGAGAGTGAAGGGATGAATATTGTGTTTATGAAGAGTGAGTGGATGTAGAGTGAATGGAAGTAAAATAAAAGGTAGTAAAAGAGGTTGAGTGAAGTGGTGAATGGAGAGTGGATGTGGAGAAGAAGTAGGAGAAGTAAATGGAAGTGGGGTGGATGGGTAAATGATGATGGTATGTAGTGTGAGAGTATGTGTAATATTTGAGAATAAAGAAAGTATTTAAATAGTGTATATGGATGTGAAAAGTGGGATTTGAATGAGTGGATGTTGGGATGAATAATAAATAGATGAGGGATGAGTGGAATAATGAATAGGGATGAAGATATAGTAAAAGTGAGGTGAAATGATTAGTGTGAAGGATGAAGGGATATTTGATTAAAAAAGTTGGAAGGTAGAATAAAAGAGTATAGAGAAAATGGATGTAAAGAAGGTTGAGTGAAGTGAAGTGTGTAGAAGAGAGTGAATAAGGAGAATTAATTTTTTAATATAATATTGGATGTGGTGAAAGGGATATGAGGAATGGGTAGTAATTAGGAATGATAGTGTGGAGAGGATTGAAATTGTTTAAGGTTTATTGTTGTTGTTTGGTGAAAAGTGAAAGAATGGTGAAGAAATGTGAATAAATTATTTGTGATGTGAATGTATATATTGGTATAAGAGTGGATATATAATGTTTGGGTTTGAATTGGTTGATAATTATATAGAGTAATATGTTGGAAAAGTAAAAAAATATTGTGTGAAGAGTAAGTATTAATGTAAGTGATGTGATTGGTGTGGGTTGAGTGTTTGTTAAAATGGTTATGTGATAGAAATATCAAGTGAAAATATGGTAATGATATAAATTGGAAGGTTGGTGAGAGTAAATGAGGGGTATTTGGAAGTGTTTTAGAGATATAATTAGATGTATGAAAAATAAAAAAAAGTTGGTGATGTGAGGTAAATTTAATGTGAGGTGAATAGGAGATTATGTGTTGTTGAGTAAAGATAGTATATATAAAATATAAATATTATGAAGAATTGTTGGAATAAAAAGAGTGAATGGAGAGTTGGTAGATTTAAATTTGAATGGGTAGTGTGGGATAGTATATGTGTTATTGTTTTTTTGTAAATGTTGAATAATTTTATTTTTAAAAAAGTTTAGGGTTTAGGCCTAGGCCTAGGGCCTAGGCCTAGGCCTAGGCCTAGGCCTAGGCCTAGGCCCATAGGCCTAGGCCTAGGCCCAGGCTCAGGCCTAGGCCTAGGCCCAGGCCTAGGCCTAGGCCTAGGCCTAGGCCCAGGCCTAGGCCTAGGCCTAGGCCTAGGCCTAGGCCTAGGCCTAGGCTCTAGGCCTAGGCCTAGGCCTAGGCCTAGGCCTAGG